>CM045761.1:111806755-112406755 GCA_025200525.1 Camellia lanceoleosa
CTTGACACTTAATGGCAAACCAAGACTTACAATTTTGTGGATCAAACTCATGAGGGTTCAAAGGCTGAGATGGATAGGCAGTTCATAGCAGTTCTATTTGGCATGATGCAAAGCTGACAAACAAGGCGGTTATTGGCAGTTAAGCTTATAAGAAATCATGACAAAGAATGCTAGAATTAAGGAACTAGTCCAAGACAGTTCCAGGCAGTTACCAGCAGTTATATTTTGTAGCAGCCTTGTTAGTTTGAATTTACCCTAGTAATTAGGAGTGTCAACTACTCATACCTGATTTGCGCATAAACTGTTAAGGCATAAAGAGTTTAAACAGATCATGTTATCTGTATGAATACTCATGTATCTTTGTATTATCTGGTGGTAATAAAGGTTGGAAACGATTCTTGTAATGTGTTTGTGCATGCTTGCTTGTTTACAAAACTCATAGTGGGTAATTAGTGTATACTCGGCTGAGACTAAGTGTTATAACTTAGTGCCATTGCAGGCTAAAAATTTAAAACAAAAATTGACCTTCGTGTCTCTTCTGATGGGCTTTTTGAAGCTAAATTAATTGAGATGTATTTTATCCTAAAAAAATAGGCCCAAAAAGGGGGGTTTCACCCAAAAAAAAAAAAACCATTAAACAAATGATAAACAAAAACAAGAACAAAAACAAAGTGATAAGATAGACTACACTCTTGATTATCACAATCGATATGGATATGAAAGAATCTGATCTCAACAGGGGTAAAGTACTCCTGCCTTAGGCCACAAAGGAGCAAAATGAAATTTGCGCTGCAATATTTGATGAATCTATAATATATATTTATTTTGAAATTGTTTTTTTTCTTTTAAACACAACCAAATAAAGAATGTGTGACACATATGTCTTATAAAAGGTGAATCTTACATCACGTGCACTTTATGAGACATTTTTGTCTCATTTTATGTTTGATCATCTGTACACTTGTATTTTCAATGGAAATTGAAAAATATAAAATTCTCGAGATTGTAATTTCTAACTATGATTCAATATCAAAAATGACTAACAATTCACAATCAAACAATCATAGATCTAATGCAGTTATGAGATAATTGAATTAGATCTACTATTAAAAAAACAATAATGGACACAAATGATTTTATGCGAAAAAATTTCAATTCTGATAAAAAAATCATAAGTCAATATCCATCAAAGCAATCTATTAAGAAGAATAAGAATTACATACGAATTCATACAATCACTTAGCGAATCTACACCCAATTGTCTCCAATTTCTAGTGCCTTTTCTAACATTATCTTTATCTCGGAATTAATTCTCCAAACATTGAATCTAGAACGTCAATGTTGAATCTACAACGATGAGTTACTCTAGAATCCACCGAAACTTCCAAGTTCAAGTTCTTTGAAATCCATCAATGAACATCTCTCTAGAACAGTGTAATTGAAGTACAAATCCCTTTCATTCAAAAAAAAAAAAAAAACCAAAGAGTACAAATCCCATGATGATTTTCAATGTAAGTTGATCTAGAGATCACTTTAAATTCATTATGGTATACATGTAGATCTCACTAGAAAGCTCTCTGTGTTTTTCACACTTCAGAGATGAATAACTGAGAGTTTCCCTTAGATCTAATTAAAAAAATGCACTTTTAAGTGACTTAACCAACTCATACCGCTCGAGCACAATTTTGGTTGCTTGAGTGGAACATTTTGATTTGAAAGATTTGTCTTTGAGGCTCTAAGAAACTACAAGTATGTATCAACCGCTCGAGCATAAATTTCTCTGCTTGAGTGTATATTTATTTACATAAGCATAAAATGCTCTGCTTAAGCACAAATTGGGATGTATTCACATCTCAAACACTCATTCTCACAAAAACAAAACAAGGGTAAATTAGACTTTACACCTCTCCACTTTGGACGAAATCTCATTTCGATCCTTACATATTAAATCGTGACGGTCGACCCCCTGTCAAGTGCCAATGTCATCTTTCTGTTACTCTTCATTGTTTGTGTCTTTAACAGAATTCAATCATATAACAAGCAAATGACTATGAAATGAGGGTAAGAGAGGAAAATAATTCACATTTTTCACTAATATATAGACTTATCGCACATAATAAACATGTAAGAATTATATAATATATTATATCTATATTCATATGCTATAAATAGGGTAGAAAAAGGCAAGAAAAATGTAATTGGTTGTTACAGAAATGCATGGAGGAGGACGTTGATACTTGACCAAAAACATATAGAGTTAACTGTTATAATTTTATGTGTAGAAATTAAAATAAAATTTAATGTAAGATATAATTTATCAAAAAAAAAAATAATTATAATTGAATAAAATTTTATGTAACGAAATTGTCAATTATAAAAGGTGTAACAGTTATTATGGTTCGTGAACTTCGTCAAGATATTGTTCGTGCATGTATGCCACGAAAGATAGCCGTTAAGCTTACATCATATTCCACATAAATATGTCTCTTTCTCAATTTTTGACATTTCATAAACCCACTGCTAGTTATGAACATAACTGAGCCAAAGCACATGGGAATGTGTTTTGAAACTTTTGAAAAGCAGACACAATAAGTCCACTATATGCTTCCTAACAGTGACCCTATTATATACATATTGTATAATTATATTATATATATATATACAAAGAGAGAGAGACAGAGAGAGAATCCTTCCTTCATTAACAAAAGATGCAGAGGCAGCAATAATATTATGACATGACTGCAAAAGAGAATGTTATGAATCCTAAATAATTTATTAAGGATGTGTTTGGTAACGTTTACGTTTTCAGTTTATATTTACAAAAATTTTATAAACTGGTTTTTATTTATTTTTTGTTTATTTTTAGAAAAACATAAACTACAAACGCGTTTGGTAATTGACAAAATGTTTAAAACAAATTTAAAATATAAAAAAGAGTAAGAAATGGCAAGTGGTGGCAAGTGGTGGTGGAAGACGGTGGTGGAAAGTGGACGGTGGGTGGTGGAGTAGTGGTGGTGGGTGGGTGGGTGGGTGGCGGAGGTGGTGGTGGTAGCTAGTGGGTGGTGGCGGGTGGTGGGTGGTGGTGAGTGGTGGCGTGGTGGAGGTGGTGGTGGGTGGGTGGCGTGATGGGTGATGGGTGGTGGTGGTGGCGAGTGGTGGTGGCAGGTGGGTGGTGATGGTGGAGTGGTGGCGGGTGGTGGTGGTGGGTAGGTGGGTGGTGGGTGGCGGATGGCGGATGGCGGGTGGTGATGGGTGGTGGCGGGTGGATGGTGGTAGTGGTGGGTGGATGGATGGTGATGGGTGTGGATGGTGGTGCGGGTGGTGGTGGTGGTGGCCATGGTGGCGGATGGTGGTGGTGGTGGGTGGTGACGAGTGGGTGGTAGGTGGTGATGGTGGGTGGATGGGTGGGTGGGTGATGGTGGCGAGTGGTGGTGGTGGTGGTGGTGGTGGTGGTGGTGGTGGTGGTGGTGGTGGTGGGTGGTGGTGGCGGGTGTGGTGGTGGTGGTTGGTGGGTGGGTGGGTGTGGTGTGGTGGTGTGGGTGGTGGGGGGTGGTGGTGGTGGTGGTGGCAGGTGGGTGGGTGGTGGGTGATGGTGGTGGCGAGTGGGTGGCAGGTGGCTGGTGATGGCAGGTAGTGGATGGTGGTGACAGATGGGTGGTGAGTGGTGAGTGGCGGTGGCAAGTAGGTGGTGGGTAGTCGTCGCGGGCGGTGGATAGCAGTGGCGGGTGGTGGGTGGTAGCGAGTGGATGGCAGGTGGGTGGTGGTGGTAGTGGCGGCGAGGGGTGGGTGGTGGTGGTGAGTGGGTGGCAGGTTGGTGGTGGTGGCAAGTGAGTGGTGAGTGGTGGTGGCAGGTGGTGGTGGGGAGTGAGTGGTGGTGGCGGAAGATGGTGATGGAAAATAATGGCGGGTCGTGACAAGTGTTGGATGGTAAAAAAAAAAAAAAAAAAACTCAAAACTCAAAACGGAAACACATTTTTTGTGTTTTCATTTTTTGGCCAAATTTATAAACTGAGACCACTGATTTATAAATCAAAAATTTTACCAAACAAATTTTTATTTGAGTTTTTAAAATTTTTGTAAATATAGACAGAAAACTGAAAACGTAAGTGTTACCAAACGACACCTAATATTTTATCAAATTTTTTATATGAGTGTGTGAGTGTGAATCTCACACCCATATAAAAGATTTGATAAAATATTTCGTAGATTATTTGAATCTCTAGCATTACTGAATTGCAAAATCATAATCTTGCAGGTCAGCTATAATTGCGGTGACTCGTCTCTCATAACCAGACAACATACAATCAGCGAAATATTACAATTATCTGTAACAGTCTAGTTATTATATATATACATAGTAGTGATATGTAAACCAATGAAAAGTATATAAAAGGATGAATTTACTATTCTCATTTTATTTTAAAAATATATCCATTATAATTGCAATTTATAAGTATTAAAAATGCCTCACAGCCTCATTATTTTAAAGAGTTAGGTTAAGAATATCAAAAAATTTATTAAATATTTGACTAAATGTTTCACAGAGTTTCACAAGATCCACATGAGTATGCGTCCCACAATCATATGACATATTTGGTCAAATATTTTATATTTTAAAAGTAAATTTGTATGAAAATTTGGATATTTTAACAATTATATATATAGTCATGCCCATATCATAACCAATTGCTTTAGACCTTAGGTTTGGTTCAATAGTCTTCTAGTCACATCTTATGGTTATGGTGTGGTGAAGGAGAATATCAGAATTTCAAACTCAAGAAGCAACAGCAACCTATTTAGTTGTAATATAACTTCATTGACAAACTAACATTCAACCATTTTGAAAAAAAAATAATAAAAATAAATAAAAATAAATAAAAAATAAAAAATAGACGAAATTCTGGATCAAATTGCACTTTGACAAGCCAAAGGCACATGAAATTAAAAATTCTACATATGTATAAGTTAATAGCTAGTCTCTGGTACAGTTTTGGCCTATTGTTTTAAATAACGGATCCATTTTAAGGGGTTTTGGGTTAATTACGAGAAAAAATAAAATAAAATTTTAAGGTTTTACGCGTTTTTAATTTTAAATTTTAATATTTTAATTTTGACAAATTAAATTTTAGAGTTCTATCTGTGTTTTAATGTGTCCCAGTCTATCTCCGTCTGTGTAAAGTAATGGAGAAATATTTTGGAATTTAAAATGAAAAATGCATGAAAGTTTGGGATACTTTATAATTAACCCTTATATTTATTTATTTGTATAAATAACTTACATATCTTATTGTATATATACATAAGTGCTTGTATATATAGAATTCTAAAATTTATTTTTCAAAATTGAAACACTATAATTTAAAGTAAAAGCACACGTGAAACTTCGAATTTTTTTGTTACTAACCCTAAAGTTTTCTATAGTTTGTACTAGGTATTATCAATTGATATATCAATGAATATATGTAGTGGAGGATGTGTATATATCAATCAAATTTAAAACCTGTGGGCTTACTTTGGGTGTGTACTCCATTTATCTTATTAGTATGTATGTGTATATCATATAAAATAAAATAAATTAATTTGATAATCATGATTATATTATTTCATCGCATTTGTCTTTTTAAAATTAAATAAATTATTTTTAAAATTATATTTTTGAGCTACTCAAAATACAAAGAAATTATATGGTTGATTATTCAATCAATTTGAATTTTTTACGAAACCTGTACCCCACAAATTTATATCATAAAATTGAGGCCTTTTGTGAACCAAGGATTTTGTTTTGATTATATTGATGTAAATCATTTTACTTTATTAACAAAAAAAAAAAAAAACGAGGTGAATCTGCTATTCGTAACTTATTGACTTTACTATATTTGTCACAAAATAAATTAATAGTTTATTTTTCAAAACAAAGTTGTTTATGGATGGCCTCTTCGCCCGCCCCATCCCCACCACCAATTCCATTTGCCCTACCCTGATAGGATATAGGATGGGGGTGAGGGATTATAAACCCACCTCAAATTTGACCCATGATCATTCCTACTTGATTTTTTTTTTTTTTAAAGACAAATGTGATAAATTAAATATGCTATGATTATTAGATCAATCTAATTTTTTGTATAGATGATATATAGGAAGAGAACAACAACATTAACAGTTTTGATTATTGAAACAGTGATGGTTTTTATAGAATCGGACAGCGCCCTCCAATATAAATGACATATAGATTGAAGGGGAGTTAAGTTCTAAAAAATAATAATAATCAGAACTTCAAATATATATGGGTAAATTATAAATACCTCCTTCTTAGAATTTTTTATTTAATAAAATTAATTAAAAAAATAAAATTCATAATTACTCTCCTATACAATAATAAAATTACTTAAATTATTCATTGAAATATATTTATAACATCATCAAAAATTATTAATTGGCTTAATGATTTATTAATAAAAGGGACGATTTGTTATGAAATTAAAAATCTTAGGGGTGTAATATAATTTTCAGAACTATAGGGACAATTCGTATTTTAATTAAATGTCAGGGATATATTTGTAATTAATCCAATATATATTAAATGTGGTGTGAATTGCACCATGAATAAATTTGAAGAGTGAGATCATAGCTAGCAACCAATCTTGGTTCTTTTTTGTGGCTGCACGTGGATAATGACTTTGACTGTGCTAGAGTCATGTAGCATGGTTCATCACTCATTCATCCTACTACTACTCTTACAACTAGTTCATCCATATCCACTTTGCTCTCTCTCTCTCTCTCTCTCTCTCTCTGATATTTCAAGTGGCTAGTTGTGTGCCACTGCTGCCTCTGATGTTGAAGCTCAGCTTTGTATTTTGCTCTTTTTGTGTTGCCTTGCTATTACGATGACAAGGTCCCCCACTCGACTCAACAACACACTTTTTGCCCCACCCAACTTTCTAGACTTTGTTTCACTTCATGTTTTGTTTCCATTATGGTAAAACTAACATTTATTTGGCTGCAAGGATTTGTTAGGAACCATATAGGAGGAATTGATTCTCTTGCATTGTTTTTATTTTTAATTTTATTTTTTGTTTTTGTTGTGTTTTGGGTCCAAAGGCCAACTTGAAAGAGTGCTTTACATACAAATAGGACAAGAAGAGATAGAGATCTGAATGGTCCCTAATAAACTGAACCTTATCATCAGCTACACATTGAGGACAAGAGCAAGAAGACCTAATCGAAACATACAAATGATTCTCGTGTTATGATTCTTTGTATATTGTCATTGTCATTAGTCTTTGTTGTATTAAACAGGCCACGTGAAATAACTCTCTAATAACAATTGCATAAGACTTTGATTTTTATTATTATTATTTTTTTCAACGATTAGCTGTGTCTATACCAACTTATGCACACCTTGACTAATCATCTCTCCAGTCCAATTAAAAGCAGATCATTCATGTCAGGACTAAAAAATTCACAAGAAATTATTTTCTCGTGATTTAACCCCAAGAATTGAATCTGAGCAATTGTGTGGAAAGCACGTGCACACCCACCAACCACTCGGGATAAAAAATTTGCTTGGCAATCTTCTATGTCATTTTTTTGTGTTGATAATTTCATTACAAAGATCAAGTCTGTATTTTTAGTTTCAGGTTTATCCACTCTTGAATTGGGTGTTATGTTTGTTTTCATATTTGAGGTTGAGTGTTTTGGTCATTATTAATTAAGTTTGACCATAGGTTAGAAAGTTAATGAATGTTTTTTTTTTTTTCTTTTTTTATCACTAAAAATAAATTATTAATGTAAAATGGAGTAGAACAACTCAAAATACATCCAAGAAGAAGAAGAAGTAGAAGAAAAGAAAAGAAAAGACTAAAGTAATAAAACTATATCGTGGCTAAAAAAATCCCAGCTATTTGACAAAAGCATATGCAGTCATCTGCCAATACCAAACATTTAGGTGTTGCTTGAAAATGTTTACAGCTTACTGCTTTTTGTTTATAAAATCATTAAATATGTTTATGTTTATTGGGTAAAAAAAAAAACAAAAAAACAAAAGACATATTTGATGCACAAATAATATTAAATTTTATTTTGAAAAAAAGTGAAAATGTGAGCTGCGGAAGGTGATTGTCGATGGTTGGAGATGATGACTGGAGGTGATTGTTGGCCACAAGAGGTAATTGCCGAAAGTGGTTGCCACCATAAATAGGCAATTGGCAATGGCTAGTGGTGGTTATTGACCATAAGAAGTGTTAGTCAAAAGTGATTGTCAATGATTGGAGATAGTGGCCGGTCGGCCACCTAAATTAGTTGAAAGTGGTTTTCAAGAAAAGGGAAAAACTGGTGGCCAAAGATGGTTACCGCCACTGAGAGGTGATTGGTGACAATTGGCAGGTGATTAGTGGTTGAGAGAGGTGGTGGCCAAAAGTGGTTGACGAAAAAGGTATGGGTGATTATAACCAATAGGGATGAATAGAGATTGCATCGAAGCAAGTTTGGAATAGATTTGTCATCATCTGCCCCACCCCATATCATATTAAGGTCGGGATTGAGTTAATTTTGTGGTTTTAAAAATTGAAAAATAATAATAATAATTAAAGATTATAGGTTGTCCTTCCACTGACTTTCTTTTCTAGCTACCAACCTCCTTGAAGCAATGGACAACATACTTGTGGGACTGCCTTTATTGAGACCCAACTTTATTACCCCATCCTGTTTACTCACTGGTAGGTGAAACCATGGATTTTGATCTTGGTTGCCAATTGCCCAAAGCTGAATGTATTCCTTGGAGTTGGAACAACTTGTTCTTCCTGACCCAATTAAATGCCCTCCAATTTGGCATTAGTTGGTCAAGATGCACCCAAGCTTAAATTAAGACCAAGAATCCGTCGAACAGTGTCTCTGAGGAGATGTACGAATACTCATTCTCTTACCAATGTCTCTACTTCTCAAATCAATTGGAGAGGCCTTGAACGCCAAATCAAGTCATTGACATAATGGATTTTGATCTAGGCTCTAGAGTAGAATTTATGAAGGGGGGGGATTCAAATGCTTCATAGATAACCCCGTGTGTCTCATTCCCATCCAACTCATCGGGAGATTGAAGAGCAATTTGCGCTTCGGAAGACAAAAGGGAAAACTGCCTTCATAGAGTATATGTAACTGCATCCAGATGGGCTCATGGGTGAAAAATAAGGGGACTTTAGAGCTGAGATTCAGCGGCTTATGACTAACAAATGAATGAAAAGTGGAGGTTGTCGATCACAGATGAATAATATTATTAGGAATCATGAAAAAATATCATGAAATGTTTCATGAAGATTTTTCATCAGTGTTTTTTTATATGTATAATATAACGGTGAAGAATCTTTCATAATTATTTTCATTGTGATAGCCAAGTAGGTGAGTTGTTTACAGAATTGTACTAATTAGGTGACTCGACTTTGAAAAGGACGAGAGGACTAGCTCCCAGGAGCCTTCAAAATCGTGTTGAAGCGGGGACAAGATACCTGCAGTCTGTAGTAGCCAAAGACCAATCCTTTGTTTATACCCAACTCTAAAGTGTATATTACTTTACTTTCGGCTAGCTCTGAAGTCTAAAGACTTCCACTTCTCTCTCTAGCGTCTTCTAGTAGAAAGAAAGTCATTCCTTAGAGTTGAGGCCTTTTGTTCATATTTGCATCTATTGTTTCAACACAAATTTTTTTGGTTCTTAAAAGAAACAATTTGAAAAGGTTCAATTATCTGAAATGAATTTATAGACTTGTGGATTTATCAATATTAAGTTTGTAAAAAGAACGAAATTCTTGTTGATAATTATTATAATTAAAAAAAAAAAGAAATTTATAGTATATTATAAATAATAATTTATAATTAATGACAGTTAAAAGAAGTAACATAATAAATAAATGAGTGAAAATGAATATTATATATAATATTTTAATTTTAGTTTTATTATATTAAAAAATAAAATTGTATACATATTATATATATATATATATAAATATATTTAATAAATAAAATTGAGGCAAGAATGGAGTAGATTGAGACATGAGAGAAATAATAGTCGGAAAGAGTGGGAGAAAGAAGAAGAATAAATGAAAATCAAATTAAACAGAAAGTAAAACTAACTTTTTTGGGGTTATAATTTTTTTTAAAATGAAAACAAAAATCAAATGATTTTTATTTACACTTTTCAAAAATTAAAAAAAAAAAAAACAATAAATATAAATCTTACTAAACAAACCCTTAGTAAACAGTATTTGACATTAATGGCCCTTAGTTTGGTTTTCATTTGGCTTTTCTATTCATCATTTTGATGCACAAGAAAGAACGTGATGTTAGACTTAACTATTCAAAAAAATTTAAGTGATAATTTGTGTGATGAAAATTAAATTTGTGTAGCATAAAATTCATGTACAGAATGTTGAGTCTGTAGATCTTGATAAGTACTGTTCACTGAACCATCGGTTTAATGGAGGGTTTTAAGGGCCTTCCCAAGGGGAGGGTGTCCAAGGTATGAACCTTAATGCATGACTTTGGAAAGCATTGCACAATCATTGTTAAGTGTAGACACCCTTTTTTAATTGGAGAAATTATTCATTGTCCCAATTGTATTGTTTCACATCATTTATATTTAGATAAGTGTCTAGTTGTCTCTTCAAAAGAGACAAACAAGTAGTCAGACTCACTATTTTGACTAATAATATTTAAGTTGAGGAACCACTTAAATTTACCCTTGGAACAACAAATAATTTCTCTTTTAATTGGCTCTAACATTTAGGCGAAATTGTTGCCTAGCAAATTTGTCTTTATTTTGTATATCATATGTATATTTGTCTTGATTTCAAGGAAAATGAGGAAAATATATTGCTTCTTGCTTTAAAGAGTGAGTCAATAATCCCTTAATACCAACTTTTGAACCCAGAGAAGTCTCTGAGACTCCCAGTGCTGAAAATTGATTTTAAAATAGGTTGGAATTTTTTTTTTTTTTTTTCTCAAAATTCAAGATATGGCTCTTATAACAAAACAAATTTTAAATTTTTTGGTTTTATCAATTTAAATTTTAAATTTTAAATTTAAACCATCTACTTATTTTTGTTTAGAATTGACAAAGAAATATATTTTAATCATTAACCTCAACGACAAATAATATTTTAAAGATTTTATTTATACCTACATTTAAAATATTATTTTTCCATTGATGTTATTTAACAAAAATAGGTTACTGGTTTAAATTGGAATAAATCAAAAAATTAAAATTAAAATTGATAAAATTAAAAATTAAAAATTTATTTTATTTTATCTTATTTATTTTGATTTTGAGAGCCTATTTTGTTAAAATGATCAAATTCGTACAATTGTTTTCCAAAGATGTTTCATCAAATGGCCAAAGAATATAACTTGAAGGGATTGACATAGTAATCAAAGCTTCTCGGGTCTAGAGATGTGATTTCTCCATGGTCTCAATTTTTAAATTTTTTAGGTGCAAATAATTTTTTGGGATCAATCCATAATTGGGACCTTTGCTAGTAGACAGTGAGATTGATTTCATGGATTTATCAATCTAGTGGGGGCAGATATCGAGTTATCAAAAATAAAATGGCCAAAATACCCTTAAAATGCTCAATTTTTCATATAATATTTTAGAAAAATGATTCATATATCGAATTTGAGTTCGCCCGAATCGCTCGAATTTTGTAAGTTAGATAACTGCATAGATGACTGATGCAACACTTGTCAACCGCGTTGTCACATTTGTCAATCATAATTGTCACCCTTATTTCCGGAGGACCAGCTGGACAACTATGCACAAATTTGAGTGATTCAGACGAGTCAAAGATTTAGCATTACTCAATATTTTATTTATATATATATATAATAAAAAATTAAAAAAGGGTTTTCTAGAGATTGACCACAATCATTCCAGTCGAATTTAAAACGAAATATCGGCTAAGCAAAAAATTTGTCAAAACTTGAGAATTACAAAATGATCATGAACCAAAGGATACTTCTAAACGACTGACCTCACAACCAAGTTTTGGACCTAAAACACTTCAAAATAAGATCTTTTCGGTCAAACTAATTCAGGTCGAGAGGCCCATAAGGGGAGAGGGCCGGATCAACTAATGGTGCCACTAAATGGTATTTTTTACTAGAACCAAATCCAGTATTACATTTCTTCTTCTTCTTCTTCTTTTTCTTCTTCTTTTTTCATTCCAAAATTTTTTTTGCCTCATTAATTTCTTAATAAATTCAAAATCCAAACAAGCATGAAACATGGATGCAAAACATGGATACGATAAAATGACAAAATATGATATTTATGTACAACTAAAGAAAGCAAGTAAAAGAATAGGATAAAAAGAAGTGAGGCGGGAAATTATTACAACGCTTTGAATAAATAATTACAAACCAAATGTGTGTGTGTGCGTGAGAGAGAGAGAGAGAGAGAGAGAGAGAGAGGGGAAGAAAATATTACAACATAATAAAAACTCCGCAAAACTCTCAAATGAAAATAAAATAGAATATGTAGGTCTCGAGGATGCCGAAAACTAGTATGTTCAATGTTGGAAGACTACTCAGTTCCATCTAGAAAAAGTTACGCAGCAGGCCAACTAGGCCTAGCAAAATATGTTTTGTCAGAACACCGAGAAAAGAGCAAACAGGGAATATGTAGGTGGTTCAACTAACCACTTTCAGTTAGATTAAAACAGAAATAATATTAAATCAAAGCAAGAAAATGAATATAAGATAGAAAGTACAAGAAAAATAAAAGAAATTGAAAATTCACCTTCTAAAGAAATGATGAACTTCTTGATTTCCAAACTTCCTTTTGATCACCCTCAAGTTTGTGAATTATTTTCTCAAACCTCGCTCAAAAGTTTGGAATTTGAGTAAGAATGGTGTCATTGGACAAGTGTGCTTATAGGAAATGATCACTCTTTAATCTTCTTAAACTTGGCAAGGACTAATTTCTCTTTTATCAAAACTTTAGGACTTGACTTCAATGAGTTTCTTAAGTGGTTTTTGTAATTGAAGACAAGATAGATTGAGGCTTATAGACAACTTTCTATTTTGGCATGCCAACTATCTATTTTCTCAAAACTTTCTTTTCTTTCTCAAACTCTAATCTTCTCCTCTCAAACTCATCATTCTCTCTACTCCTCTTCTCTCAAATTCACCTCTCTTTCTTCAAGACTTAAGCTCTCCTTATATAGACATGCAAGTAGAGCAATGGTAGAAGATAAAATGGAAGACTAATGAAGCATTAGGGAAGATAATGGAGCTAATGAAGCACCAAAATGGAGCATTATCTTCAATGGATCAAACACTAGTCAATGGAGGCTAAGTATACATGCATTTGGTGCAAAAATGGGTCAGAAAATGGCACAGTGGAGTGCCCCACACAAAAAAAAACTGAGCTACACTTTTATTGGTCACGCCATGAGAGTGATGTGCTGGTTGTCGCGTCAGATCGAGGGTGATCTTTAGGCGGTCGACTGGGTAGACAGCCAAAAAAAAAATTGATCGTTTCGCTCCAGTTCAGTTCAGCTTCGCTTCTACTGTCAGACGAGACCTAAACACTTGGCCAAAACAGGCTTAGGGTTGGGAGTAAAGCTCAAATTCCATCTTTCTTACTGAGAATTTTGTAAAAAATACATTCTTATTTTTATCATCGGATAATCAAAAGAAAGTGCCCAAGTGTTAGGGTCGATCAAAATGGGGTGTCTACAAATTACAATCACTAAAACACAACCCGTCACACCAGTGGTCCAAAAGCATATCGAGACATCCATATAAGTGGGTTTAAGTCGGGTTTAAGACCCGGGATGCTACAATAACATATTGAGTTTTCTACGTCTGGGGAAAGAGGTGGTAGGGGGTGTTATAAGTAGTAAAAGAAGACAACAAGGTGGTGTAAGTAGAAGGTGAGGTGGCTTCGGTTGGAGAGGGGCAAGCCGCTAGAAGTGATGGGAAAAAATAGAGGGATGGAAAAGGAAAGTGTTATGGGTGAGAGGTAAGAGAGTGGGGTGGTGGAAAGACATGGGTGGTAGTGGACAGAGAAGAAAATGAGAAGAAACAGGGGTAACAGATGAGGTGGTTAGGGGTGTAGGGGTGTAACAACCCCAAAATGTGTATCAGAAATTATCTTTATTTAATCATAGGTTAATGCGCTTTAATTTAATGATATATGCTTGAATTGAGGAATTATCTGTTGAGTTACGACTTTAAAACTGAAATTGTTGACCTTCATGGGTTCAAAAACCGAAATTGAATACATGGATATGCTAATGGGAATTTTTAGAGCCATTTGGAAAAGTTAATTAAAAATTTATTTTGTCTGATTTGTTAAGGTATGTTTGGATGGTTAACTTTGCATTGGAAATTGAAGGCCTTAGAGACTTCAGAAACTAGAATAGAATACATAATTATGATCAATATAAGTTTAATTGAAATTTGATTTTGGCTGATTCGTTAAGTCATGTTTGGCTCTTATCATTGAGGTAAGCTTTTGGCTATAGGTTTTATGAGACAAGGCATAGATACAATAGTATATGGGCCTTGTGGAGATAGACTCAACAAAGAAAGGAAAAGAAAAGAAAAGAAAAAAATTTGGAGAGAGAGAGAGAGAGAGAGCTAAACATCCATGGAATTTGAAGATGAAATTGAAGAAGAAGCATGGGAAATTGAAAGACTTGGAGTTGAATTCAAGAGATTGACTCAAGGTGTGTAGAAATCAACTTAACTTCTTGGGATTGACCTATTATTTGTTTGAATTCATGACTCTAGATGAAGATTACATACCTAATTGAGTTAGGGTTTTGGAAGTACAAGCTTAAATGAGCTCTCTTCATGGAATTGAATCTTGATTCCTTAGATTTACTTGATTTAAGGGTCAATTTCCTTACATTTGCTTATCTTGACGTTGATTATGAGATGTTGAGCCTTAATCTTGAGGTTTTGTATGGTTAATCCTATATGAAATGAAGATTTACATGAGTTTAGAAGAAGAAGTTTTGGAAAAGTTTGATAAAGAACTAAACAAGGATTTTGATCTTTCTTTCTTAAAGATTCATGGTATTTTTGGTGTTTTGATTTAGAAAACAACCATAACCTCATATTTTCTATTAGTTTTACATGTTTTTGAATGATTTAAGTTGAAACCTAGCTTAGAAAATGAAAGAACAAGTGTTAGAACCAACTGGTATTTTCGGACAGCAAGAAGTGCCTTACGTCAGCAGGGCTTCCTGCACATGTGGAAACCTTCTTCCAGCAACATTTTTTATTCTGAAATAAAAGTATGTGCCCCCATACGTGCCCTGGATTTCCCGCATGTGCGGATTTGGTCCCGCACGTGCAACACCCCCTTGTTTTAGCTCAACTTCAAATAAGCATATCTCTCTCATCCGAACTCCATTTTAAGTGATTCTTGAGCCTAAATTCAAGCCCCGGAAGTCTAATTTCCAATGATGGTGGTATCACTTCCAAATTCAAAGTAAACAATATAGATATGCTCAAATTAGTGAAGATTGTTCACTTTCTGTCTACCGATTTCATGCTAATTATTTATCTAACTCAGTTTCCTTTCGTTTCCTCCTATTTTTCTAGACAAGGATTATAACCTATTGAGGAATAATGAGTTTAGAACCAACATAACTAATTGATTAAAGAGAAAAGAAAGGGATCGGTTATATTCATATGTTGTGTTATGTAATTTTGATTGTAGATCAAGACGAGGACATCGCCCAACTACTACCGGAAGCCCATCATTGTGAGTAATAATATTGTAAAGATATGTTCATTTATATTTATTTTAATATGTAAATGATACGATGTTCTGGAATTATGTTTTATGCGAATGAATGAGTTGCAAGACCTATGATATGGAATATGGATATGAAATGTGAATTATTTATCATTTGATATATGATTGGGCTTGAGGCCATTTTGATATATGATTGGGCCCGAGGCCATTTTGATATTCGATTGGGCCTGAGGCCGTTTTGATATATGATTGAGACCGAGGCCGTTTTGATATTCGATTGGGCTCGAGGCCGTTTTGATATTCGATTGGGCCCGAGGCCATTTTGATACATGTGGGCCCAAGGCTGTTTTGTTATATGGTGGACCTGAGGCCGTTTTGTAAATATGATTATGAATAATGTTGTGAATGATGTAAATGTGGAAGAGTATGGTGTCATGCTTTTTTTGAATCTAGATTATTTACTTGATTCACTTCACTTTATTATTACTTATTGAGCTTCGCTCACTCCGTATTTTATCTGTATGTAGGTGATTAATTTGGAGACCATCCTTAGGTCAGCCTCAAGAATTCTATTGTGAACCTGCTAAGTCAAGCCACCCAAGATGCGCCTCTGTTGTTAGAATTTTGTATTTACTTAAGTTTTATGTATATGGGTGTGAGATATATATATATATATATTAGTGTGTTTACATTGTTTTAATTAATTCAGTTATCATGTATGCACAAGCTTAATGGATATTACTATTTGATTTGCTTCCACTTTAGGCCTCGATATTATTTAAATATTTTGAAATTTTGTCTTTGAGGCCTAAGTACAGACCAATCATGGCCTAAACTTTTAAGGGCAGGTTCGGGTCATGACAAGGGGTGACTTGGATGCACTGGGGATGCTATTAGGGTTTTGGTTTGAGAAGAAAATGAAGAAATGGTATATTAAGGGTTGGGGTTTAAATTGGGAAGAAAATGAAGAAAGGGTGAAATTGTCATTTTTTTGTGAAATTTGCTTTCTTTTTTTTTTTTTTTGGTAAATTTTTAATTTTTTTTTCCCCTTTGTACAAAGTTGCAAAATTAGCTTTTTTGGAACAAGTTCTTTTCATTTTGACATAATAAGTAATGCGAGAGAGGTAAAGCGCAAAATAAACAAAACCACAAGGAGCCTTTTTAGCTATTTTTGAACAATATGGAGTAAAGTGCTCTATGGGTAAACAATAAGAAGGTAAAATAGATTTTGCCTCAGATTTTATACTTATTATTAATTTAGATAAAATGTCTAACATTACAAATTAGTCTACAAATCACAGAGATCATATACTTATTTTTAAATGATTAAACGATAAATCACATGCAAAATTAACCAAAAGAAAGAAAGTAAAGTTTGCTCAAAAATTTATATCTTTTTTGTCAATACATCAACATTAAAATTGCCATAATTGAGAACTTTTTATTTTTTATTTTTATTTTTATCAACAAAAGAAGATAAATTTTATTGATGAAATAAATAAAGAAATTTAAAGCATATAAAGATACAACACTAAAGCGGATGGAGTGCAAAAAATATCAAAATATGACGGCACGATCTCAACTAAGTTAGCATCGCGAAGCCTATCTAATCATTTGCTAGCAGAAGGTTGGAGGAACCAACAAGAAGAACTACAGGAAAAATGGGATATTGCAACGGTTCTTTTATGGCGTTTATAAAAATGCCACTATAAATTAATGAAACACAACGTTTTGAAAAACATTATCTCTGATCTCAGTGAAACAGCACCGTATTGGGTCAATGTATTAACTGTCCAAACCTCCATATCTTTCAACTCAGTCTCTCTCTTTCTCAGTCTCTACTACAACTCAGTCTCCCTCTCTTCCAAAACCCTCGATTTGAAGCTCTCACTCTCTCTCACTCAATTTCAAACACACACTCTCATTCTCAACCCTTGATTGCTCGATTGTAGATTCCAAAACCCTCAATTAGTTTCTTACTCTCACACACCATGGTTTGCGCTTCTTCGATCTCTATCGCTTTCAATCGAACTCTCTAACTGTTCTTCATCAATCTCTGTTGCACGAGGGCTTTGCTCTAGCTGTTCTTCATCGAACTCGAACTTGATCTATTCTTCATCAAAATTGATCTGTTCTTCATCAAATCATAGTTGCAAAAACCAAAATCGATCTGTTCTAGCTAATCTCTCTTGCTCTTATATCAGGTACACTTTTCATTCTCTACTTTCTCATTGTCAAATCTACTGATTAACTCTATAATTTTTTCATTCTTTAGTTGTTTTTTTTTTTTTTTGTAAAAAAAAAAAAAAAAACTAGTTTATATCATTTGTGATGATCTTGTTGTTCTAGTTCTTTAGATTATTTATGATTTTAGCATTGCAATCTGTTTGTGTTTCATTGCTTACTCGACGACTTCTCTTCTAAATATTCTGCCAAGATGATTCTCCAAGGAATCCACCATGAATACAATGTTGTATACATTTTCGTTCTTCTAACCAGGCTGGTACTGAACTTGTTCTAAAGTAGGCAATGCTACAAAGTTGTGTAGGCTTTTGTTAGTGTAGTCAATTTATATGTATGTTGTGGTCACTAACTGGGGTTTTGAAGAGGTTTCGGCACAGAACAGGTTAGTGTATATTTTGTATCTATAATGGTCACTGTTGGGTTTTGAATGGACCTAAAATAGTAGTACAACTCAGTGGATATATGTTTTGAAAAATGCCTATGAAGTTGCAGTGGGTGTTGAGTGATGCCTACCACTATTAAGGAGCTTTTTGCATCTTGGGATAGAGGTTGCCTGGAGGGATTATATAAGAAGGCTTTAGGAGGCTACTCCATTATGCAAGTTTTGGTGTCCTTGGTGAAAAGACGGGATTAAAAAAATATAATGTGAGAAATGGCTTATTCTTGAAGGGATTGATGCTTATTTTCATATATATATATATACATATGGGTTTTGGAATTTTTCCTTTCTCTTTTGTTTCTTTTTTATTGTTTTTGGGAGTATTGTATATTCTTGTAGAGATGTAGAAGTTTTGACTCTCCAATAATATGATGGATTGTATTTATACTAGGGGAACAAAAATTGGGAATAGTAGGAAACACGGTGTTTGGTGCTATTTATTTTGATGTGTATAATATGGAGGGAACACAATAGGAGAACTTTCAAGGGGATTAAATTTCTAATTAAGTTGAGGAGTATGATTTTATCTCTTTCGTACAGTTGGCTCTTGGGTGGAGTAGATCCTTCATTGAACAAAGTTTTGGATTTTGTAGTATCCTTTGAGTAAAGTTTTGAGGTATAATCGGCATAGATCTTTATCTTTATCTTTTTCTCCTTTTGTGTACAGGTTGTACCCCTTCGGTGTGTGCCCCTTCCATAAAAATGCATGCTTACCAAAAAAAGGTTTTCACTATGATATATACATTTGAGTATATCCCCATTTTAGGTATCTCTTAATAAATTTCTATTTACCAAAAAAGAAAACTGAGGTGAAGTTAGCATAATTTTATGTGAACTTTGTGTAAATGATTTAGATAAGATAAACGCAATCAAGAATGTTTACATAGTTTCACTACATGTACTTAACTTCTCTCGTTTCATCCTTTAGTGGATGTACAAATTTTAGACGTAGAAAGTTGGTTGTATGTATGTGGCTTTCTTCTCTTTGAACATATGTACTCGACATCAGTATTTGAAGAATGAAAGAAAAATTTGTTACGTGGGGCATCGCCGCTGGTTGAATGCGAGTCACAAATTTCGAAAAGATGGTGCGTCTTTTAATGGAACTTCTGAATTTGAACCATGTCCAACTCAATTATCAGGGGTTAAAGTGTTACGACATTGTGAGTGGTATTTTTAATAAAGTTGTGTTATAATGTTTTGATAAAAACTTTGCTTTGTTTTGGAAAAGTATTTGATCAAGCACAAATGATTATACTTAAGTTTTGTATCAAGTATTATGTTGTTTTAATGACATTCTTGGAAAGTCCTTAATGCTAGGGGACTATAATGCAACTAGTACCTTTGCTTGAGATATCTCCCTTGCCACTGATGGCTTCGGCGGGTGGGCTTGTCTAATCGATTCCGAGTCGATTATTCTCTTGTTTTGTCAATGAATGTCATCCCTTGGTATTATGTAGATGTTAGTAAACATCCCAAGAAGCTTTGAAAACTTTGATTGATGGACTTGGTTCATCCCTTGTTTTGTTACAAGCTATGATATGCATGGTTTTAATAAAGATTTCGGATATCATTCATTCAAATCTTTATTACTTATATCATTCACTAAGTTTTTAGCTCACCCATCTCCCTTATATATATATATATATATATATGTAGGCGATGATCAAGAAGGCAATGTCGCCTAAGCTTTATGTGGAAGATGTTTTGGTTCTTATTTTTGTATCATCTTGAAGATCATGCTTCTTAATTTTGTAAATCAATTGCTTGTATGTTTGGGCTAGAGAAGCCTTTTGATCAAGATGTAACATGTACTTCATTTTACTTTGTATCCAAGTTATAAAGCCATGTTAGTATGTCATTCCATTTAATCTATGCACAACTCTTATGGACTAATTAGACTCGAATCTATTGCTTCCGCACATGTATGTACCAAATCTATACTCTATTTGTGTGAATCTTTGTAAGTTGGCCTTTGGTAATTTTGGATTACTAGCCATCACAGCATCATTATCCTAGGGTGAAATGAGGTCGTGACAGATTGGTATCAGAGCACAAGTTTCTTATAGTGCATTTATTCACACACTCTTGGTCCTAAAGAGCATAGGATTTCCTTTAGAATGATATTAGGATTGTATCATATTGCTTGCTATTTGACAAGGTGTGCATTATTTCGGCATGTTTATTTGTTGCTTGTCTACTTGTCTATTGTCCATCTTGTTTTAAAGTCACATTTTGCATACTCCTAGCATCATGAGAAAGGGAAGACCTCCAACTAGATGAGACCATTCTGAGGATAGGTTAGACAAGTTGGAAAGGTTGGTAGAGGGTTTGACTCGTGAGTTGAGGCAAGCAAGGAAACAAAACACTAGTACTACCTCTACTCAGGCCGAGTAGACAAACGACAGAAATGCAGTTCCACCTCCACCTCCACCTCCACCTCCTCTAGTACCGCAAGTGCCTCTATAGCTAGCTTTATATGGGGATGGCACTTTAACTTTGATCAACAAATTTAAGAAAATGAATCCGCCGAGATTCCATGGGGGTATAGAGTCATTAAAGACAAAAGTATGGGTTCTTGAAATGAAGAAGTTATTTGAAATCTTTCATAGTACCGACACCCAGAAGTTGTCATTGGTAGCATTCACACTAGATGATGACACTCGTAGGTGGTGGATGATGATCCAAGAAGGTAATCCGAGTTTGACTTGGGCTAGATTTTTGGAGTTATTTTATGACAATCATTTTCCCTTTAGTGTCCGAGATCGCAAGACCATTGAATTTCAGATTTTGACACAAGGTAACAGAATAGTGTTTTCACCGAGTTGGCTAGGTATGCACCTCATATTGTCAATACTGAATACAGAAAAACTAGAAAGTTTGAGAGTGGGCTTCGTGGGCCGTTACAAGATCGGGTTAATATGCTCAACATGCTGACTTACGCCAGAGTATTGGACAAAGCAATCTTGGTAGAAGCAAACTTGAACAGATATCAGAGTTTAAGAGAGAATCAGAGAAAGAGCCAAAATTATGATAACCGCCGAGTACCATTTGATGCCAAGAAGAAGGTGAATGTGGGCAGTTGAAGAAACTCAAATCAGGAAAGTGGTACTAGGCCAACATGTACAAGTTGCGGGAAGCAACATTTTGGAGTTTGTCATCGGGCATCTAGAGCATGTTTTGAATGCAGTGAAATGGATCATTGTGTTAAGGACTGTCCCAAGACGAAGACTAATGGTAGTAAGAAAAATAAGAGCACCTTGGGTTCTGCACAGAAAAGCAATGCCGGGAAAGGACAGATGAGGCATGGTAGAGTCTTTGTCTTAGTGCTAGGAGACACTCAAAACGCCGAGATCGTAGTGTCAGGTATACTTCCTATTTTCTCTCAAGGTGCATATATATTGATTGATTCGAGCTCTATACAATCATTTGTATTTGCTGAGTTTGCAAAGAAGTTATATAGAGAACTAGAAACCCTTGGTTATTTATTATCGATGTCTACTTCATCTGGAAGAACTATGATTTTTGCATCCATTTATAGAGCATGTGTTGTTGTGATTGAGAATGTTGAATTATTAGTTGATTTGATGCTGTTGAACATAACTTATTTCAATGTCATATTGGGAATTGATTAGTTACTAATGAATCATACATCTATTAATTGTGTGTCTAAAAGTGTCAGTTTAAAACCCCCGGACCAAGCCAAGGTTACATTTCAGGGTAAAGGAGTAGTATTCCCACATTACTTGATTTCATCCATGAAAGCTTATAAGATGATCCAAAAAGGATGTCAAGGTTATTTGCGTAGTGTACTAAGTAATCTGAATGAAAGTGTCGAATTGAATGATATCCCAGTTGTCAATGAATTCCCTGACGTCTTCTCGAATGATATGCCTTGCCATTTAGTGGATAAGGAGATAAAATTTAGTGTTGATGGTATATCGGGAACACAGCCTATCTCCAAAACACCCTATAGAATGGCCCCAGATGAGCTTAAGGAGTTAAAAGTGCAATTACAAGAGTTGTTGATAAGGATTTTATTAGGCCGAGCACTTCACCTTGGGGAGCACCAATTTTATTTGTTAAGAAAAAGGACGGTGCACTTCGTCTTTGTATTGATTACCGAGAATTGAACGAGTTAACCATTAAGAATAAATACCCATTGCCGAGGATTGATGATTTGTTTGAATGAGGAGTTTATTATAATTTACCCTTTTTAATTTGCATCACAATTAAGCCAATATTGTTAGAAATTATAATATTGTTAGTCGTTTAGCGGCACATTTCATTTATACAATAAATTTTAATTTTAACCTTGTTAAAATAGTTTGATTAAATTTAAATTGGTTAAATCAATTTTAAACATAACACTTTTCTTTCACACCTTTTATCGATGAAGTCTTCTTCTATGCAACGCCACTGTCACGAAAAACCTAGCCTACTGACGCACCAACTCCATCGTGACACCACCTTCACCTTACCTCCTTCACTTCCCTCTCTTTTATTTGCTATCTCTTATAACATAGTATGTAATAGTAATCCTTGAATCAACAATAAGAGCGAATCTTTGTGGAGAAATTTCAATATGAATCCTAATGGTATTGTAAATGTGACATCAATTCAATTCACACAATTTCAATTCCATCCAATACATACTCGTATAACAGTGGATATATAATTCCATATATATATATATATATATATCTGCTATCTATCTATACTATTAATAAAGAGAACAATTTAGTTAGTCTCCTAAAACCATCCTCCACTTTAAAGCCAAGTATATCTTCCACTTTAATATCAAGTGTCCATTTTGTCATTAATATATATATATATATATATTTAGCGAAATAATAAGCATAAGACTCAAACTATGGACAAATAATATAATGAAAAAGACTCTTACCACTTGAATCAAACACAATATACATATATATTAAATATTCTATTTTATTTTTACTTATTTAAATTACATACGTATTACGTGCGTCAACTGCTAGTATATTATATGAGTATATGTATCTATACATTCAGTGGTGGACACAAAAATTATGCAAAGTAGGAGCTAAAGCAAAATTATATAGATTTTGGAAACTAAAATACTAATTTATTTTGTAAATATTCAAAATTACATGAAAGTAATAAGAATTTTCAAAGGTTTGGAGTAGCTAAACTATTTATTTCTTTTATAATTTCTAAAAATTGCGTGAAAATAGTGAAAATTTTCAAAATTTAATGTAACGAAAGTAAAATTATTTATTTTCTAGCGGAGTTGAAGTAAAATTATATAAGATTTGAAGGGGTGAAAATTGCAAAGTTCTTTTATAAATATTCAAAATTGCACGGTAGAAGTGTACTTTCCCAAAAGTTTGGGGGGCATGTACATTAAAGAGACTAGAGGAGATGTGAATAAAGATGAAGGTTCAACATATTAAGAAAAAGATTGTTCTAAAGTATCAGCTGGGCATTGAGGTTGTGAGAGTCAGATCCCGAAAAAGAGGATGATGGTAGGTGAAAGAATAATCTTAAACAATTATCAAGTATATTGGTATAATATATAATACTAATTTGAATAATATTATATATATATATATATATGACACTAACTACTTTTACATTATATTTGGAGTAAATTATACTTTGTCCACTTTATGTTTGGCCACTTTTTCACTTTGACCCTTAAAGTTTTGTTTTTTCTACTTTGACTCTTCATGTTCTAAATTTTTCTGAATTTATTCCTAAAGCTTATTTTTATTAAGGGGGAAAATGTAATTTATTCTAATATTTTTCATATATATAACACAAATTTACAATAAATTTTACGTCTTAAATCTCTGTCACTGATTTTTACTTTGATATTTTATTAAAGGTAATATATATATGTATATATATATATTAAATATAGCAGAGCGGAATAGTTTGAAGATGGATTATAAATTTTAAATCACGATTCAAACTAGCCAAGAAGATCAGTGCAAATTGGACAAATTGATGCAGATTAGATGGTATTTTGTACAATCTTGCGGTAGAGAAAAAAAAAAAAAAAAAAAAGGTTTGTTGCACCGGTGAAGTAAAAAGGTTAGTAGCGTACAATGGAAGTGACATGAGGAGAGAAAAGGAGAACGAGGTTGGTGGTGGCAAGTCGGCAATAGTAGAGGCAGGGCAGCCTGGTTGGTTGTGAAAAAAAAGAAAAAAAGAAAAAGGTTGTTCGTTAGGGTTAAGTTAAGGATGTGATGATGAATGGGCTTTGGTTGGTAGCTCAAAAATTAGTGGCCCTAATGGCTCTAATTTCCATATCAGGTAAAAAAAAAAAAAAACAAAAAACAAACTTACCCAAACAGGAAATTAGGGCCATTAGGACCACAGTTTTTAGGGTCACAAAACATTTTTCGATGATGAAATTTCTTTTGACCCATAAAATAACATAAAGTATTAACATGCAAGCAATGGCCCATACCTTCGCACCAAACTTGTTACTGTGTTTTATGCAATAATGCAAGAGTTGCGTTATACTTAGAGGCAGCGCAACCATTAAAGGCATGCAATTATTTTACGCTCCATATTTAAGAACTCTTCCAAATTTTTAATAATTTTAATGATGTATTCATCTATTTGATAAAGGCCCTAAGAAATGGCCCTTAGTTAAGCCTCAAATTGACAAAGTTCGAAAGTTTGTAATTTCTTCACGTTTTAAAAATAAAATAAGTCAGGTCTCGCGTCATTAAATAAAAAATAAAAATTCTTTTTGTTTATTTATTTTTCAGACCACCACTGACAAAAGACTCATGTGTTAAAATCTTTCAAATAAAATAAAATATCTTTTTCTTTTTTCTTTTTTTTTTCTTTTTTTGGCTTAGAAGGATGGTTGGGATTTCACCTTGGGTACATATAATATATACTCTCCCTATCTAGCATATATCATATAATAATGGAACCTAACCCTTTGGGTGACCTCAGGGGGAATGAGTAATAGAACTTGAAATTGTTGGTCCACCTCTTGAGGTTCATACTTACGATTTCACAAATGAGAATCATACATCTTAGTCAATTTGGACAACTCAATTGATAAAATTAGAATATCTCTTCATTTTTAAAAAATATAAAATAAATAAATAAATAAATTATATCTTATTGCAATTTCAAAAAATTAAAAGCCAAATTTGTATTTGTGGGGGAGAATGTCTAACTCAGAAAAACAATTTGATTTTGAAAATTCTTTTAAAATTTATTATTTCTTACATGTAGTAGTTGTGCTATTTCATCAATTGAAAGTAGGTTAGAACAATTTTAATAGACATGTTTAATTTTAAAAATTATTGATTATTATAATTGAGGCGGTAAATAAAATTTTATTTCATTTACGATTAAATCAAATAAAAATAAAATTTTATTTCAAGTCTTTATACGAGGAGCTTAATTACAAAACAATAATGATAGAGACCATTAATTTTAGAGCTCTAAAAAGATCACTAATGACATGACACTTAATAAAAAAAGAAAAAAAAATACAACACTAAAGCCAAAATATCAAATCATTCATGGTGAGGCTCACTACCACATCATTAGTGGTAGCACTAATTAGTGCTCTCACTCATTTTCCATTACAAAATTGACAAAGTTGTCTTTTTGGCTAGCATTTCCCTTCCCACTACAACCATCATCCCTTCCTCCATGTTTTCCATACTGCTATACACAAAATGGGAAAAATAAATAAATATATACATAAGTCTTATCTTTTGGAATCTTGTTTTTATTTTTTTGGCAAATTTGAACACATGAAAAATACTTGAATATACATAAGTGTTTTACACAAGCATAAAAATAAGATTAAGTTCCTGTTGTTCAATTGAAATACAATTTGCACAAAAAATTAAACGAATTAGCAACACTAAATGCCTTCATATAAGATTTTGCGTAAGTCCTCAAAATGATTTTGCCATTTCTTCCTATACTTAGGTCATGTGTTGGTAGAAATTTTTCCTAAGTTAAAAATTGATAATTAGAATGTAAAAATTTTAAAAACTACTTTTCCAACTTCTAAATAATTAGTTTTTTTTAAGCTTATTTAAGTTATTTTTATCTAATAAATTATAAGCAAAAGCTGCATTAAATAGTCTGACACAGGCTCTCAAATTAAAATAGGATCATCTCTAAGAAACTGCAACAAATAGTGCCCAAGTGTCGGTTTGGCAATTTTGCTTTCTTTTTTTTTTTTTTTTTTTTTTTTGTAGTTTTTTAATTTTTTGTCTTTTTTTATGAAGTGAAATAAGTGAATGTGGAATGAGTTTTTTTAGTTAAATAGATAATTGTAAGAGAAAAAGTGATTGATTGATATTTTTTTTTTATCAACAAAAGAAAACTTTATTAATGAAGAAAGTATAACATACAAAACTTACATCAATAAAGAGGGAATAGCAAAAAGCACAAGACCCTAAATTGGTGAGAAACCAATAGAGGAAACAAAAGAGAATAGAAAAGAGAAAAAGCAAAGGACAAAGCAGTACTAGGGGATCCTAATACACTTCATCCATTTGGGAATCCTGATACACATTCAACCAACCCCTACAGCCAGACTAGCAGCAGCATAGAAGCAACATACCAGCAACATACCAGCAGCAAACTTTCTTGATTGAAACCTGGCTACACACAGCATAATAGCAGACTTCCTTTATTCATACTTCACCAATAAGACCACTAGCAGCCCACATTGCGCAAAACTGCAACTGCCACACACCCTTGCTTCAAGGCATCAGAAAGTGAACAAACAGATAAGGCTCTCTTAACAGTCCTAAAAGGCACCAAGAAGTCACAAAACTGCAGCTGCAGCATACAGAGCAGACCAAATAGCCACCCAAATCACAGTTGAGGAAAAGATCAGCAGCTTGTGACAAGACCAACCAGATCATCAAGCAAGGATTGAACCTGTGATACCAGCCAGCAGATTTGATCCAGATTAGTGACCACCAGCAGAGCAGATTTCACATAACTGTAGCTTATGCCAAACATCCTCTCACTCCAAGCCAACACAGAACCAAAAACCAGCCCCTCCACCATATACTAACCATTTCCAAGCCGAATCTCCTGAATGTTGCAGATAATCTGCTGCACTGAGTAATAGCAATCCTGGATGTAAGATTTGGCCCACAATGCAATCCTTGTCTTGATTAATTCACACAGCTCCTCCAAGTGCATTTGACTTTCACAGAAAACTTTCTCATTCCTGAATTTCCATAACGACCACAAAACCGCAAATGGTATAATTCGCCAGATCATATTCAGATTATTTCTCCACTTGAAGCGCCTCCACCAATTAAGAATCCCTTCCACTGTTTGTGGAATTACCCAAGTCAATCCCCACCACTGCATCAGATCACACCAAATTCTCCAAGCAAACGGGCACCATATAAGGAGATGAAATACAGATTCAAGCCCTTCATTACAAAACACAAACATAGCAGAGGCTTCTGGCTCCAACACACCAATCCTCTGTAGAAAACCAGCTGTTTTTAGTCTCCCCTTCCATGCTAGCCAAACTTGAAATTGAACCTTTGGTGGAGAAAAATTATTCCATATTAACTTTGTTACTACTAGTCGAGATGAAGGCACAGCCAAAGAATACAGAGATGAGACAGAAAACTCAGCAGATGGAGATGCCAACCACCCAAGACCATCCTTCCTATCCGAGAGGCCAACCAAATTCTGGTCCAAAAAGGTACTCAACCTTCTAAGCTCATCATCCTCCCAACCTAATAACCTTCTTCTAAACTTGAAATCTACATAGGTGAGGCTTCATTCCTCTGTAACACCACTCTCAGAGACACCTCCTTTTCAGTTAAAAGACTATACAACCTAGGAAACTCATTCTTAACACAGCAAGCCCCCATCCAGTAATCAGTCCAAAACTGAATTCTATTCCCATTTCCCACCACCACCCGACTATTTTCTAGGAAAACACTCAAAAGCTGTGGATTAGATTGACCTATATTAAAAATACCATTCCAGATTTTTGAATAAGAGCCAGAAAAAGAAGTACTAGGCAACCAATTTCCACCCACTGACCCATACCTGCTACACAAAACTCTTTTCCACAAAGTGTTAGATTCAGCCCCAAACCTCCACCACCATTTAGTCAAGAAGCACTCATTAACCATCTTGACTCGTCTAATACCCAAACCCCCATTCTCTTTACTTTTGGTTGCTTCCAGCCAACTGACTAGGTGAACTTTTCTCTTCAAATCAGACCCTCCCCAGAGAAAATTTGCTTGAATCCTTTCTATAACCTTAGCCACAGATACAGGGATCTTGAAAATAGATAAATAATAGATAGGCAGACTAGATAACACAGATTTTATAAGTACCAACCTCCCACCAAAAGATAGGAATCGCCTCCTCCAAGAAGCTAATCTAACTCTGCATTTTTCAATGACTGGTTGCCATGTTTTTTTTAACCTGGGACTAGCCCCCAAAGGCAGACCAAGATACATCATCGGAAGCTTCTGGCTTGCACAGTTAAGTCTAAAGGCAAACTCCTTCACCTCTTCATCAGACACACCAATTCCACAAAGGGAACTCTTATGAAAATTAATCTTCAACCCTGAAACCAGTTCAAAACACCTCAGAATTCGTTTAATTACCATGACCTCCTCCATATTGGCTTCACAGAAAATTATTGTATCATCTGCAAATTGGAGATGTGAAACCACCACTTCATCTTTGCCCACTACAGCTCCCTTAACCAACCCCAAAGATCTGGCACGATCCATTAGCATATTTAGACCTTCAGCTACCAAATTGAAAAGGAATGGAGACAACGGGTCACCTTGCCTAAGGCCTCTTTCAGGAATGAACTCAGCCGTAGGGGAGCCATTCACTAACACAGACACTCTGGCCGATGCTAAACACTCCTTGATCCACCCTCTCCACCTAGCCCCGAACCCAAAATTTTCCATCATAGATACGAGACACTCCCAACTGACAAAGTCATATGCCTTCTGAAAATCAAGCTTGAGAATCAACCCTTTTCTCCGAAAATGTTTCTACTTCCCAAAAACGCTGATTGAACCTCTCCAACCACCTTAGGCATCACCTTCTTGATTCTATTAGACAAAACCTTAGCTACAATCTTGTACAGAGACCCAATAAGGCTAATCGGTCTAAAATCTGATAAACTAGTAGGGCATTCAATTTTTTGGATCAAAGTGATAAAAGAATTATTCACACCAACCCCCAATTTCCCATTTTCATAAAATTCTTTGAAAAATTGAAGGACATCAGACTTCAAACAATCCCAGCACTTCTGAAAGAACATCAGATTAAACCCATCAGGACCGGGAGACTTATTCCCATCACAACTCCTAATAGCACTCCACACCTCATCTTCAGAAAAATCTGCTTCCAGAATTCCAACCACTTGATCCTGACCAATAGATTTAAATTGACCCATCAACTTTGGCCTATTCCTCCAATTTTCAAAGAATAGGCCTTTAAAATGCTTTAACACCTCCTGTTTCACCAAAATGGGATCCTCAAAGAGTACCCCATCCATTGTAAGTGAATTCAACAAATTTCGATTATGCTTAGAGGATGCAATGATATGAAAATACCTTGTATTCTTATCCCCCTTCAAGCTCCAGTCTAGTCTAGACTTCTGAAGCCAAAGCCACTCGTCCCTCTTCCTAAGAGACCACACCTCCTTTTTGACCTCCCTTCGCCTGACAATCTCAGCCTCTGACAAGTCTCTAGCCTCAGCCACCAGATCAAGCTCATGAAGCTCCACCTCTACTTTTTTGAGGGAGTAGGAAACATTGCCAAACACTTCATCATTCCACTTTTTCAATTCCATCTTGAGATATCAAGTTTTGTTGCAATGACAAACCTCGCCCACCCAGAGACATTTGAAGCCTCCCACACTTGCTTGACCACATCTAGAAATTTAGGGTGTAACGACCAAGCATTTAAGAACCTAAATGGCTTTAGCCCCAAATCCCTTTCATCCTCCATCAATACCAAGAAGGCCCCACAGCTTAAAATTAAACCTACTCAACCACTCATGTGCTAGAAGAACTTTGTCAATTCTACTCCAACTACCTCCATCTTCTGAATTACTCCATGAGAATTGCCTGCCATGCATTGGTACATCATACAAGGCTAACCCTTCAATAAACTCGTTAAACTCTACCATCCCTCTATCCCTTCTTAAACACCCTTTTCTGTCCCCTATATTTCTAATTTCATTAAAATCCCCTCCCACACACCAAGGTTCTGGAATTCCTAGATTGAGACTAGAAATAACTTTCCACACTTGCCTCCTATATACTGCATCATTTGGCGCATAGACATTAACCAAAACACACCTAAAATCTGGAAGTAATGTACCTGACAGTAAGAGAAACCTTCTTGAACCACAACACTGAGATAATGAAAACACTGAAGGCTTCCACATGCACAGCAGCCCACCAGCCGAACCATCCGCATCTACAAACATATATTCCAATTCATCAACATGCCAAATCGACCGAACCAAATCATCTGACATACCTTCTTTCTTAGTCTCTTGAAAAAAGGCAAAATCAATTTTTCTCTCTTTAAGTAGAGACCTGATTCTTCTTCTCTTTTTCGACCTTCCAAACCCCCTAATATTCCAAGACAGCAACTTCATTGGAAACCTCAAAGGAAACACCTAAATCACCCATGAAACCCATCTAAACTAAGACAGTTTCATCCCTTTGAACTGCCCTCTCCGCATCATTTTTTTCTAGCTCCATAATTCTGTGAACTACTTCCTTTTCCTTCCCTTTAAAACTGATGCCTAAAGATTAACCCACCTCCATTGTCTTCTATGCTTCTTGAAGGACTTGGTCATCACCCTTCTCTGCTACACAAGCTGAACTTGACCGAGATAAAACAGCCGATGCAACTCTGAATGCAGGTCCTTTATGCCACACTCCTATAGCAGATGGTCCGCCAATTCAACCTCCCTTTCCCTCTTTCTAAGCTCACTTACCACTCTCTCCCTTCAACCTGGGCGCAAGAGCTTTCTCCTTCCCCACTAACTTGCAATGTTGAGATTTCATCACTCTTCGATCCACACCAGATTCCATACCCACCGATGGTAACTTGCCCTGTGGTGATGGAGAAAGCCTTAGCCTATTAACCTGGCCCACATTCTGGCCTATATCCATCAAGCCCACACTTACAACTTCTAGGTTGGGCTTGGACACAGCCTTATTGTTTTGGGCCTCCTCTAACAATACTTGAATTCGAATCCCAGGCCTCTCAAGTCCAGATCCACTTATACTTTTCATAAACCCAAGAGTCACAATTTCCTCATCCTCTCCCTCCATCTCATTACTCCCCCTCTTGTTTACCGTTGCAATAACAGTATCTTTTCCACTGTTGCATGCTTCTGCCACTTTTAAATTCCCCATACTTGGGATGATTGTTTCTCCCACTATCGACCGAGTTGAATCGTCCACCTCCCACTCACCTGACCCTTGTAAACCATGCGCCCCAACATCCCTTTGCAAAGCTGCCATGCCATTCCTCTTCTGGACGGTCTGCTCACCAATATCTGCCACTGCAAATTGCAACTCTCCTTCCACCTCAGCCACCTCCCCTGCTACTCGCTCACCATTGCTGCCATACATGTTCTCCATATTGTTTGAGCTACACCTTTCATGAAGAGAGCACTTACAAGCTTCTGTAATAACTTTAGATACCCTAACTTGTTCCTCACATACTCTAACTGGATAATTTCTGCCAGAACACCTCACCTGAACAACTGAATTAATATGCCCATACAAGAGGTAACTATTTTAATTCTGCCACATTTGAAAGATAACTGGTTGGTTGTCTCCTCATCTAACCTGATTACCTCACCCCACAGTCTCCCAATCTTGTTAAAGGTGTCTGAACTCCATAAATTAAGTGGAACTCCATAGCAGCTCAACCAAACTCCACGTTCTTGCTCTATGTGCCCAAACTTCTTCCACTCTGAAACTGATTCGCACTATTCATGCAAGCAATCCTTTAATATTGATGCATTTTCCTTCATATCATCAGATGATTTAAATGACACCACTGCCATTCTTCCTCCCCCCCTCCTAGCTAGAATTTCTGCTGTTCCTTTTTCCATGACTGCTTTTTGGAAGTTTGAAAATGAGTAATAGCTTTTCAACTTAACAATAAGGCTATCATATAGCCATCCATTACTTGCCTCATGGGCTACCACCGAGAGACCCACACTTTCCTTACTGGCTCCCAGCTGCACTGCTTTTGCGTATGACCGATAGCCTATGTTTGTTTGAACTTTTTGGCCCCTTTGCCACCGAGATCCTCCCTCCTCTCTTCCAGATCCATTCCCTGGTTGCCCATCTTGACCTCCTCTACCACCTGATGCTTTCTTTTCAAACTCTGCTCTCTTAACTCTCAAGGCTTTATCATCACACCACAGCCCATTAGCTTTTTGGATTGCCACTTCAGCAGCTACTGGACAATCGTACCTGACAAAACCAAACCTGGACCGCGTAAATTTCCTTAACTTATTTGGAATGAATACATCTCGAACAATTGCAAACTTCATGAACAGATCATTGAGCCCCTTCGAGCTCAAGGATGTGGGAATATTGTCAACAAAGATTGTATGAATACTAGCTCGGCCTCCATCATGGCTCTGCGAGTGCTTACCCTTGCCATACAGCACCGGTTTCCACCCTCCTCCTGCCATCCTTTCTTATGCCTCAAGCACAAACGTTGTTGAATTATCTTCGTTAGTGGGGTGTGGTTTTCCTTTAATCCGTCCACTTACACTTGATGGTTTGAATCGTTCGTTAGAACTTTGGCTATGATAGCTAGGTTTGTTACAGTCCAAGATACTCGGATGTAAACATGGACCCCTCTAGTAAGACCTATTGATTGATATATATGATATGGCATTTTGATTTTTTAAATTTTTTTAGTTTTTCTGTGGCTTTATAAAACATTTGTAACTAAAAAATCCCATATCAAATGAGGTCTAACTAAAATGTGACTTTTAAAGAGTAATTATATGGTCTTCCAGAAATTCCAAAGTGATAGTGCATCTATTCAATAGTTAGAAGTTGTGTACTTACATTATTACATAGCCCCCAAAATAACAACAATATGAGAAAATGATAAAACATGATTAGTTAGGCACATAAATACATAATCTTTCCGAAACACAAGTAAGTTTGGGAATTAACTAAAATAATTAAAAAGTTAAATCTTCTTTCTACTTTTCTACACGTTTTTCATATAAAACTAAAGAATTAATTAAAATAACTAGTTCTCAAGACAACCTTAATTTATGTTTTTGATATCTCTTATTAGTTGATAATAAAACACTAACAACTGTACGATATTTTACAAATATACGTCATAAGGTCATTTGTTAATAAATTTCAAATTTCAAATAACCGTATATAACTTGTAAAAACGCATAAATAATGACTAAAAGAAATGATATTTTGTGATCTTTCTTTTATATATATATATAATTCTACTACAAAATGATTTGATTTTTTTTGTGAGCTTCAATTTTTCAATCAAAACACTCATGATTAGGTCTCGTTTGGGAATATACTATTTTAGTAATTTTTTGGTTAAACTATGAGGTAAAAAAAATTAATACGTTTGGAATAATTTTTTAATTTTTTACAAAAAAATGTGCAAAAAGTAGAGAGAAAAGAAAATATTTGATTTTTTTTGTGTGTATAATTTGTTGGATTTTTAACTTTTTTAATGATTTTTTAACATTTAAACTAGAATGTGATATTGCCAAACAAGACTTTATTTTCATAATTATCATTGACTTCGACACATTATTCTAAATGAATTATATATATATATATATATATATCAGCAGTGATTTAGACCCCCTCAATAAGAAAAAGAAAAAGAAAAATGCATTATATAACGATCATTGACTTCGACACGTTATTCTAAATGCATTATATACACACACGTGACGGGTGGTGATTGGAGGAGAAGAAAAAAAAGAAAAAGAAAAAGAAAAAGTGACCAATCAAAAAAGAAAATGGGTCAAAGGAGGTACGGGGAAAGGGGGTCTCAATCTTTATTCTATATATATATATATAAACTTTATACTTGCCAGTCATTTTCCATTTAATGTTTCTTGGGCGATGCTTTCGACCCCCAGTGGCACTCCCAGTGACGTGTCAACCTTTCATTGGCTAAAAAAAAATAATAATAATAATTTTATTGGGTCAATCACAGCCGACCTCAGCACTCCCACTGGGGGGTCTGAAGCATTTTCCATGTTTCTTTATGATGGAACATTATTTCTGTCTTTGTGGGCCTTAATTAATTTCCTGATAGTTGGTTTGTTAAGCCACTTTCTTTAGGACCCATTACTTTTTGTCTTTTTGGCCGTTCGCAATTCCTTAGCCCGGCATGTATGTGTTAGGATTTAGCAGTTTAATGTACAAATTTTATAGGTTATTTTTTAAAAAAATTCTTAAGAAAAAGATGAATTTGGTTTTGCCATGTTACCTACGTAGGGTTGGTTTGTGAAGTAAATATTTTTTTAAAATATGAGACGAAAGAAATTGAAATGTTTAAGAATAACTTTTTGATTTTTTATAAAAAAATTTTAAAAAAGAGCAAATGAAAATAAATCTCTGACTTTTTTGTATGATGTTACTTTTGATTTTTTTTTTCCCACTTTTTTATTAACTTTTTATTTATTTATTTATTTATTTTGGGTGACTAAACCGTCTCATCCCAAATGAACCCTTAATCACAATAAATTTATCTTCGAGTAAAACTATGGACACCCTATTTGATTTTAAATATATTATTAGTTCTCAATCAAGCATAAACCAAAACTTATGAAAAAAATGGTCAAAACATATAAGATAATACAATATTATCAACCAATATTTAAAATCTTAAATATCGTGCCTTAAATCCGCTATTGTTTGTCACGATTTGTTTGCTTACCTCTAAATAAACTATTTTTTTGTCTCAATAAAGTCAAAACCAAATAAGTTGTTTAGTTTGGTTGAAGAAAGAATTAGTAGCGTTTTTAGAATCTTGTAAGTTGTTTAGTTTGGTTTAAAAAAAAAAAAAATTAGTAACCTTTTTAGAATCTTGTTTCATGTTAACAAAGTTTCACAACACCGTAAGGTAATATGATAATTTTTCAATATGAGTAAGAATTTGAAAAGAGAGTCAAAATTTTCACAATGATAAAAATAAAAAATAAAAAATTAACAATTACTAAAGCATCAATTTTTTTAGATTCTAAAAAAATAAAAAATAACAAAAAAGTTACAATAAGTGATAGTTTTAGTCTCTAAAGTATACTCTTTTTTTTTTCTTTTTTCTTTTTTTTTTTTCATTTTAATCTCTTAAGTTTTATTTTTTTTTCATTTTTATTATCATAATTGTCAATTTAATCTTAGATCTAACATCTGTCTATATTGATAATAAAAATATGAATAAAAACTAGTTTTGGTCTCAAAAGTATGTGTTTATTGTCATTTTTAGGGGTGGTCGTGGTTTGGTTTCGGACAGTTTGTGGATCGGTTTGGACCAGCCCGCATGCATGTGATTTGGGGAAAATTCAACCCACAATTGCCTACAGTGCGAGTTGCGATTTTTGTGGATAGGGTTCGCGGATGTGCGGACAATTTGCGGATTGCACTTTTTTCTTTAAAAATTTATTTTAGAGCATTTTTTTTTTCTTTCCATTTTGTAAATATTTATTTTGAGTCATTTTCCTCCCATTTTCTAAAATGCTTCAACATTAATAATTAATGAATTAAAATTTATAAAATTAAAAACACAACAAAATCAATTTCTAACACAAACAAATCATTCAAAATCTTCAACTTATAAATCAAATCATAAATTAACACAAGTACATCTTTCAAATTCCTAAACTAAATTATCAATCTCATTTACTATTTACTACCCAACAATACAATTAAAGTAAAATTATTCAAAATCTTAAGCTTACCTAAAAATAATTCTTCATTAACTTTTACATTCATCCAAAATGCAATAATAAAATAACAACGGTCTAGGTTTTAAAAATATAAATAAAAAAAACAATAATTCTAAGTGCGGGTGAGTTCTTGTGGATTTAAATCCGCAACCCGCAATCATGCCATATTCCACACCGCATCCACCGATATTGTGTCTACGAAACCGCCCATTTGTATACGGGTTGTGCGGTTCGGATAACTCTATACCCAGCCCTAATTATTTTAGTCTATCAAGTTTTATATTTTGTCATTTTGATCTTCAAAGTAGTCAATTTGAACCAATTTAATCTTAACTCAAATTGACAACTTTGATAACCAAAATTATAAAATTTAGAACTTGGGGGACTAAAATGGTAAAAAATGCATACTTTAAAGATGAAAACTATCTTTTACCAAAGGATAAAATATTTTTTTCCATTATTAATGTAAACAAACGTTAGAGATAGGACCAAAATGATAAAATTGAAATTTGAGGAATTAAAATAACAAATAATGCATACTTTAAGTACTGAAATTGTTTTTTATCCAAAAAGATATGTTCAAAAAAACTCTAACCAAACATTCCATTAGTTGAAATATGAATGACTGACAATGGGCTTGTTTAGTATAACTTATTATAAAATAAAAATTGATAATTAGAAAATAAAAGTCAAAAACACCTTTCCCCAGCTTCTTGAAAATCATTTTGTAGACACTTAAATTTTCACATGTCTTAATCATCTTCTGATTAATTAAGATAAATAAATTTTCTTGATTAATCAAAATTAAGTTGGTCAAATTTTTTAAATGGATGCGGGTCCTTCTAAAATTATGGATCTTAACCCATTTTAAATTATGGGTCACACCAAAAGAAAAGTGAATCTATTTTGACAATTGGGTTAACCCAAAAGTGTAGGGCCCATAAAAATATTTTGTTAGAATTTGGTGGAATAATTCAAATTTAAATTCAAAATTTCAATGCAAATAATTTCTATGATAGGTAAATTTCTTGTTTCTTGAAAATTAGAGTCAATTTTGGAGTTTTTAAAATTAACCCTCCTCTCCTAAGCCTATAAATAGGGGCTCTCATTAGGGGAAAATGGGACACATTTTTTGGCTAATAGTCTTCCAAGCTCCTAAGCAATCTCGAGACTCTGCCAAATTCTCTTCTTAAAATTCTCTCTAAAATTTCCCAAACTTAGAAGAAAGGATTATCAAGCACTCCAAACTTGTGCCAATCCTTTCGAGTTACAATTACAAATTTGGTCTCTCTTTTCAAGGAGATCATTTCAAGACTCGTTCGAGATCAAGCCGTTTAAGCCCTCGATCAAACCTTTCTTCTCCAAGTTTCTCCATTCGAAGACTTGAAGAAATTCATCAACTTGTCTAGCTTAACAACAAGCTTTCACAACCGTATCGAATCAGAGGATTTGTTCTTTTGTAATAAAGCAAACCACAGAGGATTGTACCCATTTATTATAATCAATAAAATTAATTATTTGTGCATTTATTTCGTGTCTTAATTGCAGCTACGAAATTTGTGTTTACAAATTTTGGCACGCCTAGTGAGACCTCTCTGCCTCTCATATCTTTCTCCTAAAGCATCTTCCCGGAGTCTTGTTTGATCAAGCATAATGGCTTCAAAAAAAGTTCACATTGCTCCGATCAATAAGAACACCAGCAAGAATGCCGCTGTCACGACCAACAACAACAACACTTCTACAGGTTCGATCACCCGTAACAAGACCAAGGCAACTATTGCTCTCGCCACTTACGGGGTCATGTCAACCGCCAATGCAACAAAGCAAGCGCAAGACAAGTCTCACAAATCTATCACGGTATCCACGTCTGGGGCTAAGCAAAAGGAAGTGAGAGAATAGAAGAAGTCCACTTCTGTCTTAAAGGATTCTTTACCAGAAGGTTTCTCTCCACACCAAACACTTGTAGTTTCTGATGCAAACTCAAGTACAGGCTCACACTCAGGATCATCTCTTAGTAGTCCTCAACGTTCAATTTCATTTAATCACTCAGATTTGTCTCGCTCGGTGGCTATGCAAGTCATGAGCACTGGCACCACTTCAGTGGAAGAACAATTGGCGACCATGGCTCGTGCCATTAACAAGCTCACTAAAACTGTAGAAGAGAAAGATCTTCAGATTGCCACCTTGATGAACAAGTTAGAAGCACGAAATGCTGATGAGGCAAGGCAAGATAATTCTCATCAACCTGGCTTTACACCACAAAACACGTTTGTTGAGAAGGTGAACCTTGCGTATAAGTCCATGCAAGTTGTTGGTGAGGAAACTTGCCACACATCTGTTGGGAGGCAAGCGATTGGCACTAGTAGTCAACCAACATCCATTGCTTCTTTGTCTATTCAACAACTCCAAGAAATGATTGCAAATACCATCAAAGCACAATACGGTGGGCCCTCACAAAGCGCTTTCATGTACCCCGAGCCTTACATAAAGAGGATAGACATTCTCAGAATGCCTAGTGAATACCAACCTCCCAAGTTCCAGCAATTCAACGAAAAAGGTAATCCTAAACAACATGTTGCTCATTTTTGTGTTGAAACTTGCAACAATGCCAGAATAGACGGAGATCTACTTGTCAAACAATTTGTTTAGTCACTCAGAGGAAATGCCTTTGATTGGTATACTGATTTGGAGGCTGAGTCAATTGACAGTTGAGAGCAAATAGAACATGAATTCCTTAATCATTTCTATAGCACCCGTTGTATGGTAAGCATGATGGAATTAACCAGTACCAAGTAATGGAAGGATGAGCCCATGATAGACTACATCAACCGTTGGCGTGCTCTAAGTCTAGATTACAAAGACCGGCTCTCTGATATCTCAGCTGTGGAGATGTGAATGCAAGGCATACGCTAGGGACTTCTTTACATCCTTCAAGGGATAAAACCACGAACATTTGAAGAGTTAGCTACACGTTCACATGACATGGAAATTAGCATAGCCAACCATGGTGGGAAAGACCTTCCCATTCTTGAACAAAGGAAAGATAACAAAGAAGTGAAAAAAGGAGGCAAACCTTTCAAAGGTACCACCAAAGAAGCAATGGCGGTAACCACAGCTCCAATCAAGATTTCAACAAAAGACAAGAAAAAAGAAGAAATGAAGGAAACACGCCCATCTCTGAAGAAACTACAAGAAAAGAAGTATCCCTTTCCTGACTCTGGCGTAGCAGGGATGTTAGAAGATTTACTTGAAAAAAAAGACATTCAACTCCCTGAGTGCAAACGTCCTGAAGAAATAAGTCGTGTAAAGGATTCAAAGTACTGCCACTATCGTTGGATAGTTAGTCATCCTACTGAAAAATGCTTCGTGTTAAAGGAATTGCTCGTGGAGTTGGCCAGGAAGAACAAAATCCTCTTGGACCTTGATGATTTAGCAGAATCCAACCATGCGACGGTTATTGTAGGACCTCCAAATTCTCCATCCTCAAAATCCAAGATAGAAATGTCACAATCTGCAATCCCAATAGTGAAAGCAATTCCCAAAGTCATCCAGTTTGGTTTACTTGAACCTATCATTATTCAAGTTCCAAATCAAGACATCCATATCCATGATGGCTAACTATTGGAGAAGATGAAAGTTAGACTCTCGTGACATGAAAGAAGGCACGAAGAAGCAAGTCTAAGACTGGACATTTTCCACTCAAGAAAGTAAAAGAAAAGAAGAACTCCCATCGACATTCCACGAAGGAGGTGATGGAAAAAAGGAAGAATGAAAATAAGATACAACAAGAAGATAGATTTCCTAAAGAAAACTCGTGTACCCCAATCATCCTACAAGACTTCTTCCCCATTGGGTATTTTGGAGATGACTTGGTCGAGGCAGTCTATATGGTTTCAACCATTGAAGCAGATATGGAACAAGTTCACGCCATTAGGGCAACGTCAGATAAGGAGGAAATTGATGTCCTGACAACCTTGAAAGAACTACCCCCAAGCTTCAATTTGCATGAAGTGTCTCATCTCACTCGGTCTGTACAACTTGCACTTGTTCGAGTGTTAGAAGATCTTGGAAAATATGAGTTTGTTGTTAATGAGCTAGACTATCCCAAGGTGAACTCCATCATTTCTGTTCCTTGTTGCACAACAATCATCTTCACTGATGAAGACCTTCAACTAGGTTCAAAGCCACACGATCGCCCATTTTTTGTCTTTGGATATATTAGTGAACAAAAAGTTAACCACATCCTTGTTGATGGAGGCTCAACGGTAAACATTATGCCAAAGTTCACCATGAAGAAACTCGGAATCCTAATTGACGAGTTAGCTCGAAATTGTTTGGTTATTCAATGTTTCAACCAAGGGGGGTAACGTGCAATTGGTATGATTCATTTGAACCTCACCATTGGAGAACTCATAGCCAGTACTTTGTTTCACGTCATCAATGCAAGAACGTCCTATAATTTGTTGCTTGGGCGACCTTGGGTCCATGGAAATGGTGTAGTTGTCTCAACTCTTCATCAATATTTTAAATTTGACCAAAGTGGAATAAAGGCGGTGCTAGCAGATAACAAGCCATTTATAGAAATTGAGTCTCATTTCGCTAACGCAAAATTTTATTTGGATTCCAATAGGATACCTAAAGTTATTCTAGCTGAAATCCCTTCTGCAAGAAAAGAGAAAATGAATGAAGAAAAACAAGTTGCATTGGACTTCTCAAGAGAAAATGTATCAAGTGGCAAAAAAGCACCTGAGGTCGCATCACTACAAAAAACGCCTTCATCCTCAAAAGGCCATGCAATGACAAAAGTCTTCAAGTATGTGCCGAAGTCTCAACAGAAAGAAGGGCAGTCACCATTTGAAGAAGTCACAACGTCCGCAAAAGTTAAAGGAGACTTTGCTTATCCTATAATAAAAGAAGAACAGCAGATACTAAGAGCAGATGCAACAATACCAATTCCACTGGTGGGATCATCAAGCCTAATTAAACCTCCACTAAAGGGATTTGTTAGGGCTGCATAAAATTCTATCGAAGATGGCACGTTACTTGAAAGACGAATGGAAGGGTTTGATCCACAAGCTTACAAGCTTCTAGCCAAGTCAGGTTATGACTTTGTTTATCCCTCATCACTGGGAGAGTTAAGTCCTGAACTTACAGGTGAAAGGGTTCACGGTCTCAATGAAACTCAGAAAAAGTTAAGGCAACAAGGGTACAGCGTGAGCCACCCCAAAGATTGGAGTTGGATTCATGCCAGCTGAACCCATTCGTATCTCTAACAAAAGAAAAGGGAAGAAGGAAGACGTACAACATAGCACTGTGGAAGAAGTGAAGGAAGACAAAAGTCCAAACCCAACTCCTCAAGTCTTAGTGTTTGACCGCATTGAAGCTCCTGCGCCTCGAACCTTGGTTTTTAATAGATTGAGCACTGTTGATAAGACAGATGAAGGTACAACTTCTCAACTTTCAATTTTTAACAGATTAGGCACTACTAAGGAATGGGATGAAAAAAAAACTTTTTGGTCACAAAAGTCGGTTTTTGCTCGACTTGGCAATATGAATACATCACCTAGAAAAGGCAAAAAATTTTGGAGTTTCCAAAATTAACCCTCCCCTCCTAAGCCTATAAATAGGGGCTCTCATTTGGGGAAAATGGGACACATTTTTTGGCTAATAGTCTTGCAAGCTCCTAAGCAATCTCGAGACTCTGCCAAATTCTCTTCTTAAAATTTTCTTGAAAATTCCTCAAACTCAAAAGAAAGGATTATCAAGCACTCCAAACTTGTGCCAATCCTTTCAAGTTACAAATATAAATTTGGTCTCTCTTTTTAAGGAGATCATTTCAAGACTCGTTTGAGATCAAGCCGTTCAAGCCCTCGATCAAACCTTTCTTCTCCAAGTTTCTCTATTCGAAGATTTGAAGAAATTCATCAACTTGTCTAGTTCAATAACAAGCTTTTACAACCGTTGAATTATGCCCATTTCAGATATCGAATCAGAGGATTTATTTTTTTGTAATAGAGCAAACCACAGAAGATTATACCCATTTATTATAATTAATAAAATTAATTATTTGTGCATTTATTACGTGTCTTAATGGTATGTTTTTCAACTTTCATAATTCCATAAAATGAGGCAAATTAAAAAAAATATATATCCTAGAGAATTAATGCATGTACTATGGACATCTAACAATGTAAAGAAATATAGAATAAATTAGGATTTATCTGATCAGTAAATCACACCACAGTCTAAACTCTTTAAAAACTATTATTTGCCTTCCCATAGAGAAAGCATCAATCTTCAAATCTTACAATATGGAGAGCATCTCTAAACAATCACGAACATGAAAAATCTTCTATCAAGGTAGGCATCGACAAATCTTCTTCTTGTTGTTTTCATAAATCAGCTTCAATTTAAAATAGGATGCCCTGTGATTACAACTTAGGAGCCGAGTTGCTGCTAAACTGCAATACAGAAGCCAAAAAAAGTGTCAAGAAACAGTTACAAGTCCTTGTTTATATAGATTCATATAAAAACAGTTGAAGAGAGAATCAATCTTAAATGTCAGATATTTTAATGGAATAATTTAAGTTATTACTAGTGTGATTCATGACTGCATCAATGATCTATCTTGCACGCCACAACTAACTGTGATTTTGGAATCAAATCTTATTTATTGTTAAGTTAACCTAACAATTTTTTCAATCAAGTCCAAATCCAATTAGCTACATGTAAAATGTGATATCTGTTGTTGACGAAGCTGAAAGCAGTGTAGCATTCTGATGGGCTTAATTTTTCTCTTATCAAGAAGATTTGGAGCATCATTAAAAAGGATGTTATGGTCTGTCTTAGGAAATTTACAAGAATGAGAGAATTGTAAATGGCCTTAACGCTACATTCATTGCCTTAATTCCTAAGGTTGAAAGAGATTCATGCTTTGAGGAGTCCAATCCCATTTAGTATATATGGTAGGATTTATTTACAAAATATTATCCAAGATGTAATCAATCAGATTAAAGAAGGTACTTTCAGAAGTTATTATAGTGAACCACAAGCTTCCTTTGTGGGATAGTGTTTAAAACTGATTTTAAAAAAGGCATATGATCATGTTAATTAGCCTTTTTCCTTATTGGATATGCTTGACAAGTGTCTCGTGTGTGTCCATTGGTACTAGGGTTGTGTGACTTGAGAAAAGACTAACATACCTAGGCAATCAAAAGCAAAGACCCAATAATCAATCATGGGGAATTTTATTTTATTTTTTTAAAAAAGATCGCTACATATGTTTTTCCTTCAATGGATTGGGAACATTTCTAATTCTGAAAAAAAGAAATTACAGCTGAAAAATGTGTCACCTGTTTTACCATAATGCTAACGAGGTCATCATCCAAGAAACTGTTGCTATTATTATGATGGCTATTGATTTGTCTTTCTATATTCTCAAAGGGATATCGATGCCGCACAAATTGCGCTTTTCGGATTGAGTCAATTGGTTCTTCTTTTGATTTGAGATTAGCTACATTTCTTCCTTCATGTTGCCCTGAAATTGGAAAACAACAGAATGATGAAGCTCTATGAAACTCCAAAATTGTTCACTCGGTACATATATATGTAGCTGACTTAATATCCATACCAAGTAAAAGAATAATAAAAACAAAGCAAAGACAGTGTTTACTGAAACTCCATCAATCAAAAATCTATTAAACGAAGAAACCTTTTGTTTTAAGTGGACATATAGTGAAATCTGCTCTCAAATTGAAGTGTAATAATTGATATAACATTCTTATTTTATGGTCTGTAAGCTTGAAATTTTGTCAATTTATTGAATTATTTCAATTTTGGTTTCATTGATATAGGAGCGGAAAAAGAACAAATTAGCAAAATACTAAAAACCAAACATAATTCAATGATATTGAGGAACAAAAATAAAAAGAAATATACCAAATAGAAGATAAAGGGAGGATAACTAACATGGAAGTAGTGTGGCAAGAGAATCAGGTTGAGAAATTGGATTCAATTGATTCGAAGCATCTCCAAGCATTTGAAAAGGAACACTGGCAAGGTTGAAGGGTGTAGGAGGACATGAATAATGCCCAAAGCCAACAGGCATATTGCTTGGACCAAATTGTCCTGTGTTAAAGCTAGGAAGCTGAGAAGAAGACATCTTGACATTGTCATCAAACATCTTTGTTCTCGAATTAGTAGAGTGAAACCTCATCCCACTTAATTCATGATGGGGAGATGGATTTGCCGCAAAAAATGGAGATGGAGGGACACTTCCAAGCACGGTTGGGAGCATTTGATCTACCACTACTTTGGGAGGTAGTTGGTTTTGTTGGAGGAGTTTTGCATTTGATGTAGAAGCACCAAATGTTTGAAGTTGGCTACCAAATGAGGTGATCCCAGTACTCATGTCTTGTTCTGCAAATATGTTGTGATGATTGATGGTGTTTAGGCCTTGATTAATACAAGATGTGGTGATTGTATTGGATAGAAGCCCGTTTGTTTTATTTGAATTGATATTGTTCTCGCTTTCTTGGCTCATTTTAGCTTTTGTGTTCTCTTTCCTTAAGGCATTTCTGTACTTCTGCAATCAAGAAAAAGGAATATCAAAAAACAAATAGTTAAAGAATCACAGTTTAGTTTCACTTGCATTACATATCTGACTAGTCCATGATGCAGGATATAGCAAACAAAGGACTCATAACCTAGAATGCCATCTTGGAAGCTTGATGGAAAGACCAAACTCACCTGAAGGTGGCTAGCAACACTTCGTCGAGAGATCTCCGGTTCATTCATGATCTCGAATATCTTCTTTGGAGCTGCTTCTGCAAAGGTACAAAGACACAGACCCAATAATGTTAGGATACACCCCAATACATACTTTCACCTTTGTCATGTTTGTGTGATATTAGTAGCTAAGCTATTGCAAGTAGCAAGGTTTTACATAGTGGCATCGAAAGACGATTAAGTATGGATTACAGTGTAACCTTATTTAAAGTATCAAGCCATATGTATTGGGAATCAATCAGGTGTAAATTTTTTAAGCTTGTAAAATAAAATAAAATGAAGATCCAAGACTTACTATCTACTCCTAGCTGCCGAACAGCATCGACAAACTTGCTATGCAACATTGCAGTCCAACTAACCCTCTTTGAAGATGGAATTGGGAGGTTTTGATCTGTTCCTGCCTGCATGGTGCCAAATTTCGTTGCATTAAATAGAATTTTCCGAACCACATGCTGCCAAATATTCTTTACTTCTTCCAACCGAATTGGCTTTATCAGGTAGTCTCGAGCTCCATGCCTTACCCCCTTCATTACCAATTCTTTGTCATCGTTTGCAGACATCACTGCAATTCCAAACTTATGTTTAAGATTTAATCTCATCCAAGTTAATGTATACTGATTAAGAAATGATGAGCTTACTTATTACTGGCATGTCCATTTCAAGGCCTATTATCTCCAAAAGTTCGAAACCGTTCATATCAAGCATTATAACATCAGTAATCACAATATCATAGCTTTTTTTGTTCTTCCTCAGTATTTTAAGAGCTTCTGTAGCTTTTGTTGTCGCCGTAACTGCATACATATCAAAATACATAAAATTGTGGAATAAATAGGCCTAATAGTTCAATGACCCTTTCAATAGTCAAGATTTCTGTATCTCTGCTCTCTAGAGTAAAGAATGTAGTTTTAGAGAAAATTCTACGAAACAGTGCATTAAATTCAATTTGTTTGGCTTTATATGTTTTGATTGAACTCCCTCTGAAAATTTGTGAGAGTAACTACATAAAAATATTGGAATATGAATCTTGATTCATAGGGAAGACATGATCTTCCGCCTAATCCCAAACTGTAAAATTCAAATTCGTTTTGTGTTTTTATAACCAAAAACTAGTCAGACCCACAATAATGGTCTTCTTTTTTTCTTTTTTTTTTTGGGGGGGGGGGGGGGGGCTCTAGTTTGACCATTGTAATAAAATAAACATTATTTTTTAATTTTATTAATTTAAATCATAAAATTTTTATTTCTTTTTCAATTTAAACCATTTGCCTCCCTATTTCCGATAAGTAAAATCAACGAAAAATATGATATTTTATGTACACATGCATTGAATTTAATGACTAAAATACTATTTTTTCATCCGTTTTACCTAACAAAATAAGTTGATGGTTTAAATTAAAAACAAATTTTAAATTTTAAATTGACAAAATTAAAAATCTAGATTCTATTGTAATTTTCTTTAAATTTTAATCTCCGACAACTTAGTAACATTATACTTACTTGGCTGTTGCCTTTAAAAATAAAGAGAGAAAAATGGAGCAATTGCACAAAGTCGACTTTTTTTTTTTTTTTTTTTTTTGAAACAGTAAAAAAGCACTTTATTTATAATAAACAAGCAACAATACATTGACATCAAACAATAAAAACAAAGGATGCCCAGAACATCATACCAGAGATACAACAAAAATGCTATAACTCCATTATGTTAATCACAAACCCAAACTAGCAAAATCATTTTAAAAAACAGAAAAGAAAAATCACAATCAACCTAATAAGATGTCCACAATTAATTCATAAATTCTACAATTCAAAATTATCAATTTATGTAACTATTGTAGTTATGTTACGCACAATATATACATTAAAAATTAGGAATCTCACATGTATACATTTAAAATTCAAAGAAAAAAGCCTAAGAATCATATTCTATAAGTACTCTCTACATAAATTTTCATATCCTCAAGAATTATGAACTTGTTCAAATAATAAACCAAACCCTATTTGTGATCTTCAAGCATATCAGTCTATATACATATATTGGGATTGAGAATAGAAACCTTTATAGCGACACTTGTTGAGAACAGCAGCAACAACTTTGAGGCAGACAACGTTGTCATCAACCACAAGAACACTCAAACCCTCCGGAAAGTTGGCATTCACTCTGCTTTGCCGTGGTGCCGCCCGGTTCAGACTCACATGAACAGCCTCAATCTTTGACATAATGAAAACACTTTTATTATTATTATTATTCGAATATCACTAGCAATTTGCAAAGTGGGTTTTGTTTTGGTTCTCTCCTAGGATATCACTAGGATTTTCTCGGGAAAATCAAGCAGGAAAATCACTCCATGAAAAAGTTTATGAAGAGGGAAAGGAATATAGGAGAAGCAACTGTAAGAGAGATCACTATATATAATTGGGGAGAAGATGTCGAAGTATGTGAAAGAACGGAGTAACTGAAACGTTACTAACTCAAATCAAAACTGAAACGTTACTAACTCAAATCAAAACTGAAACGCCTCTTCAATTAGTAAATCAAATCAAATCAAAACTTAAATTTCTTTCACCTTTAAATCTCAAATCAAAGTGGAAAAATATTGAGTTTCCATAAGTGGAGTTTCCTCGTAATACAGGTAATAAGTGTGCACTAGAGCTTCACTTGCGTGTGGCTTAATTAAGAAAGTCTCATCTACGGATTGGTTCCAGAGCAAACAGAACCGGATCCAATAAGCCCATGAATTTTTCTTTTTCTTTTTGGGACAAATTACTCAGGCGGTTCTTCTAAATTTATCTGCATCAATTTTGATCTTAAATTTTTCATATAATGTCAATCTAATCCGATTGGTAATGTTATTTTAGAAATTGAACTAAAATCGATAATCAAAATGGTTATTTACTATTCCTAAAATAATTGAAAGGTTAGTATCTAATTTAAAATAATCTATTTCCTTTTGAATTGAATATTTTATCATTGATTTTTGTCAAAATTCTTAACAAATATTATCAATTCAATTAAATTAAGACTATAAAAATTTAAAAAGTAAAATTGATACAATTACAACCGCAAAAACTAAATTGACATTAAAAATTGATTAAAATTTCAATACATCAATTACTTCATTACAAATGTTGACGTGTAAGCCCCGAGCAGAGGTGGGTGCCACATACAACACTGTGGTGTCAATTGAGGTCATTCACCTTTAAAAAATTACTAATTCTTTAATAGGGTTAATTACACTCAGAGTCTTCAATTATTAAATCAAACCAAATAAAATCAAGACTTAAATTTTATTAAATGAGATTAGCTATATGAATCTTTTTTTTATTTACTTGACTCAATCAATGATTATTTAGTTAGTCAAATTACAGAGATTCATATATATATATATATATTGTAACAACCTTCGTACTGATTATCAATAAACTGCTGAATTAGCTACTGGTTACTGTTAAACAGAACTGTAAATCATCAAGTACTATAACGCAGCGGAATAAAAATTAATAAGATCATACCTTTTTAGATATAATCTGAACTCTGATGGATCTCGTGGGTAAATCACGTGCTTCCTGAATCTAGTCAATCAACCCAGCAGTGGGGTGATATTACAATGGTGAATATCACCCACACAAATCACAGTGCAAATGGCTTATTGATCGTTGTTTATGGGAGAGAGTCAGTATATGGGAAAAAACTCAGATCATACGTTGTTTTTTCTCTTAATCACCCATAACCCATATATCAGATATATAACATGTTATTGTTATCTATCCATATCAGTCAAGGAGATAATATCTGTATCCTGAGTGGTTATCCTAAATAGGTTTGAATTCAAATTCAAAACCCATTTGGATAAGGTTTAAATTCAAATGTTGAAATGGTCATGCCACATGGGCGCCCATTTCTAACATCTCCCACTCGCACATGAGTTGGCATGACACTGCCACATCTCTGTCTCAATCTCCCCAAAAATGAACAATCTCATACTAGCCAATGCACCGTGCGACTGCTGAGAACACCTGCATGTGGGAGCTCTATACTAGAAACTCAAAAATGAGCCAGCATAGAGACATCAACCCAAAAGGAACAAAAATAGTGTCTCATATACCCCAGACCCATCTAATTACACCGGTCCAAAAAACATCTCTAATCCCTCAAAAAGAGCATGTTTGACCCTCTCAATTCTTGCAATATATTCACACTCAATCCGCTTCTCATACAGAGCGATGTGAGTTGCCGGCAGTGAATATACATCAGTGGTGTAATACTAGATGATCTTCCCTTTGCACTCATGCCATTTAGTTTAGGATTGACCGCTTTCCCAGTGATGTCCCTTAAGGCCGAATCATACATGACCGCAGGCAACATACCAAAGTAGCAGAACATCAACCCCTTACCTTATGACATAGACAAAAGTCACAAAAGGGTACATCAATAAAAGTCATATCAATAATGACACGTAAGACTCACACGGTGAGGAAACATGGATCCATTCTCTCACCTCATTACTTGGTCGCCAAGCACATGTAGTATGAATACAAGCTACGGTGGAGTAACTCTTCCAAAAGAGTGACGTCATACTCGATACACCGTACAGATATTAGTCTAGTCGCTTTCTAGCGCCTAACCCGAATTCTCTGTTTGCTCGCCTTCTAGGCGCCAAATGAGATCTCGCATCTGGCTAATCATAACAGGCACAACATGGAAAGTGGGTACTAACATCCATGTTTGGTCTTTAACACGACCTCATCTTGGTTGTAACCAAGGCGACATGCGTAGTGGATAATTTCAGTCTCTCTTGGTTTCAAACAAAAATAAACCACTAGTCTCATCCTTGCTCGCTCCCAAGCGCCAAGGGCGATTGCTCGTGTGAGTGAGCCAATCTTGCCTGCTAACATCATCATCTGCTAATCATTATGACACCAATCATAATAGTGTCAACATCCCATCATCTCAAAATAAGTGATCGATTTTTAAAAAAAATTGACCACACTATGCAATTCTAGATTCCAAACATAAGCCTTATCAGCACCTCTTGCGATAAGTATATACAACGGAATCCACCATGTGCGCCTTACATGAAGTGATTCAAAATCACAATTCTAGATTCCAAACATAAGCCTTATCAGCACCTCTTGCGATAAGCATATACAATGGAATCCTCCATGTGTGCCTCACATGAAGTGATTTAAGATCACTACCTCTTGCGCAATATCCTCTCTAAAGATATTTTGGTGACCAATTTGCGTTCATTCTTGATGCGCCCAACTAGCGCAGATGCACCCAACTAGTACATTGAATCTTACAATGAGCAAATTAATATACTACTAGTAAAGTATTCTATCCACAGTCTAATGAGCAAGGTCAATGTCTAAACAACTCAGTTGACCATTTACCAAAGATAACACTTATCATGCCGAATACGCCCACATAGCGTACTTTAGGCTTCCACAACAAAGAAAAGATCAAGGAATAAAGGTCACCTGTTTTTCCCAAAGACAATCCGAGGATTCACTCAATAGCTAAGGCTCTGGCTTTTACCGATAGGTAAGTCAATGGGTTTGCAATTTTGCATCTAGAATCGTTCTAGGATATTCCTAATGTAAGTCATCGAAGACAAAATAGGAATTCTCCCAAAACAATCCCTAAGGATCACACATCCGAGCATATAAATTACATCACCCATGTCCATCATATCTAAAATAGAGGACTGCCCACCCTAGGTGGCGATAACCTTATAAGTTCCTCGCTCTTAATGACTAAGTAAGGAAACAGCTCTTTTTGGACCATTGATCATACCTCAGTGGTCTTTATCGACTATCGTCGGCCTATCATGGCTCCACGAAATCTAAGAACCACTATTTGGATAACTGTCTTAGGTCAAAAGATTTATTGGAACTAGCAACCTTTTGCGCCCTAACTTTTCACCATAAAAACAGAAGATAAATCCCTACGGATCTACTTATCCAATTTTCCAACGAGAAGTTGGGTCACAATGTCCACAAATCAATGTTCCGAACTTATGTCAATCATAGCCTAAGTCAAAATAACCTCACTCCCCAGGAGGAAGTCAAAATAACTTCACTCCCGGAATGAAGTCTTCTCATGGTCTACACCTTCCTCAATGGTGCGACTTTTCATTGTCTAGCGAGCCTTATGCCTCAACAATGACTATCCAAATTACGCATAACTTTAGAACAAGCCACGTCATAATGGAAAGTCAACCAAATTATAGAAATGGTTAATCCTCAAAGACTTTGTCTTAAATCAGCAACATTAATCCACTTTCTAAAAACAGGAGACTAGAGCCTTTGGCATTATCCTAGGCTCTTTATCATCTTGCGGAGCAATTATGAATGTTTCCTTCTCAATCACCCAGTGATGACGTGAAAAATCTTCACATTCGCTACCACGCAACTAAGAATGTAGAGTATTTTTCTCTAATGGAGTAATCCATTAGTAGGCATATCGCTCCCACTGTCCCTAGGATATTGGAAATTTCTTTCCATTCTCAACTAGGCTACATAAAAGCGCTATGCCTAGAATTCTCTATCTTATAGAGTTCCAAAAAACTCTATTTACGTCACCTTTACTAAGAAAAACTTTATGTGACTTAGTTACACTCCCACAAAGCTGCTTACCTATATGCACATGATCCGGAGGGTACACATGATAGCATACAATAATGCACCACGTGACCCTATGTGTTCACAAGACAGCATACAATAATGCGCTATAGAATCCTAGGTCTTAACTTCGCAATCTTATGAGAAGTAGAATAAAGACAAGCTGCTTAATGGTTACAGATCGCCCATAGATGGCTCTCTGCTAACCCATTACTCAAAATGGAGTGTAAAATCTGATATGGAGGGCATTTAGTTAGGGATATAGGCAGCAAACTAGTGCAATTCCTAATTGGGAAACATTTGCGCCATTATCCACCGAACATTAACAATATTTAATTCCTTATCTCTACTACACCATTATGTTGTTGAGTACTAGGAATAATCAATTTTCTAAGCATCCATTTCTCTTCACAGAGTTTTCTAAAATAACTCAAATAGATACTCGCCACCTTGGTCAAAACTAAAAGCTCGAAAGCTATTTTCTGATTGGTCTCAACCTCATATGTGCAATGTCAAAAATCATCTCACAACTTTTGACTTATGAGAGATCAAATAGTCTTGACTCAGATGCGTATCGTAATCTATACATGTGTCGAGATTGAGGCTTAGCTATCATACCCTTACACATATCTAGTCACAAAAAAAACATAGTGGACTAAATGCGCCAATACAAATGACCTTCTACGGCTTTCCTACTTACTTGTGCGCACCCATTGCGAACAAAGTTACACATTTATATGAGAGCAGGATGTCACAAGCGAGTGGGCCCGAGAAGGCCTACTCAAACCATCGTGTCATTATCTCATTAATGTGATTAAGTATAATAAGCCACCGGTTCATGACCAATGTCATAAACTAATTCCAATCATCTTTAATGTGTGAGTTTTCGAAGATAAGTTTAAAAAGTTTAAGCCTAACTAGGTAATGACTCAGGACTAATCCATATTCACTAGATCATAAAAGGATTTCATGGAGATATCAAGTGCGCCTAAGTCGCAAATTTAATTAGTAAGTGCTAATCCCCTACACCTTCAAGTCAATTTTATTCTCCATACACTTTAATGCATCTAGTTGAAAAATGACGATACTCCTCTTGCCATATCTATTTCTCGCTTCATAGTTACTTGCAATTAATTCTACTATCCACAAGAAGGAGAGAATAAGCTATCAATCTGTGACAGCTCTTGAAGTAACTTAAGCGGGAATTAGGCTAAAGAGTCTAATTCAACACAATGCTCTCACAAGTGATGCGTCAAATTCTTAGAGTCATAACAACCTTGTCGGCCTTGACCATTTTATTACCATACTGCAACGTTTGCGCTTAGTGGTAAATGTTATTCAAAAACGTTAGCCTAGCTAAGAAATCATACAAAGAAGCCCCTCCTCATGTCTCACACCTAAGTGTGGAAACAGTAAGTGTCCAAACTTAGACAAGTTGGCAATGCTAACAGATTTTGCAGCCACTAAGCGCTAATCTTTTCACTTAGTGTTTATAGATTTTGCAGCTTCTAAGCGCTAATCTTTTCACTTAGTGTTAATAGATTTTGCAGCTTCTAAGCGCTAATCTTTTCACTTAGTGTTAATAGATTTTGCAGCTTTTAAGCGCTAATCTTTTCACTTAGTGTTAATTTCAACGCACACTATAATAGTGCATGAAATTTTGCTCCATCCACTCCTAATAATTGGGTAGAAAGTAAAACACTGCTCATATTAGCTACTCGTCTTACACTTAATGACTAATTTATTTAAGCTCGCATTTCTTGGATGACGTGACTCTTGAATGTTACTTCATCCAATGATGTAACATCATTTACAAGTCAAAATACAAAGTCAATCCGCGTAGCTCAATAGTTAAGATCATATACAGATCTATTGAGGGCTTACTAATTTCATAACTCCAAAACTCGCCAATCAAAAAACTACATAGTGTGCTACTAACCATAGCGCACACATCAAATTTTGTTGTGCCAAACAAGGCAACGGCGACTTTGAGTCATGTTTCCTTACTTTGGCTTAATTAAGATTTGACCTAAAGTCTCCAAGACTTTTGCTCATCTAAAGAATGGGATTACATTGTTCACATTTGAACATCTCTACTAAGTCTAGGTCAACCAAATTAACTTCCATAAGCGAAGTCAATTTAGAGAGAAATTTGCATTGGGATTAATTTGATTAGCATAATATAATTTTGCCACAAAAATCTAAATTAAATAGTGACAATATTACACAAGTCGCAAGATCGAAAATCCGCTATGCTCGTAATCATCTCTTGCGCCACATGTGACAATTATCCAAAATTTAATTTAATTTATGCGCAAAATATTGGTTTTCGGGAGTTAATCTACAAAGATTTCTCTCAACCGAATAACCTCCCACTGACTATGGCATATACAAAGCATGTTAAATTCCATACAATAGCATCTTAATGTAACTTTACAAATAACTCATGCTGTATTCATTTAATAATGGAATTCTAATAAATAAATAAATAAATAATCATGCTCCTCTAATTACAACATATTATTAATCCAAAAAAAAATATGCTGTATTCAATATTCAGATTATGCCATAATTAAAGTGTACATCATTATGAAATTTTCTGGAATTTTTCTGAAATATTCTGGAATTTTAAATAACTAATAAACACACATAAATTTAGAAATAAAAAATCCAGAAACTGATAAACTGAGAAAATATTACCAGTAAATAGTAAAATATTTCAGAAGTCCACAATAAAAATTTCAACCCCAGAAAATTATTTATGCAATACCAGAATCATTTTAAAGCATAAAAAATGAATTATTAACACACAAAAAATATTTTTTTATTTTCGTAAAATTTTCAAAATTTTACAGAAGATACAAAATTTAATTCTGAGTCTAACGGTACCAACCATGCTTAAAACAAAGCTATAACGAATAAATTATGGCCAATTAACGCAATTCAGAATTTAAGACAGAACAAACAGAGCCTTAAAAACAAGCCAGCACGGAAGAACGGCTCGGCGCGGCTCAGAACCCGGCTCGGCGCACACGGCTCAGCACGCGGCTCGGGCCGCTGACTTCGGCTGCTCAAGCTCGCGCTGTGGCTGCGTGAAGCGCGTGGGAACGTGTGGAAGCGCGTGGAAGCGTCTTTAAGCGTCAGGTGGCGCGTGCAGGCCACGCGCCGCCTTCCAGGATGTTTTCTGCTCCGATTTTTGTACTGTCGGACCCCATTTTTCACAATAAAAACATTTATGGCATTAAAAATGACATTTAAACAACATAAAAATGAGATGTATCACATTCTCAATCTAATTTTCATGCAAATAATGTATATGTATATCTGTATAAAATTATATACATATTTTATCGCATACAAATAAGCACGAAAATACCCATATTCAGCTCTGATACCAATGTAAATCATCAAGTACTATAATGCAGCGGAATAAAAATTAATAAGATCATACCTTTTTAGATATAATCTGAACTCTGATAGATCTCGTGGGTAAGTCACGTGCTTCCTGAATCTAGTCAATCAACCCAGCAGTGGGGTGATATTACAATGGTGAATATCACCCACACAAATCACAGTGCAAATGGCTTATTGATCGTTGTTTATGGGAGAGAGTTAGTATATGGGAAAAAACTCAGATCATACGTTGTTTTTTCTCTTAATCACCCATACCCCATATATCAGATATATAACATGTTATTGTTATCTATCCATATCAGTCAAGGAGATAATATCTGTATCCTGAGTGGTTATCTTAAATAGGTTTGAATTCAAATTCAAAACCCATTTGGATAAGGTTTAAATTCAAATGTTGAAATGGTCATGCCACATGGGCGCCCATTTCTAACAAGAACTGATAATGACTAATAATTGAACTAACCGAAGTACTGACTGGACTGATTGAAATCGAAACTGAAATTGAATAAGTCTATCTATTGAATTGCATATTGCATCTGTTTGATTGATTGATTATCTGTTTGAATTCGTATGTTTAAACTACTAATTGAAGGCCTTATCGGCGGCCGAATTAGAAACCGTTTAGTGTTTTGAAATCAGTAGAATATTTGTGATTTAATATCTGAAAATTGATTAGGAATGATTAAATTAGATTTAAACGAATTAATTACCAAGATTGACTTAATTACCACATTGCCATAGCTAGTGGACCTTTGTTTATTCAAATATATTGTGCCTTATTACATCTAGATCACCATTTGATCAGCCCCTTTCTTGCTCATAACCGACCAAACTAGAGAGAGTGAAGGAGAAGAGAGAGAGTTGGACTCAAATTGTTGAATTTGCTTGGAGATTGCTTAGAATTGAAGTATAATTGGCATAATCTAGCTTCCTTACCTTGAATTGAGACTTAGGTAAGTGAATTCATTGTCTTCTTGTTATCTTTAAGCTACATCTTGCATGTTCTAGGCTCCATTGTAGAATCAAGCCATGATTTAGTGCATAGAGGTTGAATTATGCTTGAATTCATGCATGCATGGCTATTTTGGTGCATTTTGAAGTTGAATTCATGATGGATTGTACATGCATGCTCATATTTCTAACAAAGTCCATGTTTTCATTTTGTTTTCCAACTATTGAACTCATTAGAGCAAGATTTGAACCTTGAATTTGGTTAAAAACTCATGCATGTCATGTTTGCATGTTGTTCTTGAAAATTAGTTTGAAATTGAGTTTAATTGAAACACCCTTGGGCCTTGATTTCTTAAATTGAGCTTTAAAACGTGTTATTCTATGTGTTTGAAAGAGTTTTCCAGAAAATGGGCCCAAGAGGATCGAATTGGGAGCATCAAAGTTGAGTTTTGAACTTGGAACACAACCTGAATTTTTTCCAGATTTCTGTCTTCCGCTCGAGCGGGGTAAGTGCCGCTCGAGCGGGGAAATCATGCTCCCAGCATTTTCTTCGACTTGTTTTACAGTCCGCTCGAGCAGAGAAATGCGCGCTCGAGCGGAGAAATCGAGCATCCAGCATCTTGTACTGTTCATAAGTCCGCTCGAGCGGAGGAATGTGCGCTCGAGCGGAGGATTGTGTGTCACGCTCGAGCGGGGATGTTGACGCTCGAGCGGGGACCTTTGTTTGCTTGTCCGCTCGAGCGGGGAAACCTGCGCTCGAGCGGAGACCCTGTTTCACTGAAAATTCTGAAATTGTTTCTTATGCGCATCTTTGCATCCTCATTCCATCCTAGGCATTCTTAGGCCTAGTTTAAGACATCTTAATGAGGATAGATGTAGAACACACCGAGGCATAATAGGGAGTTAATTATTATACTTCCCAACTGTTAAACTTAGTGTGTGTTCTATTGGTTTACTGTTTAGGGTTGGCTCTGTGACTTGTTCTAGCTGCTATTAGCCCAATCTCTGTGAGTAACAATTGTGTAAAGATATGTTCAAAATGGTTATCTTTTGAATCTTGAACTAAAGCTTATTGAACTGCTATTGTTTCTTGAATGAATGTATGTCTGTATTCTCAATCGTATTGTGACATCCTTAGCAATTATCTTTATTCTGAGCTCTGTCGGTTCCCTTGTGGAACCATACTGTTTACTGATTGATGGCCATCATTACTGTTGGGTCTATTAAGACCCGGTCCTTTTGGACCTACTGTTTATAGGCTAATGGGTGTACCACATATGACTGTTTGACTGAAATACTGAGAGACTGAAATACTATTTAACGAACTGTTTTCATTACTGTAAGGACATTCATTCATAACCTCTTTACGCATTATGTTATTCACTGGGCTTTAGTTCACTGTTTATATATATATATATATATATGTAGGTTCTCAACAGCCAGACCGGAGCTAGGAGCGTGGGTTGGTCCCCAGTTTTGTCAAGCCAGCCTATGTGCCTCACTGCGAGGTTCCGAGTTGCCATGCTATGGCTTGGGGTGTTTTTGTGTCCCCCATCGGTCTCCTTACTGTTTTGTACTACTGTATAGACTGTCTACTGTTTTACTGTACCGTTATCGAGGGATTAGGTTCCCGAACTGACTGTTTGTATATGATTGTATAGACTGTATATAGACTGTGCTGTTTTGAACTGTATGAATGCATAAAAATGTTTTTGGCATACAGATTTTCACAGCTCAATGGACACTAGTTATTTACTGTTTTGGCTTCCGCCAGGCCCTGTACTCTGTTTAAGCAGATATCGTTGGCCAGGCCTTGAATCTCGGATTCTTGGCGATTCTGATGCTAAACCCATAGGGCCGGGTTTGGGTCGTGACATATATCTATTTATTATACTTGTACATGTCAATCTAGCCCTGCCCTTTTTCATAACACCTCTATTGATCGTCACTATATCACATCTATTTACTATTGCTTCTGTTGATCATTATATATAACTAAACTATCTTAATATATTCTCTTTCAACTTATCTTCTATCGATGCTACTACGGCTGGGCATAGGGTTATCCGATCCGCAAAAAATGCCAAACCCGAACTGCCCGTACCTATTTGAGTGGTTTTGCAGAATCGTTAGGGTCGGATGCAAGTTAGGATTTTTCTATTTTGCGAGTTGCGGGTAGGTCGTTGGTTTTACCCCGCACCCATACTTACTTGCCCGCATCGTTATACATTTTTTATTTTTTTTAAATTTGGACCATAAGATCTTTTTGTAAATTTTGTAGAAGGGAAAGATAAAGTTGGTGGCAAATTTTTTTTATCTCAAAATCCTTCTCAGTATTTGAGTTCTCTATTATCTTTGGACAAAATCTCAAGGTTTGTTTCACAAATTATTTTCTTTGTTTTCTAAACCACAAAACAGGAGTATAAAACCTTTATTTTTTAATTTTTTCTTTCTTCTGAAGAAAATTCTTAGAAGAAACTTGAGATTTTCTATGAAGATTGAAGGTTAAATAAATTATATAATTTTCATTTTCTATGGAGTTTGCGAGTTTGCAAATGATTTTATTTTATTTAATGGATTTGGATAAAGTTTGACAACAATTTATTTTGGTTCCTAACTAGTTATTGTTATTGCATTTTGATTTTTGGATGAATGTAAAAGTTAATAAAGAATTACTTTTAGGTAAGTTTAGGATTTTGAATAATTTTAGTTTAATTGTGTTGTTGGGTGCTAGATCGTGAATGAATTTTTAAAGGAAAAAATTCAATTTGCAAATTGTCGGTTACCTAAAACACAGCCCTCCTCCTTTACCCAAGCATGCGACTGGCGGAGTTGTTAAACAGTTCCGACGGAGTTAAGAGTCCTCAATTGTTAGTAAATATTAATTGACTCCTTTATCGATAAACCCTTATATTTTAACTCTTTAAATTATGAAAATGTATTACTTTCGGTCTCTTTAGACCACATTCAAAATAGGTATATTTCTATGATTTTTATAATTGAGAACGTTAATTTATACGCATTTATAAATAAAAAGATAAAATGTTTCTCACTAACAATTGATGGAATTATGGTATAATTAACCTTTCTAATATTTACTTCTGTTAAAAATAAATTAATCAAAATTTTGCAACCATTGTTGAAAATATTGACCCCATTGAATCAATTGAAAAGAAAGTGTGCATTGCTTCAAAAAGGGAAAGGCAATGGAGAATTGCATCACTCAAGCAGTTTTATATCACAAATTTGTATCCATTTTTTTTTTAATTTCAATTAATTCAATTTGAATTCATCGTACATTTTATGAAGGCCAACTGTTGATTTAATTGAATTTTTAATGTATTTTAATACGCACACAACACTCCTTTAATTAATTTTTTTCGCAATAACAGCTGTCCATTACATATTTGTTGACTTATTGTTTTAATATAAATAAATAATTACATAATTTTTCTTGGGATTAAAAGTTGTGTGTCATATGTGAGTTATGACATTTATGGAGTTAATTATCATAAATGTCATAAGTAAAAAAAATTGAAAATAATCGAATAACATATAAGCTATAAATAAATAAACACATTTTGAATCAAAATCAAAATAATTGTGATAACTAATATCATAATGAGTCATAACTAATACCACAATATATATAATTAACTCATAATAATATATGCCCAAAATGGAGGTGTGTATTATGGAATTTTTATTTCTTGCAAGTATTCATATTTTTTTAGTATAGATATACAAACAAAATTTGTATACATAAAACTTATATAGAATGATATCTCATTTATAGTTATTCATCAAAATACCCATCATTTTGGTATATAACTGCAAAAATATCATTACCATATCATTTTGATCTTAAATTTGATATGAAAATTATGAATGTATATATTATTTTTCTATTTTTTATTTTTTATTTTTCTGTTCAACTATGAACATAATTGATAGTGTTGATACAAACACCCAATTTGGATCGGGATCCAAATCCAACTCGTGCTCTTGCTATTCTTGTTATTAAGCAGTAAAATATGTAACGTTGTTGAGGACAATTGTAAAACTATATATTTTTCTTTCTTTTTTTTTTAATTAGAAAAATGTCAATATATTAAGATTGTTGTTGTTGTTGCTGTTGTTGTTGTTGCTGTTGTTGTTTTTTTTTTTTTTTTTTTTTTTTTCATTTATGATGTGAGAATTAGTATCTAAAATTTAAGAAAATGTTGAAAAGTCCAATCAAACAATTGCATAAGGTGTTAGATCCAATGAATATTTTTTATGGTGAGAAGTTCACACTTTGTGAAATAGTTTGGTGATAGTAAATTTTGTTATTTTCGAGAACATTTTGTTATCTAATTTTGCCCCTTAACATGTCTGTTTAATTTTTTTACCTGTTTAGATTTTTCAAACTTATTTGTTTATATGTATCTGTTCAATTTTTTTCCCTATTTGTTCAAATTTTATTTGTACAACTTTTATTTATACAATTTTTGATCTGTTAATATTTTTATCTGTTTAAATAATAATTAAATTTTTTTTTTTAAACAAATCAAATTCTCGAATTTCAAGAGAGGATTTCAAGATATGATCTTTTGAAATATTTTCACCAGCCCTAACCCCGTCACTCCTCATCGAAACGTTTCAAGATCTGATATGATCTTCTTCTTCTTCTTTACAATTTGATAGTCATATCTATGACCATCGGGAGCGCGCGCGCGCGCGCGCACACACACACAAACAGATTCCTTTCCTTTAAATGGTGCAATTATATAACAAGTATTAGATTTGAAGAGTCTATTAGTTAGGTAAAAGGAGACAAAATAGAGGATGTTGAATATAGAAATTAGAGTATATAGAATCTTTTTATTTTTAATATTATGTATATAATCTGTGATTGTGTCAATCACTGATTTAGTATTGTTTCCTTATTTATATCGCTTCCTTATTTATATAATTTTCTAAATTGTATCACGAATCTATTATATATATATATATATGACCTCTTTCTCATTCATGGATAAGCCAAATAATTCTTTTCATTCTTTTTGGTATCGGAGCTAGGTTAAGTGCCTAGTAATTTTGATTCACCGGCGAGCAACAACCTTGCCTTGGCCCCCCATCGGACCTCAACCCATTCCACGGCCATATTTTATTTTAGTATCACTTCGTGGTGATCTCTTTCGCTATCCACTAGCTTATTCCTATCCCAAATACGAATAAAGCCTTAGGATCATACAAAATAAATACAACAATAAAAAAAATAAAAAAATCTTTGCTCTAAGCCCTCTCAAGCTACTGCCTTGGCAAAGGTATATCATCAGCACCTGAAAATGTTTTCTACATAGGGTGAGACAAAGCCCAGTAAAGATACTTTAACACAGAATATGAATCTTAATAGAGTTATAAGGTGAATGCATATACAATGCTCATGCCAAAAATAAATATATCTCTTTCCAAAAAAAAAAACTTGTAATTCCAAGTTATATCACAATTCATGAAATCACTTTTTTTACAATAGAAAATAGGGCAGTGGACACAACACTAAGAATTTCTAGGATGTGTCTGCAAGTAGGCTACAAGCACTACTAATTGCAATTTTTACCGGAACTAACCGGAAGGCTCGACACCCATCCGCACGGATTTTTGTACTTTCACCAAGGACACACATGCCAACTTAATACCACAATTACACTCCCCACCTAGATTCACTAAGGTATTCACCACTTTTTTTCAAAACAATAAACATTTTTAGTGTGTTAAATATATTACAATGCTCAATGCAAATGGATGAGAAATTAGTTTCAATTCATATAATTCTCATGCAATTTCTATAACAATCATAGCTATCTTCTATCGATAGTCCAAACCAAATATCTCTAAACAGATAAATAATTTTCAATAAAGATATACTTTCCTACATTTCAAAATAGGAGTAATAATTCATGTCCAACTCCACCACTATCATCATCGTCGTTTTAATTTCATACAACCAACATCAATCCCATTTTTTCTTTACAAAATCAAATGTTCATAACTTAGGGTAAAATCCCATTTCTTTAAAAATCGACTCCAAGGATAAAAATCCACTATCTTATCACAATTCAACCACAATTACAAACCCATATACATATTCAAGAACCCAATTTGAAAACCCCTCTTTTGATTTCCAACCTAAACCCTGGATTTTTATCAAAAATCCCAAAATCACAATATCCTTTGTAAAAGATAAATAACTAAGTTAAAAATCATAAAATAAGTCAAAGTAATCCCTACCTCAAAGAAAAAGGCACAATGGAAAGATGGGTAGAACTTGACAGAGCCGAAAGCACGAACTTCTCCTATTAGAACAAAGCCCTCAATGTGCTCTCTCTTTTTATCAAAGGGACTTGGGTGTAGATATTGATGGATCAAGGTGTATTTGAAGTTTAGAGATGATTTCTAGAGAGAGAGAGAGAGAGTAGATATGAGCTTTAGAGAGAAAGAGAGAAGCAAACAAGTGATCCAAAAAGTGACTTCCTCTGACTGATATATGCACAGATCGCTCAAGCGACCAAACATAACGAAGACACTGCTCGAGCGTACAATGCACCACTCCTAGTAGCTCAGACCTATAAAAGTTCGCTCGAGCGCAAGAATGACTGCTTGAGCAAAGAACTCAAACTCCCAGTAGTTTTGCAGACTGCAAAAGATTGCTCGAGTGCAGGTATAGTCGCTCGAGAAAACAAGCAAATTTCTGGGCAACAACACTTTTAAAAACTAACTTCCAAACCTATTTCAAACTTAACCAAAACTCCCAACAACCAAAACCAACAAACAATAAGATGAAAATGAGTTGAACTATGACAACCACCTCCCTAATTAATTAAATTAATTATGTGCTTTGCATTGATCATGTGATTATGTGTTCAATATGAATTATTTCCCATCTGTTAAATGTATTGTATTGGTATGGTAAACATATATAAATAGGTGGTAATTGAACCTATCTAATTCAATTATTTAAACAAGTTAAAATTAAATAATTGGATAGGTAATTAGAGCCTAATCCACAATGGTATAATTAAGTTTAGGTTGATTTATATTAATCTAGATTATGGTGAGAATTTGAATTTAATTGAAACTTATAATTAAATCTAATCTAATTTATATTGTCCTAAGCTAGTCATCAATGAGAGTAAATAAGAAGAGTATAGTGGACCTTGTTGAGCTTTCAGGCATACACGTAGAGAGAGGGAGAGAAGACTTCTAGAGAGAGAGCTCAACAAAGAGGAAAGAAGAGAAAGAAGAAGAATTAGGGAGATTAGGCCAAAGCTTCACAAATCAATCAATCAAAGTAAGAATTCCCTTCTCATTCCATGAAATTGGGATGTCATCTTCATAATCTTTTAGAATTTGAGATGAATTAGGATTAATTTATGATTAAGTTGAAGATTTGTTGTTGCAATTGACAAGCTAGAACATGCAAGCTAATATAGAGAAGAATTGAAGGAATTTGTTCTCAAATTCAACATGCATGGCATGAATTCATGACATTCTTCTTCATACACACCATTTCTTGCACGAGTTTTCAAAATTGAAGATGAAAATTCAAAGATTTTGGATTGGAACTCATGAATATATATTTTGTGATTTAAACTTTGAACTCAAAGAACTTGATCATTACATGGAAATTGAGCTTTGATTTAAACTTATGATTTATGTTTGAAGTTAGAAATTGTGAATTGAACATGTTTTTATGAATTTTGAGCTTTGAAATATATGGATATAAAGTTAGATTTTGAAGAAAGGAAGGTCCAAAAATAAGAGCAACTTTCGGACAGCATTTCATCTCAAACCGCTCGAGCGGCCAGTCCTCCTATGCATCATGCATTTTGCTTGCACGAGCAGCCTGAGCCACCGCATAAGCTGCCAGCCCTCATTTACAACATGCATTCTGCTCGGTTGAGCGGCCAAGGCCACTACACGTACGACCAACAAGCCAGGTGTAGCTCGACTTTCATACTCTTTTCGGATACGATAGCCCTACAGTTCGGACTCCTGTGGTTCTGAATCTGATTCCACAAGTGCAATGTGAAATAGATAAACAGAAAAGATTCTAAATCTGACAAATCTTTTGGAAAATCGATTTTGAATAAAAAATACCAAAAATGGATTGCTTTGCCAGATACAAAGTCACCACCTAAATATTTTTGAGAAATTTATGAAACCCGAGACTCGTGCCAAAGGCCACGTGTCCGTCATCACCAAGATTGTCTTGGCTCAGGAACTTAGGTACGAGAGGGGAATGTCATGAATTGAGCACCCCACTCGCCCGATCAAAGATCGGCCTCTACTAATCATGATGTGAATCTTATTTACATTATATGCTCTTGTTCCGATTATTAGGCTAACATTACTATGTGATGCACACACAAGTATAGACTAATTTTCAAAAATTGGAACACTTTGATTTCATGTTTGTTTTGAAAATTCTTTCGACTATTTACCACTTGAAAAAGTGATCTTGTATGTACATTACTCAAATTATTCCAATTCAAGCAATTAGCCTTCATCCACAGGCATTCAAGAGTTATATCACTTAAGCACTTAGTCTCATGGCAAGCATGCTAAACATGGAAACAATCACACGTATGTGACATGCTAAAGCACAAAAATGCTCATCTAGTACTTCGAAGCGAGCCAAAAGAAGCAAAAGAATTAGAAAACATGCATGCTCCTAATTAATGCAACATGACTAATACAACACATGCGATATGCAACTAATGGGCTCGGCTACTAATTATGTCATGTAAATCAATTTGCTAGCATACGGTTTAACACATATTCAACAAAGTATGTAAACTACAATGCTTGTTAGAATGATGAACCGAGCCTTGATGCATTCAGGACAAGTGGATGCAAACATGTGGAATACTAAAAGAAACATGATGTTCTAAACTATCCATTATAAGCAAGTAAATAAAAGGGAGAAAGACATAGGGGTTAGAAGACATACACATTATTACAAGTTTGCCCTCGTGCAGGAGGGACCGAATAAATGCCCTAGCTAATTACTACAAATTAACTAATTGTAGACACCCCATTTTTGACCAATCTTAAGCCTCAGACGTCATCGATTGAGTGCTCGGTGATTGCGCATGTTGTGCTTGTTTTGAGGTTTTGGAGTTTTGGCTGAGGGCCTTGCCTCTGGGCCTTTGAACTCTTTGTGCTTTGGCTCGGTTTGTGGATCGAACCTTGTTTCTCTTCCCTGGAGGGAGGGAGAGGTCTTGTAGACCACTATTTTGTGGTCGTAGACCACATTTCCCGCTTGGAGACTAGTTTCTAATTTTTGGAGCCTTCGGCTACGCGCCTTGTCTCGAGACTGCTTAACGTTCTCTGTTTGGCGTGGTTTTTGAACCACACCTTGTTGCCTTGGCCTAGAGGGCCACTGTGGTCTGGGAGACCACTTTTGTGGTCATAAACCACTTTTAGTGCTCGTAGACTAGTTTTCGTGTCTCCCGACTGCGCACCTTGCCTCCCGGACTTTTGTCTTACATCCGTTTTGGTTTGCTTTCAGTAAAAACCTTGTTTTCCTTGTTTGGAAGATGATACAAGGGTGGGAGACAAGTTCTTCCCCTTGGAGACCACTTTTCTTCCCGCCAGCTAGTTTTCTGGTCGGGAAACTGGTCTTCTTGGTCTTTGGGCCACCCTTTCTGGTCGGCCACCACACCACCACCTTGGTCTCATACTGCAGACCACCACTCCCACCTGGCCAACCACTTCTTGCCTTGGTCGACCACTTCCACTGGTCGGCTGACCAGTAGAAGTAGCTGGCTGACCACTTCAAGTGGTCGGCTACTTTTCACCAGCTTCTTGAAGATATTTCTTTACAGCTAGCACAGCTGGAAGGCACCAGAACCATTCTCCATACACGTGTATGGAGGGATGGCCTTGGACCCTTAGCTTCTTCAAGAAGCTTAAGCTTTTATTTTCTATAAGAGAGAGGCTCTCCCTCCCTCATCTCGGTTCAAAAAAAGTTCCTTGAGCTATACATACAATCTATATCTATACATCTTGATTTCTCTGTTGTTTTGTGCCTTAAAGTGTTATTTCTTCATACTTTAACACACAAACACACACTCAAACACCATTCTTTTGTTGCTGAGGTGCTTAGGAGCTAGTTTTGAGGTTTTTCGTTTGGTTTGAGCTTGAAAAACTTGCTGGAGTTGCAGTTTTGAAGGTGGTCTTCAAGGGTGAGCCTTTAACTCCTTAAACCCTCATTCTTGATTAAGCTTTTAGACCTATTTGCATGCTGATTTAAGCTTAACTTTATACTACAAAAAGTTCTATTTTTGCATGCTTAACATCTTTGTTTAAGGTCACTTTTATGTTGGGGGTTGTCTACCCCCTCTTAGGCCTTGTTTAGCCTTGCTTTTGTGCCTTCTTTTTGAGATTTTGGGATCACCTTATTTTGACCTTCTCACCACTGAAACTCAGAGGAATTTTAGTGATGGAAGTGGTGTTTTGAGGTCCCAATAAGGAGAGGGTCATTCCCTCTCCTTGTGTCTTCAATACTTGCTTCATTAGCCTCATGTGTGAGCATGTTTGTTAATCTTATGTTGGCCATATCTTAGCATGTATTTGGGCTTATTTTGCTATGGCATACCACAATTTTTACTTGGTTTTGTCACTCCATGCATGCCTAATACACTTGTAGTGTAAATCTCATAAATTAGCTTTGTGTGCTTCATGAAGTAGCATGTCATTCTAGCTTGTTTTGTTTCCATTTCAGCATTTTTTGGTGATTTTTTTCCATGTCATACCTCTGTCAAGGTTTGGTTTGGTTGGCTCTTGCATGCTCCATGCACTTGTAGTGCATTTCCATAAACTAGCCTAATGTGTATCATGCTTTAACATGTCATTCTAGCATGCTTTTGGCTTAACTCTAAGAAACTTTTGTCCATGTTTTAGCATGCTCTAGCTCTGATTTGTGTTGTTTTGGTCATGCATACCATGCTTTGCATAGCTATAATGCATTCTAGCTTGTTAGCTTTGTGCATCAAGTCCACTAGCATGCATTACTTGGACTATTTAAATGATTTGGCATCATTTGCAATGTGATTTCAGTCCATTTTTCATGGTCATGCACTTGCATTTTTTTTACTCTTTCAATGTGTTGGTGGGTTTCCGCCTTTATGCCTTAACATGGGTCATTGCGTATGCCTTCATGCCTAAGCTTGCGAGCCATTATTTCAATGTGTTTTTGGGATTATTTTTCCATGATATAACTCTAATTTTTGTTGGTTAAGTCATCTCATGCTTGGTCTTAATAGGTGTAGTGTAATCCACCTTATTTGCCTTGCATTCGTCATGCCTTATGCCCTTCATGTTAGCTTGTTTTGGCTTCCTTGCATATATGTTTTAGTATCATTTTGACATATTCTAGGACTGTTTTGGGTTTCTTTTTCCATATGCTTCATGCTTTGTATAGCTGTAGTGCAATTAGCCTTGCTAGCTTTGTGTTTTGATGATTCATGCATGCTATCTTTGAGCTATTTAGATGATTTGGCATCATTTAATACTTCACTTCAGAGCATTTAGCATTGCCATGTTCCCACTTCTTTCACCCTTTGAGTGCCTCTAAGTATTGTGCATTGTTACCTTATTGTGGTCTAGCATGTATGCCATCTTGCCTAGGTCCTCGAGCCTCTATCTTAGCATATTTTGGTCTTTGTTTAGACCTAATTAAGCTCTGTCCATGGTTGGTTCATGCGCTTGTGCCATGTATTGCATGCCCCCTTTGTAGTCCTCTTTACTAGCTTCATGCTTTAAGGACCTTTGCATGCTATGCTTGCTTTGTTTGAATGATTTGGCATCATTTCATACCTTATTTCAATGCATTTAGTGTTGTCACACTTCCATGTTTATCACTCCTTGAGCACCCTTGAGGGTTGTGCTCTTGGGCCTACTTGATAGGCCAAGGCATGTGCATGTTTTCCTTGCCCTTTTGTGCCTTTGTTTTGGTGTTATGGCCACTGATTTGGGCATGGCTGAGGTCTATCCACTTTTAGTTTAAGTCCATTTAGCATTGTGTATGCCATGTAGCTCATCGCATTGAGTATGCCATGTTGTTTGCATGTTGATTCATCACATTGTATATGCCATGTTCTTTGCATTGTGTATGCTTATATTACATTGCATTGTGTATGCATGCCATTAGCCTTGTTAGGTTGTTCATGTTGCATTGCATGTTTGCATGCTTAAGTCATATTGCATATTTGCATGCTCCATGTTACATAGCATTGTGCATGCCATGTTATGTGTTGCATTGTGTTTGGAATAGGTGTTAGTCCAAACACGAGAAACGAGGGACGTTTCATACTTGAAGTGATGAAACGTGCCTCAATTCTCGGTCACCGATGCTCTTGATCATACATGATAGAGCTCTAGGCATTTATGTGTCTATTTGTGCATTCATTTCATATTGAATTGTGCAACTTCGCCTCTCGGCCATCGTGTATCAAAATGCGTGATTGGTGGCCCGAGGGTCAAGAACCACACTCTCTTGAGCTTATGAAATGATAGGGAGGGTGGTTGTGCACACATATCTTGCAAATACATTGCCATGCCCTTTCTTGCTCTCTGTTGCAGCAAATTGGAGAAGTGCAACAACAACTGGTCGGCCACCCTCCCACAGGTCCCAAGGTGAGTTGGAAGCTTTCTGGAGCTTGGTGCAAGTTTCTGAGAGCAGTTGCAAACATAGGCAAATTAGGGCATCGCGACGGATTTCCGAGCAAGGCGACCGGGCATGCATGCATTACTTTCCCTCTGAGGACTTTGCTTTACTGCTTTACTTAGCTAATTTGCTTAGCTAGTTTATGCTTTGGTTTGTACTTAATTAGTTAATGCGCTTAGCTATTCGATTTGTGTTGTAATATCTTAACTAGTTAACTAGGATTAGTTTATTAGTTTTGTGATGTAATAAGTAGTTTAATTAGCTTAGATTAGCTAGTTAGCTTCTTATTCGGACCCTCCGTCGAGAGGGCCAATTGTTGTAATAACCGTGTGTGTGTGTGATGCATGTCTTCCAACCCTAATTTCTTTCTCTCTTTTACTTAACCGCTTACGATGGTTAGTTTTAGGGAATGTTTCGATTAGCATACCTTATGCTTGCATGCGTGCATCCATTCATCTGTTTTGCATGCACCGGGCTCGGCGCATCATACAAACCAGCATTGTATTTCAACACATTTACTTTGATACGTGTTCAACAGTATGTTATCAAGTTACGTTTCACATGACATTCTAGAATAGACGAGCCTGTTTTAGTCGCATTCTCGCATGTGTTGCATTAGCCATCTTAACATGAACTAGGATCATGCATGATTTCTAACTAGTTCTTTGTTTTGGCTCGGAGTACATTGTGAGTGTTTACGCTTTAGCATACTGCATGTGTGTTATTGACTGCCATGTTTAGCATGCTTGCCATGAGGCTAACTGATTATTTGATATAACTGCCTGAATGCCTGTGGGTGAAGGTTGCATTACTTGAATTGAAACAATTCATTAAATCCCCGATTTAGCCTACTTGCGAGTAGCAAACTCCAAAACATTTTCACAAACGAACATGCAATGTTTTATTCCAAATTAGGTGATCTAGTCTATACTTGTATGCTGTGCGCATCACGTAGTAAGATTAACTAATTAACCAGAATAAGAGCACATGTGTTTTCAAAAACAAAATATCATGCTTAGTACAAGCCGATCTTTGATCGGGCGAGCGGGGGTGCTCATTGCATGACCTTTCCCTCTCGTACCCAAGTTCCCGAGCTGAGGCAACTTTGGTGATAACGGACAGGTGGCCTTAGGCACAAGTCAGGGTTTCCTAAATTTCCCCTAAAATAAAATATTTAGGTGGCGACTCTGTATCTGGCAAAGCAGTCCATGTTTGGCACTTATTTATAAAAATCAGTTTTCCAAAATGATTTGCCCCATTTGGACTCTTTGGTGATTTATCAGTCTCACATTGCGCTTTGTGGATTTAGATTCAGAACCGTGATATTGAGTCCGAACTGTAGTAGCCTAGAGAACAAAACAAGATTTGCGCCCATCGCAGCGCGGATATCGGAGAGTTCTCGCGGGGCACGTCTACACTAATCTGTTACAACCCAAATGAAATAAATGAACTACACTAGCTAATTAACTAATTATTACAACAACAAATTTAACTAACTATTCTAGCTAATTAAATAATTACAACACAAAACTAATTAGCTATTCTAACTAATTAGTTACAAGTCTACTATTCCAAGCACAACATACTACTATTACAACATCATTTTGACGGATCCTGAGAATCAAGGGATGGCTCACGCATGGATGAGGATTTTCACCCGATAATGCTCTCCGTTTTGTTACCGGAATGCCTCTGTTGCACAGTTAGAAAATTGTACATGTTTTTGCATCTCAGCCTCTGATCTGCTGGAAAAAGGACACTATGTACCTGAAAAAAGTGACTGGCAACCCAGAAGTAGTTGCCAGCCAGCCACTAATGTTGGTTCTTCTCCGCAGCAATAGAGAACAAATAGAGAACAAATCAGAGTATTCTTAGGGGATGTTTGTCCATATTGCCTCTCCTTATCAGCAAACAGGTCAAAGAAGGGGTAGGTTTGATTCACATGCCATCAATCAATGCAATTGCATTGCATGATGGCTTATGAATCAAGGGACACAATTTCAATAAATGGTAAGAAAAAACCAACAAAACCTTCTCCCTATCATGGATTGATCAAGGGAAGTGGTTGACCTTGGAAACTTGAATCATTTCCTCACTAACAAGTATGAAATGACTCAAGTCTCCATGTGTTCAATTAACGTTCGATTGAACACCAAATTACCTTATTATCTTGTTCCATTTTAGTCCAAGTTTTATTACTTCATTTTAATTACCTTCCATTCCTTAATTCATTTAGTCCAGAAATGAAGATTAAGTCCTCTATTGGAAAAAAGTGTCAAACAAAGGATTGTTTTAGGCATGAGAGAGATGTCATGCCATTGGTAATGAGCCTCCAAAGAGATTAAACCATTAAGCACAACAACCTTAATCTCAAGCTTTAAACAATCAATCGGTTGAAACAACTCTCAAAGAAAATGAAAAATGAAGAAATGAGGGAGGTTGTAGAGATGCTTAGAGATGAACACAAGTATGGAAAGCAAGAAACAAATACTATCAACTCAAATAGGTTAGTGGTTAAGGTCTAAACCACCAAGCCTATGCGGCCTATTGCACTGCAAGCATACTATACAAAGCATGAATGAAGCTAACTCACAAAAACAGTCCTAAAACAGTCCAAAAAAGTGCTAGAATTAAGAAAAAAAAAACAACTACAACAACAAGCTAAAATATCGAGGGATTAAAACTAGCACATAAGCACAAGGAGGGAAGTCTAACCCTTCCACTTTTAGGACTTTAAAACATGATTTTAAGCTCTGAAAATCAGTGGTAAAGAGCTCAAAAAAAGTTGATGAAAAGGTGGGAAACACAAGGGGAAAGGCCTTAGAAGCAAGGTTCAAAGAAGGGTTGTCAACCCCTCTACCTTTAATACCCTTAAACCACAAGTTTCAGCCCAAAAACACAGGTAATAAAAAGCTCAAAAATAGTAAGAAAAGATAGATAACAAGTAGTGTAGAGATGGTACAAAAGCACTAGAATGTATACCTCTTGAAGATGAATGATCCCTTGAGTTACAAACCACTAATTTCACACTCTCAAGTGCCCCAAGAGTTAAAATGCAAGCTCAAATCACCTCAACAAGGAACTCCCTAGGTTTAGTTTAGAGTGTTTAGGCAAAGGTTATGTGAGTTGCAAGAGAGAGAGAGGGAGAGAGAGAATTGTAAAGAGAGAAATTTTTCAAAATTTTGCTCTCCAAAATTTTCTAAATTCCAAAATTTTTCTAACCTTGACAACAAAAGAAAGGGTCATTTATATATAGAAATATATGAGAGACCCAAAAAAATATCTATACAAACATAGTTGGAATGGTGCATGCAGCTGTAGGGACAACTGGCAGAAAATATCTGTTTTTTTTGCACTAGTGGTCGGTAGGCCACTAATAGTGGGCGACATGCCACACTAGCGGGTCTGCAGTTCCCTGGATGCTCAGGCCTGAAAAAACACTGTTTTGGTCCAAAATAAGGCACAAGGTTTGTAGGCTTAACACTGAGGTTTCCTGCTGAGGAAGTCAAGCATTTGACAAGCGTACACATTCATCATTGAATGATCAATCTGTGGTTCCCAAGTCCTAAGGACCGTCAAAAATGGAGTGTCTACAGTAGGGTTAGTTGTTTTTGCTCCTTTTTTTCCAACTTTTGGGCCTCCAGTTACATGGTTTTCACACGTTTTTCCATTCATGTGATAGGCATGAAAGAAAATAAAGAACAAAAAGTTATAACCGAATGGATAAGCAGTGAATAGAAATCGAATAAGTATTGAATAAAATCAACTGAATGAATTGAATGTAATTGAGTTGTGCTTGAATTTGTTTGTTTAGATCGGATGCAGCATCTTAAGCATGTAATTCAAGGAGCCCACTGTGAGTACCAATGTTGTAAAGCTATGTTCAACTGTACTTATTTTTTGATCGATGAATGCACTATTTTCTAAAATGTAGTTACTGAATGAATGATTGCCCTACTTTGTGAACTATACTCGTGGCATCCATAGCAATCATCGCATCAAGCATTATTACTATTATTGCTATTGTTACAGAGATCTTTGTCAGTTCCAACTCTTGGAACTACAGTTTGTTGTATTAATGGCCATCAAATGACTGTTTGGTCTTTAAGACCTACTATACTATTTTACTATTGGATGTACCATGTGTGATTGATTTGATTTCATATGACTCTAAAATGTATGAAAGACTGCTTTGTGAACTAATTCACTATTGAAATTGAATGTTTTGAATTGCTATAAGGACATCATTCATAAACCCCTTTATACAATTGTTATTCACTGGACTCTAGCCCACTATTTAATATATGTATGTAGGTGAGCAAGCATCGGAATAGACATAGCGGCATCGTCCCAAACCTTTTTTGTCAAGCCAACTACTATGCCTCACCGCGAGGTTCCGAACTGCCAAGTCTTAAGGCTTTTTGGATGGTTTTAAGTTCACTCTTTTGAACTTGTGTATGCATGACATGAATGTTCTACGACTTTTGTTACTACTATTTTGGTAATGGGATTTAATTACCTAACTTATGTTTTCATTTTGAACATAATTGTTTTATGGACTCAAGTGTTTGTGTATATATCAAGGTTATTTGTTCATTTAAGTCGTCACAGCTCACAGGACATAATATTTTATTATTTACAGGCTTCCGCCAGCCCCTATTATTGTATTACTGTTATTATTATTAAACAAGCATTTGGTAAGCATAGAGTACTAGCAAGTTACGATGCTAAACCTAGAGAAGCGGGTTTGGGTCATGACAGAGTGGTATCAGAGCATGAGTTATACCGCACACACATGTCCAAATGAGCTATAGGATTCCTAGAAAGTAAACTAGGGCATTGCATGAGCATGTGTGAGTGTGTGTAGATATGTTATATGTATATGTGTTAACATAAACATGAGAACCATCTTTCCTATGTTTATTATTGCCATGGTTTATATAGTACAATGGAGAATACAAGAAATGTAGATGAAACTGAATCATCGGATACAAGAATTGCACGGTTGGAAAGAATGGTAGAATTATTAGCAAAATCACTAAGACAACAACAACAGAATCAATAACTTCCACCTCCTCCTCTGCCACCGATGCAAGTTGAACCAAACAACAATGATGATATCATCATCCTAACACAAAAGTTCAACAAAATGAAACCACCAACATTCCAGGGAGGTCTTGAACCACTGAAAGCCGAAGGATGGATCTTAGAAACTGAAAAATTGTCTGAAGTGTTTTCGTGTTCTGAGGCACAAAAAGTGTTATTGGCTACTTTCATGCTACAAGAAGAGGCAAGGCGATGGTGGATGCTCACTCGGGACAACAATGGTTCTATGACTTGGGCTCAATTCAAGGAGGTATTCTATGACAAATATTTTCCCCAATGTGTTCGAGACCGTAAAGTATCTGAGTTTGAACAATTGAAGTAAGGTACTATGTTTGTGGCTGAATATGAAGCTAAATTTATGGAGCTTGCTCGGTATGCAACGCATATGGTAGATACTGACTATAAGAAAGCCAGAAAATTTGATAGTCAACTCAATGTGGAAGTACTTGATTGGGTCAATGTTCTCAAATTGACTAAATATGTGGATGTTCTTGATAGAGCTATCATGTTTGAGGCAAATATTGCAGCTTTAAAGTAGGCCAAGACAGCGGTGACTGCCTGGAGGGGTGAGAGGCAAGGATTTAATTTTAAGAACGGCAGGAACAACACACAGAATAAGAAACATAATACGAGGTCGATGAGTAGTAACAGTCAAGGGAACAATTCTATACCGCCTTGTCCAAAATGTGGTAGAAGACATAAAGGGGTTTGTTACAAAATTTTTGGGGCATGTTATTGGTGTGGCAAAGTGGGCCACATAGTCAAAGATTATCCTCTCGCATCTCAAGTCACTAATAGACCCGTAGCAAGTGCTACAACATCAACCACTACACCAAAACCCACTTCTAAAGCTACAGGGAGATAAACTTTAAGGCAAGGTTGGGTTTTCGTACTTGTACCTGGAGATGTGCAAAATACTGAGCTAGCAGTGTTAGGTATACTCCCTATTTGTGTTCAAAATGCTTATATCTTGATTGACTTAGGGTCTACGCATTCATTTACATCGCATGCTTTTTTAAGAAAATTATCTAGACCACTGGAACCTATGAATTATTTATTAGCTTTGTCTTCACCTACTAAGGGGTCTATGACTTGTGCATATATGTATCTTGCATATGAGATTGGTGTTGGAGATATGATTTTATATGTTGATTTGTTGCCTCTGAATCTTGATCATTTTGATGTACTTTTGGGGATCGATTGGTTAATGAAATATCATGCCACTATTGATTGTGTAACTAAACAAGTTGTTATCCGTCCACCTAGATTACCTACATTTATATTTAATGGAGTTGGTGTTGTACCTTGCCCATATTTGATTTCATCTATGAAAGCATGTAAATTGATTTGAAAAGGGTGTAAAGGGTATTTGTGTTGTGTATTGACTGTGCTTGCTGTTGATAAAGCTAATGCAGATAGTATTCCTATAGTCAGAGAATTCCCAGATATTTTTTCAGATGATTTGCCAGGGGATTTGATTGACAGGGAAATTGAGTTCACTATTGATGTGATACCGGGTACACAGCCGATTTCTAAAACGCCATACCAAATGTTAACTACTGAACTGAAAGAGTTCAAAATTCAATTACAAGAGTTATTGGACAAGAAGTTTATCAGGCCTAGTACATCATCGTGGGGTGCTCCAGTCTTACTTGTGAAAAAGAAGGATGGTTCATTAAGGCTTTGGATTGATTACCGTGAATTGAAAAAGGTGACTGTAATAAACCGACCATCATATGTGTTTCTAGTATAATTTCAGTCCCACATTCTGTGCATTTCAAATGCTTATTGTGAAATTTTATGTGAACTTAAGTTTAATTAAGTGAATCCTACGATTAAGGATGCATATCTATTTCATAAGAAAAGTATCTATCACGATTAGAATGTTGAATCAGAAATTGAGGGTCTTAGAGACTTGATAATCTGAAATTGATTTTATATTTGAAATCAGTATAATTTTTAGGTAATAATAAGCATTGCTGTGAAATTTCAATTTAGAATGATTAAACGATTGATTTTTGTCTTATTCATTTCTTATGGATATATATGTGTTCTTTAACCATTTGACTTAAGAATTCTTAGCTCAAAATATCTCCTGAGAGAGGATAGTGAGAATGGAGAGAAAGGAACTAGAATGGAGCTTCTTCAATATCAAAAAAATTGGAATTTAGAGGGAATTTGGGAGTTTTAAGACCACAAGTAAGTTTACTCACCCCCTATGACTCCTCTCTTGAATTTGAGTAAGGTTTCTTCACAATTGTGTAACTTAGGGCATAAAAATTGAACTTAATGTATGATCAATGCTTAAGTTGGTTTATATTTTGTCACTTAGGTGATGTAGAATTAAGTTGGTTATGCAAAGATAAAAGAATTATCTTCTATCGTTTGATTTCTCATATTGAACTTAGCTAAGTTTACACATGTGATGTTGTATGCAAAAGAGAATTAAGTTATGTGTATGGGTTGTGTTCATGTAAAGAAGTAACTCAATGGGACTGTACTTACAATTCTTGTGATATTCTACACTTACAAATGATGTTATTGTAAGATTAAACCATGATGTGGCATGAATTTTATTCTCAATTGTGCTTCAAGTTAAATTGGCTAAGTGAAGAGTAGGTTGAATTTCGGATTGCCAAGTTGTGTAGAATCGCCGCACGTGCGGGGGTCATGGCCACACGTGCGGGAACCCTAGCCGCACGTGTGGGAGTCATGGCCGCACGTGCGGAAAATGAGGGATTTTGGGAACTTTGGCTACTGTCTAAAAAGCACGTGCGGGGCATCACTGTCGCACGTGCGGGAGTCTTTGCCACACGCGCGGGGCTCATAGCCGCACGTGCGGCCCATGCTGAAAAAAATGGTTTGCTCCATTTTGTATGCTTGACCCTCGGATATTTTTAGAATTTGTATTTTATGCCTACTGATGTTTGTAAAATTCATTTGAAGTGAAATGACTCAGGAAATAATTCAACAAAGAGAAATGAACTAATTTTCAAGTATGAATGTGTGCAGGACACACTCCGAGAGGAATTAGCACGTCATCACAACACTGTGAGTAGTAGTACTGCCATAGTACGCTTTACTTGCAGCTAATGATTGCCACTAGCATTCTGTTATCGCATGTTGATTTTGTAACTATGTAAATGATTCAAAGAATGAGAATGAATGATGGAAAGAATGTGGATACTTTCATATGACTCTAGAATTCTGTAAGACTCGAAAACTAGCCTACTCTGATGATATATGGGCGTATGGCCAATTTGTATTTTTTGGTATGAAATAAAGTGTTGTACGGAACTAAGTGCTACAATGTGAGCCACCTTTAGAATCCGTGCGAGACACCTCTTGAGTTCACACATACATGACAAGGGCTTAATGCCAATCTATTTAAGGGTTTAATGCCACTCCGTTCAAGGGCTTAAAGCCATTATGTTTAAAAGTTGGGCCTAAGGTGGTTCTGAAATTAGTACAGAATCAGATTAACCACATGATCTCAGCATTTATACACGCATTGATATGTATTATGTTTTAAGTTGAGCATTGAATTGTTTAAGTACTATTATTCACTGAGACTGGCTCACTCTCTGTTATGTCTGCTTCTATAGGTAACCAACCAGAAGGTCAGTCCTAACCCATGACGCCTGTTCTCTTTTGTCAACCTCTATGTGTCCTGGCCCTAAATGAAGCCACTCATATTTTTGTGAAGTGTTGACGAACTTTTGGCATTGCACTCTAATTATTGGCCTAAGGATGAAATGTGTATAACACTTTCTTCTATAATGTTTTTTTTGGTTATACGCCCAATCATAGGGCTAGGTCTGTATATGTGTATGTATATAACTGATGCCCAGGTGTATGTTTCTGTACGTTATTTACCTGTTATGATGTTTGTGATCCTGGCATGATAGTGGTAGCTCAATGAAGATTGTTTACTATTATTTTATGGTATTTAATGCTTCCATTCAGGCCCCGTATGTTATGTATGTCAGGTTAAATGTCCGTTTCTGAACAAGTCATACCCAAACTTTTAGGGGTGAGTTTAGGGTGTGACAAGCGGTATCAGAGCACGAGTTGCTATCTCACATACGGATCCATTGAGCTTTAGGGTGTCTAGAAAAGACTTAGGCATTGCGCATGACATCCTAAAAGTATATGAAAAGATCGATGGCAACGTTAAATGTACTCTGCTAATGCTAACAATTTGGAACTCTGTCCCCTGTATATAATTGATTGTCATGTAGATTATGGTGAGAACAAGAACAGAAGTCCCAGAAGATGCCACTTCTGCATGGTTGGATAGGATGGAGAGAATGATTATGGAAATGGTAGAGACCCTACGACAACAACAGCAACAGCCACAACAGCAACCGTCACCGGTACCTCCACCTGTAGTACAAGATTTCCATGCTGAAGACCGGACCATTACCCTTACCAAGGATTTTAAAAAGATGAAACCGCTATCATTTAAAGGACGAATAGAACCAATGAAAGGTGAAGCATGGGTGTTCGGAATAGAGAAGTTATTCGAAGTTTTCCCTTGTACCGAAGTTCAAAAGGTGCAACTAGCTGCCTTCACTCTTGAGGACGAGGCACGGAGATGGTGGATGCTTACGAGAACTATACATCAAGGGTTGACATGGGACAAATTATTGGAATTGTTTTATGATAAGTATTTTCCTCAAAGTATGCGCGATAAGAAGGTGACTGAATTTGAAACTCTCAGACAAGGAAATAAAACTGTTGCACAGTATGAAGCCCAATTTGCAGAATTAGCCCGGTTTGCACCTCACATGGTGGACACAGATTATAAGAAGGCACGAAAATTTGAAGGGGGATTACGGGGTGCTATCCTGGACCGAGTCAATATGTTGAAATTACCCACTTATGTTGATGTGTTGGAGAGGGCTGTTATAGCAGAAGGAAATATTGCTGCTCAGAATCGGATTTCCGAGTGCAAATGGAAAAGGCAAAACAGTCAATTATTAAAAGGGTCGATCACTCCACCAACCAAGAAACAGAATTCAGGGACTTCAAGTACTTCTACCCCTACTCAGGATTCAATTATGTTTGTCCAGAATGTGGAAAGAAACATCGTGGAACGTGCTATCGAAAGTCTAGAGCCTATTTTAAGTGTGGTAAAATGGCTTATTTGATAAGGGATTGCCCTCAGCGGAATCAACAAAATGGCAATAGGGCTGCTACCAGTTTAGCAGGTCTACACCAACTCCCAATACCAAGCTAGCTGCCAAACCTACTAACAACAAAGACACTACGAGGCAAGACAGGGTGTTTGCATTGGTTCCGAGAGATGTGAAAAATGCGGCAACAGTGGTGTCAGGTACATTTATTGTTCACGCTCACTCTGCTCATGTATTATTTGATTTTGGTTCTACTCACTCCTTTGTGTCAAAATTATTTGCGCAAAATTTAGATAAAACTGAAGAAAAACTGTCTTATATGTTGTGTGTGTCTTCACCTTTGGGAGACTCTATGATCTGCGCTTCTGTATACTTTGCTTGTGAACTCCAACTTGGGGATATTCAGGTATATGCTAATCTGTTACCCCTCGATATGATTTATTTTGATGTTATTCTGGGAATGGACTGGTTAAGTGAATTTGGTGTAACTATAGACTGCTTGACTAAGCAAATCAGTTTCTACCCTCCGGGACAATCAGAGTCTACTTTTGAGGGACAGGGAGTGACCTCTCCACCATATTTGATTTCTGCAGCAAAGGCTGGTAAACTCATTCAGAAAGGGTGCCAAAGGTATTTATGCAGTATTTTGGAAGGGTAGGTGATGGGCGGAAATACCGACATGATTCCAGTTGTCTGTGAATTTTCGGATGTTTTTTCGGAAGAATTACCGGGGGTGTAAGTGGACCGTGAAATTGAATTTACCATTGAAGTGATACTGGGAACGCAACCTATTTCTAAGACTCCATATAGAATGTCACCAGCGAAAATGAAGGAATTAAAGATCCAACCGTAGGATTTACTTAATAAGGGGTTCATCCGCCCGAGTGTGTCTCCTTGTGGTGCACCAATTCTGTTTGTGAAAAAGAAGGATGGAACGCTCCGACTTTGTATTGATTACAGGGAACTCAATAAGGTAACGATTAAGAATAAGTATCCACTGTCGCGGATCAATGATTTATTTGACCAGCTACAAGGGGCACAAGTCTTTTTGAAGATTGATTTGCGATCCGGATACCACCAATTGAAGGTTAAAGCTGATGATGTTGAGAAGATAGCTTTTCGAACCCAATACGACCATTATGAATTTCTGGTTATGCCCTTTGGAGTTACTAACGCACCAGCAGCATTTATGGATTTGATGAACTGCGTCTTTAAGCCCTATTTGGATGAGTTTGTGGTGGTCTTTATTGATGATATTCTCATTTACTCAAAGAATACAGAAGCTCACGAGAATCATCTTCGCTTGATCCTTCAAACCCTCCGGGAAAAGAAACTGTATATGAAGCTAAAGAAATGTGAATTCTGGTTACAAGAGGTGGCATTTCTAGGGCATATTATAACAAAGGAAGAAGTTTCTGTTGATCCACACAAAATTGAGGCGATCGCGAATTGGCTAACTCCTACTAATGTGACTGAGGTGCGTAGTTTTATGGGGTTAGCCGGATATTACAGATGGTTTGTTCAGCATTTTTCCAAAATTGCCGTGCCACTTACACAATTGACCCAAAAGGGAGTTGCGTTTGAATGGTTAGAAAAGCGGGAATCTGCCTTCTAGGAATTGAAAACAAAGTTGACAACAACACCAGTTCTGGCCTTACCATCTGGTACTGAAAGGTTTATAATCTACAGTGATGCTTCGCATAAAGGGCTTGGTTGTGTACTTATGCAAAGTGGAAGAGTTATCGCATATGCCTCTCGACAGCTGAAACCCCATGAGAAGAATTATCCCACACACGATCTAGCAGCTGTAGTCTTTGTTTTAAAGATATGGCGACATTATCTGTATGACACTACTTGCAAAGTTTATACCAATCACAAAAGTCTCAAGTACCTTTTTACTCAGAAAGAGTTAAATATGCGATAACGACGCTGGCTAGAGCTAATTAAAGACTATGATTTACAGATTCATTACCATCCTGGTAAAGCCAACACGGTTCTTGAGGCAGCTTAGTAGAAAAAGTATGGGGGTTTTGGCAAACCTGTTTACAGAGCAAAAGGAGTTGGTAATTGAACTGGATAAAATGAATATGGATCTCATGGTACGTGAACAGGAGGCCGTAATAGCAGTAGTAATGGCCCAACCGACCTTACTTGAGGAGATCAAGTTACATCAAATGGAAGATGAAACTCTAAGGAAGATATGTGATCAATTAGAGACAAAACCAAAACCGGGGTTCAGCTTAGTGGATTCGGTGCTCAAATTTCAAAACCGAATATGTGTCCCCAATGTGCTGGAACTTAAATGGAAACTAATGGAAGAAGCACATGCCTCGAGATTTTCAATGCATCCGAGAAGTACTAAAATGTATCGGGATTTGAAACAAAATTTTTGGTGGCCAAGTATGAAAAAGGAGATCGCAGAGTTCGTCTCTAAATGTTTGCAATGTCAGCAAGTAAAGGTAGAACATCAGAGACCAGCAAGATTGTTGCAACCCCTTCCAATCGCAGAATGGAAGTGGGAACATCTTACCATGGATTTCATAGTAGGATTACCACGGACACCTCAGGGTATGAATTCTATATGGGTCATTGTGGATCGATTGACTAAATCCGCTCACTTTCTACCTGTGAAGACTCAATATAATGCAGATAAACTTGCTGTAATCTATGTGAATGAAATTGTGAGACTTCATGGTATTCCGGTCTCAATTGTATCGGACAAGGATCCAAAATTTGTTTCGCGATTCCGGCAAAGTCTGCAGGAAGCAATGGGTACAGAAGTAAAGTTCAGCATAGCTTTCCACCCTCAAACTGATGGTCAATCCGAGAGAATGATACAGACTCTAGAGGATATGCTCCGAATGTGTGTGCTGGATTTTCAAGAAAGTTGGGAAACCCATCTACCGTTGGTAGAATTCACATACAATAATAGCTACCATTCAAGTATTGAAATGGCGCCCTATGATTCTCTGTACAAAAGACCGTGTCGTTCCCTCGTGTGTTGGGTCGAGATCGGGGATAGATCATTGCTCAGGCCTGAAATTGTTCAATTGATGACTGAAAAGGTTAAGATTATTCGGGAAAGATTGAAAACTGCTCAAAGTAGACAGAAGAGTTATGCGGATAACCGACGAAGGAATTTGGAATTTGAAGTGGATAGTTATGTGTTCGTGAAAGTCACCCCAATGAAAGGACATCCGAGATTCGGGAAAAGGGGTAAGTTAACACCCCGATATGTTGGTCCCTTTCAAATTTTGGAAAGAGTAGGTCCGTAAGCTTACTGAGTTGCCCTTCTGCCGAATATGAGTCAAGTACACAATGTGTTCCATGTCTCTATGCTTCGGGGATACCTTTCGGATCCATCACATGTCATTGATTACCACCAAATTGTGTTGGATGACAAGTTAACCTATGAAGAGAAACCAATTCGAATTTTGGACCGGTAAGTGAAACAGTTACGCAATCGGGAAATTCCAATGGTAAAAGTTGAATGGCAAGAACATTATGGAACCGAAGCAACTTGGGAAAAAGAAGAGGCGATGCAACACCAATATCTGTATCTGTTTCTGTCTTAAGGTAAAACAAGTTTGAGGGACCAAACTTATTTAAGGGGGGGGGGGAGAGTGTAATAACCCGACCCTCATATGTGTTTCTGGTATAATTTCAGTCCCACATTCTGTGCATTTCAAATGCTTATTATGAAATTTTATGTGAACTTAAGTTTAATTAAGTGAATCCTACGATTAAGGATGCATATCTGTTTAATAAGAAAAGTATCTGTCATGACTAGAATGTTGAATCAGAAATTGAGGGCCTTAGAGACTTGATAATCCGAAATTGATTTTATATTTGAAATCAGCATAATTTTTAGGTAATAATAAGCATTGCTGTGAAATTTCAATTTAGAATGATTAAACGATTGATTTTTGTCTTATTCATTTCTTATGGATATATATGTGTTCTTTAACCATTTGACTTAAGAATTCCTAGCTCAAAATATCTCCTGAGAGAGGATAGTGAGAATAGAGAGAAAGGAACTAGAAGGGAGTTTCTTCAAGATAAAAAAAATTGGAATTTAGAGGGAATTTGGGAGTTTTAAGACCACAAGTAAGTTTACTCACTCCCTATGACTCCTCTCTTGAATTTGAGTAAGGTTTCTTCACAATTGTGTAACTTAGGGCATGAAAATTGAACTTAATGTATGATCAATGCTTAACTTGGTTTATATTTTGTCACTTAGGTGATGTAGAATTAAGTTGGTTATGTAAAGATAAAAGAATTATCTTCTATCGTTTGATTTCTCATATTGAGCTTATCTAAGTTTACATGTGATGTTGTATGCAAAAGAGAATTAAGTTATGTGTATGGGTTGTGTTCATGTAAAGAAGTAACTCAATGGGATTGTACTTACAATTCTTGTGATATTCTACACATACAAATGATGTTATTGTAAGATTAAACCATGATGTGGCATGAATTTTATTCTCAATTGTGCTTCAAGTTAAATTGGCTAAGTGAAGAGTAGGTTGAATTTCGGATTGCCAAGTTGTGCAGAATCACCGCACGTGCGGGGGTCATGGCCGCACGTGCAGGAACCCCAGCCACACATGCAGGAGTTATGGCTGCACGTGTGGAAAAAGAGGGACTTTGGGAACTTTGGCTGCTGTCTAAAAAGCACGTGCGAGGCATCATCACGTAAATGCGTCTTGGAGTCCTTACCGCGCCGTCTTGGGTCTCATACTGTACGTCGCCCCTTTGAAAAAAACGGTTTGCTCGGTTTTGTATGCTTGATCCTCGGATATTTTTAGAATTTGTATTTTATGCCTACTGATGTTTGTAAAATTCATTTGAAGTGAAATGACTCAGGAAATAATTCAACAAAGAGAAATGAACTAATTTGCAAGTATGAATGTGTGCAGGACACACTCCGGGAGGAATTGGCACGTCGTCACAACACTGTGAGTAGTAGTACTGCCATAGTATGCTTTACTTGCAGCTAATGATTGCCATTAGCATTCTGTTATCATATGTTGATTTTGTAATTATGTGAATGATTCAAAGAATGAAAATAAATGATGGAAAGAACGTGGATACTTTGATATGACTCTGGAATTCTGTAAGACTCGGAAACTAGCCTACTCTGATGATATCTGGGCCTATGGCCAATTTGTATTTTCTGGTATGAAACAAAGTGTTGTACGGAACTAAGTCCTACAATGTAAGCCACCTCTAGAATCCATGCGAGACACCTCTTGAGTTCACACATGCTTGACAAGGGCTTAATGCCAATCTATTTAAGGGCTTAATGCCTATATGTTTAAGGGCTTAATGCCACTCTGTTCAAGGGCTTAAAGCCATTATGTTTAAAAGCTGGGCCTAAGGCCATTCTGAAATTAGTATAGAATCAGATTAACCACATGATCTCAGCATTTATACATGCATTGATATGTATTATGTTTTAAGTTGAGCATCGAATTGTTTTAGTACTATTATTCACTAAAACTGGCTCACTCTCTGTTATGTCTGCTTCTATAGGTAACCAACTGGAAGGTCAGTCCTAACCCATGACGCCCGTTCTCTTTTCTCAACCACTGTATGTCCAGGCCCTAGATGAAGCCACTCATATTTTTGTGAAGTGTTGATGAACTTTTGGCATTGCACTCTAATTATTGGCCTAAGGATGAAATGTGTATAACACTTTCTTCTATAATGTTTTTTTTGGTTATACGCCCAATCATAGGGCTAGGTCTGTATATGTGTATGTATATAACTGATGCCCAGGTGCATGTTTCTATACATTATTTACCTGTTATGATGTTTGTGATCCTAGCATGATAGTGGTAGCTCAATGGAGATTGTTTACTATTATTTTATGGTATTTAATGTGTCCGTTCAGGCCCCGTATGTTATGTATGTCAGGTTAAATGTTTGTTTCTGAACATGTCATATCCAAACTTTTAGGGGCGAGTTTGGGGCATGACAGTGACAGTGAAGAACAAGTATCCGTTGCCACATATTGATGACTTATTTGATCAGTTGCAAGGTGCCCAACTATTTTCTAAGATTGATCCCAGATTCGGATACCACCAATTAAAAGTCAAAGCTGAAGACATCGAAAAAATGGCTTTCTAAACAAGGTATGAACATTATGAATTTCTTGTTATGCCTTTCGGAATTAGTAATGCGCCTGCTGCATTTATGGATCTTATGAACAAAATTTTTAAGCCATTCCTTGATGAATTTGTGGTTATTTTTATAGACGATATTTTGAGTTATTCCAAAAGCAAAGAGGAACATGAACATCACTTGAGAATTGTTTTGCAAATCTTGAAAGAGAAGAGATTATATGCTAAACTAACAAAGTGTGAGTTTTGGCTTGATGGTGTTATGTTTTTGGGACATGTGATTACTAAAGATAGTATTTCAATTGACCCGTAAAAGATTGACGCAGTTGTGAATTGGCCTAGACCGACCAATGTTACTGAAATTCGAAGTTTCTTGGGCTCGGCCAGAAACTACCGAAGATTTGTGAAAGATTTCTCTAAGATTGCTTTGCCACTTATTCAGTTGACTTAGAAGGGAGTACTATTTGAATGGACTAATCAGAGAGAGTCATCTTTTCAAGAATTAAAGACTCGACTTGTGACTGCATCAGTTCTCACCTTACCCTTAGGTACGAATGGATATACTATTTTTAGTGATGCTTCTTATAAGGGTTTGGGGTGTGTATTGATGCAGAATGGCAAAGTAATAGCATATGCTTCCCGACAACTGAGACCACACAAGAAGAATTATCTAACCCATGATTTGGAGCTTGCCGCAGTGGTATTTGCATTGAAAATTTGGCGCCACTACCTATATCGGGCAACATGCAAAGTTTACACGGATCACAAAAGCTTAAAATATTTCTTTAACCAGAAGGAGCTGAATATGAGACAACGGAGATGGTTGGAACTAATAAAAGACTATGACTAGCAAATCTTATATCATCCGGGAAAAACTAATACCGTTACTGATGCACTGAGTTAGAAATCAATTGAAAATTTAGCTTGTCTACTCACCGGGGAAAGAGCATTATTACGTGATCTTGAGAAAATTGAAGTTGAATTTGTTTTGCACGAAATTGGTGATTCTTGAGGAGATTAAAGAAAAATAGCAACAAGATAAATTTCTAAAGAAAAATGTTAACGAAAGGGAATCTAAACCGAGAACAGGTTTTATTTTTGAGAATGATGTGCTAAAGTTTCAAGGCCAATTATGTGTACTGAATGATGTTGAGTTAAAGAAGCGAGTTTTGCAAGAAGCCCATAGTTCAAAATTCTCTATCCATCCGGGAAATACAAAGATGTACCAAGACTTAAAGTAAAATTTCTAATGGCTAGGAATGAAGAAAGAAACTTTGTGTCTAAGTGTTTACAATGCCAACAAGTCAAAATTGAGCATCAACGACCCGCGGGATTGCTCCAACCACTGCCAATATCGGAGTGGAAATGGGAGCATATCACTATGGATTTCATTGTTAGACTACCTCGCTCCAATAGAGGTATGGATTCGATTTGGGTTATTGTTGACTGTTTGACAAAATCTGCTCATTTCTTACTTGTGAAAACATTTTATTATGCAGATAAGTTGGCTACAATTTATATTAGTGAGACTGTGAGATTGTATGGAGTGCCTATGTCATTTGTTTCTGATAGGGACTCAAAATTCACATCAAGATTCTGGAAAAGTTTGCAAAAGGCATTGGGAACTGAATTGAGATTGAGCAGTGCATATCATCCACAAACCGATGGCCAGTCAGAAAGGACAATACAAACTCTGGAGGATATGTTGTGTATGTGTGTACTGGACTTTTAAGGAAATTGGGAAACCCATTTGCCACTAGCCGAATTTGCTTACAACAATAGTTTCCATTCAAGCATTAGCATCGCACCTTTCGAAGCTTTATATGGCAAAAATTTCAGTCACTGATTTGTTAGGCAGAAGTCGGAGATGGACCTTTACTTGGGCCTGAAATTGTGCAAGAAACAACATAAACAGTGAAGCTAATTCAACAACAATTGAAAACTGCACAAAGCTGACATAAAAGTTACGTGGATGTTCGAAGGCGAGATAGAGAATACGAAATGGGCGATCATGTTTTTATTAAGGTGACACCAATGAAAGGGCAGACTTGCTTTGGAACCTAGGGCAAGTTAGCACCAAGGTACGTTGAGCTGTATGAAATCTTTGAAAAAATCAACCTAGTGGCGTATCAGGTAGTTCTTCCTCCTGAAACAGAGCGTATGCATAATGTATTTTGTGTTTTAATGTTGCGAGATTATCTCCGGGATCCTTTTCATGTTATTGAGCCTACTCACATCCTTTCGAGTGATGATTATACTTATAAAGAAAGGCCCATTCAGATTGTAAACCGACGGGTCAAGAAGTTAAGGAAAAATGACATAACGTTAGTTAAAATGGATTGGTCAAATCATGGTGGGATTCATGCGACTTGGGAAAGAGAAGATGATATGAAGAAAAGATATCTGAACCTCTTCCCACTTAATCCTATGTTCTTCCTGGAGGAAGTTAATTGAGGTTTGAGGACCAAACGTCCTAAGGGGGAGAGAATGTGACAACCACCTCCCTAATTAATTAAATTTATTATGTGCTTTGCATTGATCATGTGATAATGTGTTCAATATGAATTATGTGCCATGTGTTATATGTATTGTATTGGTATGGTAAACATATATGAATAGGTGGTAATTGAACCTGTCTAATTCAGTAATGTAAACAAGTTAAAATTAAATAATTGGATAGTTAATTAGAGCCTAATCTACATTGGTATAACTAAGTTTAGGTTGATTTACATTAATCTAGTTTATGGTGAGAATTTGAATTTAATTGAAACTTATAATTAAAGCTAATCTAATTTGTATTGTCCTAAGCTAGTCATCAATGAGTGTAAATAAGAGGAGTATAGTGGACCTTGTTAAGCTTTAAGGCATACACATAGAGAGAGGGAGAGAAGACTTCTAGAGAGAGAGAGAGCTCAACAAAGAGAAAAAAAGAGAAAGAAGAAGAATTAGGGAGATTAGGCCAAAGCTTCACAAATCAATCAATCAAAGTAAGAATTCCCCTCTCATTCCATGAAATTAAGATGTCATCTTCATAATCTTTTAGAATTTGAGATGAATTAGGATGAATTTATGATTAAGTTGAAGATTTGTTGTTGTAATTAACAAGCTCGAACACGCAAGCTAATAGAGAGAAGAATTGAAGGAATTTGTTCCAAATTCAACATGCATGGCATGAATTCATGACATTCTTCTTCATATACATCATTTCTTGCATGTGTTTTCAGAATTGAAGAGGAAACTTCGAAGATTTTAGATTGGAACTCATGAATATATATTTTGGTGATTTAAACTTTGAACTCAAAGAAGTTGATCATTGCATAGAAATTGAGCTTTGATTTAAACTTATGATTTTTGCTTGAAGTTAGAAATTCTGAATTCAACATGTTTTTATGAATTTTGAGCTTTGAAATATATAGATATGAAGTTAGATTTTGAAGAAATGAAGGTTCAAAAAAAGGAGCAACTTTTGGACATGATTTCATCCTACACCGCTCGAGCAAGTAGTCATCTTATACATCATGCATTCTGCTTGCATGAGCGACCTGGGCCACCGCATGAGTGGCCAGCCTACAACATGCATTCTACTCGCTTGAGTGATAGAGGCCACCACACGAGTGGCCAACAGGGTAGGCCGGACTTTGTTTTTGCTTCATTTTTCTAACTCCCGGGCCTCCGTTTACATGGTTTTCACATGTTTTTGCATTCATGCGCATATCATAAGCATGAAAGAAAATAAAGAAGAAAAAGTTATAATCGAACGGATAAGCAACGAATAGAAACCGAATAAGTATAAATATCGAATAGAACCAACTGAATGAATTGAATATAATTGAGTTGTGCTTAAATTTGTTTGTTTAGGTCGGACGCAGTATCTTAAGCACGTAATTCAGGGAGCCCACTATGAGTAGCAATGTTGTAAAAGTATTGTAGATACCCCATTTTTGACCGCCCACAAGACTTTGACGCTTTGTCTTGTGCACTCGATGATAAAGTCGTATTGATTGTGATTCAAGTTCTCAACGAAGGAACGTAAGCTCGCGCTTCAAAACCAATCGTAAACCTATTATATTTATACTGTGTTTACCCCAGAAATTCATTTTTGAACATTGTGTCACCCTACGTTATGTTTAAAATAGTGGAATAGGGAAACATATTGGGAGTCGGCCGTACCACATTGGGAGCCAGTTGGCTCTCGATAGTGAGACACACTGTTCTGGGTGGGAATGGGCAGCTGTCCATTTTTGAAGATATTTTTAACCTATTTTGCTCAAATTCTATAAAAATGAGGTTATATCTTTGTTTTGAGGGTTGAACAATTTCTAAAGAGCCTATACACACAAGAGAGAGCTCCTTCTTCCTATACAAGTCACTTTTGAGCAAACCTATCTCTCTTGACTAATATCCATACATCATATACCACCCCAGATCATAACCTTAGAGCCTTGGCTGAGGCTTGTGCATTACAATTCAAGCTTGAGAGTGTGCTTGAACCAAGTTTGTGTTACAAACAAGAGCTTGCTTCTTTCTCTTTTACTTCTTTTTCTATCTCTTGTTAGCTACTTCTTGTGCTTTTTGTGCTGTCTTGAGTCCATTTCAAGTGTCTAAACTTGGATTTGGATAGCTACCAAAGGGTAGAGAAGGCTAACACCTTCTCTCGCACCTTATTTCATAGCTCAAGCCCTTGTTTTTACACTCTTTTCTTTGCCTTTTAAAATAATTTTCAGAGCTTGGAAAAGGCAAAAAAAAACATGGTTTGAGGTCTCAAAAATGGAGAGGTTAGCCACCTTTCCTTCTTTTTTGTTCACTAGCTTTACTTTTCCTTATTCTTCCCTACCTTTTGTGCTCTCTAAAATGATTTTTGGTCACTATTTTTAGCATATTAGGGGCTATTTTAGGGCAATTGTAATTTATTTAATTAGTATATGCTTGAATATCTAGTTGCATTGTAAGTCTTTCCATGTAGCTTGTTATGTTGTGTTATGCATGCTTTGATAGCTTTTCTATGGTTAATCAAGAATCAATCTCACAATCATATCTGCAACCTCCCCCATTTTCTTCTTTTCTTCTCTTGTTTGAGAGTCATTTTGATCGATCGATGGTTATTCAAAATATGAGCTAGAGACCTATGCTCAATGGCTTAATCTCTACGAAGGTTCATCGTCAAAGGCATTGTCTCTCCTTCACATTTAGGAGTACATCTTGCTTGACGTTCTTCTCTTTTAGCGGACTTAATCATCACTTTGAACAAATGGATTAACGAATGGAAAAGACTAAGAAAATGGTCTTAAAATGAACCAACCAACATAAAGAAGATGAGTCGTATTGCCTAGGTTCATTAGAGCGTTATCTTGAGTCCATTACATCAAGGGTTGTCATACGTCAATTCATGATGTTTTGATGAACCTTGAGGCATCTCTATCTCCCTCTTTGAGCTCATTTCATGATAGGAGGGAGGAGTGGTCATTGTTTATTGCATTTATTAATTTTTGTCCAAAATCGTGTCTGGAATCATCAAGTGATCAACTTGCTCATTGATGGTTTTGGAAATGACTTCGTTATTCTCTTGAGGATTTCCATGACAGAGAAGAGCAGAGAGGACAAATAGGGCCTAAAAAGGTTCTGTCTGCATTGTTCTCACCTCATAGCATAAAAACTCTTTTAGCATAAAATTTAGTGCCGGCTGACACTTTTTGGGTCCAGCCGGAGCTCATTTGGGACCGGCAGACTCCCAATGAACAGAGTGTTTTGCAAAAAACAAAAGGCAGTGACTGAAGATGAAACAGAGCAAGTTTAGGCAAAGCGAGCGGTTCGGGCGCTATATGCGATCTTTGTGCAACCTTGTTTAGATCAACGTTGTCAATTAATGTTTCCATTATTGTTGTAATTCATCAATTATCATTATAGTTAGCATTGTGTATTTGCGATTGTCATAATTAGTTAACTCACCTAGTTAGTCATATTGTTCATCTTGGTTGTAATGACTTAGATAGTTAGTTGATAACTTAGATATTAGTAATTAGCTAGTTTTAATTCATTTATTTGAATTTGTAATAGTTAGCTTAATCCAGACAGTCAGAGATTTATTTGCACCCTCTTGCACGAGGGCGAACATATAATAATGGTGTATGTTTTCCAACCCCCATTTTCTTTCTCCGCTTATGATGCTAGTATAGAGAATCATGTTTGCTTAGCATTCCCATGTTCGCATATACTCATTTCATGCACATTTGGGTTCGGCTCATCATACTAACCAATGTCAAAATTCAATTTCATTGCTTGAATATATGATTTATCACATGTCCTGGATTGGATCATATACCATGCTCATAGCTGAGCCTATAAAAATTGCATAAATGTGTGTGTTGCATTAGTCACATTGTATCGTTTAGAAACATGCATATTTCCTAATCATTTTTCTTTATTCAGCTTGTCATGGAGTATTAGGTGAGCACTTATTGTTTTAACATACTGCATAAGTGTGATTATTGCCATATCAAGCATGCTTTCCATGAGGCTATTTGCTTAAATGATATACTTGTTTTAATGTTTTTAGATGAAGGCTAATTTCTAAAATTGGGACAAATTGATTAATGTACAAACTCACTTTTTTACGTGACACGTATTCAAAACAATTTTCAAACAAACATGAAATCAAAGCGTTCCAACTTTTCCAAATTAGTCTTTACTTGTGTGCATCATGCAGTAATGTTAGCTAATAAATTGAACAAGAGCATATAATGTAAATAAAAATCACATCATGATTAGTAGAGACCGATCTTTGATCAGGTGAGTGGGGTGCTCAAATCATGACCTTTCCCTCTCATACCTAAGTTCTAAGCCAAGACACTTTGGTGATGACGGATAAGTGGTCTTTGGTACGAGTCTCGAGTTTCCTAAATTTTCCAAAAATATTTATATGGAGACTCTAGAATCTGGCAAAGTAGTCCATTTTTGGCATTTGATTCAAACATTGATTTTCCAAAGAATTTTTGGATTTGGACTCTTTTTTTGTTTTCACTGTTTCATATTGCACTTGCGAAATCAAATTTAGAACCACGGGAGTCCGAACTGTGGGGCTAGTTGTATCTGAAAGGTGCATGAAAAGCAAGCCACAGTTTTTGGCAACTCTGCTAGGGAATTAGAGAGCTTAACTTCAAATTCATGATGTGAAATTTTATCTGCATCTATATGTTCTTTACATAGCATTTGCATTGTTACTATAAGTCACTGTGTTTTCCATCTGTTATTCCTGGATGGTTTGCCAGAGGCTTGCCTAAAAGCTTGCCAAAAGGCTGATCGGTCATGGGCTCTACCATGTTGGAAACACAACCCTTGGATCTAGATTACTGCTGTACCGCTTGATCCTCCTGTCACTTCTCGGTGTTAGGTGTGAGAGGTATATTAGGTAATCTTGCCGACGTACCCTTTTGACCATTTGGCCTAGTTTCATATAGTAAGCCATAGTGACTACCCAACTTAGGTCAGGATGCCACCCATTTACAGGATGTTGTGATACTCTTTGTTTGAAATAGCGAATCCTAGATCATGTCAAAAATCTAGGATAGGGTAACCCTCTCACCTCATAGGGGTGTTTTGGTTCTTTTACTTGGTATGTGCTTTTGTAGTGAGACTGTACAGGATGGTTCATATTAGTATTAGTTTGAGAAAAAAGTTCAGTTGGGATCGTGGTTCTTCAATTGTGTTTTTATCTGCTGAGAATTGGGCCGAAGTGCCATTTGATTTTGATCGATGGTTTTTCTTTTGTCTTTTGCTAGGTAGTTTAGCATCATAGCTTCAGAAAGACCCAATATTCCCCAAGTTGTGTGGACTTGCTCTAGCCAGCTTTACAAAGCCCAAGACCTTGTTAATGGTCAACCAATGTTAGTCTCACTTCTGCCAGTCGTTCGATGAAGATGAAACAGACAGTCAACAGCACTAGTACGAAACATTCAACAAACACCTATCCATTCTCACTCAAGCAGTTCACCAGCATCTGACTCACTTGGACCAGTAATGGCACAAAATACAAAAGAATTTGCCGCCATGATGGCAACTTTCCAGAGAACCATGGATATTGTCTAACTCACCAAACCATCGATACTTTCCAGAGAATTTATCGAACATAATGAAATCATCGCTGATCTACGACACACATTTGGGGCATCCGCATCGATCGTGCATCCAATCCTGACTGCTCAACCAAACTCGGATCCACTTGCACTAGTGGAAAATCTCCAAACCCCAGATCCTCAGGAAATGTTTCCTTCAGCTCTGGCTTATAGACCTCTGGTTCAACCCCCTGCACAAATTCTTCCCTTTGATATCAATGAGATTGTTCCGACTTTGATCAAGATTGCTAGGTTGAAGAAAGCGCTGAAAATGTCCAAGGGCTTCAATTCCGTTTTGGATAATGAGGACGAGTATATCGAGGCTTCGGTCAGGTTACTGGAGAAATTTAAAATGCCCCACATCAACAGATTCGATGGGAGTAGGGACCTAATTGTGCATGTTCGCCTATTTTTAGATGTATTAAGGCTGATGGGTCTGTCTCGGGCTCATAAGCTCTCATTGTTTGGGAGAACCTTGCCTGATGTAGTAACCATCTGGTACGCTAAACTGGAGGACTTTACAAAGCGGAATTGAGAGGAGTTATCTGAGGCGTTTGTTAACCAATACTCTTATAACACTCAAATAGAGGTAACCATCAATGAGCTGGAGGCTACTACCCAAAACCCCAAAGAATCATTCATTGATTTTGTTGCCCGGTGGAGAGCCAAGGCAGCTCGAATGACAAATAGACCTGCTAAAAGAGAACAAGTCCGGCTGGTGGTCCGGAACCTTGAGCCAGACATGCTGCAGAGAATGATAGTTGCACCGTTATCCACCTTTGCTTCCTTACATGAGTTGGGGGTCCAAATTGAGAGTCCATTCAAGAAAGGCATTATTCATAGAACATGCAAACCTACAAGGAGGCCATTTTCTCGGAGTACCAATGCTAGTAATAGCACTATTCCGTGGGGTACAGATGTTAGTACTATTGTTACGACGGCCAAAATGGCTGATCCCTTTGCCTCTGCAACCTCGCAACCTTCACAAAATACCGGTCCACCCCGAATCCGAAGAGTTTTTACTCCCCTCCATATAAACCCAGCCCGTGCCCTCAAATTGTTAATGGAAAAGGGGCATCTCAAGCCCCTCGATCCTCTACCACTTCCTGACCCATTACTACCCAAACATGACCCTACTCAGTATTGCATCTTCCACCAACAACATGGTCATTCCACAGACTTGTGCTACCGCCTACATCATGAGATTCAGGATCTCATTGACAATAAAGTCATCACCCCACCCTCGAAACCAAACGTAACTACCAACCCACTTCCTAAACATAACCAAGTCCCCCCACCCAAAAACATTAACCAAATCCATACACTACCACCCCCCTGTAATCCCAGCGCATATATTACTCCATCTCACCTACCCAAGCCAGAGGTGATTATTCCAGAAGGCACGAACATGTGCATGATGGACCTAACACCACAAACCCAACTCGAGCTCATGGTGGCAGAGGCGAAGGAGAAAGAGAGTGCACTAGAGAAAGATTCACCGGATACATCTATTATAGAGAAAGGGGCCTCACTTGTAGAGGAATATGACCCCAGCTTATACATTGTGGTCGTTGATCAACCAAAGCCAGTAGTTATACTGCTGGACATCCTCAGTATCAATTCTATCAGGGAGGACCAATTAGGGCATAATCAGAATGATTGGCCAAAACAAGGCCTTAACGATTTGGTTGAACTAGAAGAAGACCTGGCCGAGTTGGCAAAGGATCTAGACAACCTTTATTTCTTTGAAGAAGAGGATAAAAGCAATGTACAAATGGGGTGGAGGGATCCAAGCCAGCTGGAAACAAGCAACAGTTGGTTGAGTGCGGAAGAGTCAGATGTTGAAGAACAAATAAAAGAGATTAGAAAAGAAGAAGAAGTCAGTGCTAGCAACAGGGCTGATACTGCATCCCTAATTGAGCAAGAATAGGCATTGGAGCAATTCTAGCAGGAGAGGATAGAAGAGATCGAAAGGAAGGTAGCCCTGGAGCAGGGAAAAGAGAAAGAAACAACGGAGACCGAGCCTACAGCGGCAGATATCCAAAATATGAGAAAGACTGAATGGGAGCCCAATGACCGAAAAAGAATGTTAAAGAAGCTTAGAAAATATCAGAATGCAAAAACCAAGACTGTGGTAGAAGAAGAGTGGCATGATGACAGGGAGCGTGATGTGAATATGCTTCAAATAGAACCAAATGATGGCTTGGCCATGGCCGCAAGAGAGTGGTGGGAAGACAATGACTTAATTCATGCGTATATAGACGAAGGGTGAAAAGCTAATACCCCAGATGACACCTGGTATACTGATGAGATTAACCACATGACCTGAAGTGGTCTGTACTTCAAACTCGCAGCATTAGATCAGCCAGAGTCCTCCAACAAAGAAGCTAAAAAGCTAAAAGAGAAGGATATTGAAGAAAACCTTGTCTTGAAACAACTCAAGAAGATTTGGGTGGACATATCAATCTAGGGGCTAATCATGGCTTCTCGGGAGCATAGGCAAGCACTGTTAGAGACAATGAACTAGACCAAACTGCCTATCGACACCACTGCTAACCAATTGGTATCGTTGGTTACATCTGGGGACGTTACGCCGATGATATCTTTTACAGATAAGGAGTTACCACCTGAGGGTGCCAACCACAACCGACACTTACATGTAACCCTGGAAAGTCAAAAAAAAGTGGACTTATAAATACCAAATCGGCGATCAATGTATATTCAGTGAGGACTGCCTTTGAGGCCAATTGACTTTACATCCACGACTCAGGTTGTTCGAGCTTATGACAATACAAGCCGGGATGTTATGGGAATGTTCAAGAGCCATATCCTAATTGGCCCATCTGAGCATGAGGTGGAATTCCATGTCATGGACATTCCAGCCACTTTCAATCTAGTATTGGGAAGACCCTGGCTACACCAAATGAAAGCGGTGTCATCAACGGTCCACTAGTTAGTGAAGTACCCCTTTAAAGACGGGATTGCTACTGTGTACGGCAATACTGCTATTCATTCTCCTCAGGGAACTATCGTGCCATTATTGGAAATCATACACGGGGAAGAGGATGTGTTCCTTTCCAACTTCTCTCTGGCAGAGGCCCGGTTGGTCTAAATCATCATGGCGGAGGACGATGTGAATTATGTGAGTGCTCAATCCATCTACATGATGAACAAACAGGGGCATATTCTTGGATTAGGACTGGGCAAAAGTGGTAGGTAGAGAGGTACTGTTGCTAAGGAGATGAGTCACAACCCCCACGCTTTTGGGTTGGGATACAAACCTACTACTGCAGATTGGCAAAGAAAGGGGAAAGAGTTGCAAGGAAGGCTGAATGTAAAGAGGACTAGAAGGCAATATGAGTTAGTCCATAAACTAATACAGGGAACCTTGAACGGGCGTTTTGTCTACCAAGGGGAAGACTTCCCCTTCTGTGGATTTCCAGAGCCTTGGTTTGATAAGGAAATGAAGACAAGGTATCTGGGGTTTGAGATCTTCTTCAGACACCAGTTACTAGAAGAGAAGGATGAGCAAGCAGACTTGAGCCCCAACACAGATCAAGGCAGGATTGTAAGACTGGACATTGAAGAGGAAGAGCTATTGGGAAAAGCGTTGGCTGACCTACTGGTAAGTTCTACTGTGGACCTGAGTCTGTTAAGTTGAGAGATAGTTTTACTATCTCAATGATCGGGGATACACCAGCAGCAGATTTCACTAGCCTCATCGTGGATGCATCTGAGGCTCCATACCTGGTTTGGAAGTTTGAGTAGGGCGCTATCATTAGTTCTGAATCGAATACTGAGTCCGAATCTGATTCCACTGAGTTTGTGGAGTTAGAGTCAGATTCTAATTCGTCTGAGTCTGGTATTTTCGAGAGTGGTAACCCAGATACCAAGGTCCTATCCTGGTCGTCTTTTAGTTTTTCTTTTGAGTCCGTTGTAATCGAGGATCCAGACTATTTGAATGGGAATGCAGTAGACTTTGCCTATTTTTCTATGTCTTTGGCTTGTTGTACTGATCTTGATTTCCAAAATTTTTACCGAAATGAAGAGGAAGAAATTCCTCGGGTTTTGAAAATTTTGGTTGATCATGAGAAGGAGAGGCATGTTTAGCCCTTTACAAATGAAATCATATCAGTTAACGTGGGTAATGAGGAAGATCCTCGCTTGGTCCAAATAAGGTCTACGTTGTCTTCAGAGGAACACGAGCATTTCATCGCTTTATTAAAAGATTTCAAAGATGTTTTTGTGTGGTCCTACGAAGACATGCCTGGAATTGATCCTGGCATTGTACAAAGATTGATCCCTCTTGACCGAGCCTCGACGGTTAAGCGAAGCGCATAGAGTTCGCTCAGATTGGGCTTTGAAGATTAAGGAAGAAGTTACCAAATAGAATGAGGCATGGTTCTTGCTTGTATCTGAGTATTCGACGTGGTTGGCCAATATTGTTCTAGTTTCGAAGAAGGATGGCAGAATCAGAGTTTGTGTCAACTTCAACGATCTGAATAAGGCCAGTCTAAAGGATGACTTCCCTTTGCCACACATAGACGAGTTGGTAGACTTCACCACCGGCCACGCGTTGTTATCATTCATGGATGGGTTTTTCAAGTATAACCAGATTCTGATGGCACCCAAGTATAGGGAGAAGACTGCTTTCACTACTCCGTGGGGCACCTACTGCTACCGAGTCATGCCATTTGGGTTAACAATGCTGAGGCTACTTACTAGAGGGCTACAACCAACATTCTGCATGATATGATCCATAAAGAGGTTGAGGTGTATGTGGACGACATGATTGTCAAGTCCAAAGAGCGAGAAGGCTACTACACCGCGATGGAGAAATTCTTTCAACGGATCAGAGAATATAGATTGAGGTTGAACCCCCAGAAGTGCACCTTTGGGGTGACGACAGGTAAGATGCTGGGTTTCCTAATCATGCAAAGGGGAATCGAAGTAGATCTGCCCAAAATCAAGGTCATCTTAGAAATGCCACCACCAAGGACTTAAAAGGAGGTGCGCGACTTTCTGGGTAAAGTGCAATTCATAAAGCGGTTTATTTCAAAACTAACTTTGACTTGTGAACCACTATTTGGTCTCCTAAAGAAAGGAAAGAAGTTCCATTGGGAAGATCGCTGTCAGTATGCCTTCGAGTAAGTCAAGAAATACCTCCAGAATCCGTCTGTATTATTGACACCAGAACCGGGAAAGCCTTTGATTCTATATTTATTAGTAACAAACTTGACTATGGAGTGCATGCTCGTTCAAGAATCTGAAGATAAGGTGGAGAAGGCCATCTATTACTTGAGTAAGAAGATGCTAGACAACGAGACCCGCTAAACTCCCTTGGAGAAAGCTTGTTTAACCTTGGTATGGACTACCAAGAAGTTGAGGCACTACTTGTTAGCTCATTCTACAATCTTGGTTTCGAGATTAGATCTCATTAAATATCTCTTTGAGAAACCAGCACTTATGTGTAGGCTAGCTCGTTGGTTGCTTCTTCTCTCCGAATTTCATCTCAAATATGTTAGACACAAATCAGTTAAAGGAACAGCTGTAATGGAATTCCTGGTAGACCACTCCGTAGAGGGAGATGAGGCAGTGGAATACCTGCTCCTAAATGAAGACATTCTACATGTTGAGGAGGAGACGTGGATGGTGTACTTTGACGGCACATCTAATCAATACGGTTATGGAATCGGTGTGTTACTGATAGCACATGATGATTCCCATATACCCTTAGCCTTCAAACTCTGGTTCAAAGTGTCCAATAATGAAGCAGAATATGAAGCGTGTATTGTTGGGTTCGAAGCGGCCCTGGAATTAGGGGCAAAAAGGTTGGATGTCATCGGGGATTCGAACTTGGTTATTTCTCAAGCCAACAGAGATTGGCAGGTTGAAGAAGAGAAAATGAAGGTTTACCATCAGGCCCCTGGATGTGCTAATTTCAAGGTTTGAAAAGTTAACATTTACCCATCTGTTAAGACCGAACAATCGATTCACAGATGCACTGGCAACTCTATCTTCTATGGTAGACATTCCGTTGGGGGTCAAGATGCTTCCGATCCTTACTAAACAGAAATATACGCCGACTTATGAGACTATTGCTGCAATAGATGAAGTGCAAGATAAAAACCCCTGGTATTACGATAATTCGAACTTTCTAGAAAAAAAGACGTATCCACCAGGGACAAGTGCCATGGACAAATAGGGAATACGGCATCTGGCCGTCCAATTTATCATTTGCAGGGGCAAATTATACAAAAGAGGCCATCTGGGAATGCATAAGCTATGCATGTAGGAAGAATAATCAAAGCGTCTTATGGAGGCTGTCCACAGAGGAGACTGTGGAGTCCACATGAACGGTGTGTTGCTCGCCCGAAAAATCCTTAGACAAGGCTACTACTAGTCAACGATGTAGGAGGATTGTATTGATTTTGTGCGGCGATGCCATAAATTTCAAATCCATGCCAATCGCATGCATATACCGCTGTCAAAACCTTACAACATGACTTCACCATGGCCTTTTTCAGTTTGGGGAATCGATGTCATTGGGGCAATCACGCCAAAGGATTCAAATGGACACGAGTTCATCCTGGTGGTGATCGACTACTTCACGAAGTAGGTGGAAGCTCAGTCCTATGCCATATTGAAGGCATCACATGTGGCTAAGTTTATTAGAAATAACATCATCTGCTGGTTGTAGACACCCCATTTTTGACCGTCCTTAAGACTTGGACATCATCGCTTGTGCACTCAATGATTATGATTGCATGTGCTTGTTTTATTGCCCGAAGACCTCTGTGGAATGCCCAGCCTTTGAGCCTTTAAACCCTGCCCATTTTGTGCCTTGTTTTGGACCAAAACCTTAGTGTTTCAAGCCCAAAACCTTAGTGTTTCAAACCTCAAGACCTTGGGACCTGCAAGGCTCCTCTGGTGGACTGTCAGCCACCAATTGTGCCCTGTCGGCCACCCTTGTACCTTGTTGGCCAATGGTGTGGCCTACCGGCCACTAGTGCCTTTTTTTGTAGATATTTTGTTGACAGTTGTTCCAGCTATTGGCACAATGGCTTTATTTCCCTACACGTGTATGGAGGGATTTATCTCAGCCAAATGCATGTTTTTCTATATATAGGGGGTCTCCTCCCCCATTTTTGAGGGTTGGAAATTTTGGAGAAAATCTCTCTCTCTCTCTTGAAAATTTGTGCACATTAGTCTACATACACTACACTTTTGCCTAAACTCCTTAACCAAAATTGATCATCTTTGTTCTGAGGTTCCTTGAGGCCTTCTTGGAGCTCTTGAAGGTGGTTTTGGCTTGAATTGTTGCCTAAAGTTGATCTTTGCTTCAAGAGGTATAATACTTGCTTTTTTTTTAACTTGTTTTGTATACTTGTTTTTCTATCTTTTTCCCACTGATTTTGGGCTGTTTTGGGCTATAAAAAACTCTGTTTTGGTGGGCTGAAATTGGTGGCTTTAGGCCATTTAAGGTTATAGGTGGTTCACATCTCTTTATTCCTTGTTTGTAAGGCCTTTCCACCTTTGTTTCCCACTTTCAAACTATCTCTTTTTGGGCTTTTGAGTATTGAATTTCAAAGTATTTTCAGTGGTACAAATTATCTTTTGAAGTCCAAATTTGGAGGGGTTAGCCTCCCCTCCTTGTGTCTTGTTTGCTAGCCTAGATAGCTCTATATGATAGCTTGTTTTTCTAGCCATTTATAACTTAATTCCAGCATGTTTTAGGCTCTGATTTGGACTGTTTTAACTCTGTTTTTGACTGGTTATTGCATTTGAGTCTTGTTTTGCCTGCTTCTAGTGTAAGTGTCCTCGCAAGCTTGGTGTTTTAGGCCTTTAGACACCACTTGTTTGAGTTGATTGCATGTTTTAGTGCTTTTCTCACTTAATTTCAGCACTCATTAATCTCTACAACCTCCCTCATTTCTTGACTTTTTTGTTTGCTTTGAGGGTTGTTTCAACCTTAGGATTGTTTAAGCTTGAGATTGAGGTCAATGCTTAATGGTTTAATCCTCTTTTGGGGGTTCATTATCAATGGCATGACACCTCTATCTGGCCGTAAACTACCCCTTGTTTGACACTTCCTTCTCTTTTAGAGAAGTAACTCACCAATGGACTTAATTAGTTAAAGAATGGAATGGTAAATTAAAATGAGTAAACAAAAATTGTGCAAAGATTTGGTTGTGTTTTGATGTGTTCAATCGGATGTTAATTGAACACAAGGAAAATTAGGGCATTTCATACTCAAAGTGATGAAATGTGCCAACTTTTCTAAGGTCTGCATTGCCCTTGATCATGTATGATAAGGTGATGGTTTTTGGTCTTGTTTGTACATTTATTAAACATGTACACATTGGTTCTTTAGCCATCCTGCAATGAAATTACTTGATTGGTGGTCTTTGAACCAAGTGTATCACTCATTTGAGATGTTTTGATGATAAGGAGAGATATACAGTACAAACAATATGTGAGAATACCCTCTCTTTGCCCTATTTGCTCTCTGTTGCAGTAAAGAATAGTGCATCATCAGTGGCCGGCCGGCCACTATTTTTGGCCGGTAGGCCATTAGTGCTAGAGGGCAATCCCTCAATGGTGGCCGGCTGGCCACCACTTCTAGCCTGCCGGCCACCAAGGAATTTTGAACAGAATGTTTGCGAAGCAGAGTAGCTTTGACTTGGAAGTGGCAAATCAGTGTAAGTGTTGTGCAACAGAGGCTTTCAGAGGCAGACAGTAGACGTTCTTTGGGTGGAAATCGAGCATGCATGGACCTCCCTTACTTCCTAGAGCTAGTTAATTAGTTTAATTAGCAATTAGTCATTTATTTCTTGTACTTAATTAGTTGTAGCTAATTAGTTTGTTTTGTACTTATTTAATTAGTTTAGATTATTTAATTAAATTAGTTTGTGTTATAAATATTTGATTAGCTTAGCCCAATCAAATTAGCTTCATTGTTGTAATATTTAATTAGCTTAGATAGCTAGCTTATTTATTCAAGTTTTGTAATAATTAGTTAGGTAGTTTAGCTTAGCTAGTTTATTTATTCGGACCCTCCTACGCGAGGGCATCAATGTTGTAATAATGTGTATGTCTTTCAACCCCACGTCTTTCTGCCTTTTATTTATCCGCTTTTGATGGTTAGATTAGGGACATCACGTTTCAATTAGCATATCGCATGTTTGCATCCATTCATTTGTCTTGCATGCACTGAGGCTCGGTTTATTATTCTACTTGCATTGTCATTTCAATATATTCTTTGAATACGTGCTTAGAACGCATGTTATCAAATCGATTCATATGCCACGTTAAGTAGCTGAGCCCATTTTAGGTGCATTATTGCATGTGTTGCATTAGCTATCTCGTATAGTTCGGTATCATGCATTTTTCTAACTTTTTTGTTTTAACTTAGCTTGGAGTACTAAGTGAGTTTTTAGTGCTTTAGCATACTTGCATGAGTGTGAGTGATTGCCATAACTAGCATGCTTACCATGAGACTAAGCGCTTAATTGCTATAAACTATTTGAATACCTGTGGATGAAGGCTTGTTGTTTGAATTGGAATGATTCAATGAATATAACTTTAAGCTCACTTTGTTAATTGGCAAATTCAAAGCTTTTTGAAAAATAAACATGAAATTGAATTGTTCTAATTCAGGCAAACTAGTCTATACCTTGTGTGCATGAATCACATAGTAAATGCTAGCATAATAAACCAGAACAAGAGCATATAATGTTGATAAAAATCATAATATGATTAGTAGAGGTCGATCTTTGATTGGGCGAGCAGGGGTGCTCAATTCATGACCTTCCCCTCTCATACCAAAGTTCCCGAGCTGAGGCAACTTTGGTGATAACGGGCACGTGGCCTTTGGCATGAGTCATACATTTCCTAGATTTCCCAAAACATTTAGGTGGCAACTCTGTATTTGGCAAAATAATCGAATTTTGGCATTTTTTATTCAAAATCAATTTTCCAAATGATTTGCCGAATTTAGACTCTTTGGTGATTATCAATTTCACATTGCACTTGTGAGATTAGATTCAGAACCACGGGAGTTCGAACTGTAGGGCTTCTTTCAAACTTCCAAAAGGGGGCGTAAAAAAGTCAAGCTACGCTGGTATGGAGTTCCAAACGAGATCATATCAGATAATGGCTCCCACATCAAGAAAGAGGCAGTGGATTTGCTTGAAAAATATAATGTGGCTTTTTATAAGTCATCAACATACAGACCACAAACTAATGGAGCTGTTGAAGCCGCCAACAATAATATCAAGAACATTCTGCGGAAGATGGTGGAGCCTACAGGGATTGGTCGGATAAACTTCCATTTGCGCTCTGGGGCTACAGAACCTCAATCTGAACTTCAACAGGGGCAACCCCTTATTCTTTTGTCTATGGGATGGAGGCTGTTCTGCCAATTGAAATCGAAGTGCCGTCACTGAGAGCTATGGCCGAGTGTCAGATAGAAGAGGTGGACTGGCAACAGAGTAGATTTGAGGAACTAATGCTATTTGATGGAAGAAGGTTGAGGGCATTATATCATGTCTAGGGTTACCAACGCCGAATTGCAAGGGCTTTTAACAAGAAAGTCAAGTCCAAAAATCTTAAGGAATGGGACATGGTATTGAAAGACAATCGGGCTCCCATCCATGACCCTAAGGGCAAGTTCAGACCCAATTGGACTGGTCCTTATATCATCAAGTCAATCTGGTCAGAAAGGGCGATTATTCTCATGGATTTGGATGGCTTGGAGTTTTTACAACCAATCAATTTGGGCAAGTTAAAGAAATGCTATCCCTGAGAGGCTCGCTAGGTCGAAAACCCAAAAGGGTGACCTAGGCAAAAGTTAGTGCATAAAAAATTAAAAATAAAGAAAAATAGAGCCCGCAAGGTTGAAAACCCTAAAGGGCGACTTTGGCAAAAGTTAGAGCACAAAAGGAGAGAGAGTTAATACTCGAGTGAACCTGAGCCGAACTACATAATGCCTGATTCCCATTTTTGGAATACGTAGGCAACTTCATCCTGAAGTTCAGCCGTAACCCTCTCCAACTTAACTGTCTTATTCATACATATTTGATTAGGCCATTTGTCTCCATTATCAGTTAGCGCGGTTGTGATCTTCATGTTGGTAGAAGAGCCGGTATGGCAGTTATGGGCAGTTGCGATTTGTTAACTCAGGGATGCATGTCTTAAGGGTTGATTCCGTGCGTGTCGGGTTGTGATCATTCTCAAAAATTGTTTTGAAAAGTTTTGATAAAAGATGATTTGCTCAAAATGTTTACCGTTTTACAACTTGGACCATTTTGAGACTAATAGGAAAATTTTTAGTGCTCACAATTAATTTTATTGATTTTAACACAAGTACATTCTCCAACTCTTTGATTTAAATCAAAGTTGCTTTTACATCATAAAACTTGAAAAGAAAGATCAAAGCAGTAAAACAAGGGGCATAGCTAAGTCAGGAAGCTCTATGTCTTCTGCTTGCACTCATGGAAGTTTTTGCAGCTAAAGATGGTCCAACTTGTTCCTCGTCCTCGAGCCAAGCCAAACACTCGCCAGAAAGGCCGTAACTGAAGCTAGGAACAGGGGCAAGAAGCTCCCTCATCCTCCAAGCAGTGAGGTACCGAGACAAGTGTGAACCATGTATGGGAAATGAAGTCGAGTATTCCACCTCCTCATCTGGACATGTCTGATCATGCTTAAATTGGCGTCTAAATCGAAAGCGGAAATAGAACAAGTAGTGTGTGATGCCAATCAACTGTATGCCTGACTACCGGGGCATGTTGTAGCTCATCTCAGCTAAATTGAGCCAAGGGCAGTGCCAAGTGATGTTAACTGCAGATATGCTGCACATCCAGTCATACCACAATCCTTCTGAAGGGAAATCCACTAATCATTGGTGAAAGAAGTAAGCTCGGGCTGAGTACTCATGGCAAGGGTCCACCACTTTCAGCTTATCCATCAACCGTACCTGGGGAGGGATAAAAAAAAAAAAATAGATTAAAGAATAGAGAGATGTATATTGAAAGAAAAGCAAGGAAAGGGCTAGAGAGGAAAATAGAGAATGAGTGTTGAGTGGTGTGTGAAATCATAAATAAGGTGGGTGAGAAATAAAAACCTGAAGAAGCAACGGACTCCCTGGAAATCAAGTAGTTTCTATTCGATGGAAAACATCAAGGCATATCAAAGTTTCAGCCAATGCCAAGCCTATACAGCTTTTGCCCTCTTTCAGACATTGGGTTGCTTCAATCAACCGGATACTGGCTACACCGGCACTAGGGGCAAGAAGGAATTGCGCAAGTAGGTATAAGCAGAGAGCATGTTGTCAGTAGCCTCACCAAAGAAGGTCACTCCTGTCTCCAATAGCGAAAAACCGATGAACTCAACTTGGGATGTCTAACTCCCCACCATGTGCCAAGGATTGAGCCTCGTATAATGGAAGCCCACACATCCGTCCCAAAGCCTAGGAATGGCCAAAACGGGGCTGAGACATAATTTCTTCGTCATGCTGGGATTCCATCAATGCTTGGACTTCTTCGAATATTAGACACATTTCTTGTGATCCGAAGCAAAACACATGTGTAATTGGGTTTCATCACCATACCGCGACGTAGAGGAACGAAAAGCAAAGCAGGGTGCGACTTATAGGAAAAAGGGCGTTCAGGTTGAAACCGTGAAAATTCACCTTTTCCGAGCTATCTAAAGTGGCAATCCAGTCTTGGAGCTCGTTGTTTAGAAGAATCCCTATCTTGAGAGCAAAATATCAAAATTTTGTTGTTCTGCCAGGAAAACAGCTTGGGAGCACCTCTTATAGACTTTGAGAAGGAGTAGTGCATGACAGCTAGACTACACTGACCGACATCACTTTTTGAGCCGGCCTGTTTTCATTGAGAGTCGGCTGGCTCTCAATGATTGCCCAGATTAGAGTAGTTGCATAGAGGGCAGGTTCTTGCATTGGTGTACCGGAGCTGTGTTTTGAGTCTTGTCTTGTTTGTTTCAAGCGTTGTTTAGTGTGTTTAGGTTGTTTTCATTTTGTTTTTCTGTCGTCAAGTTGTATTTTGTATTTTAAGCGGTTGTAAGTTGTTGTTCGATTCAAGAATCAATTCAAAAGCAAGCATTCACAGTTGTAACAGTCTTGTAAAAGATTATCATGCAAGTGCCATTCATTCATCACATGTCACATCACACAAGAGAAGTCATCTAAAATATTCTTTTTTATAGCTAGAGGGTCTATCCCCGATCATTGTTTTCAAGAACCAAAAAAAAAAAAAAATGAACAAAAGAAAAGTCTTAAAAAAAAAAAATACAGGGGTCTATCTGAAGCTAGTCCTTAACTACAAAGCAAAAGAAAAAGAAAAGGAAGAAGAAGAAGAAAAGTAAATCATCACTCCATCCTCGCTCTCTTCCTCCTTGGCTGTGGAAGAGGTGCATCACTATCATCACTAGGGTTGATGGACTACAAATCGACCTCCTCTCCCTCATCCTCAGTGGTTGTAGATTTGTCAAAAGACTCCTCAGAAGGTAAGCGCCGCCTCGCTCGGCCTCTTCCCCGATCAGCTCCTCCTCGGCCACTCACTGGGCCTAGTTTCCCTCTCCTTCTAGCTGGGGGAGGTTCTATGGGTGCTGTTGGCACTCACTCAAGCTAAAAAGAGTACATGTATTAATATGAACCAACAGGGGTATATACAGTATGGCGACAACAGTCAAGTATGGACAGAGTATACCTCAATCCTGTGAGTGGCCAAAGCAGCTTGTCTCCTTCGCACCATAAGGAGCAATCGGTCAATTGTCCGGAGGAGGTCCCTGGGTACCTACAAAAGAAAGAGAACTTGAGAAACAGTGGACAGAAATGACAAAGGGCAATGAATAGAAATAACAGAGGACAGCAAAAATTAAGGTGCAATGGGTAGAAGTATAAAGAAAATATGTACCTGCTCAATGTCGGGAGTAATCACCAGACTGCAATCCCTCTCCTCGATATGCTCAAGGGAGATCTGCTCAATCACCCCATCTGGTTGCATGTATACGACCTCAGTGGGAATTGTAGGAAGCCTAGGAATGAGAGCGGTAACCTCGGGAGGTACGTGGGCTGTGGCAGTAAGGGCACCTCCAGCAACGGCTACGATAGCCTCGGGAACTACGTAGGCTACACCCCTGGTAAGAGGTGCTATCACTCGGTCTCGTAAGAATGCAGTAAAATCGCTGGCCTCATGGAATCCATCATCATCCTCTCCCTGCATCAAGAGGTCGATCATAGGCCCATCATGAAGATCATTGGCAATCCTCCTACCGGAAGGAGAAAGATGTGGAACATCAGGACCATCTTGGCCTCGGGTCTGGTGAAGGAACCACTCTCCCAAGTAGTATGCCCTGTCGAAGGGATCCTCGAAAAGGATCCGTATGGTGGAGGCCTCCCATGTAGCAGCATAAGTCACTCTCGAAGCCTAGGGAATGCCAACCTAGGGATGCCAGTCAATCTGTGAACAGAATATGCAAGGCAAAGCTAAGCGATATGAAAACCACGCAGTATGGGAGAACTGTATGAGAATGATAGTGCAATGTGAGACAATAGAATTGAAACAGTAAAATAAAAAGACTAGTATTGTGTTACCTAATCCGTGGTGATGGTGTCAAAGAAACGGTGGAAGTAGGGGAAATCTCGATTTACGTGATGGTGCCACTTGAATCGAGAGTTGTAGTATTGGGAATGGGGTACTAACAACTCAAGTGGCCGTATTGGGATTGGAACAAGGGAGGTGAAATATGCTTAAACCCATAGCTGCAAGAAAGTAGATAAGCAGTTGTGAGCAAAGCAGTTGTGAATAGAGCAATTATGGACAAAGCAGACAAGCAGATATCAATAGGAACTGTAAAGCAAAGCAGGAAAGGAAAGCATGAAATGTACCTCCCAGACTCTCTAGTAGCCGCCAAGTAAGTTCACCTTGCGGTAGGATACAGAGCTCATGAAGCAGTACAAGGTGGCCAGGCTGGCACCACCCCAGTCATACTTTCTCACCCGCTAAAGATACACCAGTGTCCCTAAGAGATATAACCCCATGGCATTTTCCCTATTAACAAACAGGGTAGTATCGAGGAGATATAGAAGAAATTTGTGAGCGTACTAGGCGACCGCCTCTCGAGTAGCTAGCTGAAGATCGGATAAGTGCTCTAAGAACCAATTGTACCTCACCATTCTAGGACCAGCAGTGTCTGGGGTCGCTCCAAGGAGGTGAAGTTGTGCGTCCCTCCACTGCGCCATGTCAGAATCGAAGGAGATCGGGTTACCAACTCCGACCTGCAGACTGGTGAGCATCACAAAGTCGTACAGGGTCAGGGTCATCTCCCCAATCAACGAGAAGTCAAACAAGTCTGTGTTGTCCCACCATCCCTCTACCAAGGTCCCGTAGAGCAGTGGCTCAACCTCACCATTGTATGAGCCGAACAGAAGGCTGAAGCTTCAAGGCCGACCAATGCATGGACCTTCGCAGGGAGCCTCTCGTACTAGTGCCTGGGGCTAGAAATAGACCCGTAACCTTTGATCCTCCTGGCCATCACTTATAGTATGGGAATGTTGTCAGTGTCTACAATACCTTGAAAGGAATTCAAATAAATGCTCAAACAAGAAAAGAATAGTGCTTACTGTAGAGGCATTGGCAAACAAGTGCTCGGTGGGCTCACGCAGTAGGATGCCCTCGTCAATCCCCAGAATAAGGCCCTTAAATCGCAGAATACCGCTCGGGGTCAGGATGTGTGTACATGGCTAGTAGGTATCCACCTCAAATGGTCTATCGGCAATAGGAGGCAATACCGGCTTAGGAATGGAAGGGAGGACATCCTTGGCCTCTATGTCCTCACTTAGAACAGCTCCAATACCAATAATGGGGTTGGGATGGGATGTTCACCGCTAGCCATGAAGCGAAAGTGAGAAAGTAAGGAAAAATAAAGAAAAGTGAGCGAGTGGGTGTGGATGCGCCCCGAACGTCCCGGCACTCCGTACGCGAAGAAATGGAGCAGGATTCCATTTTGTTCATTGGGCTTACCACAGTTCGGACTCAAATGTCACAGTTCTGAATCTAATCTCACAACGTGCAATGTGAGACCGATAAATCACCAAAGAGTCCAAATCCAGCAAATCGTTTTGAAAAACTGATTTTTAATAAAGAAGTGCCAAACATGGACTACTTTGCCAGATACAGAGTCGCCACCTAAATATTTTATTTTGGGGGAATTTAGGAAACCCTGACTCGTGCCTAAAGCCACGTGTCTGTTATCATCAAAGTTGCCTCGGCTCGGGAACTTGGGTACGATTGGGGAAGGTCATTTAATGAGCACCCCCGCTCGCCCGATCAAAGATCAGCATGTACTAAGTATGATATTGTCACGCCCCCAAACCTGCCCCTAAAAGTTTGGGCATGATCTATTCGTAACTGGATATGTAACCTGGAGAACTAGCCGATGGGGCCTTATCGAAAGCATAAAACACAACATAACAAATACACAACATACTCCATTGAGCTATTTCTAATATGCGAGGATATCATACATCCTATACTTCATCAAAAGCAAGTAAAGTTTAAAACTAAATCCCTGAACATCGGTTACATACGCATACATTACATTTACAGGCCCAACCCATGATTGGGCGTATACAAAAAAAACAACATGAAAGTTATGCATGACAACCTTAAATGGCACTCAAAACTGCCCCTATCATCAGTACAGTTTCACCAAAAATGAATGGCTTGGTATAGTGCCTGGACACGTAAAGGTTGTCCGAAGGAAGCGGTGTCTTGAACTAGGATTGCTCACTTGGAGGTAGACCTACAGAAACAGACGAAACTGAGAGTGAGCTGGGCTCAGTGAATAGTAATACATAAATAAAACATTAGTTAACTTGAACAGATGATCTGATTCTGCGATACATATATAATGGCCTTAGGCCTAAGCTTGTAAATGAACTTGGTGGCTATAAGCCCTTGAAAATGGTGGCGCAAAGCCCTTGTACATGTTGGCACTGTGGCCCTTGAAACTTGGTGGCACTATGGCCCTTGGAAAGTGGCATGAAGCCCTTGTAAACATATTGGCTCTATGGCCCTTGACATTTATAGCATCACGCCCTTGATACTTGTGGCATTAAGCCCCTTGAAACTTGTTTTTCTTTACATGCTTTACACATTAACATACTTGCATAACCACGTAGTTGCCTTGCATGCCTTGGAATATTAACTTATTTACATAACATTTATATAATATCACATAGTTGCCTTACATGTCTTGAAACATTAACATAGTTGCATAACATTTACATAGGTACTACTACTCACAGTGTTGGGATGACGTGCCTGATCCACCCGTGGTGTGCCCTGCACACATTGAAAACTCACACTTTAGTTCATCTCAAATTACATTTCGTTTTGCTTCATTTCGCTTCATTTCGGAGGAATTAATACATATTAAAACTACATCAAATACACATTTCGACAATATTAGAGGGCCCTACACGCAAAATGGAGCAATCTGACTTTTTTTCAAAGATAGGTCGACGTATGCAAAATGCCTCAAGACGTGCGACAAAATGCCCTCAAGACATGCAATGATTCTCCGACGCGTGGCCATGACTCTTGCACGTGCGGCGATTCAAAGAATTTGCCCGATCCAAATTTCATCTTAGTCCCACTTTGGGTGCATAATTAAGGGATTCAACAAGGGACTTTTTATGGCTAATTCATGGTTCAAAAAGCATGTAATTCAAGGCACCATACACCATAATCTAACTTGAATTAAATCCACAAGTATGACTCAATTGATTTAAACAACATTGAAGCTCCACAATAACATAGTTTCATTCTTGAAGCTCCTAATGTCATACCCACATACATAAATATACAAAACATAGCTCAAACATGAAGATCAATTGATGAATAAGGAGCAAGAGGTTGATCATGACATAAGTAAGTCCAACATGCACAATTGGTAGGATTTTCATGCTAAACTTCAAGACACACTCATCCAAACTCTCCATTGTATTCCAAAGCATACCAAACCATAAATTGGCTATTTGAATTGAAGGGAGAGGATTAGATTAGGGAAAATCAACTTACTTGGCCCCAATTTCTCTCTACTCCATCTTGTTCTTGATCTCTCTTCCTTTCTTCCAAAATTTTCACTTAAATCTATTAAACTCAAGAACAACATTGACATATATATATATATAGCTAATAAGACAAAAATGAATCGTTTAACCATGCCAAAATGAAAATTTCACAAACATGCTTAAAATGATCTAAAAATTATGCTGATCATGAATATCTTATCAATTTCAGGTAATTAAGCTGTTAGGACCATTAAATTTCTACTTTAATGTCTTAGTAGAAACAGATAGCTTTCTTAAGGAACAGATAGACATCTATAAACATGAATTTCACTTGCTTCATCAAACTTTTTCATGGACTTTTTTCAATAAACCATTAAGAATACCAATCGAGGGCTAGGAATAGAACAAAAATCATGTGCGAGGGTCGGGTTATTACACTCTCCCCCCCTTAAAGGAGTTTGGTCCTCCAAACTTAGTTTACCTTACGATTGAAATAGGTGTGGGTATTGGTGTTGCATTTCCTCCTCTCTTTCCCATGTTGCATTAGTTCCGTAATGTTCTTGCCATTCAACTTTTACCATTGGAATTTCTCGGTTTCGTAACTGTTTGACTTGTCGGTCCAGAATGCGAATTGGTTTTTCTTCGTAAATCAACTTGTCGTCCAACTCAATTTGGTGGGAATCAATGACATGTGACGGATCCGGAAGCTATCCGCGAAGCATAGAGACATGAAACACATTATGTACTTGACTCATATGTGGCGGAAGGGCAACTCGGTAGGCTACCGGACCCACTCTTTCCAGAATCTGAAAGGGACCTACATACCGGGGTGCTAACTTACCCCTCTTTCCAAATCTTGCATGTCCTTTCATCGGAGTAAGCTTCACGAAAACATAACTATCAACTTCAAACTCTAAATCCCGCCGTCGGTTATTTGCATAACTCTTCTGTCTACTTTGAGCAGTTTTCAATCTTTCTCGAATAACTTGAACTTTCTCAGTTGTCAGCTGAACAATTTCAGGCCCTAGTAAGGATTTATCTCCAACTTTAGCCCAACACACAGGAAAACGACATGGTCTTCCATACAAAGCTTCATAGGGTGCCATGTCTATGCTCGAGTGGTAGCTATTATTGTACGCAAATTCTATCAACGGTAAGTGAGTTTCCCAACTTTCTTGAAAATCCAGCACACACATTCGGAGCATGTCTTCTAGGGTTTGGATCGTTCTCTCAAATTGACCGTCAGTCTGAGGATGAAAAGCCATGCTAAACTTTAATTCCGTACCCATCGCTTCTTGTAAACTTTGCCAAAATCTCGAAACAAACTTAGGATCCCTATCTGACACAATTGAGATCGGAATGCCATGAAGCCTCACAATTTCATTCACATAAAGTTCCGCCAGTTTATCTGCATTATATTGAGTCTTCACTGGGAAGAAGTGGGCAGACTTAGTCAATCGGTCTACGATAACCCATATAGAATTCATACCCCGGGGAGTCCGGGGTAACCCCACAACAAAATCCATGGTCAAATGTTCCCACTTCCATTCAGGGATTGGAAGGGGCTGTAGCAAACCTGCTGGTCTCTGATGCTCTGCCTTTACTTGCTGGCAATGCAGACACTTAGAGACGAATTCTGCAATCTCCCTCTTCATACTTGGCCACCAAAAATTTCGCTTTAAATCTCGGTACATTTTGGTACTCCCGAGATGCATTGAGAACCTTGAGGTATGTGCATCTTCCATCAACCTTTGTTTAATATTTAGCACATGGGGGACACATATTTGGTTTTGAAATTTGAGCACTGAGTCTACCAAACTGAATCCCGGTTTTAATTTCGTTCCTAACTCGTCACATATCTTCTTTAAGGTTTCATCTTCTGTCTGATGCAATTTAATTTCCTCATATAAAGTTGGTTGGACCATCACCACTGCCATTAAAGCTTCCTGTCCATGTAGCACCAAGTCTACTTCCATCTTATCCAATTCTCTTGCCAATTCCTTCTGCCTTGTAATTAAATTTGCCAGAGTCCCCATACTTTTCCGACTGAGTGCATCTGCAACTGTGTTGGCTTTACCAGGATGGTAATGAATCTGCAGATCATAGTCTTTGAGAAGTTCTAACCACCGTCGCTGCCGCATATTCAACTCTTTTTGAGTAAAAAGGTACTTGAGACTCTTATGATCAGTATATACTTCGCAGGTAGTACCATACAAATAGTGCCTCCATATCTTCAGAGCAAAAACTACGGCTGCCAGCTCAAGGTCATGCGTGGGATAATTCTGCTCGTGGGGTTTCAACTGCCAAGAAGCATAAGGGATGACTCTTCCATTTTGCATTAGCACACAACCAAGCCCTTTGTGCGAAGCATCACTGTAGATTACAAATCCTTCGGTACCGGATGGTAAGGCCAAAACTGGTGTTGTTGTCAACCTTGTCTTCAATTCTTGAAAAGCAGATTCTCGCTCTTCTGACCATTCGAATGCAACTCCCTTTCGAGTTAGTTGTGTAAGTGGCACAGCAATTTTAGAAAAATCTTGAACAAATCGCCGATAATAGCCCGCTAACCCCATAAAACTACGCACCTTAGTCACATTAGTAGGAGTTGGCCAATTTATGATTGCCTCAATCTTGTGTGGGTCAACAGAAACTCCTTTCTTCATGATGATATGTCCCAAAAATGCCACCTCGAGGAGCCAAAATTCACATTTCTTCAGCTTTGCATACAGTTTCCTTTCCCGGAGGGTTTAAAGGATCAAACGAAGGTGAGTCTCATAAGCTTCTGCATCCTTTGAGTAGATGAGTATATCGTCGATAAAGACCACCACAAAGTCATCCAAATAGGGCTTGAAAACACGATTCATCAAATCCATAAAAGCTGCTGGCGCGTTAGTGACTCCGAAGGGCATAACCAAAAACTCATAATGACCATACCGGGTTCGAAAAGCTGTCTTCTCAACATCCTCGGCTCGAACTTTTAATTGATGGTACCCAGACCATAAATCAATCTTGGAAAAGACTTGTGCTCCCTGAAGCTGATCAAATAAGTCATCGATTCTTGGCAATGGATACTTGTTCTTGATGGTGGCTTTATTAAGTTCCCTGTAATCGATACAAAGACGAAGTGTTCCATCCTTCTTCTTTACAAACAGAACTGGCGCACCCTACGGAGACACACTCGGACGGATAAATCCCTTATCCAATAAATCTTGCAACTGTATTTTTAATTCCTTCATCTCAACTGGCGACATTCTATACGGAGTCTTCGAAATGGGTTGAGTTCCCGGTGCTACATCAATGGTAAACTCAATTTCCCGGTCTATCAACTGCCCTGGTAATTCCTCAAGAAAGACGTCCGAAAATTCACAAACAACTGGAATTCTGTTGATATCCCCATTCACCACTTGCCCTTCCAAAATACTGCATAAATATCCCTGACACCCTTTCTGAATTAATGTACATGCCTTTGCCGCAGAAATCAAGTACGGTGGTGAAGTCACTTCCTGTCCCTGAACCATAGACTCTGATTGACCCGGAGGGTGGAAACTGATCTGTTTAGTCAAACAATCTATAGTTGCACCATTTTTGCCTAACCAATCCATTCCCAGAATGATATCAAAATAGGTCATGTCGAGTGGTAACAGGTTGGCATATACCCGGATATCCCTAAGTTCAAGTTCACAATCAAGGTAAACTGAAGTACAACACATAGAGTCTCCCAAAGGTGAAGACACAAACAACATATAGGACAATTTTTCTTCAGTTTTATCTAAGTTTTGTGCAAACAGTTTTGACACGTAGGAATGAGTAGAACCGGAATCAAATAAGACAGAAGCAGAATGACCATGAACCATAAATGTACCTGAGACCACTGTTGCTGCATTCTGCACATCTCCTGGAACCAATGCAAACACTCTGCCTTGTCTCGCTGGGTCTTTATTGTTATTAGGCTTGACCGGTGCCTTGGTGTTAGTAGTTGGTGTAGACCCCGCCGAGCTAGTAGCAGTCCTGTTACCATTTCGTTGAGTCCTTTGGGGGCAGTCCTTTATCATATGACCCGTTTTGCCACATTGATAACAGGCTCCAGACTTCCATTGGCATATTCCACGATGTCTTTTTCCATACTCCGAACAAGCAGGAATCGTACCCTGATTAGGTGCAGACATATTTGAAGTCCCTGAGTTTTGTTTCTTGTTTGGTGGAGTAATCGCTCCCTTTGACCATTGATTGTTTTGCCTTTTTCCTTTCCACTCGGCAACCCGGTTCTGAGCAGCAAGGTTTCCTTCGGCTATAACAACCCTCTCCAAAATCTCTACATAAGTAGGCAACTTTAACATATTGACTCGATCCAGAATTGGTCCTCGTAATCCCCCTTCAAATTTTCGTGCCTTTTTATAATCCGTGTCCACCATATGCGGTGCAAATCGTGCTAGCTCTGCAAATTGGGCCTCATATTCAGCAATAGTCTTGTTCCCTTGTCTGAGAGTTTCAAATTCAGTCACCTTTTTGTCCCGCACACTTTGGGGAAAGTATTTATCATAAAACGGCTCCAGAAATCTGTCCCAAGTTAGCCCTGGATGGGTTGTTCTCGTAAGCATCCACCATCTGCATGCTTCATCTTCAAGGGTGAAGGCAGCCAATTGCACTTTTTGAGCTTCGGTGCAAGGGAAAACTTCGAATAATTTCTCTATGCCCAACACCCAGGCCTCAGCTTTCATCGGTTCTATTCCCCCTTTGAAAGATGGTGGTTTCATCTTTTTAAACTCCTTGGTAAGAGTGATAGTTCGGTCTTCAACATGGAACTCTGGTACTCTCGGTGGAGGTGGCGGTTGTTCTTGTGGTTGTTGCTGCTGTGGTGGCTGTTGTTGTTGTTGCCGTATGGTCTCTGCCAGTTCCATAATCATTCTCTCCATCCTATCCAGCCGTGCGGCAGTAGCATCCTCCTGCTCCTCTGTCCTTGTTCTCACCATGATCTGCACAATAGTAAATTATATACAATAGATATAGTTCAATGTTGTTAGCATTATCAGAGTCCTCTTACTGTTGCCATCAACTGGTCTTATACGTTTAGGATGTCATGCATGATGCCTAACTCTTTTCTAGACACCCTACAGCTCAATGGGTCCGTGTGTGAGATGGCAACTCGTGCTCTGATACCACTTGTCACGCCCCCAAACCTGCCCCTAAAAGTTTGGGCATGATCTATTCGTAACTGGACATGTAACCTGGATAACTAACCGATGGGGCCTTATCGGAAGCATAAAACACAACATAACAAATACGCAACATACTCCATTGAGCTATTTCTAATATGCGAGGATCTCATACATCCTATACTTCATCAAAAGCAAGTAAAGTTTAAAACTAAATCCCTGAACATCGGTTACATACGCATACATTACATTTACAAGCCCAGCCCATGATTGGGCGTATACAAAAAAAACAACATGAAAGTTATGCATGACAACCTTAAATGGCACTCAAAACTACCCCTATCATCAGTACAGTTTCACCAAAAATGAATGGCTTGGTATAGTGCCTGGACACGTAAAGGTTGTCCGAAGGAAGCGGTGTCTTGAACTAGGATTGCTCACCTGGAGGTAGACCTACAGAAACAGACGAAACTGAGAGTGAGCTGGGCTCAGTGAATAGTAATACATAAATAAAACATTATTTAACTTGAACAGATGATCTGATTCTGCGATACATATATAATGGCCTTAGGCCTAAGCTTGTAAATGAACTTGGTGGCTATAAGCCCTTGAAAATGGTGGCGCAAAGCCCTTGTACATGTTGGCACTGTGGCCCTTGAAACTTGGTGGCACTATGGCCCTTGGAAAGTGGCATGAAGCCCTTGTAAACATATTGGCTCTATGGCCCTTGACATTTATAGCATCACGCCCTTGATACTTGTGGCATTAAGCCCCTTGAAACTTGTTTTTCTTTACATGCTTTACACATTAACATACTTGCATAACCACGTAGTTGCCTTGCATGCCTTGGAATATTAACTTATTTACATAACATTTATATAATATCACATAGTTGCCTTACATGTCTTGAAACATTAACATAGTTGCATAACATTTACATAGGTACTACTACTCACAGTGTTGGGATGACGTGCCTGATCCACCCGTGGTGTGCCCTGCACACATTGAAAACTCACACTTTAGTTCATCTCAAATTACATTTCGTTTTGCTTCATTTCGCTTCATTTCGGAGGAATTAATACATATTAAAACTACATCAAATACACATTTCGACAATATTGGAGGGCCCTACACGTAAAACGGAGCGATCTGACTTTTTCAGCATGGGCCGCACGTGCGGCAACCTTCTCCCGTACGTGCGGCAAAATGCCCCCGCACGTGCTTTTTAGATAGAAGCAAAGCCTCAAAACTGGTCTTCTCCCGCATGTGCGGCCACAACCCCCGCACGTGCGGCGATTGGCTCCTGCACATGCGGCCATGACTCCCGTACGTGCGGCGATTCAGTAATTTGCCTAGTCTGAAATTCTGTCTCAGTCCCACTTTTGGTGCATAATTAAAGGATTCAACAAGGGACTTTTTATGGCTAATTCATGGTTCAAAAAGCATGTAATTCAAGGCACCATACACCATAATCTAACTTGAATTAAATCCACAAGTATGACTCAATTAATTTAAACAACATTGAAGCTCCACAATAACATAGTTTCATTCTTGAATCTCCTAATGTCATACCCACATACATAAATATACAAAACATAGCTTAAACATGAAGATCAATTGATGAATAAGGAGCAAGAGGTTGATCATGACATAAGTAAGTCCAACATGCACAATTGGTAGGATTTTCATGCTAAACTTCAAGACACACTCATCCAAACTCTCCATTGTATTCCAAAGCATACCAAACCATAAATTGGCTATTTGAATTGAAGGGAGAGGATTAGATTAGGGAAAATCAACTTACTTGGCCCCAATTTCTCTCTACTCCCTCTTGTTCTTGATCTCTCTTCCTTTCTTCCAAAATTTTCACTTAAATCTATTAAACTCAAGAACAACATTGACATATATATATATATATATATAGAGCTAATAAGACAAAAATGAATCGTTTAACCATGCCAAAATGAAAATTTCACAAACATGCTTAAAATGATCTAAAAATTATGCTGATCATGAATATCTTATCAATTTCAGGTAATTAAGCTGTTAGGACCATTAAATTTCTACTTTAATGTCTTAGTAGAAACAGATAGTTTTCTTAAGGAACATATAGACATCTATAAACATGAATTTCACTTGCTTCATCAAACTTTTTCATGGACTTTTTTCAATAAACCATTAAGAATACCAATCGAGGGCTAGGAATAGAACAAAAATCATGTGCGATGGTCGGGTTATTACAAATATCTTGTTTTTGAAAACACATGTGCTCTTATTCCAATTAATTAGCTAGTTTTACTATGTGATACGCACAGCAAACAAGTATAGACTAGATCGTCTAATTTGGAACAAAGTATCGCATATTCGTTTGTTTGGAAAATGGTTTGAAGTTTGCTGCTCGCAAGTAGGCTAAAATGCGGATTTCAATGAATTGTTCCAATTCAACTAATCCAACCTTCACCCACAGACATTCAGGCAGTTATATCACATAAGCAGTTAGCTTCATAGCAAGTATGCTTTCATGGCAACATTAACACACATGCTTTCATGGCAACATTAACACACATGCAGTATGCTAAAGCGTAAACACTTACAGTGTACTCCGAGTCAAAACAAAGAACTAGTGAGAAATCAATTCATGATCCTAGTTCATGTTCAGATGGCTAATGCAACACATGCGAAAATGCAACTAAAATAGGCTCGGCTATTCTAGAATGTCTCATGAAATGCAACTTGGTACATGTATTCAAATTGGAATTGAAATATAATGCAGTTAGTATGATGCGTCGAGCTTGGTGCATGCAAGACAGATGAATGGATGCACGACAGATGAATGGATCTATGCATGCAAGCATAAGGTATGCTAAATGAAATATGCCCTAAAACTAACCATCGTAAGTGGTTAAGTAAAAGGAAGAAAGAAATGGGGGTTGGAAAACAAGCATCACACACACGCACTCTTATTACAACACTTGGCTCTCTTGAGGGAGAGACCAAATAAGAAGTTAACTAGCTAACCTAAGCTAGTTAAACTAATTATTACACAACAATTCAATTAACTAATCCTAGTTAACTAATTATTACAAAACGAATTGAATAGCTAACGCATTAACTAATTAAAGTACAAACCAAAGCAAAACAAGCTATCTAAGCATGGCAGCTAAGGAAAGTAGTAAATCAGGAGCCTGAGACGGAGAGGAATGCATGCAAGCCCGGTCGCCTCGTTCGGAAATCCAATGCAGTGCCCCGATTTGCCTCTATTTTCATTTTTTTTCAGGAACTTGCACCAAGCTCCAGAAAGCTGAAACTTCACCTTGGGAGTCTTGTGGGAGGGTGGCCGACCACTTTTGGTCTCTCCAGACACCTACCGAGCACTTTTGGTTATTGAAAAACTAGGAAAGTGGTCAGCCAGCTAGTTTTTCTGGCTGGCCGGCCAGTTGTTGCTGCTGAACTGCAATTTGCTGCAATAGAGAGCAAGAAAGGGCATGGCAATGTATTTGCAAGATATGTGTGCACAACCACCCTCCCTATCATGTCATGAACTCAAGGGGGTGTGGTTCTCGACCCTCGGGCCACCAATCGCGCATTTCAATGCATGATGGCCGAGAGGCGAAGTTGCACAATTCAATATGGAAATGAATGCACAAGTAAACACATAAAGCTAAAAACTCTATCATGTATGATCAAGAGTCTCGGCGACTGAGAATTGAGGTACATTTCATCACTTCAAGTATGAAACGTCCCTCGTTTCCTGTGTTTTGACTAACACGTATTCCAAACACAATGCAACACATAACATGGAATACACAATGCGACTTAAACATGCAAACATGCAATGCAACTTAAACATACAAGCAACATGCAATACAATATGAACAGCCTAACAAGGCTAATGGCATGCACAATGCACAATGCTAAGAACAACTAGCATACACAATGCGATGTAAGATAAACATGCAAGTGAACATGCTAAATGGATTTAAACCAAAAGGGGTAGACCTTAGTCATGCCTAAATAGTGGCCATAATGCTAAAATGAAGGCACCAAAAACACATACAAGCATGTATGCCAATTGGCTCACCAATTAAGGCACTAAGATGCAACTCTCAAGAACACTTAAAGAGTGAAAAACATGGAAGTGTAACAACACTAAGTGCACTGAAATGAGGTAAGAAATGATGACAAATTATTCAAACAACACAAGTAAAGCATGCAATTGTCCTTAAAGCTTAAGACAAGCAAAGAGGACTACACATGAGGCATGCAATACATGGCAAATATGCAGGAACTAAGCATGGACAGAGCTCAAGTATGTCAAAATAAGGACCTAAACATGCTGAGACGAGGGCTCAAAGGCCTAGGCATGCAAGCATACGAGCTAAGCCATAAACTAGGCAACAATGCATAACACTCAAAGGCACTTAAAGTATGATTGAGGTAGGAACATGGCAATGCTAAATGCTCTAAAATGTCATGTTAAGTGATGCCAAATCATGTACACAACACAAATGAAGCATGCAATGGTGCTTAAAGCTTGAGGCGAGCAAGAGCATTTGTACTACAAGTATACAAAACGTGAAGCATGTGACCAAGGTAACCCAAAATAGTCCTAGAACATGTCAGAATGAGTCTAAAGCATGCATGGAAGGAAGCCAAAACAAGTTAGCATGGTGAGCATGAGGCATGATGCATACAAGGCAAATAAGGTGGATTACACTACACCTATTAAGACCAAGCATGGGATGACTCGACCAATAAAAATCAGAGTTAAATCATGGCATAATAACCCCAAATAAACACTGAAATGATGGCTCGCAAGCTATGGCATAAAGGCATACACAATGGCTCATGTTAAGGCATAAAAGGGCAAACCCTCTAACGCATTGAATGAGTGACAAATGTGAATGCATGGTCATGAAACATGGACTGAAATCACATAATAAATGACGCCAAATCATTAAAATAGTCCAAGTAATGCATGTTAGAGGACTCAACACACAAAGCTAACAAGCTAGGTTGAACCATAGCTATACAAAGCAAGTCATGCATGACCAAGACAACTAAAATCAGAGCTAAAGCATGTTAAAACATGGACAAAAGCTTCATGAAGTTAAGCCAAAAGCATGCTAAAATGACATGTTACAACATGATGCACGTTAGGCTATTTCATGGAACTACACTACAAGTGTATGGAGCATGCAAGGGCCAACCAAACCAAACCAAAACAGAGTCATGACATTGCAAAACATCACCAAAAACATGCTGAAATGGAAAGAAAACAAGCTAGAATGACATGCTATTTCATGAAGCACATAAAGCTGGTTTGTGTGATTTACACTACAAGTGTATTAACCATGCATGGAGTGACCAAAGCAAGCAAAAACAATGTTATGCCTCAGCAAAACAAACACAAATACATGCTAAGAACAAGCTAACACAAGCTTATCAAAGGTGCTCAAACATGAGGCATATAAAGCAAGTAAACACAATACAAGGAGAGGGGATGACCCTCTCCTATTTAGGACACCAAAACCACCTTCCCACCACTGAAAATCCTCCAGATTTTAGTGGTAGAAAGGTCATGCAAAGTGTTCAACAAGAGCCTAAAGGGATGGCTCAAAACAAGGCCTATGAGGGAGTAAATCACTCCAAACGAAAAAGTGACCTTAAACAACTATTTTAAGCATGAAAAAATAGAACTTTTTCTAGTTAAGAGTTAAGCTTAAAAATAGATGCAAAAGTGTCCAAAAGCATAAGCAAAAATGGGGGTTTTGAAGGTCAAAGACTCACCCGTGAAGACCTTCTCTACCACTGCAACTCCAGCCACTTGTTTGAGCTCAAAGCAACCCATGAACACCAAAATCAGCTCCTAAGCACCTCAGTAGCAAAAGGATGGTGTTTGAGTATGTGTTTGTGTGAAAAAGTAAGACAAAGCTACATTTTTTAACACAAAACAAGAGCAAAATGAAGAGTATAGATATAGGCTATATGTATAACTCAAGGCTCCATGTTCTGAACCTAGAGGAGGGAGGAGGAGCCTTCCCCTTATAGAAACCAAAAGGCAAAGCTTCTTGGAGAAGCTAAGCCTCGAACAAATCTCTCCATACACGTGTATGGAGGATTGCCCAAATGTCCTCCAGCTGTGCCAGTTGGAGGAAAATATCTCCAAAAAGGTGTCAAAAAGTGGTCGGCCGACCACTTCAAGTGGTCTTCCAAGACACAAACTAGTCGGCCATGGTGGGAGAGAGTCCATGGAATGAAAGAAAGCTAGTGGTGTGGTGGCCGACCAGAAAATGTGGCCTAAAGACCAAGCAAGCCAATTATCCGACCAGAAAAATGGCTGGCAGAAGGAAAAGTGGTCACCCAACCTTGTACCACCTTCAAAACAAGGAAAACAAGGTTTGTACCAAAAACAAACCAAAACGGATGCAAGACAAGAGATCGGGGGGCAAAGCACGCGGCCGAAAACCCCGAAAACTAGCTGACGAGCACCAAAAGTGGTATGCAGCCACAAAAGTGGTCTCCGGGACCACAATGTTCCTCTAAGCAAAGGCAACAAGGTGTGGTTCAAAAACCACACCAAACGGAGAACATTAAGCGGTCCCGAGACAAGGCGCACGGCCAAAGGCTCCAAAAACTAGAAACTAGTCTCCAAACGGAAAAAATGGTCTACGACCACGAAAAGTGGTCTACGACCACAAAGAGATGGTCTACAAGACCTCTCCCTCCCTCCGGAAAGAGAAACAAGATTCGGTCCACAAACCGAGCTGAACCACAAAAGAGTTTAGAGGCCCGGAGGCAAGGCTCTCAGCGAAAACTCCAGAGACTCGAAACAAGCACAACATGCTCGATCGATGACGTCTGAGTCTTAAGGTTGGTCAAAAATGGGGTGTCTACAGTTGCCCCTCTTTGACAAAACTCGAAAGTCACAAGTGACGGGAGTGAATGTCAAAGCCCAGAGACGATCCATTTTTGACAAGGCCAAAGACTTAGACAAACATGCAAGATAATAAAGAGATTTGCCCTCAGGCTGGGGCAAGATGCAAATGACATGCACAAAGCCGAACATAACTTATGATCATGCAAATAAAGCTGTAACGAAGCAAATATACACAATAAATGCAACAGTTTTAAGCAAGCGAATGCGAACCAAACTACATTACATGCAGAAAGGTTGTAAGAGAATTATACAATTCTCGTTACGTTTCACATGGTGTACATACAATACCGTCTGGTTCGTCTGGTCATGCCAGCTTCAAATGAACCGTACATACAATATCATGCCTGCAAAAGAAAGAAACTCAACAGGTACAATATCGTTAGAAACATGCATAGCAATGCAAGTGAAAAGTGCGTAACAACGCAAGTGGAGGGGTGCATGACAATGCAACCTAAGTGTGACTCATAACAATGCGGAAGGGATGTAAAACAATGCAACCTAAGTGTGACGCATAACAATGCAGGTGGAAGGGGTGCAAGACAATGCAACCTAAGTGTGACGCATAACAATGCAGGTGGAAGGGGTGCAAGACAATGCAACCTAAGTGTGACGCATAACAATGCGGGTGGAAGGGGTGCAAGACAATGCAACCTAAGTATGACGCATAACAATGTGGAAGGGATGCAAAACAATGCAGGGACAACTCAAGCGAAGTGTATAGCAATTCAACAAAAGTGTGCGTAATAAAGCACCTAGTAACGTGCATAACAATGCAGCAAGTGGTGGGCATAACAATGCAGGATAGGAAAGTATGACGAAATAGCACGTTTGAATGAAAAATAAGTACAAGCCTTAAAGAAAGTAATTCAACCGTAACCCCCGATTTACCTCTCGGAGGGGTCACATGTACTTAAAAAAGGATACACCTTGCTCTTGACGAGTAACGATGAGCTACGCATCGAAGACTTGAATTGAAGTTACCGCAGGGACATTCTTAAGCCGAAAAGTGTACTTATCTTGTACTTTCCCGAGGGCCGAGGACTCCAATCATCACCAAAACGCATAGGGAGAACAATGGAGCACTGAGGATCATCCAGGAGGGTGGCTGACCAGTTGTATTAGTGGCCGACCAGTTGTTGACCATCAAAGTGGTCTGCTGACCAGAAAAACTGGCTGGCCGACCAGTTTACAGAATTTCGAGGCAGTTTGGTCTTTTAGCTTCGGTTCTTTAAGTACACAACTCCAAATCAGTTTGTATCACACCTCCAAGGCCGAAATACATTCTCTTTTGCTCCTAGACCATTTTCTCTCTCAGATCTGCACTTTATACGCGTTTTCCAACACCCCACGCGAAGTTATTTCTTGAAAACTTTCAATTCTCTTCGTTTTGAACCGATTAGAATTTGTTTTCGGAGTTTCTTTCTCCATTTTCACCACTTAAGGTATGTTTGTCTCAAAGTTTAGCACCTTTTCTCGGGTGTTGACTTTTGTTGACTTTTTCTCTTCCTGAGAGTTGACTTTTGTTGACTTTTTGCAATTTTGGCTCATTTTGCTTATTTTGCATCTTTTGCAGATTTCTTCAGATGGCTGACGATATCCCGTATAGCGGAGGTCCTCCATATGCAGAGTATGAGCCTGACATCATACCATTGCCTCCTAGGATATGGCCTTCCGTCCCAGAGGAGTACGACCCGGAGGAACACATCCTTTCTACTAGCACCTTCTACCACTTCATGGACTTCGCGCGGCGGGCACCTGCAGACTTGCTGCTACGAGAGCCGGAGTCGCATCCATCTCATCATGCGCATGAGGTACGTACTTCACTTTTGTATTTCTTGCACATTCCATGTTTTCTTTATGTATCATATTTGATCATTTTGAACATATTGACATACACAACACTCCGCTAGTTCGGCACACAGCACATTTGGGCACACAGCATATAACACTGCTCAATCTGCACATGCCGTTCATAACACAGCATTTGGCTTAGTTGGCACACAGCTCATAACACTGCTCAATCTGAACACGCAGTTCATAACACAGCATTTTGTTTAGTTGGCATCACAGCTCATAACACTACTCAATCTGAACATGCAGTTCATAACACAACATTTTGTTTAGTTGGCACACAGCTCATAACACTGCACAATTTGAACACGTAATTCATAACACAGCATTCGTTTTTTTAGCACACTGCTCAATCCGAACACGCAGTCCACAACACAGTACACTTTTTATAACATAGCACACCGCTCAATCGAAACACGCAGCCTACAACACAGTATTTGTTTTTTAGCACACTGTTTAATCTAAACACGCAGTCCATAATGCAGTACACTTTTTCATAACATAACACACCGCTCAATCTAAAGACGCAGTCCATAACACGGTTTCGGTTTTTTTAGCACACTGCTCAATCTGAACACACAGTCCATAATGCAGTACACTTTTTCATAACATAACACACCGCTCAATCTGAACACGCAGTTCACAACATGGTATTCATTTTTAGCACACTACTCAATCTGAACCCACAGTCCATAATGCAGTACACTTCTTCATAACATAACACACCGCTCAATCTGAACACGCAGTCCATAACACGGTATTTGGTTTTTTAGCACACTGCTCAATCTAAACACGTAATCCATAATGCAGTACACTTTTTCATAACATAACACGCCGCTCAATCTGAACACGCAGTCCATAACACGGTATTTGGTTTTTAGCACACTGATCAATCTGAACACGTAGTCCATAACGCAGTACACTTTTTCATAACATAACACCGCTCAATCTGGAGACGCAGTCCGCAACACGGTATTCGGGGTTTTTTTTTTAGCACACTGCTCAATCTGAACACACAGTCCAGAACGGAGTACGCTTTTTCATAACATAACACACCGCTCAATCTGAACACGCTGTCCATAACACAGTATTCGGTTTTTTAGCACACTGCTCAATCTGAACACGCAGTCCATAACACAGTACACTTTTTCATAACATAACACACTGCTCAATCTGAACATATAGTCCATAACACGTCATTCATTTATTTTATTTTTTTAGCACATTGCTCAATTTGAACACACAGCCCATAACGCAGTACACTTCTTCATAACATAACACACTACTCAATCTGAACACGTAGTCCGTAACAAGGTATTTGTTTTTTTAGCACACTATTCAATCTGAACACGCAGTCCGTAACGCAGTACACTTTTACAAAACATAACACACCGCTCAGTCTGAACACGCATTCCAAAACACGATATTCAGTTTTTAGCACACTGCTCATTCTGAACACGCAGTCCATAACACGGTTCCTGTTTTTTTTAGCACACTACTCAATCTGAACATGCAGTCTATAACACAGTACACTTTTTCATAACATAACACACCGCTCAATCTGAACAAGCAGTCCATAACACGGTATTCGATTTTTTAGCACACAGCTCAATTTGAACATGCAGTCCATAACGCAATACACTTTTTTATAACATAACACACCGCTCAATCTGAACACGCAGTCCATAACACGGTATTCAGTTTTTTAGCACACTGCTTAATCTGAACACGCAATCCATAACGCAATACACTTTTTCATAACATAACACACCGCTCAATCTAGACACGCAGTCCATAACACGGTATTCGGGGGGGTTTTGTTTAAGCACACTGCTCAATCTAAACACACAGTCCATAACGCAGTACACTTTTTCATAACAAAACACACCGCTCAATCTAAACACGCAGTCCATAACACGGTTTCAGTTTTTTTTAGCACACTACTCAATATGAACACGCAATCTATAATGAAGTACACTTTTTGATAACATAACACACCGCTCAATCTAAACACGCAGTCCATAACACGGTATTTGATTTTTTAGCATACTAGTCAATCTAAACACACAGTCCATAACGCAGTACACTTTTTCATAACATAAGACACCGCTCAATCTGAACACGCAGTCCATAACATGGTATTCGGTTTTTTAGCACACTGCTCAATCTGAACATGCAATCCATAACGCAGTACACTTTTTCATAACATAACACATCGCTCAATCTGAACACGTAGTCCATAACACGGTATTCATTTATTTTATTTTTTTAGCACATTGCTCAATCTAAACACACAGCCCATAACGCAGTACACTTCCTCATAACATAACACACTACTCAATCTGAACAAGTAGTCCATAACACGGTATTTGTTTTTTTAGCACACTGTTCAATCTGAACACGCAGTCCATAACGCAGTACACTTTTACATAACATAACACACCGCTCAATCTGAACAAGCATTCCAAAACACGGTATTCGGTTTTTAGCACACTACTCAATCTGAACACGTAGTCCATGACACGGTTTCGGTTTTTTTTAGCACACTACTCAATCTGAACACGCAGTTTGTAACGCAGTACACTTTTTCATAACATAACACACCGCTCAATCTGAACACGCAGTCCATAACACGGTTTTCGATTTTTTAGCACACAACTCAATCTGAACACGCAGTCCATAACGCAGTACACTCTTTCATAACATAACACACCGCTCAATCTGAACACACAGTCCATAGCACGGTATTCGATTTTTTGGCACATTGCTCAATTTGAACATGCAATCCGTAATGCAATACACTTTTTCATAACATAACACACTGCTCAATCTGGACACGCAGTCCATAACACGGTATTCGGGGGTTTTTTTTTAGCACACTGCTCAATCTAAACACACAGTCCATAACGCAGTACACTTTTTCATAACAAAACACACTGCTTATTCTGAATACGCAGTCCATAACACGGTGTCGGTTTTTTTTAGCACACTACTCAATATGAACACGCAGTCTATAACGAAGTACACTTTTTCATAACATAACACACTGCTCAATCTGAACACGCAGTCCATAACGCAGTACACTTTTTCATAACATAACACACTGCTCAATCTGAACACGCAGTCCATAACACGGTATTCGGTTTTTTAGCACACTGCTCAATCTGAACACATAATCCATAATGCAGTACACTTTTTCATAACATAACACACCGCTCAATTTGAACACGCAATCCATAACACGGTATTCCCTTTTTTTTTTTTTTTGGCACACTTCTCAATCTGAACACACAGTCCACAACGCAGTACACTTCTTCATAACATAACACACTGCTCAATCTGAATACGCAGTCCAGAACGCAGTACACTTTTAGTTTTGCACGCTGCCCCCACATTTGAATTTGAACACGCAGCTCACACATTTGAATTTGAACAAACAGCTCACACATTTGATTTTGAACACGCAACTCACATATTTGAATTTGAACATGCAGCTGACACATTTGAATTTGGACATGCAACTCATACTTTTCATTCTAAACACGCAGCTCATACTTTTCGCTTTGAACACGCATCTCATACTTTTCATTCTGAACACATAGCTCATACTTTTCACTTTGAAGATACAGCTCATACTTTTCACTTTGAACGTGCAGCTCATATATTTCGCTTTGACCACAAAGCTTATACAGTCCGCTTTGAAACTGATTACATCTGTTCATTCTGAATGCAGGTATCTTCCTGTTTCACACAGGGTTATGGGTTAATCCTCGCGAGGGAGTGGTACTTGGAGCTCCCAGGCGCTGTCCGACATATAGTGGACGTGGTGGGGTTTGGCCTATTCTGTGCAGGATTGTCACATCATCCAGCGAGTAGGACCCTCCTGGGTGCACTTGCGGAGAGATGGTGGGACACCACCAACTCCTTCCATTTCTCGGCCACTGGGGACATGACGATGACATATGACTTCTCCATACTGACGGGCCTTGAGGTGGGAGGTCGGCCAATCCCATATGACACAGATATGGGCGAGTGGGAGGCCGCTTGGATTTATTTGCTCGGAGCCCGTCCGCCGATCGACAGATCATCAAGCAAGGTCAGGTACACCTGGTTCTCTGAGCAGTATAGAGGGACTTCGCTCCAGACCATTGAGATCGTACAGCAGTACACCTAGGGATTTTTGATGTTTCTCCTCAGGATCACACTGTTCTCCGACACGGGGAACACAGTTGGGCTTTATCTGCTCAGTGCTCTGGTGGACCTATCACGGGTCCGGCTCTTTGATTGGGGTGGCGCTGCCCTCGCTACCCTTTACTACTACATGAGTGCGACCTCCCGTGAGCAAAGGACCATAGTTGTAGGCTACTAGCGAGCCTGCGAGGTACAGTCTACCCTTTTGATTTACAGTTCTACTTTTCATTATCTGTACACTGCACGCTACACATCACATTCTATATTCTACATTCATTACACTCAAAGATTCTCGTCTCTTGTATTTTCAGATATTGTATACACCGCATTAACGTGATTCTCGGACTCAAAGATTCTCAGATATCTTTAATCGCACACTGCGATTCTCACTCAACATTCTCAGATTTGGTCAGACATTCTCAGATATTGACAAATGTTGTCTTGTCTTTCACAGCTGTGGGTTTATGTGTACTTCTCGACGCTGGCCTCTGAGCTAGAGGTTGAGGCAGCCCTTGAGATCCCTTACTTGCGCAGATTTGAGGGTCGGTGTCGGCCTAGGCCTTGGGAGACTTTGTCCTCTCTCCGGCAGTTCTTCGATACTGTATGGGCGACGGAGGTAATCCAGAACTCTTAGTTCTTCATGCTTTCAGCTTTGACTTATCTTGCATGTTTATGACATCTAATCAATTTATGCACTTGCTATCCGCAGGTGACCTGGCAGCCTTGGATAGCCATGCCAGGGAATCCTCAATACAGGGTTCTGCTTGAGGGACCGGTCGGCAGAGCCTGGTTCCTCGAAGAGCGCTTCATGCGCCAGACGATGGGCAACTCTGATCAGGACGTTCCCTCATTGCCTCCACCAGAGATGCGGTTCGTAGGGAATCTTACGCCCCAAAAGACGGAGGACCTCATGTTGGGTATTGATGCAGTCCTTTTTCTAGAGGAGGGGGATTACGCAACATATCGCCATACGTACCTGATGCCTCCACTGTCAGGTGTCCGTATCCCCAGGAGGAGAGCTGCTGACATGCCTTCCTCGAGTCGCGCCTGAGCTGCAGGCATTCCTTCGACTAGCGGGGCAGGCTCATCAAGGGGCAGGACCGGATGGATGCCCTCGACTCACCAGTATGTTGGATGGCCAGATCTTCCGACCGAGCTGACGGGCTGGCGTATGGGACTTCTTACCCGATTCAACTGGAGCCTCCGATGCCCGACCATCGATACGTTAGTGACCCGGACTCACCACTGGTATGTTTACGAGCCTCCTAAGGAGTATACTGAGGGGTTTCTCGGAGTGGTGGCTTCACTCGAGGGCATGGTTCTGTGGAGGGAGACGATGCTTTGTGCCTCCAGCGTTCAAGTACTTTTCAATTTCCTCGCATTCATCATGCTTTTGACGACATATGGAAACTGAACATTTCACTGTATTGATTCATTACATGTGTAGAGCACATCTGATACATCGCATTCACACACTATATCTGTATGCACCCACTCTATGTAATTCTTGCATTTGCATCTGATATACATACTGGCTGACGTATTCAAACTGTCCTTTTCAAGTCCCACCTTTGCGGATTGGGCCATCCAAGCCTTCTCGAGCAGCTAGGAAAGGAGTCTCAGCACACAACCGAGGGGGACGCAGGGCACCTAGACAGGACAACAAGTCGAGCGAGGAGGAGGAGTCGGTATATCCTCAGTCTGAGACATCTGCAGGCAGGGTTGACAACTTTGGTTCCAGTACTGAAGGCGGAGGCAACGCCGAGGAGGATTCCAAGGACGGTGACTCCGATTCAGATGATGGTGCCGGTGCCGGTGGCTCAGAGGTTGCTCAGCAGAAGAGGGTGAAGAGGGCCTCTCGGTCTTGAGCTTGATGGCACTGATGCAGATGTTCCTACTTTATTTTTCTTTTTACATGTAGTTGTAGAACATTGTACAGCTTAGGCAGTTTTATTTTTCTTCCAAAACTTGTACCCTTTTATAAAATGTTGTAAAAAAAGAACCTATAATGGAATGAAAACGACTTTTCATTCAAAGAGTGTTGTGTTTGTATTTTGACCATCACATTGCACCCTTTGTACAAAAATGAAATTTGAATGAAGATAGAACAACGTGCATTGCCAAGTCAGGTAGCGAACCGACGCAACAAACTAAACAATTCAACTCAAAAACAATTCGTTAAACGAATTAACAACTCAATAAACAAATAAGCAACAACTCGATAAACAAATGAGCAACAACACGATAAACAAATGAGAAACAACTCGATAAGCAAAGCATTTTAGACGAACAAAGCGACGGAACACATCCGAAACAAAGGTAAACTCGAACCTTCAGCACTCCCAGCACACGGGGAAGTTAGAGACTCACTCCTGGAGGCAAGAAACAGTTACAAACCACCTTCTTGCTCATGGTCAATCACCATAGGAACCTGCCGACCAGTTTTTCTGTTTGCAGCCCAAAAAAGTAGCTGGCCAACCAGAAATGGAAACCTCCAGTTTTCTGACACTTGTCCTCCAAACAGTGTCTTATCCTTTATAAAGGCTCCAGCTTCGTGGTTCCCTTATTCCAACTCAGTTTTGCACCAAAATGGAGGCGTTTCTCATCCAAAATCTCACAAATTGGATTGCTTCCTTGGATGGCTCAGAAAAGGTGAATTTCTAGGGCTTTATCATAAATGCACTATTCACGCTGAGCCACACCTCGCTGCGTTTTCCGTTTCTTCATACCATGGCAAGGTTTTGGAATCCAGTAACACACGTCTTTAGCTTTGGCGGACAAGAGGTATGTCCTACTTTCAAAGACTTCCAAGTTCTGATGGAGTCCGATCGTGAGGAAGAGATTTTTCCACAATTCCGCTTTGGCCACGTCCAAGCCTTAGGATGGATATGTGGGCTCACTTTGCATGACGCTTGGTCATTGATTCACAATGGAGTGCTAGATATCCCCAGCTTGATTCGTCGATTTTCTGATGCCGGTGACTGCTGCGATCTTGACTGGCAGGGTTATCGGCAACATGCACTTTGTTTGTGTATGTTGTCTCATTTCTTGCTTGCCCCAGGCTCTGGTGGGTTTAGCACTCGTTTGATTGAAGTCGCCTAAGGCTTAAGAGAGGGCAAGAGTTGCATCGCTATGACATTAGCTGAGACATTAATAGGCTTGGACACTTTTCATGGCCAAGAGACGGCTAGCTTGGTGGGGAGTCCACTACTATTGCAGGTAATGTTTTCCACCCCATCTCACATATATTTCTCACATCACTTAGCCCTCAGGCTCAGTTTTTCTCTCAAAACCCTTTTCTCACTTTTTCTCTCAACGTACACCTCTCTATTCTTTAATCTCTCATTTTAAATCCCTCCCCAGATATGGTTGATGGACAAATTGAAGATTGTGGACTCCTGTCTTGTATACTCAGCTCGCAGCTATTTCTTCCGATGAAGTCTAGTCGATGCCCCTGACGAGGGATAGTGGTGCAACTGGATGCGCAATTTATCCGCAGACTGCATTGCTTGGCGTTGCCCTTGGCTCAATCTACAGGCAATGAGATACAGTATGACTCGCAAGCCAGGGATTCAGTTGATTGGCATGACACACTGTGTGTTCTATTTGTCAGTTCGGACATCATCAGACTTGTCTGGCAGAGGGGATAGAGTACCCTATTGCATCTCCGGTCTGAGGCGCGCAGTTGGCTCGGTATGCCATGGCATGGAGTACTAGAGAGCTTCTGGCCTCCGCTTCCACTTTCAGTTGTACTCTCTCTGATGAGTGTATAGCTTGGCTTTTTGAGGAGGCGCAGATTGGGCCTACTTTAGCATCAGAGGCTTCAACCAGCTCTGAGAGGGGGCGCAGGAACACCTGACTCATCCATGCCACGAATTTATTGCTTTATCAGTACTTTCAAGTTTTCTTTATGAATGTAATAAAAAGCAACTTCAATTTGTATTCAAGAGTAGGAGAACTCTGTGTTGAAATCAAGGAAATTGAAGGTTGTGGATACTGAAAATTTTTTGTTTGGTCCAAAAAATGGTCTAAGTTGTAAAAAGATTAATTTGAACAAAATCAACTTTCATTAAAACTTTTCATAACCATTTTCGATGTGGATCGGAACTGGACACGCCTGAGATCTGTCACTGAGATGCACTACCCCGGATTCCAGCAACTGGAAAGTTGACCCTAGTCTGAATAGCACTGCACCGGAGATCACAACCGAGCTCTTGAACACAGAAAAGACAAAGATGACCAAACATGATCACATGGACAAAGTTGATTGGGGAAGTGTTTATGGCTGGACTTCAGAATGGAGTTGCCTACGTATCCCAAAGATGGGAATCAAGCCTTATGTAGTTCGGCTTGGGTTCACTCATGTATTAACACTCTCTTTTTGTGCTCTAACTTTTGCCAAGGTCGCCCTTTACGAGTTTTCAACCTTGCGAGCTCAGTTTTTATAATTTCAAATTTTTCATGCTCTAACTTTTACCTAGGTCGCCCTTTCGAGTTTTCGGCCTAGCGAGCCTCTCAGGGAAAATATTTCTTCAATTTGTCCATGTTGATTGGTTGGGAGAACTCTAGGCCATCTAGGTCCATCAAAACGACAGCTTCGCCCGACCAGATAGACTTGATGATGTAAGGACCAGTCCAATTGGGTCTGAACTTGCCCCTAGGGTCGTGAATGGGAGCTCGGTTGTCTTTGAGCACTAGATCTCCTTTCTTCAAATTCCTGGACTTAACCTTCTTGTTGAAAGCCCTGGCAATTCTTCGTTGATAACCCTGAATATGGTACAGTGCTTTCAGCCTTCTCTCGTCAAACAGCATGAGTTCTTCGAACCTGCTCTGCTGCCAATCTGCCTCAGCTATCTAACACTCAGTGAATACCCGTAATGACGGAACCTCAACTTTGATAGGCAAAACAGCCTCCATCCCATAGACCAAGGAATACGGAGTCGTCCCAGTAAAAGTTAGAATTGAAGTCCGGTAGCCCCACAGAACAAATGGCAACTTATCTGGCCAGTCCCGGTAGGTTTCCACCATCTTCTGCAGAATGTGCTTGATGTTCTTGTTGGCAGCCTCAACTGCTCTGTTAGTTTGCGGCCGATATGTAGATGACTTGTGAAAAGCCATGTTATACTTGTCCAACAAGTCGATCACTTCCTTCTTGAAGTGGGAACCATTATCTGAAATGATCTCATTCGGGACCCCGTAGCGACAGATGATGTTGTTTCTGATGAACTTAGTGACATGCGGTGCCTTCAACACCGCATAAGATTGGGCCTCAACCCACTTTGTAAAGTAGTCTATCGCTACCAAAATGTACTCATGCCCATTGGACCCCTTCGGAGTGACAGCTCTAATCATATCAATCCCCCAGACTAAAAATGACCATGGCGAAGTCATGTTGTATAGCTTTGACGACGGAATGTTCATGCGGTTGGCGTAGATCTGACATTTGTTGCATCGCTGGACAAAGCCAATACAATCCTCCTTCATGGTGGACCAGTAATAACCCTGTCTAAGGATCTTCCGAGCTAGCATTACCCCGTTCATGTGCGCTCTGCACTCTCCTCTATGGATGGCCTCCATCAGGCACTTGGATTCTTCAGCATCAACACATAGTTTGTGCATCCCGAGATGACCTCTCTTGTACAGCTTACCTCCGCAGATGATGAACTGAGCAGCCATTCTTCGAATTGCCCTCTTATCTTTGGCGTTTGCCCCTGGTGGATACGCTTCCTTTTCCAAGAAGTTCTAGACATCGTAATACCGGGGGTTCTCATCTTGTACCTATTCTATGGCGGCAATCAACTCGTAGGCCGGCACAAATTTCTAGTCAATGATGATCGAACGCATCCGGACTCCAAAAGGGATGTCTATCATAGAAGATAAAGTAGCCAGTGAATCTGCGAACCTGTTGTTCTCTCTTAACAGATGAGCAAAATTCTGTTTCTCAAACCGAGGAATCAGCAAGTCCAAGGTTTGGTGGTAGATTCTCATCTTTTCTTCTTTGATTTTCCAATCTCCTTTAGCTTGAGATATAACAAGGTTTGAGTTTCCAATGACGTCCAACCGTTTTGTCCCTAGTTATAGGGCACTTCCAAACAAGCAATGCATGCCTTATACTCTGCTTCGTTGTTCGAGACTTTGAACCGGAGTTTGAATGCTAAAGGTATACGGGAATTTTCGGGTGCTATCAGCAACACCCCTATCCCATACCCGTATTGGTTTGACGCTCCGTCAAAGTACATCGTCCAAGTTTCATCTTTGATATGCAGAATGGCCTTATTTGGGAATAGGTACTCAACTGCTTCATCCCCTTCAACTGGGTGATCATCTAGGAACTCCGCTACCGCTCTCTCTTTTACTGACTTACGCGTCACATACTTCAGATCGAATTCGGAAAGCAGAAGCAACCAACGAGCTAGCTTACTCGTAAGTGCTGGTTTCTCGAAGAGATATTTGATGGGATCCAATCTCGAAACCAGTATTACAGAGTGAGCGAATAGTTAGTGCTGCAGCTTCTTAGTAGCCCATACCAAGACCAGACAAGCCTTCTCCAGCAGAGTGTAGCGGGTCTCGTACTCCAGCATTTTCATGCTCAAATAGTAGATAGCCCTCTCCACTTTGTCCTCAGACTCTTGCGCGAGCATGCAGCCCATTGTAGTTTCAGTCACTAAAAGGTACAGAATCAACAGTTTCCCCGGCTCAGGCGGTGACAACACAGGTGGGTTTTGTAAATATTGTTTGATCTGTTCAAAAGCAGCTTAGCATCAGCCGTCCCATTGGAATTTCTTTCCTTTCTTCAGGAGACCAAAGAGTGGTTCACAAGTCAAGGTTAATTTTGAAATAAACTATCTTATGAATTACACTTTGCCCAGAAAGCCTCGCACCTCCTTTTCGGTCCTTGGTGGTGGCATTTCTAAGATGGCCTTGATTTTGGAAGGATTGACCTCGATACCTCTCTGTGTAATAAAAAACCCCAGTATTTTTCCTACTGTAACACCGAATGTACACTTCTGAGGATTCAACCGTAGCCTATACTCTCTAATCTGTTGAAAGAATTTCTGCAAGGCGGTGCAGTGGCCCTCTCTTTCTTTGGACTTGACAATCATGTCGTCCACGTACACCTCAACCTCCTTGTGGATCATGTCGTGCAATATTGTGGTCGCAACCCGTTGGTACGTAGCTCCAGCATTCTTCAGCCCAAATGGCATCAGCCTATAACAATAGGTTCCCCACGGGGTGGTAAAAGCAGTCTTTTCCCGATCTTCGGGTGCCATCAATATATGATTGTAGCCTAAAAACCCATCCATGAACGAGAGCAATGCATGCCCCGCAGTAAAATCCACTAACTCATCGATATGCAGTAGAGGAAAGTCGTCCTTCAGACTGGCTTTTTTCAAATCCCTGAAATCCATACATACCCGAATTCTGCCATCTTTCTTTGGCACTAGAACAATGTTGGCCAACTAAGTTGGGTATTCGGATACCAGTAGGAACCCTGCGTCAATTTGCTTGGTGACCTCTTCTTTGATCTTGAGGGCCCAGTCTGGGCGAATCCTTCTGAGCTTCTGCTTAACAGGTCGGGCCTCTGGGTCAAGAGGGATCTGGTGCTATACAATCTCAGGATCAATTCCAGGCATGTCTTCGTAAGACCACACAAAAACATCTTTGAAATCTTTTAATAAAATGACTAAGCGCTCGCGCTCCTCCGAAGACAACGTGGACCCCAATCTGGACCAGCCGCGGGTCCTTCTCAGTACCAACATTAATTTGGGTGATTTCATCAACTAAGGGTTTAACAAACCTCTCTTACTCTTGACTAAGAAAATATTGCAAAACCGGAGGAATTTCTTCCTCGTCGTTTTCATCAAAATTTTGAAAATCCTGATTCATGCAATAAATTAAGGGCACAGAAAAGTAATCGAAGGCCACAGCTGCACAATTCTTATTAAGTACTTCCAAGTCGCCTGGTTCCTTTGTTACAACAGACTCAAAGGAAAAAGAAAAAGATGACCTAGACAGGACTGTGGCATCTGGGTTATCACTCCCAGGAATGCTAGACTTAGACTCAGACGAGCTGGAACCTGATTCCAACTCACAAGACTCAGTGGAATCAGATTCCAGCTCACTACCTGACTTGGTGCTGCTCAATAAGAAGCCTTCCTCATATTGCCAGACGAGTGAGGGTGTAATGGATACATCCAAAATGTTTGAAGGTGGGTTCGCAGCCATTTCATTCCCAATCATGGACATTGAGAAGTCATCCCCCAAGCACTCATGTACGATTAGAGGATCTGAAAGTAGACAAGCCAGTGCTACCCCCATTTCAATCTCTGCGCCCTCGGAAACCTCCGATTTGTACTGTTTAGCCTCAGCTATCGAGTCTGTTTGCTCCTTGGCAACACCATCCTCAAACAATTGCAAATCAAAGAAGATCTCAAACCCTAGCAAGCATCTCCTCTCTAGATTCAACCATTGCTTTGGGAAGCCGTAGAACGGGAAGTCCTCTCCCTCCCGAACAAAGTGTCCGTTCAGGGTACCCTAAATAGGTCGGTGCATCAACTCAAAATGCTTCCCCGCCTGCTTAACTCTAGCCCTTCCGGCCATTTCTTTGCCTTTCCTCACCTAGTCCTCCTTGGTAGGCAGGTAACCTAAACTAAAGGTATGTGGGTTATGTGACACTCCGGCCGATGCTGCAACGCCTTTCTGGCCACTTTTCCCTAATCCCATCCCAGGGATGTGCTGGAATTTGTTCATGAGGTACACCGGTTGTGCACTGACATATAACCCCTCGTCGATAGCTAAGATACTTTGTACAACCTGAGCCTCAGCTAAGGTAAATCCTGACAGGAACACATCTTCCGCACCATGTTCAATTTCCCAGACTGGTATAGAAACCTCTGGCAGCGAATGGATTGAAGAATTCCCAAAAACTATGGCCACCCCCTCCCCGTTGTGGTACTTCAACACCTGGTGGAGGGTGGAAGAGATTGCCTTTACCTGGTGCAACCACGACTGCCCTAGGAGTAGATTGAAAGTCGTGGGAACGTCCAAGACATAAAAGTCGATATCGTGTTATCCTGGACCGACCTTAGTCCGAATCTGGACAGTCCCCATCACTTCTCTGCTAGTATTGTCATATGCCCGAATTACCTAGGTAGTAGGTACAAAGTCCACGGGCTTTAACCCGATTGCATATGCCGTCCTCAACGGACATACGTTGATGGCGGATCCTGTATCGACAAGAACTACTGGTACCCACTTGTCTCTACACTTTACAGAGATGTAGAGTGGTTCGCTATGGTTTGCGCCCTCAGGCGGCAACTCCTTGTCAGTGAAGGTCAACGTCGGGGAAGCTCCTCCCAGAAAGACCAATCCTACCAGCTACTCAGGCGTGGTGTCGATTGAAAGTTTAGCCCTGTCCATGGCAGAAAGTAGAGCTTGTCTATGTAGTCTTGAAGCCATAAGCAGTCCCCAGATAGAGATGTCTGCTTGTATCTTCTTAAGCTATTTCAGCACAGCCTTCTCTTCGAATAGTTTCTCCTTCTGCCCTTCCACTTCCTTGTCTTTTCCGGACGCCTCTAGTTGATCTAGGTGTGGGGGCTTGAAATACCGCCCACTTCTAGTCATGTGGTCAACCTCTCCAATATACCAGGTATCATCCGGTCTGTTGTCCTCCTAATCCTCGTCTATGTGGGCAAGACATAGGTCATTATCTTCCCACCATATCTCGTTAGCCATCGACAAGCAACTATCTAGTTCTGTTACAACTGTTCCTGTGCCCATAGCACATTCAGTTCTCATGCTCATAGCACATTTAGTCCCCACAGGGGCTTTGGCCTTCCTAACCCTTTCCAAATCCTCGATCTTCTCTTGCTCAAACTATTTCAGTGCGGCATGCTGCTCAGCATCCTCTGTACTCAAACTGTTCTAATCCTGAGCAAAATTCTTAACATCGGTGCTCTCTGGCGGTTCGTTCTGATCTCCGGCCATTCCGGCCACTGTTGATGATATTTCAACCCCTGATTGTCCCTGGTCTGGCTGAAGTTGTTCAATAGCATCCGGCTTGCCACTGAGCTACCCAGTAGCTTCTGCTAACCCTTCTAGATCGAACCAGTTGACAGTTACGTCCCCTGTATCCTGTTCTTCAAAGAATTACAGATTTGCAATGTCCTCCTCTAGTTCTGCCAGGTCATCTTGCCCTTGATTAAGTCCATCCTCCTGTATGACACTGATCTCTATCCTTACTGGGAATTCCATCCTTGGCTTAGGCTGACCTATTGGTGTGATGTAACCGCTCGGGTCGTACACATATCTCGCAGACCCTTCAGGCCCTAAATAATCATTTCCATATGTTCCCGCAATCATCTCGATTCTATCTTCAATAGTCGTCACCACCGGCTCAGGTTGGGTTTGGGAGATGTTTAGCATGCACAAATCCGTGTTTTCTTGACTGAACACCTCTGGCTTAGGTAGGTGAGAAGGGGTGATATATATGCTGGGGTCATATGACACAACCCCAATTTGGATTAGGTTAATGTGTTTGGGAGGTAGAGCTTGGTTATGTGGTGGGAGTGGGTTGGTTGTGACGTTTGGTTTTTCCGGAGGCATGATTACCCAGTTGTCAATGAGATCTTGGATATCGTGACGCAGTCTAAAGCACTGGTCGGTGTCGTGACCATGCTGTTGGTGATTGGCACAGTACTTAGCTGGGTTATGTGAAGGAGGAAGTTTTTCTGGCAAGGGTTGTGGTTCTAGGGGCTTCAAGTGCCCTTTCTTGATCAAAACCCTCAAAGCTTTGGATAGGGGCATGTATAGTGGGGTGAAGGTTTTTTGGCCTATGCGCGCATATCTAGCTGGTTGTGAGCTACTACCGAATGCACCGGTATGGGGTAGTCAGAAGGTTTTTTAGTGGTGGTGTCACCATTCTAACATTTGAAGTTCGCTAGTCAGAGTAATCGCTTGTGTACTGCGTTATCATGCAGTTGAATGCCTATTTGGGTTGCTCTCTCTCATTATCAATGAGGCCTTGTTTCATGGCATCCTCTATTTGCACCCCAATCTCATGTAGATCTACAAAGGTGGGTAGAGGGAGGACAATCATCTTCTGCATGAGCTAGGGCTGGAGGTTGCACACAACCATCTGTATCTGGTCTTTGTCCACAGGCCTGATGGTCATCATCGAGGCTTTGGCCCTCCAATGAGTTACGAAATCGGAGAAGCTCTCCTTTGGTTCTTGCCTGGTTGTATTGAGATCACGAGTTGTGACCTCAACCTGCGTGTTATAGGAGTATTGAGCAATGAAGGCCTCAACCATCTCCTCCCAATTCCTTTTAACGGTGTCCTCCAATTTTGTGTACCAAATAGCCGCTACACCCAATAGAGTTCGGCCAAACAGAGAAAGCTTCTGTAATCTGGAGAGGCCCATCGGCCTTAAAATGTCTGAAAATAGCCGCAGGTGTACCATAGGATCCCCAGACCTATCAAAGCGGTCAATATGTGGCATTTTAAATCGGTCCGACAGAGTCACGGCCGAGTCGGTGTATCCATCCTCAAAATCCGGAATGGATTTCACGCCTTGAGATTTTTTGAAAAGCTTTTCAAGTTTGCTCACTTTTATTGCCGTGGGGTCCACTTCGAACTCAAAGGGAGAATCTGGTAGGTTGGTGGGTGCTTTGGATAGCTGAGGTAGGATTGGGCGGAGCCGATCTCCTGAGGATGTCAGATCATCTGGGACGTTAAATGCCTCTCCCTGAGTATGGGAACTCTTGGTGGGGGAGGAACCTAGTGCGAAGCAGATGCTCCAGTTTGCTGCTGTAGCCTTGTCATGACCCGAACCCGCCCCTAAGGGTTAAGGACATAACCGGCCAGTAATCCTGGGATTACTTACGGCCTCCGTACAAATCAGACATAACTCATCGTAGTAAGGCCAAGCAGTAAAATTTAAAAACTTTGTCCATAGAGCGGTGCTTATATGCACGTCAAACAGACCAAACTCATATGCGTTAATAACCCACATCAAAAGTATATTAACATAACCTTCTTTACAACAGGATCATCTAAACGGAGCCAACCCACAACAGACTACATACAATGTACACAAACCCTTGCCAACAAAAAAACAAGATATAATTACATAGCAAAATGGCAACGACGGGTCTCGCACGTGAGACACGAGGGCTGACTCTCCAAAATCTGGGTTGTTCAACACAGGCTTCACTGAGGCTGGGTCTGGACCTCTCTTGGCTCACCTACAAAGACATGAATGAGTATGAGCGATAGCCCAGTGAATAATATCAATTATAGAACTTATACGACAAGGCGTAGAACAACGTCTTCCAAATAGCCTTGGGCCCAAATTCATAATTTTAACAGGTAAATATAACTATACGAAGTTTCAAGTTAAGTGACTGTAGTTCCAAACATTCTGGCCCTTGGCCCATTTAGATTTCCGTTCATGTCAAAACGGCCTTCGGCCCGATCATTTATGTCAAAACGGTCTTCGGCCCATTCGTTTATGTCAAAACGGCCTTCGGCCCATTCGTTTATGTCAAAACGGCCTTCGGCCCATTCGTTTCTATCAAAACGGCCTTCGGCCCATTCATTTATGTCAAAACGACCTGTGGCCCACTCGTTCATGTCAGAACGGCCTTCGGCCCATTCTTTTCTATCAAAACGGCCGGTGGCCCACTCGTTCATGTCAGAACGGCCTTTGGCCCATACGTTCGTATCAAAACGACCTTTGGTCCGTTCATGTTCATCAAAACGACCTTTGGTCCATTCATGCTTATCAAAACGACCTTGGGTCCATTTATGCTTATCAAAACGACCTTGGGTCCATTTATGCTTATCAAAACGACCTTGGGTCCACTTATTTATTCATATCAGACTTACGTCCACGATCGCAATTAGCAATTCATAAAGCTCTAAAGAAAGTAAACATTTGGACATTCAAAAGCATTCAAATATCGATATTACTCACAGTGATCGGTTGATTGGTTCGCCCTGGAACTCGACCCTACACATGCCATGAACATAAGAGGGTCATTAACAATTCAATCCGTTCAAAATTCACATTTTTCTCTTTAGGCTTCTTCCTTATCTCTTTAAATCATTCACAATGTTTAACATATGCCTAAGAGTGCTTGCAAGTGAAAGAGAACGGAAAACGAAGCACAGAATGCAAAAATAGAATTTCAGAAAATAGGGTCCTTTCGGCGTGGGATTCCCGCCGAGCGGACCTTGAAGTCCGCAATCTTTGGTTGCCTCAAATCCTTCGGCGTGAACCCCTTCGCTCGAGCGGACTTCCTGTCTACATAGCTCCCCGCTCGAGCGTCCACTTCCCCGCTCGAGCGGGAATCATGTCTGCAGAAAAATACTGGGAGCTCGATTTCTCCGCTCGAGCGGCACTTCCCCCGCTCGAGCGGAAGCCGAAATTCTGGAAATCCCAGATGATGTTCTTGAGCTTCAATTCGAATTCTCAGCCACACTACTTGCATGCAATGGCCCAAATCTCAAATTTAATCATGCTAACATGATACCAATGCAAGATTACAACATTAGGAAGCTCAATCTCATAATTTATCTACATGCATGGCCCATTTTCCACCAACTCATTACCAATGTAACTATTTCATGCATTCAAAGCTTCTACTTCCATGGATTACACATGCATGTGACATATAGCCTTTATTCTCATCTCACATAATGAAGAGATGGTCAAATACATGGATTTCGATCAAAATTACAACATGAGTCAAGTAATCCAAGCTCAAATATGAAATTTCAAAACAATACCTACATGCATGCATACATAGTCTTCAAATTCATCAAAACCAACTCCTTTCATGTTCTAGATTATAAATTCATCTTCAATTCATGAAATCACAACTCAAATTCATGAGTTACGGGTTGGTTACTTACCTAGGAGCTTTAATCTCCCAAACTTTAGTCAATTCTTGAGTTAAACCTTCAATTTCCCAAGCTAGAGCCAAAATTGCTCAAGTCTCCCTCTTCTCTCTCTATATCCGGCCTCTCCCTCTCTCTCACTTGTCTAACTCAGGTTTTTGAGTTCTAAGAGGGCTAAAGGAGAGTGTAAGGCAATTAAACAACTAGTCCCACTAACACAATATTTAATATAAAATATTTGGGCTCTTAATCCATCATTTTAATCAGTTTACATTGACCAGAATAAATTTCCAATCAAACTTTACCGTAGGCTCTAAAAATTAGGCCAATCACAATGGCGTAGTCGAGTCCGGGTTCTGTGGCCGATAAGGCCCTCAATTTAATTTCCGAAGCGGACTATTCAAACAGATATTCCTACGGCGAACAGATATGAATTCAAAATCACATAATAGCACACAAAATCATGCTAAACACATAACCATAAACACATTAAGGACCAGTTTAACACAATACAGAACAGGGGTATCACAGTCTTCCCCCCTTTAGGAAGTTTGGTCCTCCAAACTTAAGTTACCTTCGTCGGAAAATAAATGTGGGTAGCGTAGTCGCATTTCCTCCTCTTTTTCCCACGTGGCATTCGTCCCGTAGTGTTCCTTCCATTCCACTTTCACCATTGGGATGGACTTATTTCTCAATTCTTTCACTTGTCGGTCCACAATTCTCTCTGGCCATTCAGCATATTCCATATTTTCATCAATAGCAACCCGGTGGTAATCAATCACATGGAACGGGTCTCGGAGGTAGCCCCTCAACATCGACACATGAAACACATTATGGATCTGTTCGAATCCCGGTGGCAAGGCAACTCTATAAGCAACTGGGCCAACTCTCTCAGACTGAACGCCCGATGTAACGAGGCGACAACTTGCCCTTTTTCCCCGTCGACTTGGCCTTTCATCGGAGAAACACGGATGAACACATGGTCACCAACCTCATACTCAAGAGGTCTTCTCCGAACGTCTGCATAACTCTTTTGCCGGTCCTGAGCCGTTTTGAGCCTTTGGCGAATGGTCTTGATTTTCTCAGAAGTGTCTTGCACAATTTCTGGCCCAAGCAAAGCTCTATCCCCAACCTCTGTCTAACAAATAGGTGATCTACACCTTCTACCATACAAAGCCTCGTATGGTGCCATACCGATCTTTGGAGTGGAAAGTTATTATAGGCAAATTTCGCAGCGGCAAGTAATCTTCCCAACTCCCCTGAAAATCCAAGGCACACATGCGAAGCATGTCTTCCAAAGTTTGTATCGTTCTTTCTGATTGCCCATCTGTCTGTGGGTGGAATGCAAGATCAACCTTAGTTCTTCCCATAGCTTCGCAAACTCTTCCACAACCTAGATACAAATTTCGGATCTCTATCCGACACAATAGATCTTCGAACCCGTGTAAACGGACAATCTCATCAACATAAATAGTAGCCAATCTATAAGCAGTAAATGTAGTTTTGACAGGCAGAAAATGTGCAGATTTAGTCAATCTATCAACTATAACCCAAATAGAATCCATACCTCGAGAAGTCCGAGGTAGGCCAACAACGAAGTCCATAGTCACGTGTTCCCACTTCCATTCAGGGATAGGGAGAGGTTAAAGTAGACCGCCCGGTTTCTGATGTTCAGCCTTAACCTGCTGACACTGAAGGCACTTAGACACATATTCTGCAATCTCTTTCTTCATTTTAGGCCACCAGTAGGTTTGTTTCAAATCCCGGTACATTTTGTTGTTACCTGGGTGCATAGCGAATACAGATCTGTGGGCTTCATCTAAAACTCTCTTCTTTAGCTCCGGGATATCAGGGACACACATTCTGTTTCGGAATTTCAACAGTTCATTCTCAATGCTGAATTCCGCTTTTGGACTCGCCTCAAATTCATCAATTACTTTTCTAAGGAACTCATCCTCTTTCTGTTTCTGCTTGATTTCATCAATGATCGCCGGTTCGGCTGTAATGGCGGCTATCAATCCGCCCTGTTCACATACCACCACTTCAATTTCAGACTTTTCAAAGTCTTGCAAAATCTCCTTTGTTCAAGAAGCAAACAAGCCATACTTCCTATTGATTTTCTCAAGGCATCGTACGTGTTAGCTTTCCGGGTGATCTTGAATTTCTAGATCGTAGTCTTTTATCAATTCCAGCCATCTTCTCTGACGCATATTTAACTCTTTTTGTGTGAAGAAGTATTTTAGGCTCTTATGATCCGTGTAGACTTCGCACTTTGCCCCATACAAATAATGCCGCCAGATTTTCAAGGCAAAAACAACTGCGGCTAATTCCAGGTCGTGCGTCGGATAGTTCTTCTCATGTGGCCTCAACTGTCGAGAGGCGTAAGCAATAACCTTTCCGTTCTGCATTAACACACAACCCAAACCCTTATAAGATGCGTCACTGAAAATTACAAAATTTTCCGTACCTGAAGGTAGTGTCAAAATTGGTGCGGTGGTCAATCGGGTTTTCAGTTCTCGAAAAGCAAGTTCCCTTTCATCATTCCATTCAAACAGTTGCCCTTTACGTGTCAGTTGGGTAAGAGGCACAGCTAGTTTCGAAAAGTCCTTCACAAACCTCCTATAGTACCCAGCTAAGCCCATGAAGCTACGAACCTCTGTCACATTAGTTGGTGTAGGCCAATTCACAATTGCCTCTATTTTCTGTGGGTCCACTGAAATTCCTTCCTTGTTAATCACATGTCCTAAGAAAACAACTTCATCCAACCAAAACTCGCATTTCTTTAGTTTAGCAAACAATTTTCTTTCCCGAAGTATTTGTAAAACAGTCCTCAAGTGATGTTCATGCTCAAGTCTATCTTTAGAGTATATCAAAATATCATCAATGAAGACTACAACAAACTCATCAAGGTAGGTTTTAAAAATTCTATTCATCAAGTCCATAAATCTTCCGAGCATTAGTCACTCCAAAAGCATAACAAGAAACTCAAAATGACCATACCTCGTTCTGAACGCTGTTTTCTCCACATCCTCTGCCTTAACCTTCAGCTGATGATACCCGGATCTCAAATCAATCTTAGAAAACACCCGTGATCCCTGCAACTGGTCAAATAAATCATCAATACGGGGAAGGGGGTATTTGTTCTTTACCGTTACCTTATTCAATTCCCGATAGTCGATGCACAGGCGCAAGGTACCATCCTTCTTTTTCACAAATAACACTGGCGCCCCCTAAGGCGAAGTACTAGGTCGGATAAACCCCTTATCGAGCAAGTCTTGCAACTGTTCTTTCAATTCCTTCATTTCAGCAGTAGCCATTCTGTAGGGAGTCTTAGAAATTGGCTGGGTGCCTGGCACAGTCTCAATAGTAAAATCTATCTCCCTGTCTACCAATTCCCCTGGTAATTCATTTGGAAACACATCTGGGAATTCTCTCACAATGGGAATATTGTTCAATTCAACATTTACAGGTTGTTCGGTCAGTGCATAACACAAATAACCCTGGCACCCCTTCCTGATCAATTTACATGCTTTCATTGCAGATATCAAGTATGGTGGAGGCACTACCCCATTTCCCACAAACACAATCTCTTTCTGTTCTGGTGGTTTAAACACAACCCTCTTCGTCACACAATCTATAGTGGCACAATAATTGGTCAACCAATCCATGCCCAAAATTACATCGAAGTGTCTAAAGTTTAAGGGCAACAAATCTACATATAGGGTAGCATCCTCAATATGCAGGTCACAAAATCGATATACATAGTCACATAACACAGATTCCCCCGATGGAGCAGACACACATAACAAATATGGCAATAATTCTAGGGGTCTTTTCATCTAGGTGCAAATGCATATGTCACAAAAGAGTGTATTGATCCGTAATCAATTAATACAAAGGCATCGATTACATATTGAAATAGTACGAGACAATGGCATTGGCATTCCGTATCGCCGGAACAAGCGCAAAAACTCTCCCTGTCTCATCAGATCCCCGGTGATAGCGGTTCTCAAGATTTCGGCCGGGATCGATGCGAAGGAACTAATGCATTCTTTCCACCATTTTGATTACACTCTCGGGCTATATGCCCTTGTTTCACACTTGAAACAAATTTCTCTGATGCACGGTAACAAACCCCACGGTGCCTTTTGCTACAGATATTGCACATGGGAGCTGTGTCTCGGGAAGAATTTGAAGTAGTGGAGGAACCCGTGTTTTGCATTTTCAGAAATTTCTTCTTCGAAAAGATGCCTTGCCTTTTGTTACCCTTCCATTCTGACGTTGGTTTAGCTTGTCTAGCTATATTAGCCTCGGATATGATGGCCCTGTCAAGCACCCCAATATAGGTTTCCAGCTTTAGGACATTCACCCTCTCTAGGATGTCACTGCGGAGTCCACCTTCGAAATGTCTCGCTTTCTTGTAGTCTGTGTCGATTACATGTGGTGCAAACCTGGCCAACTCAGTGAACTTGGCCTCATACTCAGCCACTGTCATGCCATTTTGCTTAAGTTCCATGAACTCTGCCACTTTCCTATCCCGGACACACTGCGGAAAGTACTTATCATAAAAGATTTCCAGAAACTTTGCCCAGTCAACATCCTTATGGTTTTCTCGCATCAACATCCACCATCTCCTCGCTTCGTCTTCTAGCATAAAAGTGGCTAGAAGCACCTTCTATGTCTCTGAACAGGGAATACTTCAAATAATTTCTCAATGCCGAGGACCCATGCTTGACCTTCAACGGATCAATCCCAGTGGGCTGTGGTGTTTTCATTTTCTTGAATTCCTTGGTGAGAGCTATAATTCGGTCATCATTCTGATTATCGGGCACGGGTGGTGCCTGAGGTTGAGGTGGAGGTGGCGGGGGTGGTTGCTGCCACTGTTGTTGCCACTCCTGTTGCTGCCTCAGTGTCTCTGCCATTTCTTGGATCAATCTTTCCATTCTGTCCATCCTGGCAGTAGAAGACTCCTCTAGCTCATCACCTCTTGTTCTCACCATCTGATTAAGCTTGCATTATATTTCATACAGGATATACACAAGTATGCGCATAAGGAACATACATATCCGGATAATTTTCAATGCAAGTAGGTAACTTATAGCACACAATTACACAAATCAAAATAATTAAGCATGTTCACGATGTCTTCAAAGTTCATATCAAAGCATTTAAGTATACTGCCAATGCTTCCAATTTCATATCTATCATATGAATGCATCCTAGATCTTACCTAGACGCCTATTGCTCTTTTGGACAAGTGTGTGAGTTATTAACTCGTGCTCTGATACCACTCTGTCATGACCCGAACCCGCCCCTAAGGGTTAAGGACATAACCGGCCAGTAATCCTGGGATTACTTACGGCCTCCGTACAAATCAGACATAACTCATCAGAGTAAGGGGCCAAACGGAAGTAAAAATTTAAAAACTTTGTCCATAGAGCGGTGCTTATATGCATGTCAAACAGACCAAACTCATATGCGTTAATAACCCACATCAAAAGTATATTAACATAACCTTCTTTACAACAGATCATCTAAACGAGCCAACCCACAAGACTACATACAATGTACACAAACCCTTGCCAACAAAAAACAAGATATAATTACATAGCAAAATGGCAACGACGGGTCTCGACGTGAGACACGAGGGGTGACTATCCAAAATCAGGTTGTTCTACACAGTTTCATCGAGGCCGCGGACCTCTTGGCTCACCTACAAAGACATGAATGAGTATGAGCGATAGCCCGGTGAATAATATCAATTATAGAACTTATACGACAAGGCGAGAACAACGTCTTCCAAATAGCCTTGGGCCCAAATTCATAATTTTAACAGTACATATAACTATACGGTTTCAAGTTAAGTATTTGTAGTTCCAAACATTCGGCCCTTGGCCCATTTAGATTTCCGCTCATGTCAAAACGGCCTTCGCCCGATCATTTATGTCAAAACGGCCTTCGCCCATTCGCTTATGTCAAAACGCCTTCGCCCATTCGCTTTATCAAAACGGCCTTCGCCCATTCATTTATGTCAAAACGACACATGGCCCACTCGTTCATGTCGAACGGCCTTCGCCCATTCTTTTCTATCAAAAGCGGCGGCCCACTCGTTCATGTCGAATCGGCCTTTGCCCATACGTCAGATTAATCAAAACGACCTTTGGTCCGTTCATGTTCATCAAAACGACCTTTGGTCCATTCATGCTTATCAAAACGACCTTGGGTCCATTTATGCTTATCAAAACGACCTTGGGTCCATTTATGCTTATCAAAACGACCTTGGGTCCACTTATTTATTCATATCAGACTTACGTCCACGATCGCAATTAGCAATTCATAAAGCTCTAAAGAAAGTAAACATTTGGACATTCAAAAGCATTCAAATATCGATATTACTCACAGTGATCGGTTGATTGGTTCGCCCTGGAACTCGACCCTACACATGCCATGAACATAAGAGGGTCATTAACAATTCAATCCGTTCAAAATTCACAATTTTCTCATTAGGCTTCTTCCTTATCTCTTTAAATCATTCACAATGTTTAACATATGCCTAAGAGTGCTTGCAAGTGAAAGAGAACGGAAACGGCTAATGTAATGCAAAAATAGAATTTCAGAAAATAGGGTCCCTGCTCGGGCGTCGGATTCTCGCCGAGCGGACCACAAGTCCGCAGAAATACTGGTTGCCTCAAATCCCGCCGAGCGTGAACCGCTCGGCGGACTCGCTACATAGCTCCCCGAAGGCGTCCACTTCCACTTCGGCGGGAATCATGTCTACAGAAAAATCTGAGCTCGATTTCTCCGCCGGCGGCATTTCCGCCGGCGGAAGCCAAATCGAAATCCCAGATGATGTTCTTGAGCTTCAATTCGAATTCTCAGCCACACTACTTGCATGCAATGGCCCAAATCTCAAATTTAATCATGCTAACATGATACCAATGCAAGATTACAACATTAGGAAGCTCAATCTCATAATTTATCTACATGCATGGCCCATTTTCCACCAACTCATTACCAATGTAACTATTTCATGCATTCAAAGCTTCTACTTCCATGGATTACACATGCATGTGACATATAGCCTTTATTCTCATCTCACATAATGAAGAGATGGTCAAATACATGGATTTCGATCAAAATTACAACATGAGTCAAGTAATCCAAGCTCAAATATGAAATTTCAAAACAATACCTACATGCATGCATACATAGTCTTCAAATTCATCAAAACCAACTCCTTTCATGTTCTAGATTATAAATTCATCTTCAATTCATGAAATCACAACTCAAATTCATGAGTTAGGGGTTGGTTACTTACCTAGGAGCTTTAATCTCCCAAACTTTAGTCAATTCTTGAGTTAAACCTTCAATTTCCCAAGCTAGAGCCAAAATTGCTCAAGTCTCCCTCTTCTCTCTCTATATCCGGCCTCTCCCTCTCTCTCACTTGTCTAACTCAGGTTTTTGAGTTCTAAGAGGGCTAAAGGAGAGTGTAAGGCAATTAAACAACTAGTCCCACTAACATAATATTTAATATAAAATATTTGGGCTCTTAATCCATCATTTTAATCAGTTTACATTGACCAGAATAAATTTCCAATCAAACTTTACCGTAGGCTCTAAAAATTAGGCCAATCACAATGGGGTAGTCGGGTTCAGGGGATAAGGCCCTCAATTTAATTTCCGAAGCGGACTATTCAAACAGATATTCCTACGGCGAACAGATATGAATTCAAAATCACATAATAGCACACAAAATCATGCTAAACACATAACCATAAACACATTAAGGACCAGTTTAACACAATACAGAACAGGGGTATCACAAGCCTGGTAATTACCTCTGCCTGTTGGGCCATAACCTCAGCCTAGCGTGTGGTAAATTCTGTTTGATGGGCAGCGTCCTACTACATGGTTTTCATACTCTCCTGGAGCTAACACACCATCTCCTCCAAGCCTGCCATATTGTGCTGATCTAACTGAATAACTGGTATACCTGTCCCTGCAATAGAAACTGAGACCTCAGCCTGACTGTTCAAGGACCACTGATCTAGTGACCTCTGTACTGATACACTGTGCCTTTTTGACCTCCGTCTATTAACCGGGGGTAAAGAAAGAAACACTGCTTGTCCATCTATCAGATCCCTGGATCGATTGAGTCTTCGACCTCTAACCTAAAGTGCTCGGGGAATATTTGCCTAGTCGGATGCAATTGTGCTAAACTACCTTGCAAAAGATAAACAAAGCATAATAAGGAAATAAACAACCAAAATGCGCAGTGTGCTATGTTATGAGCTGAATAAATTAGAGACAACACACAATTGGCCTGGCAACACACAGTCGGCATAACAACACACAGTCGGTATTTGTAAGCTGAACACATTGTCCTTAACTTTGATCACTGTGCCCCAAATTGCTGCCCCAAAACTGAATCTAATACCCTCAGGTAAAACTGATTCTCCAAATATTGATGCCCACAGGTCTGATACCCAGACTTGCAAACTGATATACGCAACCTTGTAGAGACACACTCTGACAGCAAATAGCAAGCAAGTGAGAGCCAAAACACCCCTATGTTGGGGTAGGGTTTCCCTGCCCTATTTTGTCAGGAGCTAGGGTTTCACTACGCACACAGCGGTTTCAAACAACATACAATCGGGTAAGCAACCTGTCTTAGTTTAGAATAGTCACTATGGATTCCGATATGCACTAGGTCGAATTGTTAAAAAGGTGCCTCAGAAAAAAAAAATCGAGGTTTGTGTTCCCGTCGTGGCAGAGCCCGCAACCGGTCAGCCTTATGGCACGCTTCTCAAAGCAAGCCTCCGGCAAACCGTTTAGGAATAGCATACGGCAAACACGGTGTCCTAGGTGCACCAATGCAAATTCAATGCAAAGAGACACATAAGTGTAGTCAAAACAAGATATCATTAGTTCGAGTCAAGTTCTCTAACTCCCCAGTGGAGTCGCCAGAAACTGTGGATGCGCCCCGAACGTCCTGGCGCTCCACGCACGAAGAATGGCGTGGGATTCCATTTTGTTCATTGGGCTTACCATAGTTCGGACTCAAATGTCACGGTTCTGAATCTAATCTCACGATGTGTGATGTGAGACCGATAAATCACCAAAGAGTCCAAATCCGGCAAATCATTTTGGAAAACTGATTTTTAATAAAGAAGTGTCAAACATGGAATGCTTTGCCAGATACAGAGTCGCCACCTAAATATTTTATTTTGGGAGAATTTAGGAAACCCTGACTCATGCCTAAGGCCACGTATTCGCCATCACCAATGTTGCCTCGGCTCGGGAACTTGGTTACGATTGGGGAAGGTCATTTAATGAGCACCCCCACTCGCCCGATCAAAGATCGGCCTGTACTAAGCATGATATCTTATTTTTGAAAACACATGTGCTCTTGTTCCGATTAATTAGCTAGTTTTACTATGTGATGCGCACAGCAAACAAGTATACACTAGATCGCCTAATTTGGAACAAAGCATCGCATATCCGTTTGTTTGGAAAATGGTTTGAAGTTTGCTACTCGCAAGTAGGCTAAAATGCGGATTTCAATGAATTGTTCCAATTCAACTAATCCAACCTTCATCCACAGGCATTCAGGCAGTTATATCACATAAGCAGTTAGGCTCATGGCAAGCATGCATACATGGCAACATTAACACACATGAAATATGCTAAAGCGTAGACACTTATAGTGTACTCCGACCCAAAACAAAGAACTAGTTAGAAATCAATGCATGATCCTAGTTCATGTTAAGATGACTAATGCAACACATGTGAAAATGCAACTAAAATAGGCTTGGCTATTCTAGAATGTCATGTGAAATGCAACTTGGTACATGTATTCAAATTGGAATTGAAATACAATGCAGTTAGTTTGATACGCCGAGCCCGGTGCATGCAAGACAGATGAATGGATGCACGCATGCAAGCATAAGGTATGCTAAATGAAATATGCCCTAAAACTAACCATCATAAGCAGTTAAGTAAAAAGGAGAAAGAAATTGGGGTTGGAAGACATGCATCACACACACACACACGCTTATTACAACACTTGGCTCTCTCGAGGGAGAGACCAAATAAGAAGCTAACTAACTAACCTAAGCTAATTAAACTAATTATTACACAAAAAATTAATTAACTAATCCTAGTTAACTAATTATTACAAAACGAATTGAATAGCTAACGCATTAACTAATTAAAGTACAAACCAAAGCAAAAGCAGGCTATCTAAGCATGGCAGCTAAGAAAAGCAGTAAATTAGGAGCCTGAGAGGGAGAGGAATGCATGCAAGCCCGGTCGCCTCGTTTGGAAATCCAATGCAGTGCCCCGATTTGCCTTTGTTTTCATTTGTTCTTAGGAACTTGCACCAAGCTCCAGAAAGCTGAAACTTCACCTTGGGAGTCCTGTGGGAGGGTGACCGACCACTTTTGGTCTCTCCAGACACGTACCGACCACTTTTGGTTGTTGAAAAACCAGGAAAGTGGTCGGCCAGTTGTTGCTGCTGAACTGCAATTTGCTGCAACAGAAAGCAAGAAAGGGCATGGCAATGTATTTGCAAGATATGTGTGCACAACCACCCTCCCTATCATGTCATGAACTCAAGGGGGTGTGATTCTCGACCCTCGAGCCACCAATTGCACATTTCAATGCATGATGGCCGACAGGTGAAGTTGCACAATTCAATATGGAAATGAATGCACAAGTAAACACATAAAGCTAAAAACTCTATCATGTATGATCAAGAGCCTTGGCGACCGAGAATTGAGGTACGTTTCATCACTTCAAGTATGAAACGTCCTTCGTTTCCCGTGTTTGGACTAACATGTATTCCAAACACAATGCAACACATAACATGGCATACATCGTGCGACTCAAACATGCAAACATGTAATGCAACTCAAACATACAAGCAACATGCAATACAATATGAATAGCCTAACAAGGCCAATGGCATGCACCATGCACATGCACAATGCTAAGAACAACTAGCATACACAATGCAAATGGACAACATAGCATACACAATACGATGTAAGATAAACATGCAAGTAACATGCAAGTGAACATGCTAAATGGACTTAAACCAAAAGGGGTAGACCTCAGTCATGCCTAAATAGTGGCCATAATGCTAAAATGAAGGCACCGAAAACACATACAAGCATGTATGCCAATTGGCTCACCAATTATGGCACTAAGGTGCAACTCTCAAGAACACTTAAAGAGTGAAAAACATGGAAGTGTAACAACACTAAGTGCACTGAAATGAGGTAAGAAATGATGCCAAATTATTCAAACAACACAAGTAAAGCATGCAATGGCCCTTAAAGCTTAAGACAAGCAAAGAGGACTACACATGAGGCATGTAATACATGGAAAATATGCAGGAACTAAGCATGGACAGAGCTCAAGTAGGTCAAAATAAGGACCTAAACATGCTGAGACGAGGGCTCAAAGGCCTAGGCATGCAAGCATACGAGCTAAGCCATAAACTAGGCAACAATGCATAACACTCAAAGGCACTTAAAGTATGATTGAGGTAGGAACATGGCAATGCTAAATGCTCTAAAATGTCATGTTAAGTGATGCCAAATCATGTACACAACACAAATGAAGCATGCAATGGTGCTTAAAGCTTGAGGTGAGCAAGAGCATTTGTACTACAAGTATACAAAACATGAAGCATGTGACCAAGGCAACCCAAAATAGTCCTAGAACATGTCAACATGAGTCTAAAGCATGCATGGAAGGAAGCCAAAACAAGCTAGCCTGGTGGGCATGAGGCATGATGCATACAAGGCAAATAAGGTGGATTACACTACACCTATTAAGACCAAGCATGGGATGAATCGACAAATAAAAATCAGAGTTATATCATGGCATAATAACCCCAAATAAACACTGAAATGATGGCTCGCAAGCTATGGCATAAAGGCATACACAATGGCTCATGTTACGGCATAAAGGGGCAAACCCTCCAACGCATTGAATGAGTGACAAATGTGAATGCATGGCCATGAAACATGGACTAAAATCACATAATAAATTATGCCAAATCATTAAAATAGTCCAAGTAATGCATGTTAGAGGACTCAACACACAAAGCTAACAAGCTAGGTTGAACCATAGCTATACAAAGCAAGTCATGCATGACCAAGACAACTAAAATTAAAGCTAAAGCATGTTAAAACATGGACAAAAGCTTCATGAAGTTAAGCCAAAAGCATGCTAAAATGACATGTTACAACATGATGCATGTTAGGCTATTTTATGGAACTACACTACAAGTGTATGAAGCATGCAAGGGCCAACCAAACCAAACCAAAACAGAGTCATGACATTACAAAACATCACCAAAAACATGCTGAAATGGAAAGAAAACAAGCTAGAATGACATGCTATTTCATGAAGCACATAAAGCTAGTTTGTGTGATTTACACTACAAGTGTATTAACCAAGCATGGAGTGACCAAAGCAAGCAAAAACAATGGTATGCCTCAGCAAAACAAACACAAATACATGCTAAGAACAAGCTAACACAAGCTTATCAAAGGTGCTCAAACATGAGGCATATGAAGCAAGTAAACACAATACCTGGAGAAGGGATGACCCTCTCCTATTTAGGACACCAAAACCACCTTCCCACCGCTGAAAATCCTTCGGATTTTAGTGGTAGAAAGGTCATGCAAAGGGTTCAACACGAGCCTAAAGGGATGGCTCAAAACAAGGCCTATGAGGGAGTAAATCACCCCAAACGAAAAAGTGACCTTAAACAACTATTTTAAGCATGAAAAAATGGAACTTTTTCTAGTTAAGAGTTAAGCTTAAAAATAGATGCAAAAGGGTCCAAAAGCATAAGCAAAAATGGGGGTTTTAAAAGTCAAAGACTCACCCGTGAAGACCTTCTCTACCACTGCAACTCCAGTCACTTGTTTGAGCTCAAAGCAACTCAAGAACACCAAAATCAGCTCCTAAGCACCTCAGTAGCAAAAGGATGGTGTTTGAGTATGTGTTTGTGTGAAAAAGTAAGACAAAGCTACATTTTTTAACACAAAACAAGAGCAAAATGAAGAGTATAGATATAGGCTATATGTATAACTCAAGGCTCCATTTTCTGAACCTAGCGGAGGAAGGAGGAGCCTCCCCCTTATAGAAACCAAAAGGCAAAGCTTCTTCGAGAAGCTAAGCCTCAAACAAATCCCTCCATACACGTGTATGGAGGATAGCCCAAATGTCCTCTAGCTATGCCAGTTGGAGGAAAATATCTCCAAAAAGGTGTCAAAAAGTGGTCAGCCGACCACTTCAAGTGGTCTTCCAAGACACAAACTAGTCGGCCATGGTGGGAGAGAGTCCAGGGAATGAAAGAAAGCTAGTGGTGTGGTGGCCGACCAGAAAATGTGGCCCAAAGACCAAGCAAGCCAATTATCCGACCAGAAAACTGGCTGGCAGAAGGAAAAGTGGTCTCCCACCCTTGTACCACCTTCCAAACAAGAAAAACAAGGTTTGTACCAAAAACAAACCAAAACGGATGCAAGACGAGAGATCGGGGGGCAAAGCACGCGGCCGAAAGTCCCGAAAACTAGCTGACGAGCACCAAAAGTGGTATGCAACCACAAAAGTGGTCTCCGGGACCACAGTGTTCCTCTAAGCAAAGGCAACAAGGTGTGGTTCAAAAACCACGCCAAACGGAGAACGTTAAGCGGTCCCGAGACAAGGCACATGGCCAAAGGCTCCAAAAACCAAAAACTAGTCTCCAAATGGGAAAAGTCGTCTACGACCACAAAGAGATGGTCTACAAGGCCTCTCCCTCCCTCTGGGAAGAGAAACAAGATTCGGTCCACAAACCGAGCCGAAGCACAGAAGAGTTCAGAGGCCCGGAGGTAAGGCTCTCAACCAAAACTCCAGAGAGTCGAAACAAGCACAACATGCACCATCACCGAGCGCTCGATCGATGACGTCTAAGTCTAAAGGTTGGCCAAAAATTGGGTGTGTACAGTGGGTGAATTTGAGTGCAAAACCCCAAAATCCTAAACCACAGGGGCCTGAAAATAAAGAGAAAGAAAAAATAAGAGGAAGAGGGGAACGTGTGGGTAAAGATGTGGGAAAGGGAGAAAAACCAAGAAAAAAAATCCCAAAACTCAACAAAATAAACTTTTGTGTGGTTCGAAACGTAGAGGAATGAGAGTGTTTTCAAAGAAAAGTTCACAAGGGTTTGTGGGTTTTGCAAAAATAGGGAAAATCTAGCGAGAGAGTAAGCTTAGAGAGAGAGAGGAAGGTTTTTTGGATGTAGGATTGTGTGGAAGGAGGGTTGGGTTTGTTCAAGTCGACCATGGGTGCAAATTGCCCTCACCGCCATCGTGAAACCGGCCTAGCACTATTTGAGTTCGGCCATACTTCGTTGAGTGCCGACCGGCTCCAAATGTAAATCTAGTTTTGGTGTTTTTTTTTCTCAGTATGCTTCAATTTTGGGTTTCATGTTGATTTGTAAAAAAAAAAAAAAAAAACAAAGTGAAAAGTTTTTGTATTTTGCTCGATTTCAATTTGATTAATTCGCAGGTGTTTAATTTACAAGTGTTTACATTTGTAATTTATTTAAATTTTAGTAGTTCGTAGTTGGGTATTTTTATTATTTGGTTTGAGCTCGTAATTTGTTTTGTTTAAAGTTGTTCAGAGGTCATAATTATTTCGCTACTCGCTTCGTCAATTCATGCTTTGGTCTGTCATCCTTCTTTTTTTATTTTTTATTTTTTGTCTTTCAAGAATTTATAATGTGTTCCATTATTCAAGCCAAGTCTATTTTCACAAGTGGTAAATTTGCTATTGCATTTGCTAATTCAAGCCCGGTTTTAGATTTGTGCATTTCTTTGTGAATTGTGAATTCATGCTTATTGTTTTCTCCGTGGAGTTCACGGCTTCGTTTCCCGAGGCCTACCTAGGGATGAGATAATCTTGCTCTATTCTGAAGTTGTTTGCTTCTTCGTCAAATTAATCTCTCCTCCAATCACGTGCGACGTGTTAGGATTGTTTTCCTCAGTTAAAAACGGGTGTGCCTGATGCACACACCAATCTCTCATCCTTTTGTGTGCGACATGTTAGGATTGATTTCCTCAGTTAAAAACAGTAGGTGCGCTTGTTTGTTCACACCATCCTTTCCTCCTCTCGCGTGAGACGCGTTGGGATTGTTTTCCTCGGTTAAAAAACATCGGGTGTGCTCGGTGTTCACACCAATCTCTTCTCCTCTCGCATAAGGCGCGTTAGGATTTTTTTTTTCTCTGTTAAAAACATCGGGTGTGCCCGGTGTTCACGCCAACCTCTCCTCATCTCCCGTGTGACGTGTTAGGATTGTTCTCCTCTTCTCATGTGAGATGCGTTAGGATTGCTTTTCTCGTTTAAAAACATCGGGCGTGCCTGCTGTTCATACTAACCTTTCCTTCTCTCAAGTGCGACGCGTTAGGATTGTCTTCCTCATTTTGCGTGAGACGTGTTAGGATTCCTTTCCTTGGTTAAAAACATTGGGTGTACCCGGTGTTCACACTAACCTCTCATTCTCTCGCGTGCGACGTGTTAGGATTGTCTTCCTCCTTTCGCGAGAGACACGTTAGGATCTCGAGTTTCGTAGTTAAAACCTTGGGTGCACCTAGTGTTTACGTCGCCCTCCACCGTCCTTGCATGAGACATGGTTAGGTTGGTGTCATTCCTAGGTGGGACATGGTTTGGTTCACTCTCTTTGTCCCCGTGTTGGTTTATGAACCTCTTTCCGTGTGAGACGCAGCTTGAGTTGTTTTGCATTTCTTTAGACGTTGCATACCTATTATCGCTTGTTTTGTTCTTCGTCACTTGTTATTTACATTTGTGTTTTATTGCATTGTTTCATTGCATGATCATAAGTTATTTTATGCATATCATTGTGTGCGTTGCCCTTGAACTACGCTGGTTTGATTCCTTGCAAAGAGATATGTAGGCAACCTTCGGGTTTAACATTTGGCAATTGTATTTTGATTTGTTTTCTTGCCCAAGTCTTATGGTCTCGTGAAATGGGTCATCTCTGGGCTTTGACATTCACTCACGTCATTCCATGACTTCGAGTTCTATCAAAGAGGGGCAACTGTAGACACCCCATTTTTGACTGCCCGCAAGACTTGGATGCTTTGTCTTGTGCACTCAATGATGAAGTTGTGTTGATTGTGGTTTGAGTTCTCCACGAAGGAACGTAAGCTCGCGCTCCAAAACCAATCATAAACCTTTTATAGTTATACTGTGTTTACCCCAGAAATTCATTTTTGAACATTGTGTCACCCTCCGTTAAGTTTAAAACAGTGGAACAGGGGAACATATTGTTAGCCGGTCGTAGCACATTGAGAGCCAACCGTAGCTATTGGGAGCTCACTAGCTCTCGATAGCAAGAAACAATATTCTGGGCGAGAATGGGCCAACTGTCCATTTTTAAAGATATTTTCTACCTATTTTGCTCAAATTCTATAAAAACGAGGTTATATCTCTGTTTTGAAGGTTAAACAATTTCTAAAGAGCCTATACACACAAGAGAGAGCTCCTTCTTCCTATACAAGTCACCTTTGAGCAAACCAATCTCTCTTGACTAATATCCATACACATATATGTAGGCCGCCCCGAGGGCTCCCGGCGCTCTGCGCCTACGAGGACGCAAGATTCCTGTAATAACCCCAAAAGTCGTCCTTATTTAATTAGGGGTTAATGTGTTTTAATTCAATTATATTCATTGGAATTGAGAATGTTTTATCCATTTTGGAGTATTGATTGAGGTAGTGGTGTGATGGTAAAGTAGGATTAGATCAAAAATTGTAATTCGAATAATTCGACTACGATCAGCCATCACTCTTTTGTCCTTTTCTTTTTCCACACTTTGAATTTGGATGGGAGGATAGAACCATTGGAAAGATTATTTTCGGGGCTTCGATTTGAGCATAGGAATGACCTAAAACGGAGTCCGGATGGGAGAGTTATACCTGTTTGAAGTTTGGAAATCTGTGCTGGGACAGGTCCGCTCGAGCGGGAATAAGGACGCTCGAGCGGGAATTGCGTGACAGCAGCGTTAAAAACGGGATTTCTAGAGCATTCTTGATATTTTTCTTTTCTCTCTTCTCTCCCTCCTCCTTAGGTCCAAAAACCCTAAGGTTTTGATCCCAATCCTCACCATTTCCCCTTAGGTTTGATCAAGATCTTTCACCAAGAAGTGAAGAAGACAAGAAGAGGAACATTTTCAACCGATTTGATTTTGGAATTTCGAAGTGATGCTCTTGACCTAGCTTCCTTGCCTTCAATCTTGAGGTAGGAGATCTTATTTGTATTGATTGATGGATTGATGGTATTTTGGGTGTAGATTTATGGCATTTTATGTATATAACTACAAATCTATGATTTTGTGTATATTATGTCCAATTTGTGATTTGGGGGTTTTGGGTTTATTATGATTGGAGATGCAATTGCTAGATTAAGGTGATGGATTATGAACTTTAGATTTGTAATCGATGAGAAAATGGGAAGAAGAAGTAATGGTTTGAGGAGTTTGGATTTTTTTGTCTTGAAACCCTTGATTTTCTTGAAACCCTAAGTTGATTAATGATAATAACTAATGAATTGGCCAAATTGAAGGTAGAATCTATGTAATGGTAATGTTAGATTAACGTTGTGTCTCAAATTCACCTTGTATTGCATGAAATGACATGAAAATGGAGTTGGATTTCGATTTGGAAACCCAGAATTTCAGAAATTCGCTTGGTCCGCTCGAGCGGAGAAAGGCCCGCTCGAGCGGGAAAAACCACCTCCCAGCAGTTTTGTGAAATTTTTAGTCCGCTCGAGCGGACAGAGTTGCGCTCGAGCGGGGAGGCCTATTTTCAGAAAAAAATAAATGTTGTTCCATTTTGCTTGTCCTCCGTAGTTTTAGAATATTTTACTGATGACTTTAAGATAAAGATAAATTCATATGAAGTGTAAAAACATAGGGAATGGTTTCAATGATTTAAGAGGGAAGAGAACTAATGTACAAGTATAATTGTGTGCAGGACACACTCGGGGAGGAACTAGCACATCATCACAGCACTGTGAGTAGTAGTACCTATATAAATGTTGTGCAACTATATTAATGTTTCAAGCACGTTTCAAGACATAGAAAGCACTTATATTAATGTTTCAAGCATGTAATGTATTCACGTTAATGTTTCACGCATGTTAACACTAATGTTGAAAGTTAAAGTATGTAAAGAAAAGCATTTACAAGGGCTATATGCCAACTTTCAAGGGCTTTAATGCCAACATGTTTACAAGGGCGTCATGCCATTTACAAGGGCCATAGTGCCATTTTCAAGGGCCATAGTGCCAACAAGTTTACAAGGGCCATAGTGCCATTTTCAAGGGCCATAGTGCCAACAAGTTTACAAGGGCCATAGTGCCATTTTCAAGGGCCATAGTGCCATTTTTCAAGGGCTTTAATGCCATCATGTTTACAAGGGCCTTAGTGCCACAAGTTACAAGGGCCTTAGTGCCACAAGTTACAAGGGCCTCGGGCCACATGTTCAATTACAGCCAGTGTGTGATGTTGCAGGATTGGGCTTAAGGCCGTTATGTACTCCGCACAAGATCAGACTACGGTAATGATAAGTATGTGTTTTAAGTTGCTTAAGTTAATATGTTTTACGATGATCAAGTTATTATGTTATGAAGTTTGTTCAAGTTAATATGATGTAAGATCCTCGTCGACATGTTTCTAGATAGAGTCTAAGACCATTACGAGGTATATAGACTCAGACTAACTCTGTGAGTTTTGCATTATGTGAAGTGTTTTGAAAATGATAAGTATATGACTTAAGTTCGGTAAGTACATGTTATGAAGTTTAATGAGTATATGCTGTTATGTATATGTTTTGAAGAATGATAAGTGTATGTTAGGAAGTTTACGTATATGTTTTCAAGTACATGTTCTGAAGCTTGATAGGTATATGCTTTCAATTGTGGGATGTTAAGTATGAATTGTAATAAGTTCATGATTCTTTTCTCTTCTGCTCCCAAGGGACTTTGGATACGATTTAGAATGTACAAGTGTTGACAAGCTACGAATTTATTTGTTTTCTTTTATTATGATTCATGTCAAGCATTATATCAATTAAGTATTACTATTCACTGAGCTTGGCTCACCCTCTGTATGTTGTTTCTATAGGTAATCAACCAGGAGGACAGATCTACCCCGGGACGTCTGTTCCCTATGAGTCCAGGCACTAAGCGAGACCACCTGAGTTCCGTGAAGTTTTGTTAGGGTGTTGGTTGTATTTTGTTGACTCATTGAAAGTTGTGTACATGTAGCTTTTATTTATGCCCGATTATAGGGCTAAGTCTGTATATGTAACTCTATATGACTGATGCTCACGGTATAATTTTGACTCATGTCTGGTTATTATATTGTATGTAATGCATGTGATCCTGGCATATTAGTAGTAGCTCAATGGAGTTTGCTATTTTATTTGATTATAGTGCTTCCGTCAAGGCCCCGTATCCTATGTATCTTAGGTTATTGGTCTGTTTTTGAGTAGGTCATGCCCAAACTTTTAGGGGCGGGTTTGGGGCGTGACAAGTGGTATCAGAGCACGAGTTGCTATCTCACACACGGATCCATTGAGCTCTAGGATGTCTAGAAAAGTTCTAGGCATCTTACATGACATCCAAAAAGTGGAAGATCGATAGCAACGTTAAGTGTACTCTGAAAAGGCTAACAATTTTGAATTATGTCTACTGTCTAATGATTGTTGTGCAGAATATGGCGAGAAGAAGGATAAAGAATTCTACTTTCGATGGGTAAGAATTCGAGCTGATTGGTAAGACAATTTATAAGCCTATGTGTAAGTGAATTGTATGTTATTAGTTATTGATGGATGTCTGTGGAAAATGATAACAATATGAATGTGCTTCCTAGCATTTGTTTAACTGAAATCCTTACACCTTAAATATGGATCATTCCTAAAACTTAGGGATTAAACAAGATAACATAAGCAATATGTACTTTTTGTAGTATAGCCACGTTATCCTTATTATAGTAGTGTTTACACCTGCAAGGTTAATGTGATTAGATCTTCTGATAAGAATAAGTTCTGCATGATGTTTTGTGATAAAATTGAGAAGGACTGGCTGTGATAAGAAGTGATGCATATGGACTCTTGTAACTGTGTAAAGAAATAATTGATTATAACCTGGGTTCCTACGGATAGTTCATGCGAAATAAGGGAATGATTTATGTATTAGTCATGTTTGGACATTGGGTTATTGACTTGATCCGACTTGGTCAAATACTATAAATTAAGATGTTGGAATAAGTTATGATTAAAAATGAGGTCGTGAACCGACGAAGTTATTGTCAATGTTTGCTAGGGACCAAGGGGTTCGTTTACAAAAATTCGAAATCTATGAATCGTTTTGTTATGTGTAATCTTATAAAGAATGGTTAAAAGACGTGAGGAATTTCACCCACGTTATGAGCCTGCTCACACGATATTTGACAAAGATGGGTAGTCATTAACTACTTTGAGACTGAGGCTGAATGACTGATAATTTGACAAGCTACCGCAAGAATTGAATCTTGTTGTGTAGTACGAGTTAAGATTGTAAAAGCACTCAAGTACGAACTGTTCTGCATGACATGGAGAACTCTAATAGAAATAAATGGAATTGGGATTATGTTATACTAACGGTTGGTTGAGGTTAAACATTGGACCTTTACCTCTTATTGTAAGTTGATACGAATATGAACAATACTTAATACGTGGTTATGAATTGATTTGTGTTAAAGTATCCTTTTATTATATCATTGTCTGTTTATTTTCAACATTTCAGAATCGGGATAAATATGATAACTATGAATGCGGCATGTTTAATGAAATTTATGATTTTATAATGGAACTATGGACATTTGTAATTATGGTACTTGTACAAAGTTGAGAGTTATCTGTTGCGTTATGTATGAACCCGAGGTGGCTTAGAATTTATGACAGGAATGCAAAGGTTACCCTTATTATGTAACCCACAATAAAATGAGAACTAATTTATCCTTGATAAGTGTGTCATAAAGACCTGATATGACAAGATTTTTGAAAGAAATAGTTTGCTATATATGAATGAGTTCTTCATTTGATAAATTATTGTTGCATACTTAAGGAAAGCTTCATGTTGAGTTTCAAGCTATTACGCCTCATCTGTTATAAGTTGAATCGAGATATATTCTGACAAAGTTTAAATAAGTTTAATGCCATTGAGAATTATTTCATTATCTGTTACTTTTGAAAGGCCTGATAAGTTCTAAGTAATATCTCTAAACAACGTATTGCATGTACGTATGAAGGGTTTGAAGAACTTTATGTATTGCATATGTTTGGAAAATGTTTTTATCCATGTTAGAAACATTTTACTACCTATGAAACAAGAATATAAGAATTCCATGGTAGATGTACTATGTGCTTGATGTGCTTGATGTCATGATGTTGACTTTGAGGTCTTCTAAGCCAGCATGAATTTTGAATGACTACTACTTTACTGTAATGTGGGATGTATGACCATTAAAGTTTGATCTATATTTGATTTTACGAATTCTCTACTCTGAACATATAATTTCTTGATATGAATTTAAGTTGGCATTTGGAGTTTGTTAGGGATTTGATTTGAACTCTAATTCAAATAATGAATAAAGAGCCATGAAATCGTTGATTTAGAACTTAATTGCTACGATGGGTCAATTATTGTACGAGGTATATACCTTTGAAATGTGATTATGTCGTGAATGTTCTTTAACCTTTGAGGAATTATGTTAATGAGGGTTATTTGTGAGTTTGAATTATGTTTGATAGTTTATGAGCTGCATGCAAACGAATACTTGAAATGAATTCATTTCTGAATACCCATAGGATGTTATATTATGTGAAAGATATGATTTGTGGGGTCATAAATTAGAATGTATAAGGTTATGAATAATGAGACGATGTTTCGATGTTAGTAAGTATTATTATCAATTGGGTGACCAAGTAGTAGTTAATAGAGATGAAGTACTTGTGATTTTGGGAGCATATTCCATCCGAGTTGACGGTATAGGATTGTGAATGGGCAACGATTGAGAAATGTTATATGTCCAGGACGAAATTAGACTTGTGGCAAGGTGAATCAAGTTTGGAGGACCAAACTTCTTAAGGTGGGGAGAATGTAATAACCCCAAAAGTCGTCCTTATTTAATTAGGGGTTAATGTGTTTTAATTCAATTATATTCATTGGAATTGAGAATGTTTTATCCATTTTGGAGTATTGATTGAGGTAGTGGTGTGATGGTAAAGTAGGATTAGATCAAAAACTGTAATTCGAATAATTCGACTACGATCAGCCATCACTCTTTTGTCCTTTTTCCACACTTTGAATTTGGATGGGAGGATAGAACCATTGGAAAGATTATTTTCGGGGCTTCGATTTGAGCATAGGAATGACCTAAAACGGAGTCCGGATGGGAGAGTTATACCTGTTTGAAGTTTGGAAATCTGTGCTGGGACAGTCCGCTCGAGCGGAATAAGTAGCGCTCGAGCGGAATTGCGTGATGCAGCGTTAAAAACGGATTTCTAGAGCATTCTTGATATTTTTCTTTTTCTCTCTTCTCCTCCTCCTAGGTCCAAAAACCCTAAGGTTTTGATCCCAATCCTCACCATTTCCTTAGGTTTGACCAAGATCTTTCACCAAGAAGTGAAGAAGACAAGAAGAGGAACATTTTCAACCGATTTGATTTTGGAATTTCGAAGTGATGCTCTTGACCTAGCTTCCTTGCCTTCAATCTTGAGGTAGGAGATCTTATTTGTATTGATTGATGGATTTATGGTATTTTGGGTGTAGATTTATGGCATTTTATGTATATAACTACAAATCTATGATTTTGTGTATATTATGTCCAATTTGTGATTTGGGGGTTTTGGGTTTATTATGATTGGAGATGCAATTGCTAGATTAAGGTGATGGATTATGAACTTTAGATTTGTAATCGATGAGAAAATGGGAAGAAGAAGTAATGGTTTGAGGAGTTTGGATTTTTTTTGTCTTGAAACCCTTGATTTTCTTGAAACCCTAAGTTGATTAATGATAATAACTAATGAATTGGCCAAATTGAAGGTAGAATCTATGTAATGGTAATGTTAGATTAACGTTGTGTCTCAAATTCACCTTGTATTGCATGAAATGACATGAAAATGGAGTTGGATTTCGATTTGGAAACCTGCATTTCAGAATTCGCTTGGTCCGCTGAAGGAGAAAGGCCCGCTCGGGCGGGAAAAACCACCTCCCAGCAGTTTTGTGAAATTTTTAGTCCGCTCAAGCGGACAGAGTTGCGCTCGAGCGGGGAGGCCTATTTTCAGAAAAAAATAAATGTTGTTCCATTTTGCCTGCTTGTCCCTCTGGTAGTTTTAGAATATTTTTCTGATGACTTTAAGATAAAGATAAATTCATATGAAATGTAAAAACATAGGGAATGGTTTCAATGATTTAAGAGGGAAGAGAACTAATGTACAAGTATAATTGTGTGCAGGACACACTCGGGGAGGAACTAGCACATCATCACAGCACTGTGAGTAGTAGTACCTATATAAATGTTGTGCAACTATATTAATGTTTCAAGCACGTTTCAAGACATAGAAAGCACTTATATTAATGTTTCAAGCATGTAATGTATTCACGTTAATGTTTCACGCATGTTAACACTAATGTTGAAAGTTAAAGTATGTAAAGAAAAGCATTTACAAGGGCTATATGCCAACTTTCAAGGGCTTTAATGCCAACATGTTTACAAGGGCGTCATGCCATTTACAAGGGCCATAGTGCCATTTTCAAGGGCCATAGTGCCATTTTTCAAGGGCTTTAATACCATCATGTTTACAAGGGCCTTAGTGCCACAAGTTACAAGGGCCTTAGTGCCACAAGTTACAAGGGCCTCGTGCCACATGTTCAATTACAGCGAGTGTGAGATGTCCCAGGATTGGGCTTAAGGTAGTTATGTAATTCGCACAAGATCGACTACGGTAATGATAAGTATGTGTTTTAAGTTGCTTAAGTTAATATGTTTTACGATGATCAAGTTATTATGTTATGAAGTTTGTTCAAGTTAATATGATGTAAGATCCTCAAGTCGACATGTTTCTAGATAGAGTCTAAGACCATTACGAGGTATATAGACTCGGACTAACTCGTGAGTTTTGCATTATGTGAAGTGTTTTGAAAATGATAAGTATATGACTTAAGTTCGGTAAGTACATGTTATGAAGTTTAATGAGTATATCTTGTTATGTATATGTTTTGAAGAATGATAAGTGTATGTTAGGAAGTTTACGATATGTTTTCAAGTACATGTTCAAGCTTGATAGGTATATGCTTTCAATTGTGGGATGTTAAGTATGAATTGTAATAAGTTCATGATTCTTTTCTCTCGCTCCCAAGGGACTTTGGATACGATTTAGAATGTAACAAGTGTTGACAAGCTACAATTTATTTGTTTTCTTTTATTATGATTCATGTCAAGCATTATATCAATTAAGTATTACTATTCACGAGCTTGGCTCACCCTCGTATGTTGTTTCTATAGGTAATCAACCAGAGGACAGATCTACCGGACGCGTCTGTTCCCTATGAGTCCAGGCACTAAGCGAGACCACCTGAGTTCCGTGAAGTTTTGTTAGGGTGTTGGTTGTATTTTGTTGACTCATTGAAAGTTGTGTACATGTAGCTTTTATTTATGCCCGATTATAGGGCTAAGTCTGTATATGTAACTCTATATGACTGATGCTCACGGTATAATTTTGACTCATGTCTGGTTATTATATTGTATGTAATGCATGTGATCCTGGCATATTAGTAGTAGCTCAATGGAGTTTGCTATTTTATTTGATTATAGTGCTTCCGTCAAGGCCCCGTATCCTATGTATCTTAGGTTATTGGTCTGTTTTTGAGTAGGTCATGCCCAAACTTTTAGGGGCGGGTTTGGGGCGTGACAATTCCGGTTTGCTCTCTTAGCTACTACAGTACGGACTCAATGTCACAGTTCTGAATCTAATCTTACAACGTGCGATGTAAGACCGATACATCACCAAAGAGTCCAAATCCGGCAAATCGTTTTGGAAAAACTGATTTTTATAAAGAAGTGTCAAACATGGACTGCTTCACCAAATACAAAGTCGCCACCTAAATATTTTATTTTGGGGGAATTTAGGAAACCCTGACTCATGCCTAAGGCCACGTGTTCATCATCACCAAAGTTGCCTCGGCTCAGAAACTTGGGTACGAGACAGAAAGGTCATGCAATGAGCACCCCCGCTCACCCCATCAAAGATTGTCCCGTACTAAGCATGATATTTTGTTTTTGAAAACACATGCGTTCTTATTCTGTTTATTTAACCTAGAATTAATATGTGATGCGCACAGCATATTAGTATAGACTAGATCGCCTAAGTTGGAATAAAACATTGCACGTTTGTTTGTTTGGAAATGGTTTGAAGTTTGCTACCCGCAAGTAGGCTAAATCTGGGATTTCAATGAATTATTCCAATTCAAGCAATCCAACCTTCACCCACAAGTGTAACAGCGCCCGCGTGGGACCTCACGCTACTACAGTTCGGACTCCCTTTTTGTTTTGTTGCGGTTCTAAATCTGAACCAAAGAGTCCAACTCTGGCAAATCGTTTTGAAGAAAAACAGATTTTTTGAAAAGTAGTGCCAAACATGGACTGCTTTGCCAGATTACAGAGTCGCCACCTAAATATTTTAAAATGGAAAATTTAGAAAACCCTGACTCGGTGCCGAAGGCCACGTGTCCGTCATCACCAAAGTTGTCTTGGCTCGGGAGCTTGGGTACGATCGGGAAAGGTCAGCTATGAGCACCCCCTTTCGCCCAGTCCGAAGACCGGCCTCTACTAACCGTGATATCCGTTTTTGAAAACATTATGTGTTCTTATTCCAATCATTAGCCTAGAATTACTATGTTATGCACACAGCAAACAAGTATAGACTAGATCGCCTAATTTGGAAATAAACATTGCATATCCGTTCTTTTTGAAAATGCTTTGGAATTTGCTACTCGCAAGTAGGCTAAAACACGGATTTCAGTGAGTTTTCCCAACTCAAGCAATCCAACCTCCACCCACAGGCATTCAGACAGTTTATCTCATGTAAGCATTTAGCCGCATGGTAAGCATACTGTTATGTTAACATCCACACGCATGCAATATGCTAAAGCATAAATACTTACATCGTACTCCGTGCCAAAACAAGAAACTAGTTAGCAAACATGCATGACCTAGTTCATGTTAGAATGACTAATGCATCACAGGCGAAGATGCAATTTAGAGTAGGCTCGGCTAACCCTAAAGATGGCATGTGAAATGCACTCATTTGATGTACGTATTCAATTTGGAATTGAAAATACAATGCAGTTTGTATGATGTACCGAGCCCGGTCCATGTCAACAAATGCATGGATGCACGCATGCATTGCATAAAGTATGCTAAAATAAATGTGCCCTAATCTACCATCATAAGCGGGTAAATAAAAAGGGAAGAAAGAAGTGGGGCTTGGAAGACATGCACACACTCACCCAAACTTATTACAGATATGCCCTCGCTCGGAGGAACCCAAAAGAATAATACAGATAATTAACTACGCAAGCTAATTAAATACTACAAACCCAATAAATTAATTAAACGAATTAACTAATTTAATTAAAACAATAAACCGCCTCGAGAAGAAGACCAGATGCAAGTGACGCCGGACTTGTTTTAATCGCCTTGCCATGCCTAGATCGCCTCTGTTTTCCGCTTTTTTTCAAATCGACAAAGTCTCAAAACTACTTCTCAAGGCACTGGGGGATACCACCGGCTGAGGGGAAACACCACCGGCTGAAGTATGTGGCCACCGGTGCAAAATGAACTCATCGGCTGATAATTTAATGCCGGCCGACACTAAATGTTGCCAATCGGCACTGAATGTCTGCAGAACCTGCAACTCACAGCAGCAGAGGGCAAAAACTTGCATGGCAATGTAATTCCAACAATGTATGCCCCAATCATGCCCCCTATCATGTTTGTGACTCAAAGGGGCATGTGCCTCGATTCTCGGGCCACCAATCACGCATTCCCATGCATGATGGCCCAAAGGATCAAGTGTGCAATTTTCATTTCAAATGCATGCAATGCAAACAAACAAACCAAGGGGCTTCTACCTCCATCATGGCTTGGTCAAGAGGTAGAGCATGCATGCCAATGCAATGCAACCCTAAGCATGTTAACTAGGCATGTAACATGGCAATTGAAGCGAGGATGCTAGTATGCAAACACATATGCAAGGCAATCATACAAACCTAACAATGGGGTGAACTTAAACATGACTTAGGCAATTCCAAATTAGCCCAAAATCAGTAGCCAAATTGCCCAAAAATGAAAGCTAATCACACATGCACACATGCACATGTTATGGTTCAACTTCAAGTATTAACCAAGCAACATTCAAGCACACTTGAAAGGAGATATCATGGGCAATTAGCATGCAACACAAGCTCTAGAAATCATGTTAGAGTATGGTGCTAAACCAACCCAAATGAGACAACATTAGCATGCAAGTATGGCCCAAATACTCAAGGCTAGTCAAAGGGCATTGAACTACACTTGACAAGACTAAACATGGCAAGACTTAAGCAACTAAAAACAGATTTCTAGCATACAAAATCAAGCCCAAAGGACCACTTAGATGTCATCTATATGGTTTAAATTAAACGGCATGCACACATGCTCTCCCAAGGAACATACAACATGAGCTTTTGAAACATCAAAGAGGCATGCAATGCAAACACATGAGCATGTTAAATGGACTGAAATAACATGGCAAATGGTCTCAAACCATTGAAATGATGCAGACAAGGCATGCTACACATTCATGCTCAAGGCTAGCAAGCCTAAAATGCAAAGAGGCTATACAATGCATGCTAAGATCAACCCAAACATTTATGGACAGACCTAAAACATGTCAAGATAGGCACAAAATCTTCATGAATCTAAGCCCAAAGCATGCTAGAAACAAAGGCACACAACCTAAGACATGTTAAGGGATCACAAGGCATTACATGGCAACTATGCTAAGCATGCATAAGGGACCAAAACCAACCCTTAGCAGTGTTATATCATGGCATAATAAACATGAAATGTAGCCTAGACATGCTCAACACACACACCAACAAAGGCTTCCTCAAGAGGCCAAAACTTGTCCTTTTCAAGGACAAGGAGAGGGGGTGGCCCTCTCCTTCTTGGGACTTCAAGGCATCATCTACACCACTGAAATCCCTCAAGATTTCAGTGGTGAAGAGACCCAAGCACCAAAATCCCGGAGCTCAACAAAATAGCACAAAAATAAGGCCTTTCAAGGCCTAAGAGGGTCCAAACTTCCCCAAAGCACAAAGTACCCTTAATAAACTATCAAGAGGACTAAAAAACAGAAATTTTTTGTATTAAACACCAAACACAAAAATAGTTCAAAGATAGGTAAAAATGGAGTGCAAGAATGGGGTAAAAAGAGGACTAGTGTCTTACCCTTGTAGACCTCTTCACCAAAGATGATGTTGTTGCTTCCTTAAGCTCTAATCCAGCCAAAAACACCAAGAACAACCTCTTGGAACCTCAGTAGCCAAGGAAAGGTGAAACACTAGGTGCTTGTGTGCAATAATGTGGACTAAAGCACCTAGTGTACAAACAAGAGAGCAAAAGAGAGATAGGATAGATATAGAACTCAAACCCTAAAACTAGAGCTTCTCTGAGGTTTTTTCTCTCTAAAATGTCTAACTCTCCAACCCTTGATCCAAGAGGAGGAAGGGTTCTCTTATAGGCAACCAAACTTACAAGTTAAGCCACCAAGAAGCTCATCCCTCCATACACGTGTATGGAGGGAAAGAAGATGCAAGACAGCTGCCTTAAAATATCTCAAAAAGCAACTGAACAGTAGTCGGCTGGCAAAAATGTCATTTTGCCAAAACAGAGTGCCGACCGGCAACAAATAGTGCCGACCGGCAATATACATTGCCGATGGAAACACAAAACCAGCCGGTGGCCTCTAGCCATTACCGGTGGTGCAAGGGGATGTCTCACAAGGCATCCTCTGCCTTTCCAAGGCAAAACACAAGTGTTTGGTGTAAAACCAGACACAAATAGTCGAGTTCAGAGATCCTGAGGCAAGGCATGTAGCCGCGAACTCTGGGAACTCCAAACGAACACAAACATGGATAATCACCAGGTGTTCAAATGGTGACGTCCAAGTCTTGAGGACGGTCGAAAATGGGGTGTCTACAGTTGCCCCTCTTTGACAGAACTCGGAAGTCATAACAATGACGGGAGTGAATGTCAAAGCCCAGAGACGACCCATTTTTGACAAGGCCGAAGACTTGGACAAACATACAAAGCGCAAATGGTTGAACTCGCAAGCTGCCTACGTATCCCTTTAGGAATCAAACCAGCGTAGTTCAGGCACAGGCATACAAGCCGCAGATAAGGTATCGCCAGAGGCGGGGCAAGATGCAATCGACGATGCAAAAGGCCGAGCATAACTTATGATCATGCAAAGGAAGTCAGAACGGCTAACGATGCGACAATTATAAGCTAGCAAGCACCAAACTACACTATAATGTAGAAAGGATGTAAGAGAATCATGCAATTCTCTGTGCGTCTCACTCGGAGGATACAATACCTGTGCGGCTCGTCCGGTTGCACCGGCCTCAAATGAGCCGTACATACAATATAGTGCCTGCAAAGAAAGCAAACTTAACAGGTACAATGTTGTTAGCAATATACATGACAATGCGAAATGAATGCAAGATGATATGCAATATATATAAAACAATGTATGAATAATGCAAATGAAAATGCAATGCAATTGAAACTAATGTAATGCAAATGATATGCAAAACTTCAAAACAAATATAAACAATGCAAATAATATGCAATGTAATATGCAGTGCAATTGAATCACGATCCAATCATGAGCGGTTCAAAACCACACAAATGTCAAATAGGTTGATGGAAGTAACAAGTCCGTCTACCATAGAAAAGGTGCCGCTACCCTCAAACCAACATACCAACGTGGAATGACCAAGGCGCGTACACATGCAGAACTATGAGTGATGCAGACGGACACAAGAACAAGTATTGGGTGGAATGACCTAAGTGGGGTGACAACCCGCTGAGGAAAGAACAATGATCCTAATGCCGGATGCAACAATTACACTACAATGCAATAGAAATGGATATGGCATGTAGCCAAAACCGTATTTTGCCTAGGAAAGGCATGTACACGTACAAGCCATGTCTGACACAGAAATGGTGCCGCAACCCTCAAACCAACATACCAGCATGGAATAGGCACGTACATATGCAGAACTGTGCTTCGACGTGAAAAGTAAGGGCACATACTAGACCAAGCTTAACAAGGAAATGTGCAAGCCATAGATGGAGGGTGATGCAGTGAATGCATGCAACTACAATGCAATGGAAATGGATATTTACAGAAAACGCATGACATATGCACTATTTACAATGATGCAATGATGCATGACATATGCATGTGTTTTTTGTTTTTTGAAATGCATGACATATGCAGTATTTACAAATGATGCATGACAATGCACTATGATGCAGTGACTATGATTGCAGCTTTCCCTATCTTACCAACAGGGCGATATACTAGGTTGGTTCAGTATCCAGGATTGAGGCGTAGACATGCCGCCTCAACCTATGGGGCTTCCACACAGATTTCAAGCCGAGGGTACACCCCCTGGGTATTTAAACCAGACTTTAGTCTCGGAAATCCCGAACCTTTGTGTTCTAGGCATAAGCCGTTCGAACTCTAGTTTTCACCGTCCCAGTTGGTCTTCTAGGAACTCACCGCAAAAACAGGCAGGTGGCTTTACCAGACCACCGAAAGTCGTTCGGGCACGACAAACGCCAAAGGAATTGCACCTTAAGAGGATTTAAGGTCTCCTAGACCGGGATGCACAAAACAATGCGATGTGCAAAAAGGTGCAATTGAATGCATGTAAAATGCAACGAGAAGCGCAGAATAGCGTGATGGAATGCATGCAAAATGCAATGAGATGCGCTAAACCGTGCGAATGATATACAATGCACTAACAAGTGCCGATGAGGCGCACAAGATAGCGCGAATGGGACGCAATGCACAAGCTAAAGCGATGCGCTAAACAGCGTGATGCATTCAGACAACGTGAATGAAGGTCTTGCACCTCCTAAGGATTTAAGGTCTCCTAGACCGTGCGTGTTTAAGGTCTCGCCAGACCGTAACGCAACAATTATACAACACTTTAAGTGAATACGATGCAAGCGAGTAAACTGAACCAAACTACATGTCGTGTAGAAAGGATTAAGAGAATTAAGCAATTCTCACGGCGCCTACGCGGAGAAGGCTAAAAGCGACTACCGAGAACACTCGGAGTCTCAAACACAACGTCTCTCTGCGTATCGTACACAGGAGAGGAAAGAGCAACACTTCTCAACGTAGTACACGCGAGAGAAGAAAGGGAAAAAGCAAAAAGAAACCTCTCAGCGTAGTACACGCGAGGGGGGGGAGTGCGAGACAACGCACATGGGACACGCATGCCAATGCAAATGAGACACGCATGCCGATGCAAATGGGGCAAATGAGGCACACGTGCCTCATAAGAATGGAAAACGGAGTGCAATGAGGTATGCATGCCTCAAAGGATGGAAAATAAAGTGCAATGAGGTACACGTGCCTCAAAGGATGCAAAACAATACAAGTGTGACATGCATGCCACACGAAATACAAAACAATGCAAGTGTGACACGCATGCCACGCGAAATGTAAAACAATACAAGTGTGACACGCATGCCACACGAAATGTAAAACAAGGCATGATGTGCGAGGCAACGTATGTATTGAGGTACACGACAACGCGTGAAAATGCTTGTAATAAAATGCATGATAATGCATGACGGCGCAATGCAACGCACCGATCAGTGTGATGAATGTATGCAACGCACACGGGGCAACTTTTGAACCTTGTAAAAACCAAAATGATACAAAAGGATACATCTTCGCATGAATTTGAGCGCCGCGCGTGGAAAACACGATCTGAGGTCAAAACGGAGGCCGGTTGAGCATTGGAAACGCGCCATTTTGCACTACTTTGAACAACAAAGGCCCTGAACCTACACTTTTAATCCAAAAAAAAAGGTGTAGGAGGCTTGGAAACCACTGAGGAAGGGCACCGGATTCCCACCGGCAGTCAGGGGACATCACCGGCCTTCCATCGGCACTAAAACAAATCCATCGGCAAACTATTGTGCCGACCGGCAAAGAGTGTGGCCGACCGGCACAAAATTCCTGTGTCGGGGCAGTTTTGGTATTTCGCCACGGGTGTTTTAAAATAGGGCCTTCAACCCTATTCTTTTCACTTCTCCTTGCTCGAAAATTCCTCCCCCTTCTCTCTAGAGTATTTTCGACCCTCGATCCTTGCATTTTCTCGCGTTTTAGGCTCGATTTCGTCGTTTGATTCGTGAATACCTTCGCGTTTCGCACATTTTCGACCGATCGAAATTTCGTTTCGGCACATCCTTTGCCATTTTCGTCTTTTTGGGACTTGTTCCCCTCGATCTCTTCTCAATACCCGTGCCTTTTCACATTTCAACCTTCCCGGCCTTTCCCGACCCTCTCGGGGTTGACTTTTTGGTTGACCCTTCACATTCTTACCCGGTTTTCCATTTTTCGGTCATCTTCCCATTCTCTTCCCGATGGCAGACGACCTTCCGCAGGGTGGACCCCCTCCAAAGATCGAGATGGAGCCCGAGGTTGATCCCGTGCCACTTCGCATCCGGCCATTCGACCCAGAGACTTACAAGCCTGCAGTCCATGTGATGCTCCCGGACGAACTTCGCCAGTTCCGGAGTTTCGAGAGGGGCGTGGCATGCGAGCTTCTCCTGCGCGAGCCTACCTCCCACCTGTCTTTCGGCGCTTCCGAGGTAACTTTCTTTCCCCGGTTTACTTTTCCGCAATGTAGAACATTTAACTGCCATAGTTGCCTCTGTTCTTTAACTGCTTAATTCTGATATACTGTACACTGTAGTTGATTGTAGACAAACTCACAAGTGATATCTATTTCAGACTGACATGCGCACACACACTTCACTAGCCCCGAATCACCCGAATACACGGTGCGTACTGTATTTCATTGTTATGCACACTGGCACCCGGTACTTGCTTGAATCTGAAAACATGCTGCATGCTGTATTTATACTGAACCATTCAAACATGCTGACACATCAGACGTTGTAGTTCATCTACTAGCACACTGTAACCCGATATCTGCTTGAATCTGAAAAATGTGCACACATGCACCATATCTGTACGCTGATCTTCACTGCATCTTGAATATTGCTTCGCAATTGTTGTTTTTGATTACAGGGAGACTCCCATACCATCCGTGGGTATGGGAACGTCGTTGCTCGGGATTGGTATTTGGAGCTCCCCGGTGCAGTCCGTCAGATCGTTGATGAGGCGGGTTTCGGCATCTTTTGCAGGGGGCTCTCCCGACTTACTACCTGCAGGCCTTTGCTTGCCGCTTTAGTGGAGAGGTGGTGGGATACCACAAACTCCTTCCATTTCTCTGCTGCGGGGGACATGACGATGACCCCTTATGACTTCTCGATGCTTACTGGCATCGAGGTAGGGGGTGATCCGATCCCCTTTGACACAGACATGGGTGAGTGGGACGCCGCCCATTTGTACTGCTTTCGACTCAGCCACCCCTTGCTCGGGCAGGCTTTGTTCGATATTCCTGGTTCGAGAGCCAGTTCAGGGTTCAGCCACCCTTGACGGAGGAGCCGCAGATGACCCTGGAGGAGGTAGACCAGTACGCACGGGGCTTCATTATGTTCTTGCTTGGGACGACTCTCTTCGCGGGCCAAAGTGATCCGCCACTACGACTGGGGGGGCGCAGGCTTGGCCACTTTGTACGGCTATATGAGCTCTTCTTCCCGCCTTAGCGGACAGCTTCTTGGCGGCTACTGGCGAGCTTGGGAGGTATATCTTCTTCCTCTTTTACATTTCATTTCTCGCTTTCTATATGTACTTCGCATTTACCGCACACCTTTAATGTAGTCTGCTCTACACGATCAGATATCGACACACTGTGCACTCTGCACAATACACTGCACAACACACAGTTTTGCTATTTCTGCTTTATTCTGTATTCTGCTTTTATCTGATAAGCACACTGATATTTGCTCTGTAGTTGTGGGTGTACGCCTACTTTCCTAGGCTTGCCCCAGTACCTGACATGGAGATCCCACTAGATGTCCCCTTTTCTCACCGCTTCGATGTGAGGTGCGCCCGGAGACCTCGGGAGACTTTTATCTTTTTCCGCCGTTATTTCGACACTATCACTGCCGCGGAGGCACGTTCCACTTTAAAGTTCGTTTAAGCTTTGCTTTACACTGCATTTTTGACAATAGACAGATAACAAACTGCATTTGTGCCTGCAGATCACCTGGCGGCCTTGGGCTCCGTTGCCAGCCGTGGTGAGAGATCACTATGAGAGCGCGGCAGAGACTTCCCGCCGCCGGATTCTGTTAGAGTGCCCGGCCTGGACCGGTACTGGCGGCGTTTCTGCGTCGAGACCACAGGTTTACCGGAGCAGATAGTTCCGGGTCCTCCTCCTGTACATATGAGGCACACGGAGGGATTCTCCCTCGAGCACCTGCAGGAGTATACTGCTGGCTGGAGTGAGGAGCGTCACAGAGGCGCGGGCGACTACGCCGAGTATATTCAGACCTACATCATGCGACCCTTGAGCAGTGGTCGACGAGCTGAGAGGGAGAGGCCAGCGGCACCGGTAGCTGGGACAGGAGCCTGGGTGGGATCGTCGAGGGCGGCCCGAGTTCATGGCGGGAGTGGAGCTCAGAGAGGACAGAGAGTTAGTTGGCCAGCAATTCCCTCCACGATGACATGCCGAGGGCCGGGTGGGGAGACTTATCAGATCCCCATCGCCCCTCCTCCGGCTGGTCACGAGTTGGTTGGATTCCACGGCTTGCCTCCGGTATGTACCACCACATTTTGCATCTTGCATTGATCATTTGATTTCATATCATATTCCACAGAATACTGATGTATCTAATATTCTGCAGGCTTCCTCCGAGTACACCCGGCAGGCATTGGAGTTGTGTGCCTCCTTGATGGGGATGCTACATCGGACCTTCGACCTCCTGGCCTTCTACGGTATCTTGGTATGTTCTCTTGACCACAGCCTCACACCATACACTGTTCACACAATATGATGCACAATACAACAAAACTTGACATACAATCGTCCCGGTACTTGACAGACCATACTCACATACAACATCCTGCACTGGTATACTACTCATGGCACCCACACACTGTACTCATACACTGCATTCTGCACTGGTATATTGCCCACGGCATCCACACACTGTACTCATACACTGTATTCTGCACTAGTATATTGCTCACGGTATCCACACACTGTACTCATACACTGCATTCTGCACTGGTATATTGCTCACGGCATACTTAGTATACTGATACGTCTGCAATTCATGTTTTCCGTTCTCCCTCTTTTTAGGTCCCGTTCCCGATGCCTGCTACAGGGAGTGCTCCAGCTGGGCCCTCTATTCCTGCTCGAGGAGGGAGAGGAGGCACTACAGGTCCTCGCACCAAGGGAGGGCATGCTCATGTCGGGAGTAGCTCTCGGGCGCCTGTTCCTACTGGCGATGACGATGAGTCTGAGTCCGAGGCGGAGGCAGAGGCAGAGGCTGAGGCAGAGTCATCTGAGGAGGAGATCGGAGACGGTTCAGGCTCGAATTCAGATGATGGTGCCGACGACGATGATCCTGGGCTCGTGCCCAGGAAGAGGGTGAGGACAGACCCTCAGGCCTGAGACCACTGATGCCGTTGCAGATTTTTGCTATTTTTCTCCTTTCTGTACTTTTCTTTCTTTTGTTGGTAGTTGGATTACCTTGTACTGCCGCAGGCAGGTTTTTGTTTTCTTCAAAATTATGTACTTGAAAAGGACGATATGAAATGAAACAAACTTTTGTCTAAAAGATGTTACATTTGCGTATTTCATACTTTGCACCACATTGCATCATATTACACCTCAAATGTAAACGATATTGATTTGTTGTCTGAAAATTGAACAATTGCACTATGATCATCAGATAACAACCAATTAACAGCAAAACAACTCAAACAAATCACTGCTCAAACTGAAATACACAGCCCACACTCTACTGGGGAGTGATCTGCATACAACCCATAACACGCTTTCGGTTCATTACACAAGAAACCCTCGAACAAAACCTAATCTGACAAGACGGACCACGAAAGCTGAAACGGTTAAAGTTGAAACACACTCGGATGTCCCACATTTTTCCTTTTCTTCTCCTACCTCACATAAATGTAGAGAATGGCACAACATTCCGAGCACAAACGATTTTGAAAAAGAGTTTCACGACCAGGGTATCGAGCCTACCACAAACACTGCGAGACAGACTCAAACAAAGGAACAAAATGCACACAACCTAAGAGAACGAGACACGCTCGAAAAAGACTCAAAGCCAAAATTAAGGTCAACAAATCAAAAGACACGACACACAGACGTGTTTACAACAAGACCTGAAATCTTGAGAAGCCAGTTCCTCCGGGTATTATTCCCCACCCTTTTTCATTTGTGATACTCACATCACTCGGCCCTTAGGCTCGGTTTTTCTCTCAAAACCCTTTTCTCACTTCTCTCTCTGCTTACACCTCTCGATTCTTTATTCTCTCATCATTTTTTTTTATCCCTCCCCAGAGTGGTTAATGGATGAATAGGAAGTCGCAGATTCACGCCCAACACTGTTAGCTCACGGCTATTTCTTCTGGTGAATAGAGTGCCCCGTTGGCAAGCATGTTAGCGGGGGAAAGACAGAAGACCTGACTCAATCGTGCCCCTAGTTCGTCATTTTGACCATTTTTTGTTTCCTCAAACAGTTTTGATCAAGAATGAGAGTTGGATTAACACATTTATTCGATTTTTGATTTGGAAATCATGCAAGTCAGGCTGTGAGCATTGAAAATTCTCCTTTTTGGGTCCAAACATGGTCCAATTTTGGAAAATGAAATAGTTTTCGAGAAAATAATCAAATTTAGTAAAAATTTCAAAAACTACTTTTGCAAACAGTCAATGCTCAAACGAGCACGGAACTTACCCTCGAGATGCGCAACCTCGGATCGAAGGCAATGGAAAATTGCCCCTGGCTTAAAGGGGAATAAGGCAACGGAAAGTTGCCCCTAGTTTAGACGGCAACTCGGGGCAACTTGTGGCAATGTATGGCAACGGAAAGTTGCCCCTTCTTTGGATAATGCCGCGGCATATTGTAAGCCAGTCCTGGTTGGCGACGATCGGACCCTCGGGTGCGGAGGAGTCAAAGACAGTTTGAACCAATATATGGACACAGTCACCTGGAAGGTGTTGGTGGTTTGGACTTTAAGAGGAAGTTGGTCACGTAATTCCAGGTCGTTGGAATCGAGACATTGGATTCGGAGGAGGCAAAAGTGATCAAAACCATGACATGGACTGGGATGCTACAGAAGCGTTGGGGGCTGGATTTCAAGATGAAGTTGCCTACGTATCTCAAACATGGGAATCAAGCCTTACGTAGTTCCGGTTAAGGTACACTCGGGGTATTTTAACCTTCACTGTTTAGGCTCTAACTTTTGCCAAGGCGCCCAATGCGGGTTTTCGACCTTGCGAGCTTCTTTTTCTTTTCTTTTCATTCTTGCTTTTTCTCTTTTTTTGCATTTTTTTTTCTCTTGCATTTTTTGTATTTTTTGTATTTTGTATTTCGTATTTTTTCTTTTTTCATTCTTTTCTTTGCTCTAACTTTTGCCTGGGTCGCCCTTCCAGGTTTTCGGCCCAGCGAGCCTCTCAAAGGGTAAAAGGTGTAGCAAGCCCATGCCAAATGGTTTTGAGATTGAGGCCTTTCTGTATCCAAGAGAATGACCGTTGCGTTGATTTGCAGAGAAGTCCATCACGGTTGCTTCGCGAGCCTTGCTTGGTGGGATCTGATCTCCCTGATCTGACTTTGATGCCTCTTGCTCGAGGACTGCCTCAAAATGGGCCACACAGGCGTTACACGGCAGTTAACTGTTTTGAACGGGTTCCAGGTTTGAACAGATGAATTGAATCTACAGACCGAGAGCGATCCTGGGCTGCACAATCTCAAAAGTGGTTCCACACCGGTCTTCGCAAGACTACACAAGACATTTTGTTTTTGAAAGTTTTTAAGAAAGCGACAAATCATTCGCGTTGAAGATAGTGTGGAACCAGTCTAGATCAGACCAGGATCCTTCTCAGTACTCACGCTGACAAGTATGATTTCCTTCATTAAAAGCTTAGCATGCCCCTCTTTCTCTCAAAATGATCAAAATTTTGCAAAACCCGAGGAATTCCTTCCTCTTTGTTTTTATCACCGCAGTGTTCAAAAAGGGTTTTTATGAAAAGCTTAGGTCATTACAACTATGTTCAAGGCACAAGAGAGCAGGTGGTATGCACTGTCGTTCCATTCACATCCTCTAGCACGGCTGACTCAAATAGCAACAAGTACGGAACGTGATAGCCACAACTGTTTCATTCAGATTTGTTGGCATAACTGGTTTCTCGACAGAAACAGACTCAAAAAGCAAAAACAACTGTTTATAAGACAAAACGGTGTTCGAGGCAACAACCCCGAAATCACCTGGTATACTATACAAGAGGGACTGACTCATTACAACAAGACAGACCCTGTAAGCAAAAAGACTGACTCAATACAGAGAGACAGACCCAAAATAAAACAAAAGATTGACTTGACACCCAAGTCAGGATTTACAAAACTAGCGTTGGCAAATGCTCAAAAATGCGTGCCAAACGCCACATCGAAAAAAATGTACCAGACACTACCCGCAATCGGTTCACCTTCTGATTACATACTCGCAGTATCTGTATCCTCAAAATCCAACAACTGAGTGGTGTCGGACTTTGCTGAGGTAGGCGGGAGGATAACCTCGTTGTCAATCAAATCTTGTACCTCATGGCGGAGGCGGAAGCAATTATCAGTGGCATGGCCGGTTTGCTGGTGGTACGCACAGTACAGGGAAGCATCATGTGTGGCAGGGAGATTCTTCGGTAGGGGTCGGGGCTCCAAGGGTTTAAGATGCCCCTTTTTGGTCAAAATCAACAGTGCCCTAGACAAAGGCATGTAGAGAGGATGGAAAACCCTGTGCCCTCGGGGCAGGTACTTTGGGGCCTGAGCACTCTTGCTAGATGCACTGGCGAACGGATCGGCAGGCGCGGCCTTGGATTTCTGATCCTTTCCGGGTGCAAGGTTGGGAGCGGGAAGAACTGTTTTGGCATGACGGGCCTATCCTTCTCGATTGATCGAACGCCCTCAGCGAGGCGGGAAAGCATCCTCCACAGCTTTTGACACAACTGCGGATATCTGTTGCTTGTTCATCCCCCTGGCTTTCAAAGCCTCGACTGCCCACAGCAGTTGTTCGATGAGGTCGGCATCTGTCTTCATCTTGCCTTTATCTCTGGCCTCAGCCTGGTTTAGAACTTGGCTTGATGCGTCGTTGCCATAGCTGGAGGCCATTTCCAGTTGGTTGAGTTCAATTACAATTTGTCCCAGTAGCGGGGGCTCCTGGGGTATAAAGCCTCCAGCATATGGTGCGGCTGGTGGCAAAACAGACATTCCATAGGCGAGATCCGCCACGGATCTTTGAAGATCACCTATCATTCCCATTAATTCAAATGTAGTAGGCTCGCGAGCCTGATATAGTTGAGGGGTCCAAATTGGATGTGCGGCAGGTGACCTGGGTGGATGCGGCATGTCAACAGTAGTCTCACCCTGTGGGGTAATTCCTTGACTCAATGCGGCCGTCATGACCACGATCTCTTCTGAATTCTGCATCATGCTCGGTCCTGCCTCATCAAGGAGAAGACACTAGCTGTTCTGGATCGACCCTCTGAATCTCTGAACTGAAACAAAAAACAAGCAGTATTTCAGCCCCAAACAGATCAAACACAGGTGTAGCTGGACAACTGTACTCTACTACTGATCACTGTTCCCACAGAATTACTGTTCAAAACTGAACTGATACCGCAGACATAACTGATTCTCAACAATACTGATACTAGTGCCCTCAGGCCTGATGCTCAAACTTTGCAAACTGATATATGCGTTCCCCCTGCAGAGATATACTCTAAAAAGATATAGCAGATAAATGAGAGCCAATACACCCCTATGTTGGGGTAGGGTTTCCCTGTCCTATTTTGTCAGGAGCTAGGGTTTCACTACGCACACAGCGGTTTCAAACAACTTAACATCGGGTAAGCAACCTTTCCTAGTTTGGAATGGTCACTATGGATCTGAATATGCACTAGGTCGAATGGTCAAAAAGGGTGCCCTGGTAAAACCGGGGTTTGTGTTCCTATACTGGCAGAGCCTGCAACCGGTCAGCCTTATGGACATGCCTTGACAAGACGAGCCTCCAAAGAAACCGCCAGAATAGCAGATGGCCAACACGGTCCTAGGCGCACCAATGCACATGCAATGCAAAGAAACACATAAGTGTAATCAAAACAGATATCACGAGTTCGAGTCAAGCTCTCTAAAATCCCAGTCGCAAATATAGTCGCCAGAACTTGGTGGGACCTCGCGCTACTACAGTTCGGACTCCCTTTTTGTTTTGTTGCGGTTCTAAATCTGAACCAAAGAGTCCAACTCTAGCAAATCGTTTTGAAGAAAAATAGATTTTTTGAAAAGTAGTGCCAAACATGGACTGCTTTGCTAGATTACAGAGTCGCCACCTAAATACTTTAAAATGGGAAATTTAGGAAACCCTGACTCAAGGCCACGCGTGTCCGTCATCACCAAAGTTGTCTTGGCTCGGGAGCTTGGGTACGATCGGGGAAGGTCAGCTATGAGCACCCCCTTTCGCCCGGTCCGAAGACCGGCCTCTACTAACCGTGATATCCGTTTTTGAAAACATTATGTGTTCTTATTCCAATCATTAGCCTAGAATTACTATGTTATGCGCACAGCAAACAAGTATAGACTAGATCGCCTAATTTGGAAACAAACATTGCATATCCGTTCTTTTTGAAAATGCTTTGGAATTTTCTACACGCAAGTAGGCTAAAACACGGATTTCAGTGAGTTTTCCCAACTCAAGCAATCCAACCTCCACCCACAGGCATTCAAATAGTTTATCTCATGTAAGCATTTAGCCGCATGGTAAGCATACTGTTATGTTAACATCCACACGCATGCGATATGCTAAAGCATAAATACTTACATCGTACTCCGTGCCAAAACAAGAAACTAGTTAGCAAACATGCATGACTTAGTTCATGTTAGAATGACTAATGCATCACAGGCGGAGATGCAATTTAGAGTAGGCTTGGCTAACCCCAAAGATGGCATGTGAAATGCACTCATTTGATGTACGTATTCAATTTGGAATTGAAAATACAATGCAGTTTGTATGATGTACCGAGCCCGGTGCATGTCAACAAATGCATGGATGCACGCATGCATAGCATAAAGTATGCTAAAATAAACGTGCCCTAATCTACCATCATAAGCGGGTAAATAAAAAGGGAAGAAAGAAGTGGGGGTTGGAAGACATGCACACACTCACCCACACTTATTACAGATATGCCCTCGCTCGGAGGAACCCAAAAGAATAATACAGATAATTAACTACGCAAGCTAATTAAATATTACAAACCCAATAAATTAATTAAACGAATTAACTAATTTAATTAAAACAATAAACCGCCTCGAGAAGAAGACCAGATGCAGCGCACGCTCGGGACTTGCTCGGAATCGCACTGCCATGCCTAGACTGCCTCTGTTTTCCCTACTCTGCCTTTCCGAAAACTGCCAAAGTCTCAGAACTACTTCTCAAGGCACTGGGGGATACCACCGGCTGAGGGGAAACACCACCGGCTGAAGTATGTGGCCACCAGCACAAAATGAACTCATCGGCTGATAATTTAATGCCGGCCGGCAATAAATGTTGCCAATCGGCACCGAATGTCTGCAGAACCTACAACTCACAGCAGCAGAGGGCAAAAACTTGCATGGCAATGTAATTCCAACAATGTATGCCCCCTATCATGTTTGTGACTCAAAGGGGCATGTGCCTCGATTCTCGGGCCACCAATTACGCATGCCCATGCATGATGGCCCAAAGGATCAAGTGTGCAATTTTCATTTCAAATGCATGCAATGCAAATAAACAAACCAAGGGGCTTCTACCTCCATCATGGCTTGGTCAAGAGGTAGAGCATGCATGCCAATGCAATGCAATCCTAAGCATGTTAACTAGGCATGTAACATGGCAATTGAAGCGAGGATGCTAGTATGCAAACACATATGCAAGGCAATCATACAAACCTAACAATGGGGTGAACTTAAACATGACTTAGGCAATTCCAAATTAGCCCAAAATCAGAAGCCAAATTGCCCAAAAATGAAAGCTAATCACACATGCACACATGCACATGTTATGGTTCAAACTTCAAGTATTAACCAAGCAACATTCAAGCACACTTGAAAAGAGATATCATGGGCAATTGGCATGCAACACAAGCTCTAGAAATCATGTTAGAGTATGGTGCTAAACCAACCCAAATGAGACAACATTAGCATGCAAGTATGGCCCAAATGCTCAAGGCTAGTCAAAGGGCATTGAACTACACTTGACAAGACTAAACATGGCAAGACATAAGCAACTAAAAACAGATTTCTAGCATACAAAATCAAGCCCAAAGGACCACTTAGATGTCATCTATATGGTTTAAATTAAAGGGCATGGACACATGCTCTCCCAAGGAACATACAACATGAGCTTTTGAAACATCAAAGAGGCATGCAATGCAAACACATGAGCATGTTAAATGGACTGAAATAACATGGCAAATGGACTCAAACCATTGAAATGATGCAGACAAGGCATGCTACACACTCATGCTCAAGGCTAGCAAGCCTAAAATGCAAAGAGGCTATACAATGTATGCTAAGATCAACCCAAACATTTATGGACAGACCTAAAACATGTCAAGATAGGCACAAAATCTTCATGAATCTAAGCCCAAAGCATGCTAGAAACAAAGGCACACAACCTAAGACATGTTAAGGGATCACAAGGCATTACATGGCAACTATGCTAAGCATGCATAAGGGACCAAAACCAACCCTTAGCAGTGTTATATCATGGCATAATAAACATGAAATGTAGCCTAGACATGCTCAACACACACACCAACAAAGGCTTCCTCAAGAGGCCAAAACTTGTCCTTTTCAAGGACAAGGAGAGGGGGTGGCCCTCTCCTTCTTGGGACTTCAAGGCATCATCTACACCACTGAAATCCCTCAAGATTTCAGTGGTGAAGAGACCCAAGCACCAAAATCCCGGAGCTCAACAAAATAGCACAAAAATGAGGCCTTTCAAGGCCTAAGAGGGTCCAAACTTCCCCAAAGCACAAAGTACCCTTAATAAACTATCAAGAGGACTAAAAAGTAGAACTTTTTTGTATTAAACACCAAACACAAAAATAGTTCAAAGATATGTAAAAATGGAGTGCAAGAATGGGGTAAAAAGAGGACTAGTGTCTTACCCTTGTAGACCTCTTCACCAAAGATGATGTTGTTGCTTCCTTAAGCTCTAATCCAGCCAAAAACACCAAGAACAACCTCTTGGAACCTCAGTAGCCAAGGGAAGGTGAAACACTAGGTGCTTGTGTGCAATAATGTGGACTAAAGCACCTAGTGTACAAACAAGAGAGCAAAAGAGAGATAGGATAGATATAGAACTCAAACCCTAAAACCAGTGCTTCTCTGAGGTTTTTTCTCTCTAAAATGTCTAACTCTCCAACCCTTGAGCCAAGAGGAGGAAGGGTTCTCTTATAGGCAACCAAACTTACAAGTTAAGCCACCAAGAAGCTCATCCCTCCATACACGTGTATGGAGGGAAAGAAGATGCAAGACAGCTGCCTTAAAATATCTCAAAAAGCAACTGAACAGTAGTCAGCTGGGGAAAAATGTCATTTTGCCAAAAAAGTGTGCCGACCGGCAACAAATAGTGCCGACCGGCAATATACATTGCCGGTGGAAACACAAAACCAGCCGGTGGCCTCTAGCCACTGCCGGTGGTGCAAGGGGATGTCTCACATGGCATCCTCTGCCTTTCCAAGGCAAAACACAAGTGTTTGGTGTAAAACCAGACACAAACAGTCGAGTTCGGAGATCCTGAGGCAAGGCGCGTAGCCGAGAACTCGAGGAACTCCAAACGAACACAAACATGGATAATCACCGGGTGTTCAAATGGTGACGTCCAAGTCTTGAGGACGTCAAAAATGGGGTGTCTACAACAGGCATTCAGGCAATTATATCACATAAGCAGTTAACGTCATGACAAGCATGCTTTCATGGCAACATTAACACACATGCAGTATGCTAAAACATAAACACTCACAGTGTACTTCGAGCCAAAACAAAGAACTAGTTAGAAATCATGCATGATCCTAGTTCATGTTAAGATGGCTAATGCAACACATGCAAAAATGACTAAGATAGGCTCGGCTATCTAGAATGTCATGTGAAATGCAACTTGATAACATGTATTCGAACAAGTGTATTGAAATACAATGTAATTAGTATGATGTGCCAAGCCCAGTGGATGCAATACAGATGAATGATGCACGCATGCAAGCATAAGGTATGCTAAACAAAATATGCCCCAAAACTAACCATCGTAAGCGGTTAAATAAAAGGGAGAAAGAAATGGGAATTGGAAGACATGCATCACACACACGCACGCACGCTTATTACAACAATTGGCCCTTTCAACAGAGGGTCCGAATAAGAAGCTAGCTAGCTAATCTAAGCTAATTAAACTAATTATTACAAACAATGCTAATTAACTATTCCTAGTTAACTAACTACTACAACACGAATAAGCAGCAAAACGCATTAACTACTTAAATTACATAACCAAAGCATAAACTAGCTAAGCAAATTAGCTAAGTAAAGCAGTAAACAGAGGTGCCCTCAGAGGGAAGAATGCATGCATGTCTGGTCGCCTTGTTCGGAAATCCAACGCGATGCCCCAACTTGCCTCTATTTTCAATTGTTCTCAGAACCTTGCACCAAGCTCCGGAAAGCTTAAACTCCACCATGGGAACCTGTGGGAGGGTGGCCGACCAGTTGTTGCTCTCTCCAGCCACCTGCTGACCACTTTTTGCTACTGCAAACCAGAAAAAAAGGGGTCGGCCAGCTAGTTTTTCTGGTTGGCCGACCAGTTGTTGCTGCATTCTTCTAATTTGCTACAACAGATAGCAAGAAAGGGCATAGCAATGCATTTGCAAGACATGTGTGCACAACCACCCTCCCTATCATTTCATAAGCGCAAGGGAGTGTTGTTCTCGACCCTCGAACCACCAATCGCACATCTCGATGCATGATGGCCGAGAGGCGAAATTGCACAATTCAATATGAAAATGAATGCACAAGTAAACACATAAGGCCTAGAACTCTATCATGTAGGATGAGGAGCGTTAACGACCGAGAATTGAGGCACGTTTCATCACTGTAAGTATGAAACGTTCCTTGTTTCTCGTGTTTGGACTAACACCTATTCCAAACAAAATGCAACACATAACATGGCATGCACAATGCTATGTAACATGGATTATGCAATGCAACTTAAGCATGCAAACATCTAATGCAAAAGGCCTGCAAACATGCGAGGGATAAGCATGCAAACATGAAATTAACATACTAGCATACACAATGTGAATGAACTACATGGCATACACAATGCTCATGACGACAAGCATACACAATGCAAATGGCAACTAGCATACACAATGCAATGAACAATATGGCATACTCAATGCAATGACTAACATGGCATACTCAATGCAGTGTGATCATGGCATACATAATGCGAATTAAGAGCATGGCATGCGCAATGCAAACAATAATAAAACATGCACGATGCGATGTAACATGGCATACATAATGCTCAATGGGCTGAAACTGAATGTGGGTAGACCTCAGCCATGCCCAAATCAGTGGCCATAATGATGAAACAAAGGCACAAAAGACAAGGCATGCATGCACAATGCATTGGCCATACAAGTAGGCTTAAGAGCACAACCTTCAAGAAGGCTTAAGGAGTGATAAATGCGGAAGTGTAACAACACTAAATGCACTGAAAGTAAGTAAGAAATGATGCCAAATCATTCAAACAAACACAAGTATAGCATGCAAAGGTTCTAAAGCATGAAGGCTAATAAAGAGGACTACAAAGGAGCCATGCAATACATGGCAAATATACATGAACCAACCACAAACAGAGCTCAAGTAGGTCAAAACATGGACCAAAACGTGCTAAGTTAGGGGCTCAAAGGCCTAGGCAAGATGGCATACATGCTAGGCCACAAACTAGGCAACAATGCACAACCCTTAAAGGCATTCAAAGCATGAAAGAAGTGGGACCATGGCAATGCTATACGCTCTGAAATAAAGTATTAAATGATGCCAAATCATCTAAATAGCTCAAAGATAGCATGCATGAGTCAACAAAACACAAAGCTAGCAAGGCCAATTGCACTACAGCTATACAAACCATGAAGGATATGGCAAAGGCAACCCAAAACAGTCCTAGAACATGTCAAAATGATACTAAAACATGCATGGAAGGAAGCCAAAACAAGCTAGTATGAAGGGCATAAGACATGATGCATACAAGGCAAATAAGGTGGGTTACACTACACCTATTAAGACCAAGCATGGGATGACGTAACCAATAAAAATTAGAGTTATATCATGGCAAAATAACCCACAAAACACATTGAAATGATGGCTCACAAGCTAAGGCATGAAGGCATATGCAATGATTCATGTTAAGGCATAAAGGGGCAAACCCTCCAACGCATTGAATAAGTGAAAGATGCAAGTGCATGAGCATGGAAAATGGACTGAAATCATGTAATAAATGATGCCAAATCATTCAAATAGTCCAAGTAAAGCATGCTAGTGGACTTGATGCACAAAGCTAACATGCTAGATTGAACCATGGCTATACAAAGCCAGTCGTGCATGGCCAAAACAACACAAATCAGAGCTAAAGCATGTTAAAATAGGGACAAAAGCTTCTTGAAGTTAAGCCAAAATCATACTAGAATGACATGTCAAAGTATGATGCATGTTGGGCTATTTCGTGGAATTGCACTACAAGCGCATAGAGCATGCAAGGGGTGACCAAACCAAACCCTAACAGAGGTATGACATGGAAAAACATTACCAAAGACATGCTGAAATGGACACAAAATAAGCTAGAATGACATGCTACTTCACGAAGCATACAAGACTAGTTTGTGTGATTTACACGACAAGTGTATTAGGCATGTATGGAGTGACAAAGCCAAGTAAAAACAGTAGCATGCCACAACAAAATAACCCCAAATACAAGCTAAGATATGGCCAACATAAGCTTAACAAACATGCTCACACATGAGGCTAATGAAACAAGTATTGAAGACATAAGGAGAGGGGATGACCCTTTCCTATTTGGGACCTCAAAACACCACTTCCACTACTGAAATTCCTCTGAGTTTCAGTGGTGAGAAGATCAAAACAAGGTGATCCCAAAGGCTCAAAAAGAAGGCACAAAAGCAAGGCCAAACAAGGCCTAAGAGGGGGTAAACAACCCCAAACACAAAAGTGACCTTAAACAAGTATTTTAAGGACCAAAAATTAGAAATTTTTTGAGGTAGGAAGTTAGTCTCAAAAAAACATGCAAAAGGGTCCAAAAGCTTAAGCAAGAATGGGGGTTTAAGGAGTTAAAGGCTCACCCTTGAAGACCACCTTTAAAGCTGCAACTCTAGCAAGTTTTCCAAGCTCAAACCAAACCAAAAACTTCACAACCAGCTCCTAAGAACCTCAACAACTAAAAGATGGGGTTTGAGTGTGTGTTTTTGTGTTAAAGTATGATAAAACTACACTTTTCAAGCACAAAAATGAAGTAAAGGGCAAGATAGGTACAAAGATGTGTATGTATAACTCAAGGCACCATTTTCTGAACCTAGAGGAGGGAGGAGGTGGTTCTCTCTTATAGAGAACAAAAGGTAAAGCTTTTTGAGGAAGCTAAGGGTTCAAGGCCATCCCTCCATACGGAGGATGGTTTCAGTGCCCTCTAGCTGTGCTAGCTGGAGGAAAATATCTCCAAAAAAGTGCCAAAAAGCAGCCGACCACTTGAAGTGGTCAGCTGACCACCATAAGTGGTCTCCCAAGACAAAAACTGGTCGACCATGGTGGAAGAGAGTCTAGAGCATGAAAACAATGTAGTTGTGTGGTGGCTAACCAGAAAAAATGGCCCAAAGACTAAAGAGACCAGTTGTCAGACCAGAAAACTGGCTAGCGGGAAGAAAAGTGGTCCCCAAGGGAAAATACTGTTCTCCCACCCTTGTACCACCTTCCAAATAAGGAAAACAAGATTTGTACCAAAAATGTAATATCCCGACCCTCGTACATGATTCTGGTATTTTTCCAGTCCTCTATTCTGTGTCTTAGAATGCCTATTGTGAAATTCTATGTGAATGTATGGTAAATTGCATGGAACTTAGAAATATGGATCTTTATCTGTTGAATTAGAACATTATCCGTTACACTTGACTTATTTAAATCTGAAATTTGATACCTTAGAGACTTAATGTTCAGAAATTGATTCGATATTTGGACTCTACGTGATTTTTAAGCACCAATGGGATTTTCTGTGAAATTTTCATTTCGGCATGATAAAGCGATTGAATTTCGTCTTATATGCATCCTTGTGTTTATATTTATCCCTAAGACTTATTGAGCCTATGATCAAAAACGTGGGACTCCAAGGGAGAAGAAAAAGAGAGAGTGAATAAGAGGAATTGAGGGAAAACGTGAATCACCAAGAAAGCTTGGCAAAATTGGTAGATTTGTGTGATTGACTTCAAGGTAATTCAAGTTCTCTTGTGGTGGTAACATAGGAGTTGAAGTTATGTTTGTGTTTGGTTCATGGATAATACATGTTTGATCTATGAGGTTTTTGTCAATAACTGTCTACTTTGACACTTTAATTGGGTGATGTATGACTTTATCCTTCAATCCTTGGTTTTATATCATCTTTCCATGGAAATATGTTGGTGTCATGTGTCATGTTTGAAGAATTTGAGTGTAGCATGGAATTTAGGGAAGTGATGGCTTCTAAATTAGTTTAAATGATCATAATTGAGCTAGAATCCATGTTATGGTGTTGTTAGGGTGAAGTATTGCATGAGTTTACCCTTTGATTGCATGAAAAATGAGGCTTGGTTGCTAAATTTTGGGTTGAAATCGGGCTGCCCTGAATCTGGGTCGTATGTCCGCTCGAGCGGAGGTCATGGCCGCTCGAGCGGGAAATGCACCCTCTCAGCAGTTTTTCTGAAAATTACTCTGTCCACTCGAGCGGAGAAATTTCCGCTCGAGCGCAAAAATCGACCTCGCAGCATTCTTGATCACATTGTACTGTCCGCTCGAGCGGGAAAGTTGGCGCTCAAGCGGAGGACTGTTTTGTAGGAAAAAAAAAAAAGAAAAGTGTTCATTTCATTTTGCGTGCTTGACTCACCGGTGTTTTTAGAATATTTTTCTGATGAGTGTAAGATGGTTTTAAATTCGTAAGAAATGTGGTGATACATAGAATGACTTCTTCAAGATTTAAAAAGGAAGAATACTAATTTATCAGTTATTGTGTACAGGGCACACTCCAGAAGGAACTAATACGCCACCACAACACTGTGAGTAATAGTGTAGTAAATATACATTTATGTATCAGTAATGTCTGTTAATAACCCTCTGTTTACCGTAAGTTATGGTAGTAACCTATGTATTGATTTAGAAAGGGTATGTTGAAACTATATACATACACATCCGTACATCTGGGCCGAAAGGCTATCTGGGCCGAAAGGCTATTCTGGGCCGTAAGGCTACTCTGGGCTGAAAGGCCAATCTGATAATTCTGGGCCAGTAGCCCGTTCTGTTAAAATTGTATAAAAGGCCAAGAGCCGTTTTGAAGGCAAAACCCTATCAGACTCATTTTCGTACTTAAATTTGGTAAATATGGTTTAATTGCTTAAGTACTATTATTCACTGAGCTTGTCTCATTCTGTAATTTTGTCTGATTCTGTAGGAAGCCGGCTTGGAGCACCATTCAAGCATCGTTTCATACACCTTTTGTCAGCCTAAGAACAACCAGGCACTTGAAGGAACCCTTACATGCTAGACCAGTTTCACTTGTCCTTACAATTTTGTACCCATGTTTTGCTGGTCAAGATTATTGTACTTAACGTTTTGTATACCCAAATTCTGGGCTAGATTTGTAAATGCGTATGTAACCTGATTCTGTGTGCATATTCACTTTATGTTGAATTTCTAGATGGTCCTGGCTTTAGGGTAGTTGCTCAATGGATGTGTCTGCATGTTGTTTTCAAATTTAATGGTTCCGCTCAGGCTCCTAATGATGTTCATAACAGGTCGTTCTGTCTGTTTCTGATTAGGTCATGCCCAAACCTTTTAGGGGCGGGTTAGGGGTGTGACAAGTGGTATCAGAGCACGAGTTGCTATCTCACACACGGATCCATTGAGCGTTAGGATGTCTAGAATGATGCAGGCATCATGTAGGGAAGAAAGAAAGATAGCAACGTGACATGATTTCTGCTAACATTAATGATGATGGTCAATGTTTCTTGTATTCCTTTGTGTATGTTGTAATTGGCTGTTTTGTAGACTATGGTGAGAACAAGGGCCAAGAACCTAAGATGCTACCTCAAAGACGGTTGGACAGATGGAAAGAATGATTATGGAAGTGGCGGAAACTTTACGACAACAACAACAAAGAACAACCTCAACCACCACCACCGCCAAGATTCCCCAGTAGTGCAAGACATTCATGCCGAGGATCGCACTATTACACTTACAAGGAGTTTAAAAGATGAAACCACCATCGTTTAAAGGAGGAATTGAACCAATGAAGGCGGAAGCATGGGTGTTAGGGATAGAGAAATTGTTCGAAGTTTTCCCTTGTACTGAAGCTCAAAAGGTGCAGCTTGCTGCTTTCACTCTTGAAGATGAAGCACGGAGATGGTGGATGCTTATTAGAACAATGCATCAGGAGTTGACATGGGACAGGTTCTTGGTGCTGTTTTATGATAAATATTTTCCCCAGAGCATGTGAGACAAGAAAGTGACCGAATTTGAAACGTTGAGACAAGGAAACAAAATTGTTACTGAATATGAAGCTCAATTCGCGGAATTAGCTCGGTTTGCACCTCACATGGTAGACACAGAATACAAGAAGGCGCGGAAATTTGAAGGAGGATTACGGAGTGCCATTCAGGACCGGATTAATGTGTTGAAATTGCCTACCTACGTTGATGTCTTGGAACGGGCTGTTATAGCAGAAGGGAATCTTGCTACTTAAACTCGAATTTCTAAATGGAAAGGGAAAAGGCAGAATAATCAATGGTCCAAGGGATCAACCACTTCACCGAACAAAAAGCAGAATTCAGGGATCTCCAACTCTATTGCTTCCTCCCAAAACTCAACTCCCGTGTGTCCAGAATGTGGGTGGAAACATCATGGGGTGTGTTACCGATTATCTGGGGCATGTTTTCGGTGTGGCAAGACGGGGCATTTGATAAAAGACTGTCCGCAAAAGAACCAACAAACGGGTAATAAGGCCGCCACAAGTTCGGTAGGGTCGTTAATTCCCAATGTCAAGTCGATCACAAACCGCTAATAACAAGGATACTCGAGACAAGGTAGAGTATTTTGCGTTGGTTCCGGAGATGATGTAATGCACGCAACAACAAAGGGTATCGTGTAAATTTATGGTTTATGGCCATTCTGCTTATGTTTTATTTGATTCTGGCTCTACCTGTTCCTTTGTGTCAAAACTATTTGCGAAGAACTTAGATAAATCTGAGGAAGAGTTGACCTATGTGTTATGTGTATCATCACCCATAGGAAATTCTATGATCTGTACTTCTATTTATTCTGCTTGTGAAATTCTCATCGGAGATATTTGTGTGTATGCTAATTTATTACCACTTGATATGACTTCGTTTGATATTATTTTGGGAATGGATTGGTTGGGTGACTACGGTGCTACTATAGACTACTTAAGAAAACAAATTAAATTCCACCCTCCGGGTCAATCAGAAACTATTTTTCAAGGACAGGAAGTGACGCGACCACCGTATGTGATCTCTGCAGCCAAGGCTTGCAAATTACTTCAAAAGGGGTGTCAGGGGTATTTATGTGGCGTTGTGGAAGAGCCAGTGGTGAATGAAAATGTTGATGTGATCCCGGTTGTTTGTGAATTTCCAGATGTCTTTCCAAAGGAATTGCCAGGAGAATTAGTGGACCGTGAAATCGAGTTCACGATTGAAGTGTTACCGGGAGTTCAACCCGTTTCAAAAACTCTGTATCGAATGGCACTGGCTGAAATGAAAGAATTGAAGATTCAGTTGCAAGACCTACTAGATAAGGGGTTTATCCGCCCGAGTGTTTCTCCATGGGGTGCACTAGTCCTGTTTGTGAAAAACAAAGATGGAACACTTCGATTATGTATAGACTACCGGGAGCTTAATAAAGTAACAATCAAGAATAAGTATCCCCTACCGCGAATCGATGATTTATTCGATCGCCATAAGGGCATGTGTCTTTTCCAAGATTGATCTACGATCCGGATACCATCAATTGAAGGTTAAAGCTGAGGATATTGAGAAGACAGCCTTCCGCACTCGATACGGTCATTATGAATTTCTGGTTATGCCTTTCGGAGTTACAAACGCACCAACAGCATTTATGGATCTGATGAACCGGGTTTTCAAACCTTATTTGGATGAGTTTGTAATAGTCTTTATTGATGATATTCTTGTCTATTCAAGAAATGCAGAGGCTCATGAAAACCACCTTCGTCAAATTCTTCAAACCCTCCGAGAAAAGAAGTTGTACGCAAAGCTAAAGAAGTGTGAATTTTGGCTACATGAAGTGGCATTTCTGGGGCATGTCATAACTAAGGAGGGAGTCTCTGTTGATCCAAGTAAGATTGAGGCAATTGTAAACTGGCCAACCCCGACTAATGTAACTGAAGTGCGTAGTTTCATGGGACTAGCCGACTATTATCGGAGATTCATTTAGGACTTTTCTAAGATTGCTGTGCCACTTACTCAGCTGACTAAAAAGGGTATTGCATTTGAATGGACTGAATTGAGGGAGTCTGCTTTCCGAGAATTAAAAACAAAGTTAACTACAGCCCCGGTCCTTGCATTACCATCCGGTACTGAGGGATTTGTGATTTATAGTGATGCTTCACATAAGGGACTTGGTTGTGTGCTTATGCAAAATGGAAGGGTTATTGCCTATGCCTCTCAACAGCTTAAACCTCATGAGAAAACTTACCCCACACATGATCTTGAACTGGCTGCAGTCGTTTTTGCTTTAAAGATTTGGCGGCATTATCTGTATGGAACTTCTTGTGATATTTATACTGACCATAAAAGTCTCAAATACCTGTTCACCCAAAAAGAGTTGAATATGCGCCAACGACGGTGGTTAGAATTCATCAAGGATTATGATTTACAGCTCCACTATCATCCTGGTAAAGCCAACACAGTAGCAGATGCGCTTAGTCGGAAAAATATGGGGATTTTGGCAAGTTTATTAATAAAGGGAAAGGAATTGTTAAGCGACCTGAACAAAATGGATATCGACTTGGTGCCACCTAGTCAAGGAATAGCGATGGCAACAATGATGGCTCAACCGACATTACTTGGGGAGATTAAGTTATGTCAAAAGGAGGATGCCGCTTTAAAGGAAATATGTGATGAAATGGAGATAAAACTGAAACTGGGGTTCACTTTGACAGACTCTGTACTTAAATTCCAAAATCAATTGTGTGTCCCTAATGTGGTAGAACTTAAACGGAAGTTAATGGAGGAAGCACATGCCTCGAGAGTTTCAATGCACCCAAGAAGTACCAAGATGTATCGAGACTTGAAGCAAAATTTTTGGTGGCCAGGTATGAAGAGAGAAATAGCAGAGTTTGTTTCTAAGTGTTTGCAGTGCCAGCAAGTAAAGGCAGAACATCAGAAACCCGCAAGGTTATTACAACCCCTTCCAATTCCGGAGTGGAAATGGGAACACCTAACTATGAGTTTTATTGTAGGTTTGCCACGGACGTCTCGGGGTATGAATTCTATATGGGTCATTGTTGACCGATTAACTAAGTTCGCCCACTTCTTGCCTGTGAAAACTCAATATAATGCCGACAAACTTGCTACGCTCTATATGAATGAAATTGTAAGGCTTCACGGTGTTCCGGTCTCAATTGTGTCAGACAGAGATCCAAAATTTGTGTCAAGGTTTTGGCAAAGTTTACAGAATGCAATGGGTACAGAATTAAAGTTTAGCACAGCTTTCCACCCTCAAACTGATGGACAATCCGAGAGGACGATTCAGACACTAGAAGATATGCTTCGAATGTGTGTTCTAGATTTTCAAGAAAGTTGGGAAACTCATCTGCCGCTGATTGAATTTGCATATAATAATAGTTATCATTCGAGTATTGAAATGGCACCCTATGAAGCTCTGTATGGAAGACCGTGTCGCTCACCTGTATGTTGGGCTGAGGTGGGAGATAGACCCTTGTTAGGGCCGGAGATTGTCCAGTTGACAATTGAGAAGATTAAAATTATTCGAGAAAGATTGAAAACTGCTCGAAGTAGACAGAAGAGTTATGCAGATAACCAGCGAAGGAATTTGGAGTTTGACGAGAACAGTCATGTCTTTGTGAAAGTTACCCCAATGAAAGAACACCCAAGATTTGGAAAAAGGGGTAAGCTAACACCCCGATATGTTGGTCCCTTTCAGATCTTACAAAAAGTAGGCCCAGTAGCCTACCGAGTCGCCCTTCCACCACATATGAGTCAGGTTCATAACGTATTTCATGTTTCCATGCTCCGAGAGTATCTTCCGGATCCATCTCATATCATTGATTATCATCAAATTGAGCTAACCGACAAGTTAACATATGAGGAAAAACTAATTAGAATTCTGGACCGTCAGGCAAAACAGTTACGGAACCGAGAAATTCCAATGGTAAAAGTGGAGTGGCAAGAGCATTACGGAACTGAAACAACTTGGGAAAAAGAAGATGAAATGCAAAGTCAATATCCGCATCTGTTTACGCCCTAAGGTAAAAGCAAGTTTGGAGGACCAAACTTAATTAAGGGGCGGAGAGTGTAATATCCCGACCCTCGTACTTGATTCTGGTATTTTTCCAGTCCTCTATTCTGTGTCTTAGAATGCCTATTGTGAAATTCTATGTGAATGTATGGTAAATTGCATGGAACTTAGAAATATGGATCTTTATCTGTTGAATTAGAACATTATCTGTTACACTTGACTTATTTAAATCTGAAATTTGATACCTTAGAGACTTAATGTTCAGAAATTGATTCGATATTTGGACTCTATGTGATTTTTAAGCACCAATGGGATTTTCTGTGAAATTTTCATTTCGGCATGATAAAGCGATTGAATTTCATCTTATATGCATCCTTGTGTTTATATTTATCCCTAAGACTTATTGAGCCTATGATCAAAAACGTGGGACTCCAAGGGAGAAGAAAAAGAGAGAGTGAAGAAGAGGAATTGGGGGAAAACGTGAATCACCAAGAAAGCTTGGCAAAATTGGTAGATTTGTGTCATTGACTTCAAGGTAATTCAAGTTCTCTTGTGGTGGTAACATAGGAGTTAAAGTTATGTTTGTGTTTGGTTCATGGATAATACATGTTTGATCTATGAGGTTTTTGTCAATAATTGTCAACTTTGTCACTTTAATTGGGTGATGTATGACTTTATCCTTCAATCCTTGGCTTTATATCATCTTTCCATGGAAATATGTTGGTGTCATGTGTCATGTTTGAAGAATTTGAGTGTAGCATGGAATTTAGGGAAGTGATGGCTTCTAAATTAGTTTAAATGATCATAATTGAGCTAGAATCCATGTTATGGTGTTGTTAGGGTGAAGTATTGCATGAGTTTACCCTTTGATTGCATGAAAAATGAGGCTTGGTTGCTAAATTTTGGGTTGAAATCGAACGCCTGAATCTGGTCGATGTCCGCCGGCGAGGTCATGGCCGCCGGCGGAAATGCACCTCTCGCCAGCTTTTTCTCGAATACTCGTCCGCTCGAGCGGTGGAATTTCCGCTCGAGCGCAAAAATCGACCTCGCAGCATTCTTGATCACATTGTCTCGCTCGCCGAGGGAAAGTTGGCGCTCGAGCGGAGGACTGTTTTGCAGGAAAAAAAAAAAAGAAAAGTGTTCGTTTCGTTTTGCGTGCTTGACTCACCGGTGTTTTTAGAATATTTTTCTGATGAGTGTAAGATGGTTTTAAATTCGTAAAAAATGTGGTGATACATAGAATGACTTCTTCAAGATTTAAAAAGGAAGAATACTAATTTATCAGTTATTGTGTACAGGGCACACTCCAGAAGGAACTAATACGCCACCACAACACTGTGAGTAATAGTGTAGTAAATATACATTTATGTATCAGTAATGTCTGTTAATAACCCTCTTTTTACCGTAAGTTATGGTAGTAACCTATGTATTGATTTAGAAATGGTATGTTGATACTATATACATACACATCCGTACATCTGGGCCGAAAGGCTATTTGGGCCGAAAGGCTAATCTAGGCCGAAAGGCTATCTCGGGTCGAAAGGCTATTCTCGATAATTCGGGCCGAGAGTCTGCCGTTAAAATTGTATAAAAGGCCAAGAGCCGTTTTGAAGGCAAAACCCTATCAGACTCATTTTCGTACTTAAATTTGGTAAATATGGTTTAATTGTTAAGTACTATTATTCACCGAGCTTGTCTCATTCGTAATTTTGTCTCGATTCAGAGAAGCTTGGGAGCACCATTCAAGCATCGTTTCATACACCTTTTGTCAGCCTAAGAACAACCAGGCACTTGAAGGAACCCTTACATGCTAGACCAGTTTCACTTGTCCTTACAATTTTGTACCCATGTTTTGCTGGTCAAGATTATTGTACTTAACATTTTGTATACCCAAATTCTGGGCTAGATTTGTAAATGCGTATGTAACCTGATTCTGTGTGCATATTCACTTTATGTTGAATTTCTAGACGGTCCTGGCTTTAGGGTAGTTGCTCAATGGATGTGTCTGCATGTTGTTTTCAATTTTAATGCTTCTGCTCAGGCTCCTAATGACGTTCATAACAGGTCGTTCTGTCTGTTTCTGATTAGGTCATGCCCAAACCTTTTAGGGGCGGGTTAGGGGTGTGACAAAAAACAAACCAAAAAGGATGCAAGATGAAAGCTTGGGAGTCAAGGCGCGTGACTGGGAGACTCGAAAACTAGTCTACGGGCATCAAAGGTGATCTACGACCACAAAAGTGTTCTCCTGGATCACAGTGTCCCTCTAGGTACAGGCAACAAGGTGTGGTTCAAAAACCACGCCAAACGGGGAACGTTAAGCAGTCCTGAGTCAAGGCACGTGGCCAAAGGCTCCGAAAATCGGAAACTGGTCTCCAAACGGGAAAAGTCATCTACGACCACAAAAAGTGGTTTACGACCACAAAAGAGTGATCTACAAGACCTCTCCTTCCCTCAGCAAGGAAAACAAGGCTTGGTTCGCAAACCAAGCCGAAGAACAAAGAGTTCAGAGGCCTAGAGGCCCAGAGGCAAGGCTCTTAGCCAAAACTCCGAAACCTCGAAACGAGCACAACACGCACAATCACCGAGCACTGAATCGATGACGTCTGAGTCTTAAGGTCGGTCAAAAATGGGGTGTCTTGTCACACCCCAACCCAGCCCCTATAAGTTTGGGCATGACTAAAGCAGAAACAGACAGAATAACCTGTATGGTATTCATTGGGGGCCTGAACGGAAGCATTAAATTTAAAACGACATCTAGAAATATCCATTGAGCAACTATCAACAAGCCAGGACCATCTTAACATTGAACATAAGGTAACATGCACACAAAATGAGGTTACATAAACATTTACAATCCAAATTTGGTCTTAGGCATACAAAACAATAAATACATATCCCTAACCAGCAATGTGGATACCAAAAGTTACATATACAAGGTAAACTGATCTAATATGTAAGGGTTTCCTCCAGTGCCTAGTTATCCTTAGGCTGACAAAAATGCATGAAGTGCTAGATCGGCTCCTCAAGCTGGTTCCTACAGAATCAGACAAAATTACAGAATGAGACAAGCTCAGTGAATAGTAGTGCGTAGTAATAAAATCACAATGTACAGTAGTATATGTATCAAAATCAAACACCGGGATAGCAGATTGGCCTATTGGCCCAGATAGCCTCGCGGCACAGATAGCCTTTTTCGGCTTGGCCTTCGGCACAGATAGCCTTGCGGCACAACTGTAGCCTTGCGCACGAGATAGTCTTCGACTCGGGTAGCCTTTATGGCAGGTAGCCTTACGGCACAACAGATAGCCTTTCGGCACAACAGATAGCCTTTCGGCACAAGTATACGAATATGGTTTCCACTTTGCACTCCCAGATCATTACACAACTTACAATTATGTCTTACAGAACAGATACATAAATATGTATGTAATGCACTATTACTCACAACGTTGGGGCGGTGTACTAGTTCCTTCTGGAGTGTGCCCTTAACTTGCCTCTTTCAATTCTATCAATTTGATTAGCTTCCCTTGGTGAACCACAAGTTTCCCCCAATTGCTCACCCACGTTTCTCTCTTCTCTCCCTCTTAGAGTCCCACGTTTTGATCACAAGTTCCACAAGTCTTAAACATAGATATTTAGCAATATATATAAGAGCATAAAAGACGAAAATCAATCGCTTTATGGTGCCGAAATTAAAATTTCACAGAAAATCCCATTATAGCTTAAAAATCATGTAGATTCCAAATATCAAATCAATTTCTGCAAATTAAATCTCTAAGAGGCTCAATTTCCATTTTAAGTAATTCATGTGTAACAGATACGTTCTAATTCAACAGATAGAAACTCATATCTCTAAGTTCCATGCTCTTTTACTATATTTTCACATAGATTTTCACAATAACATTCAAAGACACAGAATAGGGGATTATAAAGACAGCAGAATCAGATATGAGGGTCGGGGTATTACACTCTCCCCCCCTTATTTAAGTTTGGTCCTCCAAACTTGCTTTTACCTTAGGACGAAAATAGATACGGATATTGATTTTGCATTTCATCCTCTTTTTCCCAGGTTGCCTCGATCCGTAGTGCTCTTGCCACTCCACTTTTACCATTGAATTTCGGTTAATCGCTTCACCCGACGATCCGAAATTGGAGTGGTTTTCTTCATATGTTAACACAATTGTTAGCTCAACTGATGATGGTCAATAATATGGGATGGATCTGGAAGGTACTCTCGAGCATAGAAACATGGAATACGTTATGAACCCGACTCAAATGTGGCGGAAGGGCGACTTCGAAGCCACTTGTCCCAACTTTCAGAAAATCTGAAAGGACCGACATATCGGTGTTAGTTTACCCTTCTTTCCAAATCTTGGGTGACCTTTCATTGGGGTGACTTTCACAAAGACATGATCGCTTCATCAAATTCCAAATTCCTTAAACGGTTATCTCAAGAATGTTATCTGCGCGGCTTTTGAGCAAGCCACTTTCTCGAATAATCTTCACTTTTTCGTTCAAGTTAATCGAACGATCTGGCCCTAACAAAGGCCTATCTCCTACCTCAGCCCAGCACACTGGTGAGCGACACGGTCTCCCATACAGGGCTTCATAAGGTGCCATTTGAATACTCGAATGGTGGCTATTGTTATACGCGAATTCAATCAATGGTAGATGAGTCTCCCAGCTCTCTTGAAAATCCAGAACACACATGCGAAGCATATCTTCTAACGTCTGAATCGTCCTTTCGGACTGTCCATCGGTTTGAGGATGGAAAGTCATCAACTTCAATTGCACCCATTGCATCTGTCAGACTCGCCAAAACCGTGATACAAATTTTGGATCTCTGTCCGACATAATTGAAACCGGGACTCCGTGAAGCCTTACAATTTCATCTATATAGAGCAAAGCAAGTTTGTCGGCGTTATATTGGGTCTTCACAGGCAAGAAATGGGCGGATTTGGTTAGTCGGTCAACAATAACCCATATCGAATTCATACCTCGAGGCGTCCGTGGTAATCCTACTACAAAATCCATCGTTAGGTGTTCCCATTTCCACCCGGAACCGAAGGTTGTAACAACCTCGCGGGTTTCGATGTTCTCGCTTAACTTGTCGCACCGCAAACATTTGGATACAAACTCGCAATCTCCTTCTTCATACTTGGCCACCAGAAATGTTGTTTCAAATCTTGGTACATTTTGGTACTTCCTGGATGTATTGAGACTCTCGAGGCATGTGCTTCTTTCATCAACTTTCGTTTAAGTTCTACCACATTAGGGACACACACTCGACTCTGGAAATTTAAGTACGGAATCGGTCAAAGTAAATCCCATCTTGGTTTTGTCTCCATTTCACTACATATTTTCTTGAGGGCGTCCCTCCATTTGACGAGCTTGATCTCTTCCAAGAGTGCCGGTTGAGCCATCATTGCCGCTATTGTTGCTCTTGCCCGTAGTATTAAGTCAATTTCCATCTTATTCAGTCCCCTATCAATTCTTTACTTTACGTCAATAGACTCACTTTTTCCCATATTTTTCCGATCGAGGCTCACATCGTGTTCGCTTTGCAGATGATAGTGAAGCCGCAAATCATAGTCTTTAATAAGTTCTAGCCACGCCACATTGGCGATATTCAACTCCTTTTGGGTGAAGAGGTATTTGAGGCTTTTATGATCGTGATAAATATCACAAGAAGTCCCATACGATAATGTCGCCAAATCTTTAACGCAAAGACAATCGCCGCCAATTCAAGGTCATGTGTGGGATAACTTTTCTCATGGGGTTTAAGTGGCGAGGCGTGGCGATAACTCTTCCGCTCGCATAAGAACACAACCCCCCTTATGTGAGGCGTCACTATAAATTACAAATCCTCGTTACGATGGTAATGCAAGAATCGAGGCGGTAGTTAACTTCGCTTTTAACTCCGAAAGCAAATTCTCTGTTCATCCATTGAAACGCAATGCCCTTCTTCGTTAGTCGTAAGTGGTACAACAATCTTAGAAAAGTCTTGGACAAATCTCCGATAATAACCTGCTAGTCCCATAAAATGCGACTTCGTTACATTAGTCGGGGTTGGCGCTTTACTATTGCTTCAATCTTACTTGGATCAACGGAAACTCCTTCTTTAGTTATAACATGACCCGTAAATGCCACTTCATGCACCAAAATTCACACTTCTTCGCTTTTATCTGACTTCTTTTCTCGGAGAGTTTGGAGGATTCGCGAAGATGATTCTCATGAGCTTCTACATTCCCGAGTAAATAAGGATGTCATCTATAAAGACCACTACAAACTCATCCAGATAAGGTTTGAAAACTTCTCATCGATCCATAAATGTCTTTGGTGCGTTTGTAACCCCAAAGGCATAACTAAAATTCATAATGACCGTAGCGGGTTCGGAAGGCTGTCTTCTCGACATCTTCGGCTTTAACTTTCAATTGATGATACCCGGACCGCAAATCAATCTTAGAGAAAACCTGCGCCCCTTGTAACTGATCAAATAAATCATCAATTCTCGGTAGAGGATACTTGTTTTTGATCGTTACCTTATTAAGCTCCCGGTAATCTATGCATAAACGAAGTGTCCCGTCTTTCTTCTTCACAAACAGGACTGGTGCACCCCAGGGAGAGACACTTGGACGAATAAACCCTTTATCCAGTAAATCTTGAAGTTGACCCTTCAATTCCTTCATTTCAGCTAATGCCATTCGATACGGAGTTTTAGAGATGGGTTGAGTTCCAGGTAACACATCAATTGTGAACTCTATTTCACGGTCCACTAACTCTCCCGGCAGTTCCTTTGGGAAGACATCCGGAAAGTCACAAACAACCGGAAGCGCATCAATATTTTCATTCTCTACTGGGCCTCCCAGAACATTACACAAATACCCCCGACATCCTTTTTGAATCAGTTTGTAGGCCTTAGCTGCAGAGATCACATACGGTGGTGATGTCACTTCTTGACCCTGGAAGATAGTTTCTAACTGGCCCGGAGGATGGAATTTAATTTGTTTCATCAAGCAATCTATGGTAGCCCCGTATTCTCCCAACCAATCCATCCCCAAAATAATATCAAATGAAGTCATATCAAGTGGAACTAAATTAGCATATACACGAGCATTTCCAATGAGAATTTCACAAGTAGGATAGACAGAAGTACAGATCAAGGAAGTCCCCATAGGCGATGTAACACACAACACATAGGCTAATTCTATTTCAGGTGTATCTAAGTTCTTTGCAAATTGCTTTGACACAAAAGAGTAGGTAGAGCCAGAATCAAACAAAACATAAGCAGAGTGGCCATAAACTGTAAATGTACCTGACACTACTGTTGTTGCATTCTGTATATCTCCCGGAACCAACGCAAACACCCTACCTTGCTTCATGGCGTCCTTGTTATTACTTGGTTTGACAATGGATTTGGCACTAGGAGTCGGTAGACCGGTGAGCTTGTGGCGGCCTTACTACCGGGTTGTTGATTCCTTTGTGACATTCCCTAATCAAATGTCCTGTTTTCCACACCGAAACAAGCTCCAACCGATGGCAAACCCCACGATGTTTCAACCCGCATTCCTGACACTCAGGAGTCGAATTCTGAGATGTTGCACTGGTGAAGTTTCCCGAATTCTGCTTTTTATTTGATGTAGTTGTTGATCCCTTAGACCATTGAGTATTTTGCCTCTTCCCTTTCCATTCAAATCCGAGTCGAGTAGCCAAATTTCCTTCGCGATGATGACTCGCTCCAAGACATCAACGACGTCGGTAACTTCAACACATTGATCCGATCCTGAATGGCATTCCGTAATCCTCCTCGAATTTCCGCGCCTTTTGTACTCTGGTTCTACCATGTGAGGTGCAAACCGAGCTAGTTCAAAACCGGGCTTCAGACTACCACTGATTTTGTTTCCTTGTCTCAACGTTTCAAACTCGCCATTTCTTGTCTCGCATGCTTTGAGGAAAATATTTGTCATAGAATAACACCAAGAACCTGTCCCAAGTCAACTCAGGATACATTGTTCTGGTAAGCATCCACCACCTCCGTGCCTCCTCTTCAAGCGTGAAAGCGGCGAGCTGCACTTTCTGAACTTCAGTACAAGGAAAGACTTCGAATAGTTTCTCTATCCCTAGCACCCATGCCTCCGCCTTCATCGGTTCAATTCCTCCTTTAAACGAGGGTGGTTTCATCTTTTTAAACTCCCGTATAAGTGTGATGGTACGATCCTCAGCGTGAATATCTTGCATTATTAGAGTCTTGGCGGGGTGTGGTGGTGAGGTTGTTGTTGCTGTTGTTGTCGTAGGGTTTCGGCCATATCCCTCATCATTCTTTCCATCCTATCCAACCGCACCGAGGTAGCATCTTCTGGCTCATCAGCCCTTGTTCTCACCATAATCTACAAAACAAATCAGTATACCATACACAAGGTGTACAAGGAAATCAAATTATTAGCATTAGTATTAGCAGAAATTACATCACGTTGCTATCATTCCTACCTTCCTGTTTGATGCCTACTACACTAGACATCCTAACGCTCAATGGATCCGTGTGTGAGATAGCAACTCGTGCTCGATACCACTTGTCACACCCCAACCCAAATTTCTATAAGTTTGGGCATGACTAAAGGTAAATGCATGAATAACCGTATGGTATTCATTGGGGCCCTGAGCGGAAGCATTAAATTTAAAAGCGACATCTAGAAATATCCATTGAGCAACTATCAACAAGCCAGACCATCTTAACATTGAACATAAGGTAACATGCACACAAAATGAGGTTACATAAACATTTACAATCCAAATGTGTCTTAGGCATACAAAACAATAAATACATATCCCTAACCAAAGAATGTGGATACCAAAAGTTACATATACAAGGTAAACTGATCTAATATGTAAGGGTTTCCTCCAGTGCCTAGTTATCCTCAGGCTGACAAAAATGCATGAAGTGCTAGATCGGCTCCTCAAGCTGGTTGCTACAGAATCAGACAAAACTACAGAATGAGACAAGCTCAGTGAATAGTAGTGGGTAGTAATAAAATCACAATGTACAGTAGTATATGTATCAAAATCAAACACCGGATAGCAGTTGGCCTATTGGCCCGGATAGCCTCGCGGCCTCATGACAACAGATAGCCTTCTTGGCTGCGGGTACAGATATGCGGCCTTAAGTGAGCCTTATGCACGATAGTCTTCGACTCGGGTAGCCTTGCGGCACGTAGCCTTACGGCACAATGATAGCCTTTCGGCTGTGATAGCCTTTGACAACAGATAGCCTTCGGCACAAGTATCTGAATATGGTTTCCACTTTGCACTCCCGGATCATTACACAACTTACAATTATGTCTTACAGAACAGATACATAAATATGTATGTAATGCACTATTACTCACAACGTTGGGGCGGCGTACTAGTTCCTTCTGGAGTGTGCCCTTAACTTGCCTCTTTCAATTCTATCAATTTGATTAGCTTCCCTTGGTGAACCACAAGTTTCCCCCAATTGCTCACCCACGTTTCTCTCTTCTCTCCCTCTTAGAGGCCCACGCTTTTGATCACAAGTTCCACAAGTCTTAAACATAGATATATAGCAATATATATAAGAGCATAAAAGACGAAAATCAATCGCTTTATGGTGCCGAAATTAAAATTTCACAGAAAATCCCATTATAGCTTAAAAATCATGTAGATTCCAAATATCAAATCAATTTCTGCAAATTAAATCTCTAAGAGGCTCAATTTCCATTTTAAGTAATTCAAGTGTAACAGATACGTTCTAATTCAACAGATAGAAACTCATATCTCTAAGTTCCATGCTCTTTTACTATATTTTCACATAGATTTTCACAATAACATTCAAAGACACAGAATAGGGGATTATAAAGACAGCAGAATCAGATATGAGGGTCGGGGTATTACATGTCTACAGTTGCCCTCTTTGACAAAACTCAAAAGTCATAAGTGACGGGAATGAATGTCAAAGCCCAGAGATGACCCATTTTTCACAAGGCCGAAGACTTAGACAAACAGGCAAGATAACAAAGAGATGTGCCCGCGGGCAGGGGCAAAATGCAAATGACATGCAAGATGCCAAACATAACTTATGATCATGCAAAGAAAGCTGTAATGAAGCAATTATACACAATAAATGCAACAGTTTAAGCAAACAAATTCAAACCAAACTACATTACATGTAGAAAGGATGTAAGAGAATTATACAATTCTCACTACGCCTCACGCGGAGTAGATACAATATCGTGCGGTTTGTCTAGTCGCGCTAGCTTCAAATGAACCATACATACAATATCGTCTGGTTCGTCTGGTCGCACCAGGTTCAAATGAACCGTACATACAATATCATGCCTACAAAAGAAAGAAACTCAACAGGTACAGTTATAGTTAGAAACATATGTTCAACATTACATCAAGATGCAATTCTGGTGCGAGATAAATACGTGCATACACAATCCCGATGGAAACATGCATAGTAATGCAAGTGAAAATTGCATAACAATGCAAGTAAAGTGTGGGTGCATAACAATGCAACCTAAAAGAGTGCATAATAATACAATACACTGACAAGTGCAGGTAAGGTGCGTAAGATAGCGCCAATGATACTATACAATGCATAAAACAAAGCGATGCGTTAAACAATGCGAGTGATAAAACTGCACAAAACAGTGTGATGCGCTAAACAGCGCGAGTGCACAAAACAGTGCGATGTGCAAAATAGTGCGATAAAATGCATGCACAATGCAAGTAAGGTGCACAAAACAGTGCGATGCGCAAAATAGTGCGATAAAATGCAAATGGGGACATATTCCAACCATGCTGGAATCATGAGAGAAGGAAAAACAACCAATCAGACGCATATACAATGCAACCTAAGATAAATTCCAAACACGCTGAAATCATGTAAAGAAAAAGGACACTCAAACCACATTGAAATCGTGAGAAGAGGTCCGAAAACAACCCGCCCAGGTGCGTACACAACGCAACCTGAGATAAATTCCAAACACGTTGAAATCGTGTAAGGAAAAGGGACACTCAAACCATGCTGAAATCGTGAGAGAAGGTCCAAAAACAACCCGCCCAGGCACGTACACAACACAACCTGAGATAAGTTCTAAACATGCTGAAATCGTGTAAGGAAAAGGGACACTCAAACCACGCTAAAATCGTGAGAGGAGGTCCAAAAACAACCCGCCCAGGCGCGTACACAACGCAACCTGAGATAAATTCCAAACACGCTGAAATCGTGTAAGGAAAAGGGACACTCAAACCACGCTGAAATCGAGAGAGGAGGTCCAAAAACAACCTGCCCAAGCGCATACACAACGCAACCTGAGATAAATTCCAAACACGTTGAAATCATGTGAGGAAGGGGACACTCAAACCACGCTAAAATCGTGGGAGGAGGTCCGAAAACAACCCGCCTAGGCGCGTACACAACGTAACCTGAGATAAATTCCAAACACGCTGAAATTGCGTGAGGAAAGGGGAGAGAAGGAGAAACATAGGGACATATCCCAGTGTTTCAGAATGGCTCAAGCGTTGGAACATGTTTCAAATGCTCCTAACCAAAGAGGGAGAAACATAGGGACGTATCCCAGTGTTTTGGAATGGTTCAAGCATTGGAACATGCTCCAAATGCTCTTAACCAGAGAGAGAGAAACATAGGGATGTATCCCAGTGTTTCGAAAAGAGGAAGAAACATAGAGACGTATCCCGGTGTTTCGAAATGGTTCAAGCATTGAACCATGTTCCAAATGCTCTTAACTAGAGAGGGAGAAACATAGGGATGTATCCCGATGTTTCGGAATGGTTCAAGCGTTGGAACATGTTCCAAATGCTCTTAACCAGAGAGGGAGAAACATAGGGACGTATCCCGGTGTTTCGGAATGAGGAAGAAACATAGGGACGTATCCCGGTGTTTCGGAATGGTTCAAGCATTGGAATGTGTTCCAAATGCTCTTAACCAGAGAGGAAGAAACATAGGGGCGTATCCCGGTGTTTTGGAAAGAGGAAGAAACATAGGGACGTATCCCAGTGTTTCGGAATGGTTCAAGCATTGGAACGTGTTCCAAATGCTCTTAACCAGAGAGGGAGAAACATAGGGACATATCCCGGTGTTTCAAAATGTTTCAAGCATTGGAACGTGTTCCAAATGCTCTTAACCAGAGAGGGAGAAACATAGGGACGTATCCCGGTGTTTCGGAATGGTTCAAGCATTGGAACGTGTTCCAAATGCTCTTAACCAGAGAGGGAGAAACATAGGGACGTATCCCAGTGTTTCGGAAAGAGGAAGAAACATAGGAACGTATTCTGGTGTTTCGAAATGGAGCCTGCATAACAATGCAACAAGTGGTGTGGCACACCTCTCAGCGTATCACACACGAGAGAGGAAAGGGAAAACCATTCAGCATATCACACGCGAGAGAGGAAAGGTGAACCTCTAAACGTATCACACGCAGGAGAGGAAAGGGAAAACCTCTCAGCGTATCACACGTGAGAGATGAAAGGCAAGCCTCTCAGCGTATCACACATAAGAGAGGAAAAGGACTGTGCAAGAAAGCGCAGTGATCCAAACGCGTGTCAAGCGCGAGAGGAGAAGGGTAGGTCCAATCGCATGCCAAACGCGAGAGGATAAAGGTATCCAAATGCGCGCAAAACGCGAGAGGAGAAAGGTATCAGTCAAATTGAACCGGAACTTCTCTTAATGAATAGTACATACAATACTGTGCATGAATGAGAAGGGAACTCGATAGGTACAAAGCAATACAATGCATGATGTTTAAGGAATACAATAAACAGACAAAGCAGCGCTTTAGAAAGCACCTCATGAGGTGAGTGGCAGTGAACCGCTCTACTCCGATGGGGATCTCCCCTTGTGTTCTTCGTACTCTTACCTTCAACTCACAGTACAAAGGTACTGAAATGCTGACAAGGAGCAACATCTGTTGGGGAAACCACAAATGCCATTTTCCTTCCTGATCACATTCACAACTTTCCCTATTCTTCAACGGGGTGACAGACTAGATTGGTTCAGTATCCAGAATCGAGGCGCATACCTACTACCTCAACCTATGGGGCTTCCATACAGATTTCAAGCCGGGTATACACCCCTGGGTATTAAAACCGGACTGTAGTCTTAGAAATTCCAAACCTTTGTGTTCTAGGCATCAGCCATTCGAACTCTAGTGCCTACCTTTGTAGTTGATCTCCTAGGAACTCATTGCAAACATAACCAAGATGCCTTTGGCAGGGACTAGTACTCAGCGAGAGCACTTCTGATCGACATTTTGGCATGGAAACAGTCAACACAATATTCTGTTCACTTTGAACACACAGCTCGTATCGCACACTGCCCATTTCGAAAACACCGCTCATGACACAGTATTCTAGTTTACTTGGCACACAGCTCATCCTGAACACTACTCATTCTGAACAAACAGCTCAAAACACAGTACTTGGGTTATTTGGTACATGGCCCGTACAGCACACTGCTCACTCTAAACATACAGCTCATTCTGACCATACTGGATGTAGTGACGGAACTTGCAAAAGTTAAGACAAACTCAGATGCTCCAAACTTCCCCTCTTTTCTTTTGTTTCGCAGTCCGGAACCCATATAGCTTCAGATAGCTCCTAGTTTGACTGTTCTCACATGACCTGGGTTAAACCCTGCAGTTTTATTAAAGAACAAATCCTGTTTTGTACAAATGTGGAGAATGGCACAGCACTTCGAGCACAAAATGATTCATTTTGAAATTAAGAAATGAGTTTTTAACTGGGTATTGAGCCTACGATTGAGCACAGCACACCACGACCCAACAAAGGAAAACAAAAGGTACACAACCTAAACACATCGAGAAAATCTCGAAACGACTTGAAACAAGAATCGAGACAAACAAAACGACACACACGACACACGGACGTATTCCAATGGCAAGAGACCTCTCAGTTCGCGAGGAGCCAGTTTCTTCGGGTATTGTTTCCCACCCTTTCTTATTTGTGATTCTCACATCACTCTGACACTCAGTCTCTTTTTCTCTGAAAAGCCCTTTCCTCACTTTTTCTCTCAGCACACATCTCTCTATTCTTCAATCTCTTTTCTTTTTTATCCCTCCCTTGGGTGGTTGATGGATAAATAAGAAGTTATGGGCTCTTGCCCCTAGTATTCTGCTAGATTCTCTTCTTCTGCTCACAACAGTGAACTTTCCCACAGAAGGGTTGCGATAGGATGTGCAGTAGATCCACAACTGACTGTGGTTGACAACGCCTCTGGCCAGTATGGATGCGATCAGACCTGTTCTAGTTGAGGGAGTGGAATATCCTGATTCATTTCCATTTTGTGCTTCGCACTTAGCCTGATACCTCACTATTTGGAGGATGAGAGAGCTTTCTGCCCTTTGCTATTAACTTCAGTTGTGCCCTTTCTGGCGAATACGGTGCCTTTCTGGCAAGTATGTTGACAATGGGAAAAAGACAGAACACCTAACTCAACTATGCCCCTAGTTCATCATTTTGACTATTTTTTGTTTTGGACTTCTGCTAAAACAATTTTAATCAATATGAGAGTTAGATTAACATACTTGTACAATTTTTTGATTTAAAATCATGCATGTCAGGTTATGAGCACTGAAAATTTTCCTTTTTGGGTCCAAGAAATAGTCCGATTTTGGAAAAAATGAAATAATTTTCGACAAAATTAGTCAACTTCATTAAAAATCCTCAAAACTGTTTTTGCAAATGGCCACTGCTCGACAAATGTAGAATTTACCCTCGAGATGCACAACCTCAGATCCAAAACAATGGGTAATTGCCCCTTGTCTAAATAGCACTGCACGGCAATGGAAAGTTGCCCCTTGTTTGAATAGCACCGCAACACACTGTAACTAGTTCTCATAGTGAAGATCACAACCGAACTCTTGGGTACAGAGGAGACAAGGATGATCAGAACCATTACATGGACACAGTCGATTGGAAGTGTTTATGGCTAGACTTCAGAATGAAGTTGCCTACGCATCCCAAACATGGGAATCAAGTCTTACGTAGTTCCAGGGTTATGGTACACTCGTGTATTAACCTCTCCTTTTACACTCTAACTTTTGCCAAGGCCGCCCTTCCGAGTTTTGAACCTTGCGAGCTATGTTCTTCTTTTCTTTTCATTTCTTTTTTCACCTTTTCTTCTTTTTTCTCTTCTTTTTTTTATTTTCTTCATTTTTCTTCCTTTCTTTTTTCATTCTTTTCTTTGCTCTAACTTTTGCTTAGGTCGCCCTTCCGGGTTTTTGGCCTAGTGAGCCTCTCAAGGGTAAAAGTGTAGCTTTGTTCATGCCAAATGGTTTTGAGGTCTCAAAGCCGTCTGAATCCAAGAGAGTGTCTGTTGTTCGCTGATGAGGTAGGAGTCCATCCAATGGGGGGCTAAATTTGCCCCTAGTGTTGCGGGCAGGAGCTCGATTGTCCTTCAACAATACTTTCTTCTTTTCTCCCTTCTGGGATTTGGCATTCTTGCCGATCTTCATTGGTTTGCAGAATGACTCATCTTTAACTCTTCAAGGATGCTCGGCATTTTTTGCTCCTAGTTCGAGGGGTACTTCTTATTTAGCTTCACAAGCTTCCTTTGAGGACGTCTAACCTTCTTGATCTGACTTTGTTGCCGCTAATTCATGGGTTGCTTCAAATATGGCCACACGGGTCTCACATCATGATTTGACCTTTGAACATTCTGAATCCATGTTTAAGGTTTTAAAGCAAAGAGATCGAGTCTCGAGGCTGAGAGGGATCCTAGGCTGCACAATCTCAAGAGCAATTCCACATAGGTCTTCACAGGACGGCGCAAAACATTTTTTTTGAAATCTTTTAAGAAAGCGACTAGTCGCTCGCACGGAAGACAATGTAGAACCAATCTGGATTAAGCCAGGATCCTTCTCGGCACTCACATTAACAAGCATGATCTAAATCATTAAGGGCTTAGCATGCCTCTCTTTCTCTCAGTTGATCAAATTTTTGCAAATCCTGAGGAATTCCTTCATCTTGGTTTTCAACACAATGTTCAAAAAGTTTTGAAAAACCTAGGTCAATGCAATAATTTCAAGGCACAAAAGAGTGGGTGAAATGCACTGTCGTTTCATTCAAATTTGCTGGCACAATAGGTTCGAAGCAGAAACAAACACAAAAACATGAAAACCACTGCTATTTCATTCGGATCTTCTGGTGTAACTGGCTCCAAGGCAGAAACAGACTCAAAAGAAAGAGAAAAGACAAACACCAAACAAAAATAGTGATATCCGAGGTAACACCCCCTGGAATCACTCAACTCCTATACAACAGGACTGACTCGATACAACAAGACAGACGTAACTGACTTAGTAAGAAAAGACTGACTCAAAACAACGAGACAGACTCTAAGCAACAAAACAGAACTGACTCAATACCCTAGCCAGGACGTAACACAAACAGCATTCGCAAATGCTCAAAAACAGTGCGTGCCATACGCTACATCTGGAGTAAACTGAGTGCCACCCGCAGGTGGTTCATCCCCCGATCACACCACAGTATCCCCCAAGTTCACTGATCCAGCGACGATAGACCTTGCTGAGTTGGTGGGAGGATGACCTTGTTGTCAAACAAATCCTATACTTCGTGGCGAAGACGAAAGTAATTGTCGGTGCTATGACCAGTTTGTTGATGGTACGCACAGTACTGGGTAGTATCATGACCGGGTGGAAGACGACCAGGGAGAGGTCGAGTCTCAAGGGGTTTGAGATGGCCCTTTTCAACAAGGATTTGAAGAGCCTTAGACAAAGGCATATAGAGGGCATGGAAGACCCTGCGACCTCGGGGTAGATACTTCGCGGTTTGTGGATTTTTGCTGGGTGTACTAGTAAAGGTGTCCGCAGGTGCTAACTTGGTTTTTTAATCCCTTCCGAGTGCAGGATTAGAGCTAACAAGATCGTTTCTGGGACGACGGCCTTTCTTCTAGTTTTCCTCTTGATTCAAACTGCTCTCATTCTGAGTGACAAAAGTGTCATCCACAGTTTTTGCAACAACTTCGAGCAATTACTGTTTGTTCAGTCCTTCGGCTTTCAAAGCCTCGATAGCCTATAGAAGGTGTTTGTAAGGGTCGATGATTGCCTCCACCTTATTCTTTCCACTTGCCTCAGCTTGGTCGAAGGTTTGGGTTCTTGCAAGTCGGTCTGGCTTGTTATTCTTGACACGTCCTTTGCCCAAATTTGGGATGGCTTCAGGTTGGCTGAATTCAATTACAATCCACCCCAAAAGTGGGGGCTCTTCTGGCATGAAATTTCTGGCATGTGATATGGTCGATAGCGGAGCTGACATTCCGAAGGCTAGATCAGCCACAGATCTCTAAAGATCGCCAATCATTCCCATCATCTCGAAAGTAGTGGGCTCACGAGTTTGAAATGATTGGGGTTCAAAGACTGGATATGCGGTAGGTACCCCAGATGGGCGTTGCATTTCAGTATCGATCTCACCCCGTATGGTGATTCCCTGGTTTAATGTCGCTGTCATGACCACAATTTCTTCTGAATTCTGCATCATCATGAGTTTGTCAAAATGAACAGAGGTGATATGACTCGTGACTAATGGATTAGATGAACCGGTGAGCCTTGACTGGCCTTTCTTTGCCTTGTCTCAGCGAAGGAAAACACTGGCTGCTCTGAACTGAATCTCTGACCCGACAAAGTCTATCAGTAAAAGTCTAATGTACCCGGGGGATATTTGGAGCCTTCTGAAGCTATAGTTCCACGACTACCTTGCAAAAGAAGAAAATAGACAGCATCTCAGCCTGATTTCACCAGAACAGATACAAGCAAAAGCTGAATGACTGCACTCTCTACTGAGTTCTGCTCAAAATTCTGCCTGTAACCTAATACCCTTAGGTAAAAATGATTCCCAAACACTGATGCTCTCAGGCCTGATACCCAGACTTGCAAACTGATACATGCATTCCCTGTAGAGGCACACTCTAAAAGCACATAACAAGCAAATAAGAGCCAAAACACCCTTATGTTGGAGTAGGGTTTCCCTGTCCTAGTTTCGTCAGGAGCTAGGGTTTCACTACACACACAGCGGTTTCAAACAATCTATAATCGGGTAAGCAACCAGTCCTAGTTTGGAATAGTCACTATGGATTCCGATATGCACTAGGTCGAATGGTCAAAAAGGATGCCTCGGTTAAAACCGAGGTTTGTGTTCCCGTTGTCGCAGAGCCCGTAACCGGTCTACCTTATGGCATATAGCCTCCAACAAACCGTTCAGGAATAGCAGACAGCGAACACGGTGACTTAGGCGCACCAATGCAAATGCAATGCAAAGAAACATGTTAAGTGTAGTCAAAGCAAGATATCATGAGTTTGAGTCCAGTTCTCTAAGTCCCCAGCAGAGTCTCCAGAAACTGTAGACCGCCCCGAGGGCCCCCGGCGTTCCGTGCCTGCGAGGGCGCGAGATTCCGGTTTGCTCTCTTAGCTACTACAGTTCAGACTCAATGTCACAGTTCTGAATCTAATCTTATAACGTGCGATGTAAGACCGATAAATCACCAAAGAGTCCAAATCTGGCAAATTGTTTTGGAAAAACTAATTGTTATAAAGAAGTGCCAAACATGGACAGCTTTGCCAGATATAGAGTCGCCACCTAACTATTTTATTTTGGGGGAATTTAGGAAACCCTGACTTGTGCCTAAGGCCACGTGTCCGTCATCACCAAAGTTGCCTCGGCTCGGGAACTTAGGTACAAGAGGGGAAGGTCATGCAATGAGCACTCCCGCTCGCCCGATCAAAGATCGGCCTGTACTAAGCATGATATTTTGTTTTTGAAAACACATGTGTTCTTATTCCGTTTATTTAACCTAGAATTATGTGATACACACAACATACAAGTATAGACTAGATCGCCTAAGTTGGAACAAAACATTGCATGTTCATTTGTTGAAAATGGTTTGAAGTTTGCTACTCGCAAGTAGGCTAAATTTGGGATTTCAATGAATTATTCCAATTCAAGCAATCCAACCTTCACCCACAGGCATTCAAGCAACTATATCACATAAGCAGTTAGCCTCATGGCAAGCATGGTTACATGGCAATATTAACACACATGCAGTATGCTAAAACATAAACACTCACAGTGTACTCCAAGCCAAAACAAAGAACTAGTTAGAAAACATGCATGATCCTAGCTCATGTTAAGATGGCTAATGCAACACATGCAAAAATGACTAAGATAGGCTCGGCTATCTAGAATGTCATGTGAAATGCAACTTGGTAACATGTATTCGAATAAGTGTATTGAAATACAATGTAATTAGTATGATGTGCCGAGCCCAGTGCATGCAATACAAATGAATGATGCACGCATGTGAGCATAAGGTATGCTAAACAAAATATGCCCTAAAACTAACCATCGTAAGTGGTTAAGTAAAAGAAAGAAAGAAATGGGGATTGGAAGACATGCATCACACACATGCACGCTTATAACAACAATTGGCCCTTTCGACGGAGGGCCGGAATAAGAAGCTAACTAGCTAATCTAAGCTAATTAAACTAATTATTACAAAGCATGCTAATTAACTATTCCTAGTTAACTAACTATTACAACACGAATAAGCGGCTAAACGCATTAACTACTTAAATTACATAACCAAAGCATAAACTAGCTAAGCAAATTAGCCAAGTAAAGCAGTAAACAGAGATGCCCTCAGAGGGAAGAATGCATGCATGTCTGGTCGCCTCGTTCGGAAATCCAATGCGATGCCCCAACTTGCCATTGTTTTCAATTGTTATCAGAACATTGCAACAAGCTCCAGAAAGCTTAAACTCCACCACGGGAACCTGTCGGAGGGTGGCCGACCAGTTGTTGCTCTCTCCAGCCACCTACTGACCACTTTTTGCTATTGCAAACCAGAAAAAGTGGTCGGCTAGCTAGTTTTTCTGGCTGGCCAACCAGTTGTTGTTGCATTCTTCCAATTTGCTGCAATAGAGAGCAAGAAAGGGTATGACAATGCATTTGCAAGATATGTGTGCACAACCACCCTCCCTATCATTTCATAAGCTCAAGGGAGTGTGGTTCTCGACCTTCGGGCCACCAATCGCGTATCTCGATGCATGATGGCATAGAGGCAAAATTTCACAATTCAATATAAAAATGAATGCACAAGTAAACACATAACGCCGAGAACTCTATCAAGTAGGATCAAGAGCGTCGGCAACCGAGAATTGAGACACGTTTCATCACTTTAAGTATGAAACATTCCTCATTTCTCGTGTTTGGACTAACACCTATTCCAAACAAAATGCAACACATAACATGGCATGCACAATGCTATGTAACATTGATTATGCAATACAAGTTAAGCATGCAAACATCTAATGCAAAAGGCATGCAAACATGCGAGGGATAAGCATGCAAACATGCAATTAGCATACTAGCATACACAATGTGAATGAACTACATGGCATACACAATGCTCATGACGACTAGCATACACAATGCAAATGGCAACTAGCATGCACAATGTAAATGGCAACTAGCATGCACAATGCAATAAACAATATGGCATACTCAATGCAATGACTAACATGGCATACTCAATGCAATATGATCATGGCATACACAATGCGAATCAAGAGCATGGCATGCGCAATGCAAACAATAACATAACATGCACGATGTGATGTAACATGGAATACACAATGCTCAATGGGCTCAAACCGAATGTGGGTAGACCTCAACCATGCCCAAATCAGTGGCCATAATGATGAAACAAAGGCACAAAAGACAAGGCATGCATGCACAATGCATTGGCCATACAAGTAGGCTTAAGAGCACAACCCTCAAGAAGGCTTAAGGAGTGATAAATGCAAAAGTGTAACAACACTAAATGCACTGAAATTAAGTAAGAAATGATACCAAATCATTCAAACAAACACAAGTATAGCATGCAAAGGTTCTAAAGCATGAAGGCTAATAAAGAGGACTACAAAGGAGGCATGAAATACATGGCAAATACGCCTGAACCAACCATAAAAAGAGCTCAAGTAGGTCAAAACGTGGACCAAAACATGCTAAGTTAGGGGCTCAAAGGCCTAGGCAAGATGGCATACCTGCTAGGCCACAAACTAGGCAACAATGCACAACCCTTAAAGGCATTCAAAGCATGAAAAAAGTGGGAACATGGCATTGCCATACGCTTTGAAATAAAATATTAAATGATGCCAAATCATCTAAATAGCTCAAAGATAGCATGCATGAGTCAACAAAACACAAAGCTAGCAAGGCCAATTGCACTACAGCTATACAAACCATGAAGGATATGGCAAAGGCAACCCAAAAAAGTCCTAGAACATATCAAAATGATACTAAAACATGCATGGAAGGAAGCCAAAACAAGCTAGTATGAAGGGCATAAGACATGATGCATACAAGGCAAATAAGGTGGGTTACACTACACCTATTAAGACCAAGCATGGGATGACGTAACCAATAAAAATTAGAGTTATATCATGGCAAAATAACCCACAAAACACATTGAAATGATGGCTCACAAGCTAAGGCATGAAGGCATATGCAATGATTCATGTTAAGGCATAAAGGGGCAAACCCTCCAACGCATTGAATAAGTGAAAGATGCAAGTGCATGAGCATGAAAAATGGACTGAAATCATGTAATAAATGATGCCAAATCATTCAAATAGTCCAAGTAAAGCATGATAGTGGACTTGATGCACAAAGCTAACATGCTAGATTGAACCATGGTTATACAAAGCAAGTCATGCCGAGCCAAAACAACACAAATCAGAGCTAAAGCATGTTAAAACAGGGACAAAAGCTTCTTGAAGTTAAGCCAAAATCATGCTAGAATGACATGTTCAAGCATGATGCATGTTGGGCTATTTCGTGGAATTGCACTACAAGTGCATAGAGCATGCAAGGGGTGACCAAACCAAACCCTAACAGAGGTATGACATGGAAAAACATCACCAAAGACATGCTGAAATGGACACAAAACAAGCTAGAATGACATGCTACTTCGTGAAGCATACAAGACTAGTTTGTGTGATTTACACTACAAGTGGATTAGGCATGTATGGAGTGACAAAGCCAAGTAAAAACAGTAGCATGTCATAGCAAAATAACCCCAAATACAAGCTAAGATATGGCCAACATAAGCTTAACAAACATGCTCACACATGCGGCTAATGAAACAAGTATTGAAGACATAAGACGAGGGGATGACCCTCTCTTATTTGGGCCCTCAAAACACCACTTCCACTATTGAAATTCCTCTGAGTTTCAATGGTGAGAAGATCAAAACAAGGTGGTCCCAAAGGCACAAAAGCAAGGCCAAACAAGGCCTAAGAGGGGGTAAACAACCCCAAACACCAAAGTGACCTTAAACAAACATTTTAAGGACCAAAAATCAAAACTTTTTGCAGTAGGAAGTTAGTCTCAAAACAGCATGCAAAAGGGTCCAAAAGCTTAAGCAAGAATGGGGGTTTAAGGAGTTAAAGGCTCACCCTAGAAAACCACCTTTGAAGCTGCAACTCCAGCAAGTTTTCCAAGCTCAAACCAAGCCAAAAACTTCAAAACCAGCTCCTAAGCACCTCAGCAACTAAAGGATGGTGTTTGAGTGTGTGTTTGTGTGTTAAAGTATGATAAAACTACACTTTTGAAGCACAAAAATGAAGTAAAGGGCAAGATAGATACAAAGATGTGTATGTATAACTCAAGGCACCATTTTCTAAACCTAGAGAAGGGAGGAGGTGGCTCTCTCTTATAGAGAACAAAAGGTAAAGCTTCTTGAGGAAGCTAAGGGTTCAAGGCCATCCATCCATACACATGTATGGAGGATGGTTTCAGTGCCCTCCAGCTACTGCAGGAAAATGTCTCCAAAAAGGTGCCAAAAAGCAGCCGACCACTTCAAGTGGTCGGCCGCTACTTATAGTGGTCGGCCGACCACCATAAGTGATCTCCCAAGACAAAAACCGCTCGGCCATGGTGGGAGAGAGTCTAGAGCTTGAAAACAATGCAGTGGTGTGGTGGCTGACCAGAAAAGATGGCCCAAAGACTAAGGAGACCAGTTGTCAAACCAGAAAACTGGCTGGTGGGAAGAAAAGTGGTCTCGAAGGGGAAATACTGGTCTCCCACCCTTGTACCACCTTTCAAACAAGGAAAACAAGGTTTGTACCAAAAACAAACCAAAAAGGATGCAAGACGAAAGTGGTCTACGACCACAAAAGTGGTCTCGAAAACTAGTCTACAGGCATCAAAGGTGGTCTACGACCACAAAAGTGGTCTCCCAGACCACAGTGTCCCTCTATGTAGAGGCAACAAGATGTGGTTCAAAAATCACGCCAAACGGAGAACGTTAAGCGGTCCTGAGTCAAGGCGCCTGGCCGAAGGCTCCGAAAACTAAAAACTGGCCTCCAAACGGAAAAAGTGGTCTACAAGACCTCTCCTTCCCTCAGGCAAGGAAAACAAGGCTTGGTCCACAAACCGAGCCGAAGCACAAAGAGTTCAGAGGCCCGAAGGCAAGGCTCTCAGCCAAAACTCTAAAACCTCGAAATGAGCACAACACACGCAATCACCGAGCGCTCAATTGATGACGTCTGAGTCTTAAGGTCAGTCAAAAATGGGGTGTCTACAATATCCCACCCTAGATCAAAACCTTAGAGCCCTAGTTGAGGCTTGTGCATCATAATTTAAGCTTGAGAGTGTGTTTGAACCAAGTTTGTGTTACAAACAAGAGCTTGTTTCTTTGAGAGGTCTAAGCTTACCACCTTCTCTTTTACTTCTTTCTCTATCTCTTGTTAGCTACTTCTTCTGTTTTTGTGCTGTCTTGAGCCCATTCCAAGTGTTTAAACTTGGGTTTGGATAGCTACCAAAGGGTAGAGAAGGTTAGCACCTTCTCTTGCACCTTATTTCATAACTCACGCCTTGTTTTTACACTCTTTCCTTTGCCTTTTAAACTGATTTTCAGAGCTTGGAAAAGGCTAAAAAACATGGTTTGAGGTCTCACAAATGGATAGCTTAGCCACCTCTCCATCATTTTTGTTCACTAGCTTTGCTTTCCCTTATTCTTTCCCACCTTTTATGCTCTCTAACATGATTTTCGGTCACCGTTTTTAGCATATTAGGGGCTATTTTAGGGCTGTTGTAATTTATTTAATTACTATATGCTTGAATATCTAGCTTGTTGCATTGTAAATCTTCACATGTAGCTTGTTACGTTGTGTTATGCATGCTTTGATAGCTTTTCTATGGTTAATCAAGAATCAATCTCGCAATCATGTCTACAACCTCCCCCCTTTCTTCATTTCTTCTCTTGTTTGAGAGTTATTTGAACTGATCTACGGTTATTGAAATTATGAGCTAAAGACCTATGCTCAATGACTTAATCACTACGGAGGTTCATCGTCAAAAGCATGGTCTCTCCTTCATATTTAGGATTACCTCTCGCTTGACGTTCTTCTCTTTTAGCAGACTTAATCACCATTTTGTCAAATGGATTAAAGAATGGAAAAGACTAAGAAAATGGGCTTAAAATGAACCAATCAACATAAAGTAGATGAGTCGTATTGCTTAGGTTTGGTCGGACGTTATGCCGAGTCCATTGTGTCAAGGGTCATCATATGTCAATTCATGATGTTTTGATGAACCTTGAAGTGTCTCTACCTCCCTCTTTGAGCTCATTTCATGATAACAGAGAGGAGTGCTCATTGTTCATTGCATTCATTAATGTTTGTCCAAAATCATGTCCGGAACCATCAAGCGATCAACTTGCTCATTGATGGTTTTAGAAATGACTTTGTCCTTCCCTTAAGGATTTCCATGATAGAGAAGACCAGTGAGGACATATAGGGCCTAGAAAGGCTCTGTCAGCACTGTTCTCACCTCAAAGCACAAAACCTCTTTTGGCATAAAATTTAGTGTCAACAGGCACTTTTTGGGTTCGACCAGAGCTAATTTGGGGCTAGCCGGCTCCCAATGTTTGGAAAACAAAGTGTTTTGCAGAAAACAGAAGGCAATGACTAAAGGTGAAACAGAGCAAGTCGAGGCAGACAAAGCAATTTTGGGACACTATGCACGATCCTTGTGCATCCTTGTTTAGATCAATGTTGTCAATTAATGTTCCCATTATTGTTGTAATTCATCAATTATCATTATAGTTAGCATTGTGTATTTGCAATTGTCATAATTAGTTAACTCAGCTAGTTAGTTATATTGTTCATCTTGGTTGTAATGACTTAGATAGCTAGTTGATAACTTAGATATTAGTAATTAGCTAGTTTTAATTCATTGATTAGAATTTGTAATAGTTAGCTTAATCCAAACACTCGGACATTTATTTACACCCTCTTGCATGAGGGCGAACATGTAATAATGGTGTATGTCTTCCAACCCCCATTTCTTTCTCCCTTTTATTTCTCTGCTTATGATGGTAGTATAGAACATCATGTTTATTTAGCATTCCCATCTCGTTTCATGTACATTTGGGTTCGGCTCATCATACTAACCAACGTCAAAATTCAATATCATTGCTTGAATACGTGATTTATCACATGTCCTGAATTGGATCATATACCATGCTCATAGTTGAGCCTATAAAAACTGCATAAATGTATGCGTTGCATTAGTTATATTGTACCGTTTAGGAATATGCATATTTTTTTAATAATTTTTCTTTATTCGGCTTGCCTTGGAGTACTAGGTGAACACTTATTGTTTTAGCATACTGCATAAGTATGATTGTTGCCATATCAAGCATGCTTTCCATGAGGCTATTTGCTTAAATGACATACTTGTTTTAATGCTGGTGGATGAAGGCTAATTGTTAAAATTGGGGCAAATTGATTAATGTACAAACTCACTTTTTTATATGACATGCATTCAAAACAATTTTCAAACAAACATGAAATCAAAGCAATCCAACTTTTACAAATTAGTCTATACTTTTGTGTATCATGCAGTAATGTTAGCTAATAATTGGAACAAGAGCATATAATGTAAATATAAATCACATCATGATTAGCAGAGGCTGATCTTTGATTGGGAGAATGGGGTGCCTAAGTCATGACCTTCGCCTCTCATACCTAAGTTCTTGAGCCTAGACACTTTGGTGATGACGAATAAGTGGCCTTTGGCACGAGTCTCGGGTTTCCTAAGTTTTTCAAAAATATTTAGGTGGCGACTTTGGAATCTGGCAAAGCAGTCCATTTTTGGCATTTGATTCAAACATCGATTTTCCAAAAGAATTGCCAAATTTGAACTCTTTTTGTGTTTTCACTGTTTCACATTGCACTTGTGAAATTAGATTCAGAACCAAGGGAGTCCGAACTGTGGGGCTAGTCGTATCCGAAAGGAGCACAAAAAGCAAGCCACAAGTATGTTCAACTATACTTATTTTCTGAACGATGAATGTATTGTTTTTTGAAACGTAGTTACTGAATAAATGATTGTCCTACTTTGTGAACTGTACCTTTTGCATCCATAGCAACTGTTACTGCTATTGTTATAGAGATCTCTGTTCATTCCGACTCTTGGAACTACTGCTTACTGTATTGATGGCCATCAAATGACTGTTTGGTCTTTAAGACCTACGGTACTATTTTACTATTGGATGTACCACGTATGACTTATATGATTTCATATGACTCTGAAATGTATGAAAGACCTCATTGTGAACTGATTCACTACTAAAACTGAATTTTTTAAATTGCGATAAGGACCTCATTCATAAACCCCTTTACACAATTGTTATGCAGTGGGCTCTAGCTCACTATTTAATAAATGTATGTAGGTGAGCAAGCTCTGGAACGAATATAGCAGTCTCGTCCCGAACCTTTTTTGTCAAGCCAACTACTCTTCCTCACCGTGTGGTTCCAAACCGTTAAGTGTTAAGGCTTTTTGGGTGGTTCTAAGTTCACCCTTTTAAACTTGTGTATGCGTGACATGAATGTTCTGTGACTTTTGTTACTACTGTTTTGGTAATGGGATTTAATACCCTAACTTATGTTTTCATTTTGTACATATGTGTTTTATGGACTTAACTATTTAAGTATATATCAATTTTGTTTGTTCATTTAAGTCCTCATAGCTCATTGGACGTAATATTTTATTATTTACAGGCTTTTGCCGGCCCCTACTATTGTATTATTGTTATTACTGTTAAACAGACCTTTTGTAATCACGGATTACTAGCTCGTTACAACGCTAAGCCTATAGAGGCGAGTTTAGGTCGTGACATGAACAACCAAATAAGACGAGTAATCCCGGATCCAAAACAATAAACGGGTCGGGTCTAAACCAAAATTGTTACAGCCTTCCCCCTTAAGGAATTTCGTCCTCGAAATTTTAAAACCAACATAATAACCACTATATTTAGATCAATATAACTATGATCCATCCACTGATCATTCATTCTCATAACAACAACAAATAAGGTTTTCAATACTGAATATACAATTCACATTATCAAAACACACACAATGTTTACATTTGATTAACATAACAAGATCTTTCTTACAAGTTTCAAGTCTCAACAAAAAGGTCTGGATACTTCTCACGGACTTCAGCCTCACATTCCCAAGTCACCTCCTCAACACCATGGTGTCTTCACAACGCTTTTACCAATGGAATTGTCTTGCCTTCCAAGACTTGGTCTCACATGTCTAAGACTCTAACCGGTCTCTCCTCATACGAGACATCCTCATCTACCTTTAACTCAGTCCAATCCAATACATGTGACAAATTCGACTCATACTTCCAAAGCATACAGATATGAAACACGTCATAAACTCTGGAAAACTGTGGCGGCAAGGCAAAACGATAAGCTACCTCCCTAATGCGCTCTAAGATCTCAAAAGGTCTAATAAATCTGGTAAACTACTTTTTGCTCTTCCCAAACCTCATCAAACCTCGTCTACAGGATATTTTCAAGAAGACATGATCTCCGACCTCAAAGGATAACGGTCTCCTCCTACGGTCGGCATAACTCTTTTGACGACTCTGAGCCGAAACCAACCTCTTACGGATAAGTGCAACCTTCTCCGTCATTTCCTAACTAACTCAAGACCTAACATAGGTGTGTCACCCATCTTGGCCCAACACATAGGAGATTTACACGGTCGGCCATACAAGGCCTCAAACAGTGCCATGCCAATACTCGTCTGAAAGCTATTGTTGTAAGCAAACTCCACTAAAGGCAAGTGCCTCTCCCACAACCCTTAAAGTCAAGAACACAATCCCGAAGCACATCCTCTGGAATCTGAATGGTACACTCTGACTGCCCATCATTCTAAGGATAATAAGCGGTACTAAACGTCAATCTAGTACCCAAGGCATTTTGTACGCTCTGCCATAACCGAGCCGGGAAATGCGGATCTCTATCCGAAACAATAGTCACAGGGACTCCATGAAGTCACACTATGTTACCTAACATAAAGGGCGGCAAGGTAATCCACCGAGTCAGCAGTGCACATAGGTACAAAGTGTGCTAACATGGTTAACCGATCAACTATCACCCATATGGCATCATTACCCTGTTGAGTCCTTGGAAGACCCACAACAAAATTCATAATGACATGCTTCCACTTTCACTTGGCTATAGGCAAGGGTTGCACTAAACCCGCTGGCCTCTGATGCTCGACCTTCACTTGTTGATAAGTAAGGCACCTCAAAACAAACATGGCAACGTCTCTCTTCATCCCCCTCCACCAAAACTGGCGACTATGGTCGTGGTACTTCTTTGTGTCTCCCAGGTGTACCGCAAGGCACAAATGGTGGAAGTCTCAAAGTACCTCCTCTTTACAAGACTCCGGCATTAAAAGATGGTCAAGATATGTAACACTCGAGTCAGAATACACGTTCAAGCCTTTCTCTACCTTCCCACTAGATATCTTCTCCCGGATAGACTCTACCTTGTGATCACCCCGTTGTGCTTCTATAACTCGGCTCACAAGTGTAGGTAGGGAAATTATAGTAAACCAAGCTACCTACTCAACAGAGTTGTTAAGATGCAAGTCAAACTCACGAATAGCGCCCAACATCTCCCATTCTCGGATGGCAATACTAGCTACACTACAAATGGATTTCCTACTCAAGACATCGGCCACTATGTATTGGCCTTCCTCGAATGATAATGCAACTCAAAGTCGTAATCCTCCATACACTCCATCCACCTTCTTTGCCTCGAATTCAAATCTTTTTGTAAAAACAAAAACTTCAAACTTTTATAATCAGAGAACATCTCAAATCTCTTACCATACAAGTATTGTCTCCAAATCTTCAAGGCAAAGATCACTGATGCTAGCTCCAAGTCATTAGTAGGATAGTTTCTCTCATGTGTTTTCAATTGTTGTTAGCCCTATGCTACTACCTTCCCCTCTTGCATTAAGACGGAACCCAAACCATCCCGAAACGCATCACAATACAATGAATAGCCCAAACCCCTTTTCGGAATAATCAACACTAGAGCAGTAGTAAGTCTAACCTTAAGCTCTCAAAATGATTTCTCGCAACTCTCACTCCGCACAAATTTAATTCCCTTCCTTGTCAGTCTAGTCAACAGTGAGGCTAGTCTAGAGAAATCCTTCACAAAACAGCGGTAATACTCAACTAACCCCAAGAAACTTCAAATCTCAAAGGCATTCTTAGGTTGCTTCCAATCTTCCACTGCCTCAATCTTAGAGCAATCTACAGTCACTCCTTCCCTGGATACCACATGGCCTAAGAATTTCACCTCTTTTAACCAGAACTCACACTTCATGAACTTAACATACAATTTATGGCCTCTAATCAACTCAAGTACAATCCGCAAGTGTTCCTCGTGTTCCTTCTTAGAGGGTGAGTAAATCAAGATGTCATCCACAAAGACAACTACAAAACGGTCTAGGAACTCACGAAAGATTCAGTTCATCAAATCCATAAACAAGGCTAGTGCATTGGTTAGCCCAAAAGGCGTCACTAGAAACTTATAATGGCCATACTGCATATGGAATGTCGTCTTCTGAATATCCTCCTCCATCACTCTCAACTGGTAATAACCTGATCTCAAATCTATCTTAGAGAAACAATAAGACCCCTTCAACTGAACAAACAAGTCATCTGTACGAAGCAATGGGTACTTGTTCTTAACAATTAGTCTGTTTAACTTCTGGTAATCAATACAAGATCGCAATGTACCATCCTTCTTCTTGGCAAAGAGAGCCAGTGCTCTCCAAGGAGAAGTACTACGGTAGATAAATCCTTATCTAGCAATTCTTGGAGTTGAATATTCAACTCACTCAACTCAGCAGGTGCAGATCTATACGGAGCCATAGAAATCGGTGTTGTGCCAGGCACTAAGTTAATAGAGAACTCAATCTCACTATGAGGTGGTAAACTAGTGAGATCCTGGGAAAAGACATCTGGGTATTCACAGACTACCCTCAGTAACTTAACTGAACCATGTCGCTCTTAACACCCAATACTGTAGTGAGAATGAGACTAAGCTCGCCCCGACCACACGGATCACACACTAGTAACAAGGCCTTATCAACTCGATCCCCCAAAAAATAAAAACAATCACCACTCAAGGTGCACACCGTAACTCTCTAAAGGTAACAATCAATAATGGCTCGATTGGATGACAACTAATCTATGCCCAAAATAACATCAAAAGTCAACATGTCAACCAACATAGAAGTGAAAGAAAGTAGGCAACTGACAATCTCTATCTCACAACCCTGACACCCCTAGTCTAACACAACCTTACCACCAACAAGTGACTCTACCCTAAGTGGAGATGCCAACTGAGCCACTTCTAACCCCAACGCTAATACGAATGCAAACGAAATAAAAGAATGGGATGCACCGATATCAATCAAAATGTTGGCAATAGAATTACACAACAAGAAGTTACCTCTCACTACCGAAGGTGCTAGAAACAAATTTGGCGTGGTAACAGCATGCACACACCCTGTAGGTCTCTGCTCCACTTGCTCACCCCTCAGAGCATAAGTCTAATACACTGACTGAGCTGTAGAGGCTCCCTGATTAGGCCTCGAGGCCTATGTTGACAGTGTAGGCTGATGGCTCTGTGTCTGCCTCAAACTAGACACACCAGATATGCCACCGCCCTGAGGGTAAAACCATCTTAAGTGGCCTGACTGCCCACACTGATAACAAGTAGGCGGCTGCTCTCTCCCCAGACTTTGGCTCTGAGAACGAGCCGAAAATGGAGCAGACTCTTGTCCTCCTCCCTTTTGCGGGAAAATTACAAACTTGTGGCCCAGCTGGCTAAACTTAAAGCAAGTGATCCCTCCCTGACCACCTCTCTCAGAACCAGAACTCAATATCGGGAAAGTGGACCTAGACCCTGCTCCCTGGGACTATTGTGGATTGGAAACCCTCTGCCTCTTACTATCCCGAGTCTCCCCCAGAAGCTCCTAATTCCTTTGTCTAGAGCCCTGCATCCTCTCCTTCTCAGTCTGAATCACGATCTCTAAGTGAGCCGCTACCTCCATAAGATAATTGTAATCCCTAATCATGGATGTGACCACCTTGAAAAGAAGTCTGATCCTTAACCTTTTCTCAAACTCTAAGCAACAGTGTTCTTCCGTTGCTACAAGCTTTAGTGCAAACCTCGACAGACTAGTAAAGGTAGCCTTAAACTTGGCCACCAGTGTGTTAAGCTGCTTGAGCTTCAAAAGTTGCTCCCACAACTTCTCCCTAATAGTGGGAGGCAAAAACTTGTCCTAGAAGACGTTGACAAAAGCCTCCAAAGTCACTCCAATGCACCCATGCACATACTTCTACCACTGACCCACATCTTGTTTCAACTGGAAAGATACCAAGGTCACTCTCAGCCTATAGGCCTCAATGCCAAGCATCTCGAACATCTCCACCATCTACTCCAACCACTCATTCGCCTTCAGTGGCTCATTCGGATCCTCCAAAGACTCATCCGCATTAGACCAGAAGAACTCCCTCTTCAAAAGCGATGGCCCTGCTTCCGTAACCTAGGCATGGACTTGATTCTCAGTTCTGAGAATGTTTATAGATTCTCTCAAGGCACCAGCCATCTCACAGGCTAAAGCACCCATGGCCTGCTGACCAACTGGTTCAACCACATTAACTTGACCAATCTCTTCTTACTATACCATAATATCATCTAGTAATGACACCTCTTGCCGTCTAGGCTTGCTACGCCTACAACCACCTCGTCCATGTCCTGACATCCTAATAAAGGTAACACCAGAGATTCGCACCTTTACAAATATGCCGAAGTTAACTCACTCGCGTCGTAAAGTGGTGGACAACAATTAATTCACTCCACATAAACACGTAGTCACATAAACACATACGAACTTCCTTTCCAGATAATGATCATCCCGCGACACTGCCAGAGTTCTAGTTAGAAATAATAGTGATCAAGTGCTCTTTTAACAAGTCTTCTAGAAACTCGTGGACCCAATCAATATCTTAGAAATTAAATTCCATACCCATTTAGTCACGTAAGTATGTTATCACATAGCATACTAGGTTTATTCCTAATATCATCTAGCAAGGGAACCCACTATTGTAATAACCATTTCCTATGATCCTAAAGTATTCAAACCTAGTAACTTTGATAACAAGTTGTAACGCACCGAAATAATTACAATGAATCGAGAGTAGTGATTAATTAAACAACATCATAATCCGAGAATAAATTCATTCCATTCGTATACTTCAAGTGTACCAAAGAGTAACCCATGCATTTATATATTCATAAGTCCTCCTGAATCTAAGCAAGTGCTATAAACAAAAAATATAAAATAAAAGTTAAACAGATGCATAAGTGCCTTAGTGGCTTCAACTTTCCAAGACGGTGCTTAGTTACAACAAAAGTGAGTTTGAAACTCAATATGAATAAAGCCCTAGGCTCGTACAAAATAAATACAACAATAACAAAACAAAACAAAACAAAACAAAAAAATTTCTCTTGGCTCCAAGTCCTCCCAAGCTACTATCTTGTCGAAGGCATATCATCAGCACCTGAAAATGGTTTTTCACATAGGGTGAGCCATAGCCCAGTAAAGATACTCTAACACAGTGTATGAATCTTAACAGAGTTATAAGATGAATGCATATGCCATGCTCATGCCAAAATCATTTTATATCTCTTTTTTTAATAACAAAAAAAAAAAAAAAAAAAAACATGTAATGCCAAGTTATATCACAATTCATGAAATCACTTTCTTTGTAATAGAAAACAGGGCAATGGATACAACACTGGGAATCTCTAAGATGTGTCTGCAAGTAGGCTACAAGCACTACCAAATGCCATTTTTACCGGTACTAACCAGAAGGCTCGGCACTTATCCTCGTGGGTTTCTAGACTTTCACCCAAGAAACACAGGCCAACTTAATACCACAACTATACTCCCTACCCAGATTCACCAAGATATTCATATCTTTTTCTCAAAGCAATAAACATTTTCAATGTGTTAAATATATTACAATGCTCAATGTAAATGGATGAGAAATCATTTTCAATTCACCTAATTCTTATGTAATTTCTACAACAATCATAGCTATCCTCTACCAATAGCCCAAAACAAATATCTCTAGATAGATAAATAATTTCCAATAAAGATATACTTTCCAACATTTCAAAGTAGGAGTGATAATTCATATCCAACTCCACCACTATCATCATCATCGTTCTAATTTCATAAAACCAACATCAATTCCATTTTCTCTTTACAAAATCAAATGTTCACAATTTAGGAAAAAATCACATTTCTTTAAAAATCAACTCCAAGGATAAAAATCCACCATCTCATCACAATTCAACCACAATTACAAACCCATATACATATTCAAGAACCCATTTTAAAAACCCCTCTTTTGATTTCCAACCAAAACCCTAGATTTTTATCAAAAATCCCCAAATAACAATATCCTTTCTAAAAGACAAATAATTAAGTTAAAAATCATAAAAAGAGTCAAAGTAATCCCTACCTCAAAGAAGAAGACACAAAGGAAAGATGGGTAGAACTTGACAGAACCGAAAACATGAACTTCTCTAATTAGAACGATGCCCTCGACGTGCTATCTCTTTTTATCAAAGGGACTAGGGTGTAGAGATCGATGGATGAAGGTGTATTTGAAGTCTAGAGATGATTTCTAGAGGGAAAGAGCGTAGATCCGAGATTTAGAGAGAGAGAGAGAGAGAGAGAGAGAGAGAGAAATGAAAAAGTGATTCAAAAAGTGACTTCTTCAGACTGATATACGCACAGATTGTTTGAGCGCAGGAATGGTTGCTTGAGCAACCAAACACAACGAAGACACAGCTCGAGTGCAAGAAAGGTCGCTCGAGCACACAATGCACCCCTCCTAGTAGTTCAAACTTGTAAAAGTTTGCTCGAGCACAAGAATGATCGCTTGAGTGAAGAACTCAAACTGTCAGTAGTTTTGCAGACCGCAAAAGACTACTCGAGCGCAGATATGGTCGCTTGAGCGAACAAGCAAATTTCTAGGCAATAACAATTTAAAAAACTAACCTCCAAACCTGTTTGAAACTTAACCAAAACTCCCAACAACCAAAACCAACAAACAATAAGACGAAAAGGAGTTGACCAACCAAATAAGATGAGAAATCCCATATCCAAAATAATAAATAGGTCGGGTCTAAACTAGAATCGTTATAGGCGTACTCAGTCATCTGTTGCCATCATCATTCAGCACCACGTCATAAGTTATGTGTGTGCCACGCTTGTTGGTTCGACATCCAGTTCTCTACATTAGTCTGACATGATCCCTTTAAATTGTCTCGACATTGATTTCGGTTCGTTCCTACAACGGTTCGACATGACCTAATAAACTATCTCGACATTGATTCCAGTCAGTTCCTACAATGGTCCAACTTGACCTTAAACTGTCCCAACATTAGTTCCGACCAATTTTTACAAGATCCGACATGACCATAATCTATTTCACATCATTAGCTCCGGCCTCTAATGCTTACTAGGGTCTTGTTGGCTGCCGACCAGGGTGTTTCTTGGCCATAGATTCTTTGGCAACTTTTTTAGGCAGTTTAGTCCCTTTTTATTTATTTATTTTCCCTTTCTAGGGTGTGATGCTGATGTATTAAACACTTTTTGGCCCTTTTTATTTAGTAGACTACCAAATTTGTTCGGTAGCATTTATTTGGACTAGTCATTGAGTTTTCTCTGACTTTTTCTAGTCATCCATTGACAGGCTATAATTATTGAATATCTTCACACCAGCTTAAGAGAGAGTGTTGAATATAGAAATTATAGTACATAGAATCTTTTTATTTTCAGTAATATAAATATAATTTGTGATTGTGTCAATCACTGAATCACTGATTTAGTATTATTTCCTTATTTATATCGTTTCTTAAATTGTATCATGAATCTATTATACATACATGGCCTCTACCTCATTCATGAGTAAGCCAAATAATTCCTTTCATTCTTTTGAGGACGTTAAGAAACCTTCAATGATATTCGACGTGGATGCGTGGGCAATGAATGTCATAAGTTCAACTGGAATCATCATGGCCAATAACCAGCTCATGTCCCTCAATGGTCATGCTTTCAACTTTGGTTGGTATCTCTCTCTCTCTCTCTCTCTCTCTCTCTCTCTCTCTCTCTCTCTCTCTTTCTCTTACTTCCTCCTTTTCTTGGATCTGAGGAAAAAAAAACTCTCTTTTATCTTCTTTTTCTTGAACCAAGTATAGATCCATCACCACCCTACCCCTTACCAAAACCCACTCTCCCTTCTTTCAAGTACTTCTCAACCATTTTTCTTATTTTTTGGTGAAGGTCTCTAAGGTTTTGGAGAAAGAGGTGGTATGATGAAGAGGGAGGGAGAGAGAGAGAAAGAGAGAGAGAGAGAGAGAGAGAGAGAGAGAGACGAAAGCAGCAGAGGAATGAGAGGACGACACCAGAGGCTGAAGAAGGTGGAGAAAGAAGATCGGAAGAATTGGAGCCTTCATGGAAGGGCAGGAGATTCATTATCGATTGAAGCATCTGAGACTAAGAGGATGGCGAATTCAACGAAAAGGAGGAGTGGGAGAAAAAGAAAGAGAGAAAAAATGAAGGAGGAGGGAGAGGGTTTGAAGAAATCAATTTCAACAGATCTATGTGTGTATGTATATAGGAATAAGTATTTTGGTCATTTTGCATTAATTTGTCCTTATAGACTTAATCTTTTTATGCTTGAACCTTTAGACAAAGAAAATCCAAATTTAGACCTTTGGATCGAAAGCCCTTAAAATTTTGAGTGACTGCATCAACAAAATGTTTTGGAGCTGCCATTGGCCCAAAGCACCATTATTTTTTTTTATAATCAAAATGGGGATAAAAAAGTGTCTCTTAATCAAAATAAAGTGTGTGTATATATATTTTAATTAGTGAAAAATGAGAAGTAGTGTTGGAATTATTCTTAATTGTTGACATTTAACAAACATGATTAATATTGAATATTAAAAAATGTGAATTTTGGTGAAGATATTGTATGGATCATCTAGGAACATTTATTAGAAAATCCCATTTAGATAATTTATGTCTCATTTAGTCCTATGAAAATTATTATAACCCATTAAGTTTTGTGTAATATAAAATGACTATATTGCCACTAGTTACATAAATGGATATAAGTAAGCATATTGAAATAGATTTAAAACTTCAAAAATTGTAAATCAGATAAAATTCAGAGATTGTTTTTCAATAGTGAAGAATCATTCTAGATTTTTTGAAATTAAATGATCTAATTTTCACACTTTTTTATAAATAAAAATAAGTTTTTGAAAAGTGTAAAGTAATAACTATAAATATTGACCCTTAAATATGTGACACAAAAGCTGTAAATACAAATCTTTACATTTTTAAACACTTACATCTTTAAACCATTCAATTAAAAATATGAACATTCAACATATTTTATTTGAAAATTAAAATCTAATAAAACAATATGAACATGCATATTCTTTTTCTATTTTAAAAATAGAAAAATCATTCGATTAAAAATTATGAACTTTTGCACTTTTTGCTCATTTGTTTTTCTTCTCCACACACACACACATTATTTTTAAATTGTAACTTCTAATTTTTATATTGTATGGTTGTGGAACCAATGATACCGGCGGTAGAGATAAAGATATAGTAGTTGTGATGATGGTGGATGGATAATGTAATGGAAGTAAAAGTGGGTGGTGGCGGTGATGTAATCATGGTGGCGGTTATGGTAATGATGGCAATAGTTGTACAGAGGGTGGCGGACAAATTGTGATAATGCAATAGTGATTGTGGAAGTAGTGTGATAGTAGTGAAATATGATAATAGTGGAAGTTGATTTTTTGGTGCTGGTGGTGCCGATGACGGTGCATGAGTGGTGATAGGGATGGAGGGGTGGAGGCGGTGGTAGTAATTATAGAGGTGGCATTATGGTGGTGATGGTGGTGGTAATGACAGTGGCAATGTTAAGAGTGGTGGTGGTGATGGCTATGGCGAATAGGTTATATACAACCATGTAGAGGTGTTCAAAAATCCAAATTACCAATAGACTTGCCCAAATCAGCCCGGCCCGCTATTGTTACGGATGGTTTCAACCATTTCAACAGTTAGTTGTGGTTCTATTTTGAAATTCTTCATCTATTTTTGGTCAGTGGTCAAGCTGAAAAAAAAAAAAAAAATCATTATAACCGACCGACTGAATTATATACAAATATATATACACTTTAATTATTATTATGTTAGAGCATTGATAACTTAAAACATATAAAGCTAATACCTTTATCTTGACTCAGGCCCACTACTCAAAATATAAATTATTTTTTAATAAAAAAATCTTCCCAAGACAAATTTCACTTCTCCCAAGTGTAGAGACATTGACGTCTCACCTACAACCTTTGTCTCCCTCTCTCCTCAATTCTCTCACCCACTCTCTCTCCTTTTCTCCTCCATTACCTCTGTCTGTCTCTCTCTCTCTCTCTCTCTCTCTCTCTCTTCCATTTCTTTCTTTCTCTTACCCTCTCTCTCAGATTTACCTGATTGAACATTAAAATCCTCATCTCAGCTTATAAATCTACCGAATCTGAAACCTTTCTCGCAAAAGAGAGATGATTGAAGAGATGCACGGCAAGTAAGGACGATGGTGGTTTTGTGCCATGGTAGAAAGGTAAATATCTCCTCCCTACTTTCAATTTTGTCCACTGTTTTCTGTCATAATTAGTGTGTCTGTGAAAGAGGAAGATTTGTATAGTATGTGTTGTGATTTTGTTTTGTGTATATTTGTTTGGTATTGATTTTGTAGGTGAGAGGAATAGAAGCCATAAAATTGAAATGGTGAATAAAAATCTATCGATTGAAAACTGCTCGCCAAATCGGACACCCGATGTGCACTGTTTCAATCATTACCTCGGTTGAAATCGGCTAATCATTTCTCCAACAGAAGCAGGTTGATTCGAGTGACAGTTTTATGATAAAACCAAGCCGACTCGATCTGTATACAGCCTTACAACCATGTATGTTGACACATGTGTATAATTATTTGTAAATTTAGTCATAATTAAATATGCTTTTTATCAATTAAACTTTCTTTTATATATTTTTTTTATAAGTTTTAATCTACATTTTAAGTAACTCTTAAAATTTTAAGTGATACTAATTATGGTTATCAAATGAGTTTAATATTTTTTTTTTTGGGGGGGGGGGGGGTACTATAGAAAGGAACATGTAATGCCCCGAAACAAATACAATAAACCATCTATGACAATAAGTAAATAACAATATGAATCAGAGTGTAAGATCCTTCTATTATTACAGAAGATTCAAATGTACAAAAGTGTGACACATGCGAATATACATTAATAAGTCCTTAACCTAAATCTATAGCTTGTGTTAACAACAACAACTATGTGAAATAGAAGTTAAATAGATAATTGAAATGCCCTGAAGGCTACAACTTTCCAAGACTAAACTTGGTTACATCAAAATGGATTTAAATCCAATATATATAAAGCCCTTGGCTTGTACAAAATAATAACAAGTAAACACAAAAATGAAGCTTTGGCTTCAATCCTCCCAAGCTACTGCCTTGGCGGAAGCATCTCGCCAGCACCTGAAAATGGTTTCCCAAATAAGATGAGCCAAAACCCAGTAGAAATAATCCAACCAAATATATGACTCTTAACAAAGATATAAGGATGAGATGCATATGTTATGCTTATCACCACAACGTTTTACATTTCTTTCTCAATCCATGCCAGACTCAGTTTATATCTCAATTCTCAAATCATGTTCTTTAAAATAGGAAACAAGAGGGGATTCTCAATCGGTACAACCTTTCACGGATATTTCGGCCGCGGAAAACTGTCGAACGTTACCCATGTAAACGTAGCCTATACAAGCGTTACTATTGCCATTTTACGGATATTTCGTCCGTGGGAACCAACACCCATGAATACATTTATTTTTCGGGTCTTTCACCCTAGACACACGGGCTAACTTAATTTGATGATACACACTTCTTTTCAACATTCACACATTTTTTTTTCCCAAATACATATACATTTGCAATGTATTAAATGAGCAACAATGTTCAATGCATAGGGATGAGAAATTAGTTTCAATTCACCTAATCCTCATGCAATTTCTACAATAATCATAGCTATCCTTCACCGATAGTCCAAAATAGATATTTCTAAACAGATATAAAATCTCCAACATAGCTAAACTTTCCAAAATTTAAGATGTGAGTGATAATACATATCTAACTCCATCATCCATATCAATATCCATTCAATTTCACATTTTCAGCATCAATTCCATTTATTTATACAAAATAAATATTTGAGTCATTTAGGGTAAAATTCATTTTTCTTCCAAAATTCGTCCAAGTATCAAAATCAATAGTTTGATCATAACTCAACCCCATTTCCAACCCTATAACCATTTTCAATATATCCATTTGAAAACCCCTCTTTTGATTTTAAACCAAAACCCTAGGTTTGTTCAAAATCCTCTAAAATCACAAGAATTTTTTTTAAAAACAAATAGTTAAGTTAAAAATCATAAAAGAGTGTAAAGAATCCCTAGCTCAAAGCTACAAGATGAGAGAGAAAGAGATGACACTTCAACAATGCCGAAATCCAACTCTATTCGAATAAAAATAAAGCTCTAGGTGAGCTCTACCTTTTTAACAAAGGGAGTAAGGTGGAGAAATGGGTAGTTCTTGGTGTATTTGTAAAGAGAGAGGTAGTTTTAGAAAGAGAGGGTCTTAACTTAGGGTTTTGAAATGTTTTAGAAAGAGAGAGACATGAAAAAGTGATTTAAAATGGCCTGTTTACGAACTAATATACGTACAGCTCGCTCAAGCACAAAAGTGTTGCTCAAGCGAGCAAACACAATAAGTTATTTCGCTCGAGTGCAAGAATCTTCGCTCGAGTGTAAAATACAATCTCCCAGAAGTTTTTCCAGTAGAAGGTCGTCGTTTAAGCACAAAAAGTCTCGCTTGAGCAAAGAACACTACCTCCCCAATATCTCTGCAGGCCTGCAAAAGTACTAGGTGCTCACAAAGCTCGCTCGAGCAAAAAGGCTAAAATCTGGACAACAGTTTGAACTAACTAGCAACCAACCTATTCCAAACACAACCAAGACACTCCAATACTCAAACTCAATGAGAAATAAGGAGAAACATCGTATGAATATGTAAATAAGACGAACGAAACCCGAATTCCAAACATCAAGGAGTCAGGTCTGAACCAGGAACGTTATAACCTCCCCCCTTAAGGAATTTTGTTCCCGAAATTATAATTCAAATGTTAAAATCATGTTTAAACCAATTTCAATAATGTTAATCAATCAATTCCAATACCATGACCCGTCCGACATGATAAACAAGTTCTCAACACTGAATATACAATTCACATTTCGAAAACATATAAAATGTTTATATTAAATAAACATAAAAAAAGTTTCAATACATCCCCAACCATCAACAAATAGGTTCGGATACTTCTCACAGGCTTCCAACTTACGTTCCCAAGTTGCTGCCTCGACTCCATTATATCACCACAATACTTTCACCAAAGGAATTGTCTTGCCTTACAATACTTGGTCTTGAGTATCCAAGACTCTCACCGGTCTCTCCTCATATGAGGCATCCTCATCTACCTCTAAGTCAGTCCAATCCAACACGTGCGATGGATCTGGCTCATACTTCCGAAGCATACGAATATGAAATACATTATGAACCCCATAAAGCTGTGGCGGCATGGCCAAACGATAAGCTACCTCTCCAATCCACTCAAGGATCTCAAAAGGCCCAATAAATCTAGGGGGCAACTTCACACTCTTCCCAAACCTCATCAAGCCTACCTAGGTGATATCTTCAAGAAGACATGATCTCCTACCTCAAAAGACAAGGGTCTCGTCCTACCGTTGGCATAACTTTTCTGACAACTGTGGGCAATAACCAACCTCTTACGGATAAAAGCAACTTTCTAAGTCATTTCCTGAACAAACTCAGGGCCTAACAAAGGTGCATCACCCACCTCAGTCCAACACACAGGAGATCTACACAGTTGGCCATACAAGGGCTCAAACGGTGTCATGCCAATACTCGACTGGAAGCTATTATTATAGGCAAACTCCACTACGGGCAAGTGCCTCTCCCACAACCCCTTATAGTTAAGAACACAACCTCGAAGCATATCCTTAAGAATCTGGATAGTACGCTCGGACTGCCCGTCAGTCTGAGGCTAATATGCAGTGCTAAAAGTCAACCTCGTACCTAAGGCATTCTGTAGGCTTTGCTACAATCACGCCGTGAAACGTAGATCTCTATCCGAAACAATCATTACAGGGACTCCCTGCAACCTCACTATGTCCCTAATATAAAGGTCAGCAAGATAATCTACCAAGTCACTCACGTGTATAGGTATAAAGTGCACCGACTTGGTCATCCTATCAACTACCACCCAAATCACATCACTACCCTGTTGAGTCCTAAGAAGACGCACAACAAAATCCATTGTGACATGTTTCCACTTCCACTCGACTATAGGCAAGGGTTGCAACAAACCCGCTGACCTCTGATGTTCAACCTTCACTTGTTGACAAGTAAGGCCCCTCGATATAAACACGACCACATCCTTCTTCATTCCCTTCCACCAAAACTGGCGATTAAGGTCGTGATACATCTTTGTGCCTCCCGGATGCACCGCAAGGCGTAAATGGTGAAACTCTCGGGATACACATTAAAGCCTTTCTCTACCTTTCCACTAGAGATTTTCTCCCAGAGGGATTCTACCTCAAGGTCACCCCTCTGTGCTTCTATCACTAGGTTCACGAGAATAGGTTGTGCAACTACCGAAAACAAGGAGGCAAACTCCACAGACTGGCCAAGATACAAGTCAAACTCACCAATAGCACCCAACATCTCCCATTCCCAAATGGCAATACTAGTCACACTACCAATGGATTTCCTACTTAAAGCATTGGCCACAACATTGGCCACAACATTGGCCACAACATTGGCCTTCGTTGGATAATAATGCAACTCAAAGTCATAATCTTCTATAAACTCCATCCACCTTCTCTGCCTCGGATTCAAGTCTTTTTATTTAAATAGTTATTTCAAACTCTTCTGATTAGAAAGCACTTCAAACTTCTCACCATACAAATAATGCCTCCAAATCTTTAAGTAAAGATCACCGCCGCTAACTCTAAGTCATGAATAGGGTAGTTTCTCTCATGTGTTTTCAATTACCGCGAGCCATAAGCTACTACATTTCCGTCTTACATCAAAACACATCCTAAACCTTCCCGGGAAGCATCACAATACATTGAATAGCCCAAACCCCTGTCCAAAATAATCAATACAGGAGCAGTGCTAAGTCTAACCTGAAGCTCTTAAAATGACTTCTCGCAAGTCTCACTCCACACAAACTTGATTCCTTTCCTCATTAGTCTAATCAACGGTAAGGCTAATCTAGAGAAATCTTTCACAAACTGTCAATAATATCTAGCTAAACCTAAGAAACTACAGATCTCAAAAGCATTCTTAGGTTGTTTCCAATCTTGCACTGCCTCTATCTTAGATGAATCTATAGTCACCCTTCCCCCGGATACCGCATGACCTAAGAATTTTACTTCTCCCAATCAGAATTCACATTTTCCAAGCTTAGCATACAGTTTGTGAGCTCTAAGTAGCTCAAGTACTACCCACCGGTGTTCTTCGTGTTCCTCCTTAGAGGGTGAGTAAATCAAGATGTCATCAACAAAGACAACCACAAAACAGTCTAGGAACTCACTGAGGATCCGGTTCATCAAATCCATAAACACAGCTGATGCATTGGTTTGCCTAAAAGGTATCACTAGAAACTCATAATGGCCATACCACGATGCGTCTTAATGTCGCGGATATCCTCCTCCCTTGCCCTCAACTGTTGATAATCTGATCTCAAATCTATCTTGGAAAAACAACAAGACCCTTTCAACTGATCAAACAGATCATATATACAAGACATTGAGTACTTGTTCTTGACAGTTACCAGATTCAACTTCTGGTAATCAATACAAAGTCACAACGCACCATCTTTCTTTTTGGCAAAGAGAGCCAGTGATCTCCAAGGTGAAGTACTAGGGCAGATAAAACCCTTATCTAACAGTTTTTGGAGTTGAATCTTCAACTCACTCAACTCAGCAGGTGCAAACCTAAACGGTGCCATAGAAATCGATGTCGTGCGAGGCACTAAGACGATAAAGAACTCAATCTCTCAGTAAGGTAGTCAACTAGTGAGATCCTCAGGAAAGACATCTGGGTATTCACAACCTATCCTTGGCAACTCAACTCGAACTTCATCACAGTCACTACCCCAAGAAGTTGGCAAGAAGGCAACTAAGCTCTCTCCACCCACACGGATCATGCATCGATGATAAGACTATCAACCTGGTCCTCTCAGAAATAAAAGTAATCACCGCTCAAGGTACATATAGTAACCCTCTGACGGTAACAGTCTATGAAAACCCAATACCATGATAACCATTTCATACCCAATAAACCATCAAAACTCGACATGTCAATCAACACAAATGCAAAAGAAAATCGGCAACCGACAACCTCTATGTCACAACACCCCTTCTCCAAGATAATCTCACCACCAATAGGTGATTTTACATTGAGAGGAGATGTTAACCGAGCCAATTCTGACCAGAAAGCCGATACAAATACAGACGAGATAAATGAATGGGATGCACCTGTATCAATCAACATATTATCAATAGAATTGCATAATAAGAAAGTACCTCTCACTACCGAAGGCGTTGGAAGTAGGTCTGGCGCGGTAACAACATACACACGCCCTGTAGGTCTCTATTCTACCTGCTCACGCCTCGGAGCATAAGCCTAATGCACTGACTGAGTCGAAGAGGCTCTATGATTGGCCCTCGAGTGCTATACAGGCTGGTGGCTCTGTGTTTGTGTAACAACGCCCGCGGGGGACCTCGCTACAGTTCGGACTCGATTTTGTTGCGGTTCTAAATCTTGAACCAAAGAGTCCAAATCCGGCAAATCATTTTGAAGGAAAACAGATTTTTTTGAAAAGAAGTGCCAAACATGGACTGCTTTGCGGATCTTGAGTCGCCACCTAAATATTTTAAAATGGGAAATTTAGGAAACCGACTCGGTCTTGGGAAAGGCCACGCGTGTCTCATCACCAAAGTTGGTTCGGGAACTTGGGTACGATTAGGGAAGGTCACATCGTGAGCACCTCCTCTGGCCCGGTCAAAGACCGGCCTCTACTAACCATGATATCTGTTTTGAAAACTTTGTGAGTTCTTATTAGGTTATTAGCCTAGATTACTATGTGATGCTCATGACAAACAAGTATAAATGGGCGTCGAATTGGAACTAAACATTTCATGTTTGTTTGTTTGAAAATGGTGTGAAGGTGCTACCCGCAGGTAGGCTAAAATGCGGATTTGCCACCCTCGGGTGGGCTTAGAAAACAATGATTTTGCGACTTTCTACTGGGCTTAAAACAAACAACAACGCATTGCCCCAATTCAGATAACCCAACCTCCACCCACAGGCATTCAAGGCAGTTATAACACATAAGCATTTAGCCTCATGGTAAGCATGCTTTCATGGCAGTCACTCACACACATGCAAGGATGCTAAAGCATAAAACTTACCTAGTACTCCAAGCCAAAACAAAAGTGATTAGAAATCATGCATGATCCTAAAATATCTGAATGCCTAATGCAACACATGCAAAAATGCAACTATAGCGAGCTCGACTATTCTAAACATGGTATATGGAACATAGCGCCTAACATGTATTCAACTTTAGAATTGAAATACAATGCAGTTTGCATGATGTCGAGCTTAGATGCATGCTGTCTGAGATGAATGATGCAAACATGCATCATCTTGTATGCTAATTGAAATATGCCCTATATCTAACCATTCAAAGCGGGTAAATAAAAGGAGAAAGAAATGGGGTTGGAAGACATACATCACACTCACACACCCTTATTACATTTATGCCCTCGCTCAGAAGTCCGAATGAATAATATCTGAGACCGAATAAAAGAATATACTGATCCGAAATAATACAAATTCTAATTAATTAACAAATTAATTACAAAAAATTAAAAGCGGCGTGCAAGCCGGACCGCCTCGCTTCGATAGATGATGTATCTTTGAAAGCGGAAATTCAGGATGCCCTAATTAGCCTCTGTTTGCATATTTCTCGAAATCTTGCGCGAACTCAAAAGTTGTTGATCCTCGGTTTTCTTAATGTAGAGAGCAAGAAAAGGGCATAGCAATGTATTTCACAAATATATGCATGCCTCGATCCTCGCGCCACCAATCACGCATACCGATGCATGATGGCCGAGGAATCGGATTGCACAACTCAATATAGGGATGAATGCGTACGAATGCGACAACAAAACCTAACTCCATCATGGGTAATCCGGAGTGGTGGTGACTTGGGAATTAAGACTCATTCCGTTACTCGGAGTACAAAACGTGCCTCGTTTCTCGTGCGATATGCATGATATGCATGAAATGCAACTAACATGTAATATAGCATGCACAATGCCATGAAAATGAGATGTCTCGAAATGCGTGTCCATGGGTACGCAAACCGAGGTAATGCATGAATGCAATCTAAGATACAACCTAGTATGCACAATGCCGTGAAAATGAGATGAAAACAAGATGCCTCGGAAAGCGTGCACGCGGGCACGCAAACCGAGGCGACGATGAAATGCAAAGCGGATAAAACAGAGTGCCTGAAATGCGTGCACACGGGCACGCAAACCGAGGCGATGACAAAATGGAAACCGGATACAACCGAAGTGCCTCGAATCGCGCGCCCACAGGCACGCAAACCGAGGCGATGATGAAATAAGAAACTCGGATAAAACCGAAGTGCCTCAAAGCAGCGTGTCCTGGTAGCGCCGTCGGCGACGATGAAAGAAATGAAAATCGGATAAAACCGAAGTGCCTCGAAACGCGTTCCCACAGGCGCGCACATCGAGGCGATGATGAAAGGAATGAAAATCGGATAAAATCGAAGTGCCTCGAAACGCGTGCCCATAGGCGCGCAAATCGAGGCGATGATGAAAGAATGAAAATCGGATAAAACCGAAGTGCCTCGAAGCAGCGTGCAAAGCGCAAATCGGCGATGATGAAAGAATGAAAATCGGATAAAACCGGCGAAGTGCCTCGAAGCTGCGTGCCTGGTAGCGCCAAATCGGCGATGATGAAAGGATGAAAATCGGATAAAACGAAGTGCCTCGAAGCGCGTGCCTGCGCGCGCAAATCGAGCGGCGATGATGAAAAATAAAATCGGATAAAACCGAAGTGCCTCGGCGCGTGCCTGCGCCGCAAATCGAGGCGATGATGAAAGGAATGAAAATCGGATAATCGAAGTGCCTCAAACGCGTGCCCATAGCGCGCAAATCGAGGCGATGATGAAAGAATGAAAATCGGATAAAGCGAAGTGCCTCGAAAGCAGCGTGCCCATAGGCGCCGCAAATCGGCGATGATGAAATGAGACGAGATGGCATACGGAATGCAACGATGGGCTTACACCAATATGGGAGGGCCTCGGCTCACTCGCATAGGCCGTCGGATAAAAACAAAAAGCCTCAGCGCGTGCCCACGGACACGCAAATCGAGGCAATGATGTAGAAGCATGAAAATGCAAATTGGGCTTACGCCGACATGAGAGGGCCTCAACCACACTCACATAGGCTGCCTGGCGGATAAAACAGGGGCGCCTCGAAAGGCGTGCACACTGGCACGCAAACCGAGGCAATGCAAAAATGATGCAAATGGCATAGGGAATGATATGTAAGCATGGAAATGGAATTTCAGCACCTAAATAAAGGGGAAAACAGCCCCGAAACAAATCGAAATGACACTCGAAGCATGCATTCATCCCGAAAGTGTGAAATTAAGCCCCGAAATGGCCTATAGCCATGCTATACATGCAAAATATGATCATGGCAGCAAGAACAGTAGCAAGGCAGTCCCAAATATGGCATTTTTCAGTAACAAACATGGCCAAAATGCAAGCATAGATAGATCAACAATAGCATGCAAAGTTAGTGGCCAAAAGAGGAGTATTGAGACAAGTGACATATGCAAACCCCAAATGGACAAACTTTCTTCTACAACATTGAATATGAGATAAAAATAAGCACAATTTCAGAAGATGACATCCTCAAAATCAGAATACAAACATGCTATAAAATCCATGCAAAGTAGGCTTCCAAATAGGCTATATCATGAGACATGCAATGCACACACCAAATGACAAAACTTTCTTCATGAAATATGTAAAGGGGGTCAAAATAAGACCAAAACCAGTAGGGGTCGAAGTCCCAAAAACAAACACAAATAGGTCAAAAATTGCATGCAAAAATGGCACACTTGATGAAATTTGAAGGAGGTGGTATATACAATGACCAAATGAGGTTGATCCCTTCTACAATGTTGTAGAGGGGCTCAAAATGAGCACAAAACCAGTAGGGGTCGGACCCCTGAAAACAAAAGGAACTAGGCCTAAACTAGCATGCAAGATAATGGCATAAAAGCTAGGTATTGAAACAAGTATATCATAGGAGCATCAAATGAAGTTGAGCCCTTCTACAAAGTTGTAGAGGGGCTCAAAACAAGCACAAAAGCAGTAGGGGTCAGAGCCCCAATTCTCAACCAATTGGAGTATAGAAATGAATCAAGAAAAAGCCCTAAAAGTTGGTTTTGAAGACTTACCCTTGAAGACTTGTCTTTCTTTGATTCTTGGCTTTGATTTGTAGCTTCTCAACCTCTGAAATTCACTTCCTAGCTGCTGGAATGGTAGTAGGGATGGTGAGGTTAGGTGTTGATGAAGGGAAGACCTAGAGACTTAGAAGCTTTTTGAGGTTTTGAGCTATGAAAATGGAGGAATTTGGAGAAGTGTTCTTGAAGACAAATTTTCCAACCTTGAAGAAGGAGGGGGAGGGCCCTTCAAATAGGCAAGAAATGGGGTGTAAAAGGGGAGGGAAAGCACCCAATCTTTCCCTCCCGAAATATCCCCCGAATGCCCCGGGATATGTTGGAAAATATCCCACATTGACAGTGGAAGTGAAGCAGGAATCTGGCCGGCCAGGTGGTTTTCTGGGAGGTGGCCGGCCAGCCACCCCACCTGGTCGGCCAGCCACCCACCATGGCCGGCCGGCCACCCCAAAAAATGAACAGTAAAAACTCTGGCCGACCACCATACCAAAGTGTCCTCCCATGTGTGTAGAACAAAGCCCCAAGGTTGGAATCTGGCAACTCTGAAGCAGGAGTCACAACATAGAGCTTGAAGGACGGGTCCAAAAATGAAACCCACAATTGCTGGCCGACCACCATACCAAAGTGTCCTCCCAGATGTGTAGAACAAGGATCCAAGGTTAGAATTTGGCAACATTGAACCAAGAGTCACAACATAGAGCTTGAAGAAGAGGCCCAAAAATGAAACCCACAGTTTCTGGCCGACCAGTAGCTTTTAGGGTCCTCCCATGTTCCCTCATCACAAATATGTAACTTTGGTTGGAAGAAAATACCCCCAAGGTGTTCAACATTGGCGGAAGTGAAAAGCAGGCTCGGGAGGCGAAAGCTATATCTGGGATAATTCTGGCTTCCCCAGTGATCTTCCTGATGTTGAAACAGAGGTACCTGCCAAGTTTGAACAAAAACTAATGAGAAATGAGCGTTGGGGCCAAACCGAGCAAATCGGGATCAAAATGGGAAATCTTAGGAAGTGGTGTTCAAGATCGAAGTGGGTATCTGCGACCCAGTGTCCTCTGGAATGACAAAAGCAAGGTACACCAAAAGCGAGAAAAGATACAAAATGAATGTCCGGCCCAAACCGCCAATTCGGTCCGAGCAGATTCTGAGCACCGAAAGTGGCATCTGACCCGAAGTGGGCATCGGGGGCCCAGGGTTCCTCGAAATGATAAAACAGTGGTTCTGCCGAAAGAGAAAGCGGATCTGAAATGAATGCTCGGGGCCCAAATCACGCATTGGGTCGAAATGGGTCGCCGAACGCAGTGGTGTTAATTTGCGAAGTGGGCATCGAGGCCCCAGCGTTCCTCGAACATTAAAACAAAGGTCTCCAAAAACCGGAGAAATCGGAGATGGTTAGGCGGTCGGCCGAGGCACCTGACCTAACGGCTCAAAACCGAGAACCGAAATGGGCAAAATGGCCTCTGACCCACGAAAAAGTAGCTCACGGCCACGGAGATAATCTCTGGATCACTCCTTTCCTCGGGAAAGAAAACAGAGAAAACCGTTATGGCAACCGAGACAAGGTAGAAGATGGTTCGAAGTCCGGAGGCGAGAGCCTTGGCCGTGACTCTGGGACTTCTGAACAAGCACGATATGTAACATCACCGGCCAATCGGTGTGTCCCGAAGTCTTAAGGTCGGTCAAAAATGGGGTGTCTCTGATTGCCCTCTTTGTGAACTTCGGAAGTCAAGAAGTGGCGGAGTGAATGTCAAAGCCCGAGGCGACCCATTTTGATAAAGTAGAAGACTTAGACAATCATACAAGATAAGCAAAATGTGTGCCCGCCGCAAAATGGGGCAAAAGCGAATGATAGGCGCGGGCGGTGATCATGCAAATGCAAAAAGTTGTAATGAAGCAAGTATTGACAAATAGGTGCTTGATTATAAGCAAGAATGCAAAGCAAACAACTACATTTCATGCGATTAGGAATCACGGAGAATCATTCAATTCTCGTCGCGTCTCACCACGGAGAAGATCGATACTGCAGCGATTCATGCAGTCGCTGACCTCGAATGAACCGTACATACAATATCGTGCACGCAAAATAGAGAAATGCAACAAGAACAATATGCCAACAACATATATTCAATGTGATTCCTATGATTCCAAAAGTCGACACACACGGTCTTGAATGAATGCAACATAGCGAGAAAAGATAATGCGCGACAACGCATGTTTAAGCATAGAAGTATGGCACATCAAGAAAGCATGCATGACAATGCAAAACATTCATGGGAATGCAAATTATAAGCCAAATAATGCAAAGCGGGCACGTCGGGATGCCGGTTGTTGCACAATAATTTGGAAAACGCGCATTCGTGGGCAACAACTCGATCATGACCTCCGATTTACATTCGGAGAGGTCACAACATGTTTAAAAAGAATACGCTCGATTTTGATGAATAAGGACGAGACACATGTCAATAATTGCGATTAAAGTTTCAATTGAACAATTCGCATGAAAGTGTACTTTTTCAACTTTTTGGTCCGGGAGCTCCAATTTTCCTCAAAATTTGCAAGAGGTAGGGAGGGAGGGGGAAGATGGTCGGCCAGTCCATTGCCTAGGAGGCCATCGGCTAGGGGAAAAAGGAGATGGCGGCCGGCCGAGGTTAGGTGGTCGGCGGCCCTTGCAGCGAGGGCAAAATGGTCATTTTTCATGTTTCTATATATACACACCTCCATTCCACCCGAAATCACACCCAAAGTTGCAAAACTTCTTCCTCTTGCTCTCTAGACTATTTTCTCTCTCAGATCTGCATTTTATATGCGCCCCTCGGCCTCCCACGCAAGTTGTTTTTGCGAAATCTTTCAAATTTAAGCACTTTGAAGCGACTAAATTTCGACTTTGGGGCTTCTCTTCTCATTTTCACCACTTGAGGTAATTTTGTTTCAATATTTGGAAAATTTTCCCGGGGGTTGACTTTTGTTGACTTTTCATTTCCCGAGAGTTGACTTTTGTTGACTTTTTCCAATTTTGGCCCATTTTGCTCATTTTGCTCCTCTTTGATTTCTCGCAATGGCGTGTCATTTCCCTCACGACGGAGGTTTTCCGGTCTTGGAGATTATTTTGACTTTATGGTATTCCCCAGGGTTCGCCCTTTCTTTCGTCGATATGCTCCGTGATCCATAGGCTTGAGCCACTTTCCGTCACTTCACCGATTTTAACGATCGGGCACCGAGGATCTTCTTCTCTGAGCGAGCGGACCTCTCTTATGACGCAGAGGTATTTTACTTTATTGTCCGCATCTTTCATGCATTTCATTCTCCTGCCATGCTTAGACATACAGTTTAGCTTATGACACAATACTTGCATCCTGAGCACGCGACTTAAACACTTGAATTTCATGAACACAGGGCACATTGAATAATTGTGAACGCACAGCGCACATTAGTTAGAAATTGAGCACACAGCTCCAACATTGATTCACTGAAGACACAGCCCGAAGTTGAAAATGAGCACACAGCACATACTGACCGAGAATAGAACACGCAGTCTCCAAAACTCAGATTTTCAACACACATTGACTTGAAGCGAACACACTGACTCGATTAAAAGTAGAACACACAATGATTTGAAGCGAACATACGCCCCATCGGCGTTGAGTAGAACACACAGTCCCAATTTGAAGCGAACACACGGTCCGCGATGTTGAGTAGAACACGATCCCAAACTTGAAGCGAACGCACACCCGCGATGTTGAGTAGAACACACATCCCAATTTGAAGCGAACACATGGCCATCGATGTTGAGTAGAACACCATCCCAATTTGAAGCGAACACCAGCTTGATGTTGAGTAGAACACACGATCCCAATTTGAAGCGAACACGGCCCTGATGTTGAGTAGAACACAGATCCCAATTTGAAGCGAACACCTGACCCATTGATGTTGAGTAGAACACACAGTCCCAATTTGAAGCGAACACACAGCCCACTGATGTTGAGTAGAACACACAGTCCCAATTTGAAGCGAACACACAGCCCACTGATGTTGAGTAGAACACACAGTCCCAATTTGAAGCGAACACACAGCCCACTGATGTTGAGTAGAACACACAGTCCCAATTTGAAGCGAACACACAGCCCACTGATGTTGAAATTTGAACACGCAGCCCGAAACACTTTATTTGCACACAGCTCATTTTCACTTCATTTGCTGATCTACGCATTCATTCTAAATGCAGGTTCATTCTCGCACAGTGCGAGGATATGGCTCCACCGCCGCGAGGGAGTGGTATTTTGAGCTTCCGGAAGCTGTTCGGGGATTGATTGACCTTGCGGGATTTGGGCCATTCTACAGAGGGTTATCTTATTGCCAGATCAGTAGGACTTTATTTGCTGCCTTAGCAGAGAGATGGTGGGATACCACCAATTCTTTTCATTTCTCTGCGACTGGGGATATGACCATGACCCCGCTGGACTTTGCTATGATCACCGGCCTAGACATAGGCGGTGTATCCATTCCTTATGACGAGGATATGGGCGGTGGGGTGCTGGATGCACTTATTGGGGACACACCGCTTTGTGAGCAGAGGTTGAGGAGAGTCCGATCCTCTTGGTTTGCTACCCATTTCCGGCGGCCACAGATGGAACCTGAGACTCCTGAGGAGGCGGAGCAGTATGCCCGTGGTTTCCTCATGTACCTCCTCGGCACCACTTTGTTCGATAGAGGAACATGGTAGGATTATATCTCTTGGCGCTCTGGTAGACCTATCGCAGTGAGCAGTATGATTGGGCGGCCTGGCTACCCTTCTTGCTACATGAGCGTCTCTCGTACCGAGGGACTTACTCGGTGGCTCTTGGAGAGCTGGGAGGTACATTCGTCCTCTTGATTTACATTTGCTCCTCATTACTTGTTCACTTGCACACACGGCGCACTTTGCATTACGTATACGCCTTTAGCACTTTGTACTCACACTCTGCATTGCCTTTCTCATTTGTGGGTGTATGTGTACTTCCCATTAGCTCAGGAGATGGAGGTGGTGGGACCTCCTATGACTCCATTTTCATTGATGTTTGAGGCGAGCATCTGGCGAGGCCTCGAGACTCTCTCTCTCTGCGACGATACTTTGATCTTTGTTGACGGCAGAGGTATTGCTTGAACTCTCAGTTCCTTTTATTTTTATCTTTGATCCGCTTTCTGTATATCGATTTCGACTAATTTGTACCTTTGGTTATCCAGATCACTGGCGGCCTTAGGCGATCTTGGCGACGAGCTCGAGACTCGATACTGGGCGTCGAGTTGTTGTCGATATAGATTCTGCTCGAGGACGGTCGGCGAGGTTTAGTTCTGGGAAACGCTTTGGCGTCGAATATGGGGCGATTCTCGAGAGCCTCTGCTGCCTCCGGGCACCATGCGGATTTCGATAGATTATCCTCTGAGGAGGTCGGCGATATATCGAGGCGGTGATGCTTTATTGCATCTTCTTGATGGGAACTCGCCACCTACCGTATATATCGATGCCCCCCTTGGCGGGAAGTGCGGGCTCGTGCAGGCCAGCGCACCATCTTGGTCGCGTCCATGCTCTGAATATCCCTTCTTCTAGCGGTGGCACATCGAAGGTGAGGCGATTCGATCCCTCGATCCCTCCGACTCTTGATCATCGGTGGCGGACATGCCGACCGAGTTAATGAATGGCGATTTGGGACGCCTTACGATTCCGCTAGAGCCTCCTCTGCGATCACAGATATGTTAGAGACCACGACTTCGCCCGGTATGTTTTCGATTTTGATTTATCGGTCGGATATTTGAACATTGATTCCGTTCTTGATAGTTTTGCATTTGTATTTGCGACCTCTGTTGAATATCTGGACGGTTGCTCGGGATGCTAGCCACATTCGAGGGCATGATCCTTCGGAGGAAGCGAGATGAGCATCGTGGGTGTAGAGGTACTCTTCATTTTCCTGTACTAGCATGTTTACGATGCTACTCTAGCTTTAGACCTTCTGCTGTATTGATAGGCTGCGTGAAACATCTCGACACACACCCTTTTCACATTACGCATTTACACACTTTTATGCTTGAGCGATGTATTGCACTTTGCATCTTGGATGCCTCCATATATGCTTCATCACGGGCGAGCCACCGGCCCTCTCGAGAGGTCGAGGTGCTAGGCCTACCCAGGTCTGAGGATCGGAGGAGCTGGGCCATCCAGTCTCATCGAGGAGTGGCGGAGGAGAATCGTCTCATGACCTTGAGGGCACCCATCGTCGAGGATGACGAGGAGGAGATCGCGAGATCATGTGTCGAGGCATCTCTGGAGAGGAGGCCTGGTCTTGGTTCCGAGGCGAGAGCGAGCTGAGGATCCGGAGGATGGCGGCTCGATCCAGATGGTGATGATGATGTAGAGATTATCCCATGAGAAAAGGATGAGGGGCCTCCCCTTCTCGCTCGAGAACAGCGATGTTATTTCCTGCTTTATTCTACTCTTTAGCTAGTAGTTTGTAGCACTTTGCACATTGTTGGGCAGTTTTATTTTCTGTAAAACTTGTACCTTTATTGTTGTAAGACATGATGAAATGAAACAGCTTTTGAAAAGATGTTGTATTTGAAATTCTCAGCATCGCATCGCATTATTTTGCACAAAATGGAATTGAATGGAAATGCGCCTCATGTATTTACCGGGTTAGGTAGGGAACCGACGCAACAAAGCAAAACAAAACGACTCACTAAGAAATAAAACAGAATCTTAGCAAGTTTACAACTCGATAAACAAAGTACAACAATGATAACGACTCAATCGACAAGACTTAACAAAATTGTGTAATCAAAAAGTAACAACTCAAAAGCATAAAAGCGGCATTTCGACAAAACTTACAACTCAATAAGCAAAAACAACAACTCGATAAGCAAAAATATAACCACGATGTACTTCGGATGGACTATACGGATAATGGAGTGTATCCAAAATTGATAGGCTGGATGCCTTCTCTGTAGGGAGACAACCAGTTGCGAGTCCACTACTGCTATAGGTAATGTTTCCCACCCAAGCTCACTTGTATTTGCTTACATCACTCGACCCTCGGGCTCGACTTTTCTCGCAAAACCCTTATCTTACTTTTCTCTCGTCGCACATCTCTCTATTCTTTATTCTCTCATTTTTCATCCCTCCCCCAGATATAGTTGATGGAGAAGTTGCAAGTTGTGGACTCTTGCCCTGCCTATTCAGCCCGCGGCTACTTCTTTCGGCAACGCCTAGTTAATGCTCCCGATGAGAGCTGGTGGTTCGAATGGATGCGCAACTTGTCAGCAGATCGCATTGCATGGCGCCGTCCCTGGCTTAATCTTTCAGCGATGAGTTACAGCATGTTCCAGGATACTGGGATCCGTCTGATCGGCTTGACTCACTGTATATTTTATTTCCCATTCCGTACTCCGCGCCAGTTCGGTCATACAAGTTGGGCCTAAGTTGGCATCTGAAGCTCTGACTAGCTCTGGGAGGGGGCGCAGGGACACCTGACTAGACTATGCCCCAGATTTATTGCTTTATTAGTACTTTCAAGTTTTCTTTATGAATGTAATAGAAAGCAACTTCAATTGTATGCAAGAGCAGAAGAACTCTGTTTCGAAATCAATGAAATTGAAGGTTGTGGTACTGAAAATTCTCCGCTTTTGGTCCAAAAATGGTCTTAGTTGTGAAAAAGATTAATTTGAACAAAGTCAACTTTTATGAAAATTTTTCAAAACTATTTTCGATATGGATCAGAACTGGACACGCCTGAAACCTGTCACTGAGATACACAACCCCGAATCCTAGCAACTGGAAAGTTGCCCCTAGTTTGAAAAGGTGCTTCGGCAAAGTGTGGCAACGGAAAGTTGCCCCTAGTCTGGATGATGCCGCAACACTCCATTGCAACGGAAAGTTGCCCCTAGTTTGAATAACCGCATCTGGGAGATCATAGTGAATCTTGATGAATAAAGATGGTAGGGTGATCAAAATGGACTAAGTTGATCGGGGAAAAGATTGTGGTGAACTTCAAGATGAAGGCGCCTCGTATCCCAAAGATGGGAATCAAGTCTTCGTAGTTCGAGTCGAGGTTAAGCTCGAGTGTTTTTGCTCTCCTTTTACGCTCTAACTTTTGCCAAGGCCGCCCTTTGCGGGTTTTCGACCTTCTTGAGCTCGGTTTTATAATTTTCAAATTTTCTATGCTCCGAGTTTTGCCTAGGTCGCCCTTTCGGGTTTCGGCCTAGCGAGCCTCTCGAGGATAATATTTCTTCAACTTGTCCATATTGATCGGTTGGGAAAACTCCAAGCCATCTAGATCCATCAGAACCACGCAGCTCCACCGGCCAGTTGACTTGATGATGTAAGGACCCGGTCAATTGGGTGCGAACTTGCCCTTGGGTCGTGGATGGGAGCTCGGTTGTCTTTGAGTACCAAATCTCCTTCTTTCAAGTTCTGGACTTAACCTTCTTGTTAAAAGCCAGGCGATTCTGCGTTGATAACCTGAGCGTAGTACGGTGCTTTCAATCTCCTTTCATCAAAAGCATGAGTTCTTCAAATCTATTCTGCCAATCTGCTTGGCTATCGGCACTTTCGGCCAATACTCTCAATAGCGGAACCTCAATCTCGATAGGTAGAAACGGCCTCCATCCGTAGACTAATGAGTGCGAGTCGCCCGATAGAAGTCGATTGAAGTCCTGTAGCCCCACGAGCAAATGGCGGCTTATCGGCGATCCGATAGGTTTCCACCATCTTCGTAGTATCGCTTGATGTTCTTGTTGGCGGCCTCAAGCGCTCCGTTGGTTTCTTGCGGCGGTAAGTAGGCGACTTATGAAAAGCCACGTTGTATTTCTCCAACAAGTCAATCACCTCCTTCTTGAAGTGGGAACCATTATCGAAACTATTTCATTTGGGACTCGTGACGGATAATGTTGTTTCGATGAATTTTTAGCGTGTGAAGCTTTCAACCTTGCATAAGATTGGGCCTCAACCCACTTTGTGAAGTAATCTATCGCTACGAGGATGAACTCATGCCCATTTGACCCTTTGGCGTGGCAGCTCGATCACATCAATTCCCCAGTGAAAAAGGCCATGGCGAAGTCATGTTGTCTGACTTTGTGGCGGAATGTTCATGCGATTTGCATGAATCGACATTTGTGGCATCGCTTTGTGAAACCGATACAATCCTCCTCCATGGTGGACCAATAATAACCTTGCCTAAGGATCTTCTAGCCAACATCACCCCATTCATATGTGCACCACATTCACCCCGTGGATGGCTTCCATCGACGCTTGGACTCTTGACATCAACACAGTTTATGCATTCCCGGATGACCTCTTCTCTGATTTACCCCCGCAGATGATGAACGGGTGACATTCTTCGATTGCCCTCTTGTCTTTGGCATTTACCCCTGGCGAATGCGTTTACATTTCCAAAAGTTCGGATGTCGTAATACCAAGGGTGTTCGTCGAACTTCATCTATGGCTGCAATCGACTCATAGGCGGTGCAAATTTACAGTCGATAATATTTGGACGCATTCGGACTCCACATGGGATGTCTATCATGGATGATAGAGTTGCTAAAGCGTCTGCGAACTTGTTGTTCTCTCTTAGTAGATGAGTAAAACTTAACTTTTCAAACCGAGGAATCAACAAATACAAGGTTTGATGATACAACATCATATTTTCTTCTTTTACTTTCCAGTCTCCTTTAGCTTGAGACACAACAAGATTCGAATCTCCGATGACGTCCAGCCGTCTTGCCCCTAATTCGAGTTGCTTCCATACCGACAATGCAACCGTGATACCTTCGTTATTTGAGACTTTGAAGCGGAGTTTGAAGGCTAGAGGGATCTGAGGAATTGTCGGTGCTATCAACACTCCTATCCCATACCCATGTTGATTTGGCCTCCGTCAAAGTACATTATCCAACTTTCCTCGTCGATATCGAAATTGCTTCATCAGAATAGGTACTCATTTGCTTCATCCCCTCAGCGGATGGTCGGCAGGAACTCTGCTCTTTGCTCGCCCTTCTTGACTTAGCGTCACATATGTAAGATCAAATTCGAGAATATGACAACCAACGAGCTAGCCTACCGTGGCTTTGGTTTCTCGAAAAAGATATTTAATGGGATCAAGTCGTGAAACCAACATTACAGTGAGCTAACAAGTAGTGCCGCAACTTCTGGTAGCCCATACGAGCTAGACAAGCCTTTTCGGTGGCGTATCTGGGTCTCATACTCTAGCATTTTCTTGCTCAAATAATAGATGGCTTTCTCCACCCTATCTTGATTCTTGTGCAAGCATCTGACCCATCGTGGTCTCGATCAGCGGCAGTACAAAATCAACGGTTTCCACGATTACGGTGGTGATAAAGCGGGTGGGTTACGTAGATATTCTTTAATCTGTTCAAAGCCTTGACTTGACAGCCGTCCCATTGGAATTTCTTGCCTTTCTTGAAGACCAAAAAGTGGTTCACAAGTCAAGGTTAATTTGAAAATAAACCGTCTTATGAATTTCACTTTACCCAAAAAGCTGCGCACCTCTTTTTCGATCCTCGATGGCAGCATTTCTAAGATGGCCTTGATTTTGGAAGGATCTACTTCGATGCCTTTGTGTGTCGAAACAGACATTTTTCATTTGTAACACCAAGCGTACATTTACGAGGGTTTAACCGCACTTTGAATTCCACGATCCTTTGGAAAAACTTGCAAGGCGGTGTAGTAGCCCTCTCTTTCTTTGGACTTGACAATCATGTCGTCACGTACACCTCAACCTCTTTGTGGATCATATCATGTAGTATTGTGGTCGCGGCCGTTGATAAAGTAGCCCGACATTCTTCAACCCAAAGCGGCATGACCGATAGCGATATGTTCCCCAGGGGTGGTGAATGCGATCTTTCTCGTCTCTGGTGCCATCACAATCTGGTTATGGCAGAAGCCATCCATGAGCGAGAAGCGATTGCATGCCTGCTGTAAGTCCACTAGCTCATCAATGTGTGGCAAGGAAAGTAGATCGCCGGTTGCTCTGTTTAAATCCACGAAGTCTCGCACACGGATCTTGCCATCTTTCTTGACACCGGCACTATGTTGGCCAACCAAGTGGGATATACGATACTAGCGAGCTGCGTCAATTTGTAGTGACCTCTTCTTTGATCTTGAGAGCCCAATCGGGCGGATCCTTGAGCTTCGCTTGATAGGTCGGGCCTCGGGGTCAAGGGGATCGATCTTTGTACAATCTCGGGATCGATTCGGGCATGTCTTCGTGGACCCGCGAAAACATCTTTGAAATCTTTTAATAAAGCGACTAAGCGCTCGCGTTCCTCCGAAGACAACGTGGACCCGATCTGGACGGTAGCGGGTCCTCCTCATTCTAATATTCACGAAATGATTTCATCCGTTAATGGCTTAACAAATCTCTCTTGCTCTTGCTCAATTAGGCGTTGTAAAAGCGGAGGAACTTCGTCCTCGTCGTTTTGATCAAAATTTTGAAAGTCTGAATTAATGCAATAAATTAGGGAGCCTGAAAAGTACTCGGAAACCACATTCACCTCATTCTCATTAAGTTCATCCAAATCGTCGATTCGCCAGTTCAACAGACTCAAATGAAAAGGAAAAAACTGACACAGACAAGACTCGGCATCGGGTTAACATCCCGAAGTACCAGACTTCGGACTCGATCAGCTGGAACTGATTAACTCGAAGACTTCGGTGGAATCGATTCCACTCACTACTGACCGGAAGCTGCGGATAAGAATCCCTCGTCTTGCCAAATGAGAGAGGTGCGATCGATCGTCCAAGATAGGCTGCTGGTTGGCCCTTGGCCGTTTCATCTCAATCATGGAAACGCGGCGTTATTCCCCAAGCAATCTGGTCGATCGGAGGATCGAGAGAGAACATGCGATGCTACCCCCATTTCCAATTGATTGCCCTCGGGATCCTCTGCGTATTGCTCAATCTCGGTTATTGGAGTGCATGCGCTCCGTAACGTCATCCCGAGCGATTGCGGTCGAAGAAGATTTGAAACTGACTGCACGCTTCCCTCGCGTTCAACCATGGTTACGGGAAGCGCAAAATGGAAAATCTTCCCCTCCGGACGAAGCGTCCGTTCGAGTACCAGATGGGCCTATGCATTAGATCAAAAGGCTTCGGCTGCCGCTCACAGCCTGCCGGCCATTTCCTTTCCTTTTCTTGCCGGTCTTCTTTGGTGGGCAGATAACCCAATCAAGGTATGTGGATTATGTGGCACTTGACCGGCTTAGACGCCTTTAAGCGCTTCTTCCCAATCCCATCGAGGATATCTTGTAGCTTGTTCATGAGGTAGGCGGCTTGGCGACGACATACAAACCCTCATTCACAGCCATTATGTTTTGCACCACGGGCCTCGGCCAAAGTAAATCCGACATGAACATGTCCTCCATGCCATGTTCAATCTCGGGTGGCGTGGATACCTCAGGAGGGATGGATTGATGAATTCCCAAAAACAATGGCTACTCCCTTTCCATAGGGGTATTTCACCATTTGATCTTGAGTAGATGAAAGCGGCCTTCACGATGCAACGGTCGCCCCAAAAGCATGTTGAAAGATCACGGGGACCTCCAAGACATGAAAATCTATTTCGTGTTGCCGGGCCCTATCTTGGTTTGGATTTTCTTGTCCCGGGACATCCACCTTGTATTATCATACGCTCGATTACTTGAGTAGTCGGTGTGAAGTCATGACTTTAACCCAATTGCATAGGCGTTACGGCGCACAGACATTGATAGCGGACCCGGTGTCAACAAGCACCACCGGAATCCATTTGTCCTTGCATTCTACAGAGATGTAGAGAGGTCTGTTATGATCCACGCCCTCAGGCGGCAATTCTTTGTCCGTAAAGGTCAATGCCGGGGAACCTCCTCCCGGGAAGACCAAACCAACTAGTTGTTCCGGCGTAGTTTCGATGGAAAGTTTCGCTCTGTCCATGGCAGATAAGACAGCCTGCCGGTGCACCCTCGAAGCCATAAGCAGTCCCCAGATGGAGATATGCACTGTATTTTCTTTAGGCGCTTGATCTGACCTCTTCTTACCCTTGCTGCTCTTTCTGTTTCTCTGCCGCCTTACCCTACGCTGTTTCCTCGGGTTGATCCAGGTGTGGGTGCATTAAATACCGCCCACTTCTAGTCATATTGTCCACCTCCTCGAGGTACCAAATCTTGTCCGGTTAGCCACTGCCCGATCTTAAATGCGTGTGGGCAAGATACAAGTCGTCATCTTCCCACCACATTCCATTAGCGTCTAGCAGGCATCTGTCTGGTTCTGGCTTGTTTGTGCTCTCAGTAATTCCATTCCTCATGCTCACAGCATGTTCAGTCTTAAATGCCCTTGACACTCTCAACTCCCTCATGGTTCTTTGCTTTTCGGGCTCTCTCGAGTCCCATCTCTTTCTTGTTCCTCTAGTAACAAGCATGCGGTTCTCAAAATGTTTACGTTCTGGCGAAATTCTTACGTCTGCGCTCTCGGCAATATGTCGATCCTCGGCCCTTAGGCCACAAATGGTACAATATCGGTGATCATCCAACCACGGCGACCTGGCGACTCCTCATCTTGAACGGTTAATCGATGCATCACGATTCTGCTTTCGTAGATTTGAAGGTTGGCGAAGTCCTCTTCCATGATCAAATCATCCCCCGCTAATTCAAGCTTGTCCCCCCGGATCATACACAACTTAGCCTCTTCCGGCAACCCCATACTCAGCTTAGACTGGCTCATTGACAAGATATATCCACTCGGATCATAAGCTCTGCCAGCTAAATTCTCAGATAGCTCCACCCCAGATTCAACTGTTTTGCTCTCCTCAGAAGCCTGCCCCGTTCCATCCTCGGTGGTCACCACCTTTGGCTCAGGTTGGATTGGGGAGGTGTCCAACTGCCTGAAGTCGGTCTTTGTCGGGAAGGACCACCTCTGGCTTGGGTAGGTGGGAGGAGTTATGTAGATCTTTGGGATCGTAAGATCGCCCCGGTGTGGATAAGGTTGACTCTTTTGGTGGATCTTGGTTGTGTTTGGGGAATGGGTTGTTTGTGGCGTTGGGTCCTTGAGGAGGTAGAATGATGTTCTTGTCAATGAGGTCTGAATCTCATGGCCTTGACTGTAACATTGGTCGGTGTCATGACCATCTTTCTTTGGTGGTATTGGCAATATTTGGGTGGGTTATGGGAAGGGGAGTGGATTCGGTGAGGCCTCGGTTCCAAGGGTTTCGGTGCCCTTTGACTAGAACCAGGGACTTTAGACAAAGACATATAGAGTGGGGAGAAGGTTCGTTGACCCTGGGTTGGTATCTTGGGGCTTGATTCTTTGCTCCCAGAGGTATCGAGAAAAAGGTGTGGCATTGCGGACCTTGGTTGGGGAGGGATTGGTGGTGACCATTCCGACCTCCTGAAGTTCTTGTATTGGAGGAGCCACTCGGCCTGCATTGGTATTAGGTTAAATGTTCTCGGGGTTGATCCGATCATGGTCAAAGCAGACCTGTTTCAACGCATCCTCTATTTGCATCCCCATATCATGCGGTCTGCGAAAGTTGGGAAGGAACTACAATCATCTTCTTCATTAATGCCATTTGGAGATTGCGCACAATCATCCGTATTTGGTCTCTGTCTGTTGGCCTTAAGGTCATCATCGATGCCTTCGCCCTCCAGGGTCACAAAGTCGAGAAAGATTCTTTAGGCTCTGCTGGTTGTCTCGAGATCCCGAGTGGTGATCTCGTCTGCGTGTTATATGAGTATTAGCGATGAAGGCCTCGGCCATCTCATCGATTTGTTTTCACATCATCATCGAGTTTTGAGTACCAAGTGGATGCCACACCCGGAGTTCGACCGAACAAAAGCTTTTGCGGTCGGGTTAGGCCCATTGGTCTTAAGATGTCGAGAATAATGGGAGGTGGACCATAGGATCCTCGGACCCATCAAAGCGATCGATCTGGGGCATTTTAAATCTGTCCGTGATCACGGCCACATCGATATAGCCGTCTTCAATATCTGGGATGGCCTTCACCCTTGAGACTTCTTAAAGAGCTTCTCCAACTTGCTCAATTTCAGGTATCTGGTCTACCTCGAACTCAAATGGAAGGTCGGGGTGGTTAGGGGTAATGTTTTTGGACAGTTGGGGTAGAGGCGGGGGCGGAGCCGGCGCCGTTGGATGACCCGTGTCCTCTTGAATGTTTGGGGGTTTGGCGAGAATGTTACATTGATTCGGAGAGTATTCAGGCGGCTGGGCATTTTGAGGGTTTGGAGGGGCATTACGGCGGCGGGTAGTTGTTCGTAATGGGGCCGGGTGGAGGAGGCTGATTTGGAAAGCGAGACTGCGTTCTGTTTGTTATGTCTGGTGATCAACTTTCGGTGTTGGGCCATAATGGCTTTGTTATGCAGAAAATTCCGCTGGCGGATAGCATCATCTTGCATTTGCTTCATGCTTTTCGACCATCTGGCGCATCATCGCCTCTATTGTTGGGTTACATTGTTCCATCTGAAAAAGCGGCAAGTGTGTCTCTATAGCGAAATAGGAATCTCAACCCGACTATCGACACTATAGTAGGCTAACATTACGGTGATCGTGCTCGATATCTGTGCCTTCTCGGCCTCGCCGATATGAGGGGTAGTGGTGAAACCTTTGGATGTCTCAACTAGATCCTCGGATCGGTTAGTCGGCGACCTCGTGTCAGTTGCTTGGGGGGTATCGGCGGGTTCGGAAGCAATTGTGCTACAAAGCGTCCTAGCAAAAAGATAAATAAAAGCGAAAAAATAAATAACCCGGAAATAAAGCAGGCGACATAACGGCTTAAATTGAATACACCACACATCGGGTATACAACAACACACGGTTAGTAAGTGGCTATACTGTCCTCAAATCTTGGTCAATATTCTGTATCCTTTGTTACGATAAAGCGAATCGATATCCGCGGACAAGCGATTCCCAAATCTTTGGATAATGCATGACTGATTCCCAAATTCAAAAGCTGATGCCCGCATGAACTGATGCCCAAACTCATCTTGATACATGCATTCCTGTGAGGCACACTCTAACAAGCACATAGCGAGATAAGTGAGAGCCAAAACACCCCTATGTTGGGGTAGGGTTTCCCTGTCCTATTTTGTCGGGAACTAGGGTTTCACTACGCAATGACTTCAAACAACCTATATCGGGTAAGCAACTTTGTCCTAGTTTGGAATGGTCACTATGGATCCGAATATGCACTAGGTCGAATGGTCAAGGGTGCCGGTAAAACCGGGTTTGTGTTCCCATCTTGGCGAGCCGTAACGATCGACCTTATGGACATGCCTTGACAAGACAAGCCTCCGACAAACGCTCGAGAATAGCGGATGGCAAACCACGGTGTCCTAGGCGCACCAATGCAAATGCAATGCAAAAACACACAAATGTAGTCAAAACCGGATATCACGAGTTAGTCAAGTTCTCTAAATCCCGGTAGTCGCGAAGCGTAACAACGCCCATAGGACCTCGCTGATTCGGACTCGATTTTGTTGCGGTTCTAAATCTTGAACCAAAGAGTCCAAATCCGGCAAATCGTTTTGAAGGAAAACAGATTTTTTGAAAGAAGTGCCAAACATGGGTGCTTTGCGGATATGAGTCGCCACCTAAATATTTTAAAATGGGAAATTTAGGAAACCCTGACTCGGTGCCGAAAGGCCACGTGTCCGTCATCACCAAAGTTGGCTCGGGAACTTGGGTACGATTAGGGAAGGTCACATCGTGAGCACCCCCTCTCGCCCGGTCAAAGACCGGCCTCTACTAACCATGATATCTGTTTTTGAAAACTTTGTGAGTTCTTATTCCGGTTATTAGCCTAGGTTACTATGTGATGCTCGCAGCAAACAAGTATAGACTGGGCCGTCTGAATTGGAACTAAACATTTCATGTTTGTTTGTTTGAAAATGGTGTGAAGGTGCTACCCGCAGGTAGGCTAAAATGCGGATTTGCCACCCTCGGGTGGGCTTAGAAAACAATGATTTTGCCACTATCTAGTGGGCTTAAAACAAACAGTCAACGCATTGTCCCAATTCAGATAACTCAACCTCCACCCACAGGCATTCAAGGCAGTTATATCACATAAGCATTTAGCCTCATGGTAAGCATGCTTTCATGGCAGTCACTCACACACATGCAAGGATGCTAAAGCATAAAACTTACCTAGTACTCCAAGCCAAAACAAAAGCTGATTAGAAATCATGCATGATCCTAAAATATACAGAATGCCTAATGCAACACATGCAAAAATGCAACTATAGCAGGCTCGACTATTCTAAACATGGTATATGGAGCATAGCGGCTAACATGTATTCAACTTTAGAATTGAAATACAATGCAGTTTGCATGATGTGCCGAGTTCGATGCATGCTGTCTGAGATGAATGATGCAAACATGCAGTCATACTGTATGCTAATTGAAATATGCCCTATATCTAACCATTCAAAGCGGGTAAATAAAAGGGAGAAAGAACTGGGGGTTGGAAGGCATACATCACACTCACACACCCTTGTTACATTTATGCCCTCATGAGGGTCCGAATGAATAATATCTGAGACCGAATAAAAGAATATCTGATCGAAATAATACAAATTCTAATTAATTAACAAATTAATTACAAAAGAATTAAAACTGGCGTGCAAGCCAGGGACTGCCTCGCTTCTGATAGATGATGTATGCTGGGCTGCTTGGTGCGGAAATTCACTGGGATGCCCTAATTAGCCTCTGTTTGCAGTATTTCTCGAAATCTTGCGCCCGAACTCGAAAAGTTGTTGATCCTCGGTTTTTCAGTAACGAGAGAGCAAAAGGGCATAGCAATGTATTTCACAAATATATGCATGCCTCGATCCTCGCGCCACCAATCACGCATACCGATGCATGATGGTAGAGAATCGGATTGCACAACTCAATATAGGGATGAATGCGTACGAATGCGACAACAAAACCTAACTCCATCATGGGTAATCCGGAGTGGTGGTGACTTGGGAATTGAGACTCATTCCGTTACTCGGAGTACAAAACGTGCCTCGTTTCCCGTGCGATATGCATGATATGCATGAAATGCAACTAACATGTAATATAGCATGCACAATGCCATGAAAATGAGATGTCTCGAAATGCGTGTCCATAGATGCATAAGCCGAGGTAATGCATGAATGCAATCTAAGATACAACCTAGTATGCACAATGCCGTGAAAATGAGATGAAAACAAGATGCCTCGGAAAGCGTGCACGCGGGCACCCAAACCGAGGCGATGATGAAATGCAAAGCGGATAATATAGAAGTGCCTCGAATCGCGCGCCCACAGGCACGCAAACCGAGGCGATGATGAAATAAGAAACTCGGATAAAACCGAAGTGCCTCGAAGCAGCGTGCCTGGCGCGCAAATCGGCGATGATGAAAAATGAAAATCGGATAAAAGCGAAGTGCCTCGAAGCAGCGTGCCCGCGTAGCGCAAATTGGCGATAATGAAAGAATGAAAATCGGATAAAATCGAAGTGCCTCGAAACGCGTGCCTGGTAGCGCCGTCGGCGATGATGAAAGAATGAAAATCGGATAAAAGCGAAGTGCCTCGAACGCAGCGTGCCCATAGGCGCCGTCGGCGATGATGAAATGAGACGAGATGGCATACGGAATGCAACGATGGGCTTACACCAATATGGGAGGCCTCGGCTCACTCGCATAGAGGCCGTTGGATAAAAACAAAAGGCGCCTCGAAAGCGGACACGCAAATCGAGGCAATGATGTAAAGCATGAAAATGCAAATTGGGCTTACGCCGACATGAGAGGGCCTCAACCACACTCACATAGGTGCTGGCGGATAAAAACGAGGCGCCTCGAAGGCGTGCACTGCACGCATAACCGAGGCAATGCAAAAATGATGCAAATGGCATAGGGAATGATATGTAAGCATGGCAATGGAATTTCAGCACCTAAATAAAGGGGGAAACAGCCCCGAAACAAATCGAAATGACACTCGAAGCATGCATTCATCCCGAAAGTGTGAAATTAAGCCCCGAAATGGCCTATAGCCATGCTATACATGCAAAATATGATCATGGCAGCAAGAACAGTAGCAAGGAAGTCCCAAATATGGCATTTTTCAGTAACAAACATGGCCAAAATGCAAGCATAGATAGATCAACAATAGCATGCAAAGTTAGTGGCCAAAAGAGGAGTATTGAGACAAGTGACATATGCAAACCCCAAATGGACAAAATTTCTTCTACAACATTTAAGATGAGATAAAAATAAGCACAATTTCAGAATATGACATCCTCAAAATCAGAATACAAACATGCTATAAAATCCATGCAAAGTAGGCTTCCAAATAGGCTATATCATGAGACATGCAATGCACACACCAAATGACAAAACTTTCTTCATGAAATATGTAAAGGGGGTCAAAATAAGACCAAAACCAGTAGGGGTCGAAGTCCCAAAAACAAACACAAATAGGTCAAAAATTGCATGCAAAAATGGCACACTTGATGAAATTTGAAGGAGGTGGTATATACAATGACCAAATGAGGTTGAGCCCTTCTACAATGTTGTATAGGGGCTCAAAATGAGCACAAAACCAGTAGGGGTCGGACCCCTGAAAACAAAAGGAACTAGGCCTAAACTAGCATGCAAGATAATGGCATAAAAGCTAGGTATTGAAACAAGTATATCATAGGAGCATCAAATGAAGTTGAGCCCTTCTACAAAGTTGTAGAGGGGCTCAAAACAACCTAAAAGCAGTAGGGGTCGGAGCCCCAATTCTCAACCAATTGGAGTATAGAAGTGAATCAAGAAAAAGCCCTAAAAGTTGGTTTTGAAGACTTACCCTTGAAGACTTGTCTTTCTTTGATTCTTGGCTTTGATTTGTAGCTTCTCAACCTCTGAAATTCACTTCCTAGCTGCTGGAATGGTAGTAGGGATGGTGAGGTTAGGTGTTGATGAAGGGAAGACCTAGAGACTTAGAAGCTTTTTGAGGTTTTGAGATATGAAAATGGAGGAATTTGGAGAAGTGTTCTTGAAGACAAATTTTCCAACCTTGAAGAAGGAGGGGGAGGGCCCTTCAAATAGGCAAGAAATGGGGTGTAAAAGGGGAGGGAAAGCACCCAATCTTTCCCTCCCGAAATATCCCCCGGATGCCCCGGGATATGTTGGAAAATATCCGGACAGCTGGGACAGTGAAAGCGAGAATCTGGCGGCGGTGGTTTGGGAGGTGGCCAGCCACCCCACCTGGTCGGCCACCCACCCACCATGGCCGGCCGGCCACCCCAAAAAATGAACAGTAAAAACTCTGGCCGACCACCATACCAAAGTGTCCTCCCATGTGTGTAGAACAAAGCCCCAAGGTTGGAATCTGGCAACTCTGAAGCAGGAGTCACAACATAGAGCTTGAAGGAGAGGCCCAAAAATGAAACCCACAATTGCTGGCCGACCACCATACCAAAGTGTCCTCCCAGATGTGTAGAACAAGGATCCAAGGTTAGAATTTGGCAACATTGAACCAAGAGTCACAACATAGAGCTTGAAGAAGAGGCCCAAAAATGAAACCCAGTTTTTGGCCGACCCAGAGGCTTTAGGGTCCTCCATGTTCCCTCATCACAAATATGTAACTTTGGTTGGAAGAAAATACCCCAAGGTGTTCAACATTGGCGGAAGTGAGAAAAAGCGGGCTCCGGGAGGCTTAGCTTATCTGGGATAATTGCTAGCTTCCCCCGGTGATCTTCACGATGTTGAAGCAGAGGTACCTACCAAGTTTGAACAAAAACTAATGAGAAATGAGCGTTCGGGGCCAAAAGCAGAACCAAATCGGGATCGAAAATGAAATTTCAGTCTGGAAGTGGTGTTGAGATCGAATTGGGTATCTGCGACCCAGTGTCCTCTGGAATGACAAAAGCAGAGGTACTGCCAAAAACGGATACAAAATGAATGTCAAGGGCCCAAACCAGCAGATTGGTCCCGAAACAGATTACACGAAAGTGGCATCTGACCCGAAGTGGCATCGAGGCCCAGGGTTCCTCGAAATGATAAAAGCGAGTTCTGCCGAAACCGGAGAAAGCGGATCAAATGAATGCTCGGGGCCCAAATCCGCAGTTCGGGGTCGAAAATGGTCGCCGCACCCAAGTGGTGTTCGGCTGCGAAGTGAGCATCGAGGCCCCAGCGTTCCTCGGAACATTAAAAGCAGTCTCATAAAACCGGAGAAATCGGAGATGGTTAGGCGGTCCCAGGCGAGGCCCTACTCCGGCAGGAAGCAAGACTCGAAATGGGCAAAATGGCCTCTGACCCGAAAAAGTAGCTCACGGCCACCGAGATAATCTCTGAGATCACTCCTTCCCTCGGGAAAAAGCAGAAAAACCGAACTGGTTATGGCGAGACAAGGTAGAGAAGATGGTTCGGAAGTCCGGAGGCAGGGCACGCGGCCGTGACTCTGGGACTTCTGAACAAGCACAGTATGCAACATCATCGAGCGCTCAATCGGTGACGTCTGAGTCTTAAGGTCGGTCAAAAATGGGGTGTCTACAGTTTGTCTCAAACCAGGCGCACCAGGTGTGCCGCACAACTGAGGAAAAAACCTCTTCATGTGCCCCACCTGCCCACTCTAATAACACATGTGTGGCTACCCTCTTTCCTGACTCTGGCTCTGAGAACGAGCCAAAGAAAATGCAAACCATTGCCCCCCCCCTCCCTCTACCAACAAGCTGGAGACTTGTGGCCCAACTAGCCACACTTAAAACAAGTGAAATCTCCCTGACCACCGCTCTCCAAACCCGAACTTGGTACTGAGAAAGTGGACCTTGACTGAGCTCCCTAGGACTGTTCTGGGTTAGAACCTCTCTATCTTTTACTGTCCCCCTGAACCTCCTGATTCCTCATGGAGCCCCTTATCCACTCCTTCTCCATTTCCATCATGGTCTCAAGATGAGCCACCGACTCTATAAGTCATCTGTAATCTCTAATCATCGAACCGACTACCTTGAAAAGAAGCCCAGCCCTTAATCTTTTCTCGAACTCCACATAACAGCACTCCTCTATCACTACTAACTCTGGTGCAAATCTAGAGAGGCTAGTAAAGTCTATCTTAAACTCGGTCACCGTTGTGTTCAACTGCTTGAGTTATGAGAACTGCTCCCTTAACTTCTCCCTAACAGGGGGAGGCAAAAACTTGTCCTAGAAGGCATTGGCAAAAGCCTCCCAAGTCACTCCAATGCGCCCACGCGCATACTTCCACCACTGACCCACATCTCCCTTTAGCTAGAAGGATGCCAAGGTCACTCTCAGTCCATTGTCCTCAATGCCAAACATCTCGAACGTCTTCACTATCTACTCTAGCCAATCATTTGCCTTCAATGGCTCATTGGGATCACCCAAAAACTCGTCTGGGTTGGACCAGAAGAACTCTCGCTTCACAAAAGAAGGCCCCGTCTCAACAACATAGGCCTAGACTTGATGCTCAACCCAGAGAATGTCCATGGATTCCCACAACGTTATGGCCATTTCGCAGGCGAAGGCGTGCATGGCCTGCTGACTGACTGGTTCAACCACATTCGCTAGACCAACTCCCTCCTCTTGTGCCGGAATATCATTCGGTATCGACACCTCCTACCGTCTAGGTCTACCATGCCTACCACCACAACGATTTCTTGAGATCCTAATAAAGGTAACAAAAGAGATTAGCACATTTACAAATGTATCGAAGCTAACTCATCTACGTCCTAATGCGGTAAACAATAGTAATTCACTCCATATAAGCACGTAGTCAGATAAACACATACGAATTTCCTTCCTAGATAATGACTGTCCCGCGGCATTGCCAGAGTTCCAATTAGAAAAAACATGATCAACTGCTCTTCTAATAGGACTTCTAGAAACCCGTAGATCCAATCAATATCCTAGAAATTAATTCCCATACCCATATAATCACATAAGCATACCATACATAGTAATGTCTCTATCAAGCGAGAGAAACTAGTTGTCATAATAACCACTTCCCACGTAGCCGAAGTATTTAAACACGGTATGCTCTAATACTAAGTTGTAACATCCCGAAACAAATACAATAAACCATCTATGATACTAAGTAAATAACAATATGAATCATAGTGTAAGAACCTTCTATTATTACAGAAGATTCAAATGTACTAAAGTGTGACACATGCGAATATACATTAATAAGCCCTAAACCTAAATCTATAGCATATGTTAACAACAACAACTATGTGAAATAGAAGTTAAACAGATAAGTGAAATGCCCTGAAGGCTACAACTTTCCAAGACTATACTTGGTTACATCAAAATAGATTTAAATCTAATACACATAAAGCCCTAGGCTTGTACAAAATAATAACAAGTAAATACAAAAATGAAGCTTTTGCTTCAATCCTCCCAAGCTATTGCCTTCACAGAGGCATCTCACTAGCACCAGAAAATGGTTTCTCAAATAGGGTGAGCCAAAGCCAAGTAGAAATAATTCAACACAACATATGAATCTTAACAAGGATATACGAGTGAGATGCATATGCAATGCTTATGACCGCAATGTTTTACATTTCTTTCTCAAAACTCATGCCATGCTCAGTTTATATCTCAATTCTCAAATCATGTCCTTTAAAATAGAAAAGAATGGGGAATTCTCAACCGGTACAACCTTTCACAGATATTTCATCCGCAGGAAATCGTCAAACGGTACCCATGTAAACGTAGTCCATACAAGCACTACTATTGCCATTTTACAGATATTTTGTTAGCAGGAATCGACACCCATGTATATGCACATTTTTTCGGACTTTCACCCTGGGCACGCAGGCCAACTTAATTTGGTAATACACATTTCTTTCCAACATTCACCATTTTTTTTTCCAAATTTGTATACATTTGCAATGTATTAAATGAGCAACAATGTTCAATGCACAAAGATGAGAAATTAGTTTCAATTCACCTAATCCTCACGCAAGTTATACAATAATCATAGATATCCTCCAATGATAACCCAAAACAGATATTTCTAAACAAATATAAAATCTCCAATACAGATAAACTTTCCAAAATTTAAGATGTAAGCGATAATACATATCCAACCCCATCATCCATATCAATATCTATCAAATTTCACATTTTCAACATTAATTCCATTTATTTATAAAAAATAAATATTTGAGCCATTTAGGGTAAAACCCTTTTTTCTTTCAAAATTCGTCCAAGTATCAAAATCAATAGTTTGATCATAACTCAACCCTATTTCCAACCCCACAACCATTTTCAATATATCCATTTGAAAACCCCTCTTTTTATTTTAAACCAAAACCCTGAGTTTGTTCAAAATCCTCCAAAATCACAGGTTTGTTTTATAAAAATAAATAGCTAAGTTAAAAATCATAAAAGAGTATAAAGAATCCCTACCTCGAAGTTAGAAGACAAGAGAGAAAGATGTGACACTTAACAATGCCGAAACCCAACTCTATTTAGATGAAAACGAAGCTCTAGGTGAGCTCTACCTTTTTAACAAAGGGAGTAGGGTAGAGAAATGGATAGATCTTGGTATATTTGTAGAGAGAGTAAGTTTTAGAGAGAGAGGGTCTCAACTTAGAATTTTAAAATGTTTTAGAGAGAGAGAGAGAGAGATCAAAAAGTGATGTAAAATGGCCTGTTTACGAATTGATATACGCACAACTCGCTCGAGCGCAAGAGTTGTCACTCAAGCGACTAGACACAATAAGTTATTTCACTCGAGCACAAGAATCTTCACTCGAGTGTAAAATACAATCTCCCAAAAGTTTTTTAGACAGAAGACCGTCGCTCGAGCGCGAGGAGTGTCACTCAAGCGAAGAACACTACCTCCCCAGTATCTCCACATGCCTGGAAAAGTACTGGGAGCTCATAAAGCTCGCTTAAGCGAAAAGGCCAAAATCTGGACAACAACAGTTTGAACCAACTAGCAACCAACCTGCTCCAAACACCACTAAGACACTCCAATACTCAATAAGAAATAAGGAGAAACACGGTATGAATATGCAAATAAGACAAATGAAACCCAAATTCAAAACATCAACGAGGTCGGGTCTAGATCTGGAACCCTATAGAACAAATGAGTTTAATTGATTTTCACTTAATGCATTCAATTTTAAATGTTAAATTATGTTATCAAATATCACCTGCATAATGAATGGTATGAAACAAAATGTATGAAATATATTTTTTTTTTTTTAAAAAGGACACAAATTGTAAAACTATAAATTATTTTATTTTATTTTTTATACTCAAGAGAGGCGTGTGAAATTTACTTATGTCGCGTATAATTTACTTATTAAACAAAGGCAACAAGCATCATGTATTACCGTCCTTTTTTTTCTTCTTTTTTTTCTTTTTTCAATTTGTTTTGTCATTTGTTAGAATCAACTTAACCTAGTTAGATCTAAGCATTTTGTATCACATCGACCAAGATTTTCTTATCAAAAATTTAAGAAATAGTACTCTACGCACATATTTGATTAGTAAGATTATAATATATGATTGAATTGTTAGTTTATTAACTTACAATTTCACATTCTATTGTAAATTTTATTACTAGGACTACATGTACAACGGACATTTGATCTGACAAAATTGACAAATTTTTAATATTAAAGGGGATTGGGGATCATAATTTCAAATATAAAAGAAAAAAATTGAATACATACTAAATAGGCATCTCACTTAATTAATTGAATAACTAATGATATACTAATTCATAAAATTATTAATCATTTCACTATTTATCCCGTTAATCAAGCAGTGCCTAATGGCAACATCTCACAAAAACTTCTCTTCAATAGTAAGTTAAAATCATTGTCAAAATTGGAAAAGTAATTTTTACCACAACTAATTTTGTATAAAAAAAAATTCAATTATTTTTTGTACTAGAGTTTGTAACTTCCACAAATCAAAACTCATTCAGAAATTTTAAAATTAGACAAAATTCCACAAATTACAAAACTTTGGTTTCAGTTTTAAGAATTTACTTTTCAAAAAAATTTATTTTTTTGTATTTTGTAAGTTTTTTTTTTCACTGAATTTTTTTAATATTTTTAGGAAATTTTAAAAAAAATTAGACACATCTAACATAAATACACTTAAAAAGTATAATATTTGTAAAAAAAAAATCTTTAAAAATTCTATAAATACCAAAAATACAAAAAAAAAAATGAAAATTGAGTACATTTTTTTTGTGTTTTTTTGTATTTATTAATTTTTTAAAATATTTTTTCACAAATATTTTACTATTTTGATACATCTAAGTAAGGTGCATCTAAGAAAATAATAAAAAATAAAAATTTCTTAAATTTTAAAAATATTCACAAAAACAAAAAAAAAATACAAAAAGAAAAAGACTCAATTTCTAGAAAACTGAAGCTAAACACAATATAGTACTAAAAGTTAAAATTGTTGAACTTAAATTATACCAATCAGTACAACATATAAGAGTTTTAGAGACTAAATGTTTTGGACTCTAAAAGTGAAAATTTTGTTACAAAAGACATTCATGGACCAATTTTTATTGTTGTAAGGATAGTCGCTAAAAGGTCATCTCGAAAAGTAAAAAACAAGGCTTTTAGCGATAAAATTTTAAAAATGTCACTAATAAATAGACTTTTAGGGACAAAATAATTTGGTCTCAAATTGGTTTATTTTTTGAAACAATAAATTTGGTTCCAAAAGGATAATAATTCATCACTAATATCTAATTTTCATTGCTAAAAATATAATAATGACATTTTTTACAACAAAAATATATGATTTCTAAAAAATAATTTTGTCTCTAAATTTTGGTATCTAAAATTTTAATTTTTTTTTTATAGTGGATTATCACAATTTATCCATCTTAAAGAAATAAGAAGTAAAAATACAGAAATAAACTTGATACTCAGCTACGTGAGTAAGAGAGAAAGGATTCGATTCACTGAGCATACATCAATGGGAAATTCTATGGTGTGCACTCTACTACAATTTGACATAGCTAAATTAGAAATTTTTGTAACATCAATCGTAAAGTGCATAACCTTATCACAAATTGACATAATAAAAAATATCATAACTAATAAGCTACAAACTTTGTAACATCAACCACAAAATTTTGGATATTTTGTTATACTAATTCGTGGCCAAAAAGTAGGCACTGGTCCTGAGGGAAACAAGTATAAATACAGGAGCAACATATTTAGTAGGTATGTAAGAATCACTTCACTTAACTTAAACAAGAAGCTATCTTGAGTGTCTAAACTAACTTGTCCGTCGGAGTGCTAATCCCGGCACCCCCGACCGGAGTGTGTATCTTTTCAGGTGACTAGCTGAGGATCACCAGCGTCCCACACGATCTGAAGAGTATTTCCAAACCACTTCTCCACAATTGGCGCCGTCTGTGGGAATACTCAAATACATCCATAGCAGGCATGACTGAAGATCCTCCGGTAGCCATTGACGAGACCGCACAGGGAGATGACCTCACTCCAGCAAATATGCTCAGGAAAGAAACCATCGCTGCAAGACGCGCCCTAAACTTCGATTCACCAACGACTTCAGCGTAAGAGACAATGCAGGCGATCATGGAACAAGCAAAGCAGAATGAACAGAGGCTGGAGAACATGATCGCTGAAAATGAACGTCTCCGTTAAGATTTGGCCCTCGAAGTCTCAAAATCAAGAGAAGCCATGTGCCAAGATCCCGAACGACCTCCGAGGGCCGGTGGACAACAACCTCGAGCCCGGCCCAAGGATACCAGTAGCGACTCCAACTCATTATCCACGGAGCTCACCAAGAAGGGACGATCCGAAACTTCCAGCTCCTCCGAAAAGAGTCTACATACAAGGAACAAGCGCAGAAGGAGCAGTTCAGATGAAGATGACCAGCACGATCCTTTTGTCTGACGGATTGCAAGGACGGCCTTGCCCAATAAGTTCAAAGCTTCGTCATTCACTCTTTACGATGGAAAATCTGACCCCACTGATCATATCCATCATTACAAGCAAGCCATGACATTGCATGCAGACAACGAAGCCCTCATGTGCCGAATATTCCCCAGTAACCTGGGGCCATTAGCTGTCAGGTGGTATTATAAGTTGGAGCCGGCCTCTATCAAAAGCTTTCATCCATTACAGAAATCTTTCAGGGCCAGGTTCATCACCAACGAGGTACAGTCGAAACAGGTCGACTCTCTCTGGCCTATGCAAATTCAGTCAGGAGAAACGCTTAGAGTGTACTCGGCGCGATATTGGGAGTGCTTCAACCTCGTCGACGACGCTTATAACGACTCCATGGCCATCACAGCCTTCAAAATGGGACTACATCCTGATAGTCCTCTTCGCAGTTTTCTGACCAGAAGACCCCCCAAAACGGTCTGGGCGTTAATGAAGAAAGTTGATGAGTATTGCAAAGTGGAAGATGATGCCTTGAGAATAAAGGCCGGACAAATGTCCAACAAAACAGTCCCCCCTGAAATTGCCCAACCAATAAGTTCCGTGCCATCTCCTAGCCCAGAGCCTCGACAGTGCACTAAACGACACAAAAGGCGGGATACTCGCCAATAAAGTAATCAATGTCCCCACCGGACAAATGAGCAACTGCAAGTCGACAGCAGAAGTTCGAGACGTGCCGACAAAAAGTACACAGAGTTGTCAAAACCAATCGCTGCAATAATGACCAAAGTCCAACACCTTCCATTCTTCAAATGGCCGTCAAAGATGGTGGGGCCGCCCGACACGCGAAGAAGGGATCGGTGGTGCGAATATCACAAAGATCACGGCCACGAAACAGAGAGTTACTACGCATTAAAAGATCACCTGGAAGAACTGGTGCAACACAGCTGACTGCAACAGTATGTGAGACAGGGAAAGCCAACCAAGGCACTAGCCTTGAGGCAGGACTCTCCTCCACTTGGCGTGATCCATGTAATCTATAGCCTGCCTGCACCCCCAACCATGCACACAATTCAATCGCATCCAATCCCCCAGGACCAACGTATTCCGACTGAATGGCCCAAAGAAGCTCCGATAATTGCTTTCAATGACTCCGACGTTAGTGGCACAACAGCTTCCCACATTAATCAGTTGGTCATTAGATTACGCATAAACCGGTTCACCATTGAACGAATTCTCATAGACCCAGGGAGTACTTCAGAGGTTATGTATTACCAAACTTTCATCAAACTCGGCCTCAACGAGTCAGATCTGTGTCCGGCGCCTCGTCCATTGTTCGTCTTTAATATGAGTCCCGAATACCCGTTAGGGAAGATCATACTACCTGTCCGAGCGGGCTCCAGAACGGTCGAAGTAGAATTCCTGGTTGTAAAGCTCCCTTCGCCGTATAATGTCATCATGGGGTGAACCTGGATACATATTATGAAGGCCGTTCCAAGCACTTATCATCAGCTCGTGCGTTTCCCGACAGCCCGTGGCATTGAAGAGATCCGTGGCTCCCCCCAATCAGCACAAGCAGCGATTTTATGAAAACCATATCACTGACCTGACCTATGGGCTTTGATACTTGTATATATTTCACTTCTGCAATGCAAACCATCTTTCTTTGTCGTTCAATTCATTTCACAAACCCCATTATACTGCTTGTCATAATGACGATTCAGAGCCCCCTTTGGTGCATGACACCATAGGGCCGATTAAGTCTCCGGATTCGGAGCCCCCTTGGGTGCATGACACCTTAGGGCCGATTAAGACTCCGAATTCGGAGCGCCCATCGTGGATATCACGATTGGCCACATTAAGTCTCCGGATTTGGAGCCCCTTTTGGTGCATGACACCTTAAGGCCGATTAAGTCTCCGGATTCGGAGCCCTTTGGGTGCATGACACCTTAGAGCCGATTAAGACTCCGGATTTGGAGCGCCCTTCGTGGATATCACGATTGGCCACATTAAGTCTCCGGATTCGGAGCCCCCTTTGGTGCATGACACCTTAGGGCCGATTAAGTCTCCGGATTCGGAGCCCCCTTGGGTGCATGACACCTTAGGGCCGATTAAGACTCCGAATTCGGAGCGCCCTTCGTGGATATCACGATTGGCCACATTAAGTCTCCGAATTCGGAGCCCCCTTTGGTGCATAACACCTTAGGGCCGATTAAGTCTCCGTTTTCGGAGCCCCCTTGGGTGCATGACACCTTAGGGCCGATTAAGACTCCGGATTCGGAGCGCCCTTCCTGAATATCACGATTGGCCACATTAGGTCTCCGGACTCGGAGCCGCCTTTGGTGTATGACACCTTAGGGCCGATTAAGCCTCCACATGAACAAAACAAAACTTTTCAATCATTGACAATGTCAAGGCAAGACGCAAATAAAAAATTCAGCATAAGACGCAAATGTTTGAAATACAACTTTTTATTCAATCAAACAGTTGTTATATAAACGCAATTCGCATTTGAGCATTACAATTTTTTTTTAATCAGACAGTTGTTACATAAACGCAACTCGTATTTAAGCACTACAATACTCATTTCCAATCTGAAAAGCTAAAAACGGGAGAAGACGCATTGGTAAAGCGGGAGTGTCGAATCAACTCCTGTCACTCGGAAGTCCTCCGCGGTTTGCAATGCCTCGAGCCAACTGTGCCCAAGGCCTCCCTTGATACCATTGACAATGTCAAGGCAAAGATCCAGGACAAGGAGGCATAAATCCAACGGTCGTTGCCTTTTCTTTCGGGGTGATCTGCTTCGACGACTTGAAGGTTCATGCCAACTTTCGGACGCCCTACTTCCCATACAGATGGCCCCTCCGCCACGATCCATGGCAACACCAAGGTTGGCTAAACTCTAGCCTCTAACTAACATCCCCACTTAACCCACCTCACATAAGCGATTGTTTATCTGCGCAAAGCGCCCACTTCTTTTATTTTCAATACTGGCAGCGATCTCGAGGCCCCAATCCCGAGGCGATTTTACTAACACTAAACTCCATAAGCAAAACGTCGGTTGACATTCGCCACGGCGTAGTTATCCAAACAACTTTTTAAAACACGTGCATTGTCCAAAAATCTAGGCCCCGAGCCGAGTTGAACTTGCCAGAGCCACTATACCTACCAGCTTTTGGCTTCAGGTTACAATAGCCTGTCAGGAATAAACGGCTAACACGTATGGATTGACCCTGCCGGTCAACGCTTATATATTCATTCAAACACAATAAAATGAAACACATACATGCCGAATACAAACTGCAATAAAATATTTGTGACAGAACGTTTTTCTTTATTTATTCAACAAAACAAGCAATAAATTACATAGTTTTGAACGTGATCCGCGTTTCAGCCTTACAATAAATATAATTATGCGGCGTCACCCTCATCATCACTCTTCTCGACTTCAAAAGCAGAAAACGAAAAATGTTTACTGTGATAGAGTGGTGATGCCGACTCAATACCTGCCGCTTGAAGAGCTTTTGCGGCTTGAGATGCCTTGATCCAACCGTGCCTAAATCCACGATTCTCACATCGGCAAACTTCTTTGGCCAGTTTTTCCTTGGTCTTCTCGATTCTGACTCTTCGGCCTTCATGGAAACCTTTGTGCCTGGGCCGCCTTGGTCTTCCTCAACTCGCGCTCAGTCGCCTCCGCGCGGGCCTCCAAACTTCGAATACGTTCATCCTTCTTCTCCATTTCTTGGCAGGCAGCGCGCAACCGCATGCCAATTTCATAGGTAGTGTACAGCCCCTTCATCGCCCCATGAACGTCTTCGCAAAACACTTCATAGTCCTGGTGACCTACCATCGATTGCTGAACCTCAGGCGAGAAAATTTGTCGAGCGAACTCGACCGCTACATTTGGGTCTCGAACGATCAAGTCCGCCTCCGTCATGGGTTTATTCTCCACAAATACCACGAAGCTTAATGAGCGCGGATTCACCTCAGGTGCCCTCTCGACTCGAGGTTGGGAAGTTCTGCCCTGCGACTGTTTGTCCCGTCTGGGCGACCTGCTTCAACATCGAGGAGACTGACGCCTCTCTCGAACCCTGGAACTCCTGCTCCCTGTGCGCGAAGGGTCACTACCTCGATTCATGTCTCCACCCAACTCAGCCAGCGTCTTCACTTCCCTTCTACTGTTAAAGAAGAGTCTGTTCGACATTCACTCGATACCCTCAAACACTAGAGTCAGTTGTCTGCTATGCTCATAAAATTTTTACCTTTAATCATTTATCCTGTAAAGAGGAAGCACCCTCGAGGCCATCTCATTAATTGCAAAAACCTCAAACGCCCGGCACCGACTGGATCGACCCACTTGGGGCAAAGGCAGACAGATCTATCAAAACTCCTAAGGTCGTTTCCTCCGGCGCCCGAATGATCATCGTGTCATCCGGCGCCCAAATGATCATGCACCGCTTGGGGCAAGGGCAGATCCATCAATCTATTTGGCTTATGTATCCCAGCTGGCCCAGGAATCGATCCTTCACAAATCTTAAGGTCATTTCATACGGCGCTCAAATGATCACGCACCACCTGGGACAAAGGCAGATTCATCAATCTATTTGGCTTATGCACCCCAGCGGGCCCATGAATCGATCCTTCACAAATCTTAAGGTCATTTCATACGGTGCCCGAATGATCACGCATCGCCTGGGGCAAGGGCAGATTCATCAATCTATTTGGCTTATGTACCCCAGCCGGCCCATGAATCGATCCTTCATGAATCTTAAGGTCATTTCATACGGCGCCCGAATGATCATGCACCGCTTGGGGCAAGGGCAAATCCATCAATCTATTCGACTTCCGTACCCCAGTCGGCTCATGAATCGATCCTTCACAAATCTTAAGGTCGTTTCATACAGCGCCCGTATGATCACGCACCGCCTGGGATAAGGGCATATTCATCAATCTATTTGGCTTATGTACCCCAGCCGGCCCATGAATCGATCATTCACAAATCTTAAGGTCGTTTCATACGGCGCCCGAATGATCATGCACCGCTTGGGGCAAAGGCAGATTCATCAATCGATTCGGCTCAATACCCACAATACACGGCACATGAATGATCATTCAATATTGTCATAGGATATGCAATTTCTGAAAACTAAAACACAGCAATGATTTTATCCAAATTCGTGAAAGGCAAAGTATTCTTCATTAACATAACTTCACAAACCATGAACAAGTAGTGCAGAAATACCAAGGCAGTTTTCATTAATAAATTGAGCGCAAATAGTAACCAATTTATACATGAAAACTAGCCTGAGCCAACAAAAGTCTACCAAACAAAAACTTACATCAAAATCAAAAGTCTACCAAACAAAAACTTAAATCAAAATCAAAAGAGATAACTCGCAGATCAATCCTCGGGGTCAAACTCAAGTGGCTCAACGTCCACTTGCTCATAGGGAATTAGCAAGGCCAATGTAACTCCAACGGCAGCAAGGGCTTTGAGCCATCTATGTTTGAACCCCCGATTCTCGAATTTGGGGACTTCATCTACATATTCCGTGAAGGCGGCGCTTTTTCCTACCTCAAATACTGCAGAAGCTTCAGAATCGGCTTTTCTCTTTGGCGGCCTTGAGCTCCGCTAACTGAACCTCCGCCTTGGCAAGCACCTCCTTGGCTAACTTGAGCGATTCTTCGCTCGCATTTGCCCTACTCTCAGCGTCAGAGCGGAACTGTTCAACTGAGTGAGCTCCCTCTTTCTCTGCTTCAGCTCGCGCACCCTCCATCGCGGCTCTCATACTTTCAAATTCGGCCCTACTCTTTTGACCGTCCGCCTCCGCTTGCAAACGATCAACTCTGCTGAGGGCATCGTGGAGGCGGCGGCCTAGGTTCGCGATCCTGCCATTAGTCTGCAAAACAAGTTGGGATTGTTAAATATCTTTAACGAAAACAAAGTCAAGAGAATTTGAGATGGTCACTAACGGGAATGCTAATACAAGAGATAGAGACTCTGACCATAACATCGACGCGGCCTTGAAAAGGCTGCGACGTCAGCCGACAAGAAAATTGAAGCCGCGAGCCTCAACGCCACGGCTGGATCCTTAATGGCTGAGGCATCGGAAGAGATCGGCGTATCTTTGATCTTAGGCCGAACAATAAAAGGCGCAGCCACACCCGACTCTTCTAAACGAGGCCATTTGGAAGCAAGGCTAATTTCTGACCCAGCCTCTCCCTCGGTGCTACGCTTTTCGCCCCGCTCCTCCGGAATCAGCCGTTCATCAATGACCTGTTCCTCAACCTCTTCCCCCGTTTCGGTCTTAGCGACCTGAATCGTCTCTTCAATAACGAGTACGAAATTTTTAATCAAGGTGGGCTCAGAATGAGCGGCCTCGGCCTTCTTTTGAGCAGCCATTCGCACGGTATTTCTCCTTCACACCATCTGCGTAAGGCTCTCCTCAGCCATAGCTTCAAAAATATCGTCGAGTAGGTCCCCCAAATTTGCAAAAATATCTTGACGAAAACTCACCTTGCAGAGTGGATGGTGAAATTTGGTTAAGTCCTTGACCTCAAACCCCGTGCATATCGCTTCGTCGACCTCTTCGGCCCCCTCAGCAACCTCTCTGGTTGGTTCGGCAACTACCTCTACCACCGGCTCAACCTCTGCCCTCGGATCCGAATCTTCGAGGCCAATTTGCCTAAGGCTCTTGAAGCTGGGAAAGATAAGAGCCGAAAGGTGTTGATCGCCGGATGGAATTGGAATGCCTTCTGCAGCCGAGAATGTAGTGTAAGTCGATTTGTATCGGAGGATTATGTGAGCCGCTCTACCTTGCTTTTGTACGTTTGGACGCCCGAAGTATTTGAGAGCAGACTTGATCTCCTCAAGAAGCGCCCTGTCGATTGATGGAAGAATTTTCTTCAATCTGTTACCTGCAAAGAACAAGGGGTGATTAAAGGGAAAAAAGCGGAGTGAAGAGCAAGTCAGCAAACAACAAGGCATTGCGCGGCAACCTGGATCACCCTTTCGTCTGGAAATAGGATCTAGGCGGTCTTCACCTTCACCGAACTCCCAGTTACCTTGGACATTGACCATTACGTCATCAACCCTCTTACCAAAACTGGCAAGCATGGTTATCAAGTGATAGTCAGTGTTCTTGGCCCTGAGAAAGTATCGCCCCAGACGACCGGAAGATTTGGCCAAAGTGTAGCAGTGCCGAATCGCCGGAATGCCAAGGTTGATCCTAAGACGCCGGTTCAACTCAATCACCCCCATGATGATTCGAAAGAAATTGACGTTATGTTGAGAAGGAATCAGACTCCAATAGCGAAGGACGGCCCTAAGTAGTGGGTGTAGGGGAAAACAGACTCCGCCCTCCGCTATGGATAAGAGAAGGAAGACGATCGTATTCTGATCTTCCCTCTCCATATCAAGGGTACTGTCCGTTACAAGAGATAAGTGGACATCGTCGGGAATGGAAAAATGTCTCCGGAATCCGAAATACGACCCTCGGAAAGGAGGTCTTTCAAGTGTTTAGCCATGTTCGCAGGGATTCAAGGTTTCACCGGAATCAAAACGACAAACAGAAAATAGGATCGTAAAGAAGAGAGAAGAAGACTTACGAAGATTAAGCGAGCGAGGTGAGCGGAGAAGAGTTGCGAGCATGCGAGTCGAAGGGATATCCTTTGGCGGTCTAAGAGTCTCGAATACTCGATGCTGTGCATTGAAAAGATTGAAATTTCAAATCACAATAAATCTGGCATACGATTGAGGCGGAAGCGTAATGATGAGCGAAAAGGTGTGCGGCGTCGACATCTATATTGGGATCTGTGAAGCCGCTGACCGTTTAACTTTTCCAATTCAAGACCAAACACGCCGATTAACTACCGTCAATAGGGAGTTCGGGGGGCAATTGTGGGAACCGAATAATTGACAAAGGCGGCATATCTGGTGACAATAATCAGCTGTATCCGAATACAATATTTGGGCCGAATAAGTGTGTAGCATTGGAGCCGGATAATATAAAGGATAATGATCAAAAAGTAGGCCACGGCGAGGAAAGCAAGTATAAATCTGAGAGCAACATATTTAGTAGGTATGTAAGAATCACTTCACTTAACTTAAACAAGAAGCTATCTTGAGTGCCTCAACTAACTTGTCCGTCGGAGTGCTAATCCCGGCACCTCCGACCGGAGTGTGTATCTTTTCAGGTGACTATCTGAGGATCACCAGCGTCTCCCACGATCTGAAGAGTATTTCCAAACCACTTCTCTACATTAAGCTATCAGGAAGTTAAATAGTTTGCTTGGCATCCAAGTTTTGGCAAAGTTGTCCAATTGACTACTGTTTTCTTTTGAAAAGGTACATTTTCATGAGCCTGTATGTCTTTTTCTAGACAACATTATAAATTTAAAAATATAAATTTAGAATTTATTTATGCAAAAATCAGTGATTTACATTTATTTTACTGATAAATTTCATATTTTATCAATTTAATTTCAACTATATAAATAGTTATTATTAACAAATTATGAGTTAATAAAGATGGTGGTTTCATAGCATTTTCTTTCCCTAAATCCACGTTGGTAAGCAGATCATCGGAATATAAACCACGTCACCAGTGGGACACGGTTGGCCAATGGACTAGGTAAACTATTGCCTCATGAGCAATATTATGTACATAAATAGAATTTCATCATAAAACTATATTTAAAAATTTCATAATAAATTATAAATATATTTTTTGAGATTTATTTAAAATATGATTTTAAAAATTGCATTCCGTCTTTTAAAATTTCTATTTTTTTAACAAATGGCCATATTTATTAATAATTCATCAAGTCAATTAATAATTTTTAATGATATCAAAATTTTATTTCAATTAATAATTCAGGTAATTTTGTTATTGTATAGAAAATCAGTTAGAAATTTTATTTTTTCAGTTAATTTTGTTAAATAAAAAATTCTAACAATGAGGTATTTGTAATTTTTTTAAATTCTTGGAGGCAATCCGTATTTTAAATAAATTTCAAAAGGCATATTTGTAATTTACCTAAAAAATTTATTATGTAGTTTAAATTTATTATAAATGTAAACCTTATAAAATATGAATTGAATCTAGGCCATACATGTTTTTTTTTTTTTTTTTTTTTTGCGCTCTAATTATACATTTTTATTGTCGTTTGATTAGGACTTGGGAAAAAAGAATAGGAAAAATTATGCGAGAACTGTAAATAAGTGGACACGATTTTAAATAAGGGTTGGGCTTCTTCAAATATTTTGGGTTTTGTTTTAATGATTTAAATCGTTTATTATGTATTTTTTGTATATAATAGAAGCTTTTGGGAAATTTTATTTTCACACAATAAGTTTTTTTACTCCACACACTTAATGAATTTTTTCACAATCACAATTTTATCATTTAACAAAATTATCATCTCACTCACACATCTCACATCTCACAATTTCTCCATAATTCTACTAGATTTCACGCCCAACAACTTACCCATTGCCAGCAAAGTCAAAGCAGAAGGCACTAATTTCTATTTTCCCTAGAACAACAGCAAGAATTACCATAGGAATGTGATCCTAAAAATCATAACAAAGGACAATCATCAAAAATAAAAATAAAACACCACCACCAACAGTTGCTATTCATATTATCTGCCAAATCAAAACACAGCTTCAATTACAATTTCCAACCTTTGAGGATCTAAATCCATGGCATAAGATTTCAAGTTCTTTAAAACCTATTTCATGCAATATCCCCACAAGCTTGTCCCCATGGTTGCTCTGTATTATAACTCGCTGCTGTTGAATCATTGTCAAGACGTAGCAAAAAAAAAAATGATGCAATTCTTAAATCAAAGAGATTACTATGATGAAAATGTTGTGAAGATTCCCGAAGAAAACAGCATCTGATATACAAATATGAACAAACTGCAAGGCATGTAGAGAGTGAATCCAAAAGGGTTGGATCATTTCAAACAGCTGAATCAAGCAAAAACTAAACCTCTAGATCTCGTAAAGTAATACATTATTGATATACAATCCAACTAAACAAAGCATTAAACTCCTCTATCCTAAACAAATCTTATGTCACTATTGTAGACACCCCATTTTTGACCGTCCTCAAGACCTGGACGTCACCACTTGAATACTCGGTGATAATCCATGATTCATGTTCGTTTGGAGTTCCCGGAGTCCTCGGCTACGTGCCTCGCCTCAGGACCTCCGAACTTGACCGTTTTGTGTCTGATTTTGCACCAAACACTTGTGCTTTGCCTTGGAGGGGCAGGGAATGCCTTCTGAGGCATCCCCACACACCACCGGCAGTGGCTAGAGGCCACCGGCTGGTTGATGTTTCCATCGGCACTATATTGTGCCGGTCGGCACTCTTTTTGGCAAAATGACCATTTTGCCCTGCCGATCACTTTACAGCTGTTTTTGGAGATATTTTCAGACAGCTTTGTAGCACTTGTTTCCCCTCCATACACGTGTATGGAGGGATGAGCCTTTGATTGACTTAACTTGTAAGCTTTGTTGTCTATAAGAGAAGACTCTCTTCTCTTGGCTCAAAGGTTGAAAGGGTTAGACATTTTAGAGAGAAAAAGACAAAGACGAAGCTCTGGTTTTAGGTTAGAAGTTTTGTATCTATCCTATCTCTCTTCTTCCCTCTTATTTGTGCACTAGGTGTTTGTGACTTACTATTGCTCATCAACACCTAGTGTTTCACATTCCTTTGGTTACTGAGGTTCTAAAGGCTGGTTCTTGATATTTTTGATTGGATTTGAGCTCAAGGAAGCAACAACATCAACCTTTGTGAAGAAAAGCTTTAAGGGTAAGAAACTAGCCATTTTTACCCCTTTGTTGCACCTTGTTTTTACCTAGTTTAGAGCTGTTTTTGTGCTTGGTGTTCAACACATAAAAGTTCTGTTTTTTAGTCCTCTTGATAGTTTATTAAGGGTGCTTTGTGCTTTGGGGAAGTTTGGCCCCTCTTAGGCCTTGAAAGGCCTCATTTTTGTGCTATTTTGTTGAGCTCCGGGATTTTGGTGTTTGGGTCTCTTCACCACTGAAATCTTGAGGGATTTCAGTGGTGTAGATGATGCCTTAAAGTCCTAAGAATGAGAGGGCCACCCCCTCTCCTTGATGTCCTTAAAAAGGGCAAGTTTTGGTCTCTTAAGGGAGCATAGTTTTGAATGTTTGAAGAGCATGTCTTGGCTGCATTTTATGTTTATTATGCCCTAATATGACATTGCTAAGTGTTGGTTTTAGCACTCCTTGCATGTTTTGCATGGTTGCTTTGTAATGCCTCTTTAGTCCCTTAACATGCCTAGGTTGTTAGCCCTAGTTTGAGCATGCTTTAGGCCTAGATCCATGAAGCATGTATCCTTATTTTGCCATGCTTTAGGTCTGTCCTAAGTTGTTTTGGTCAATCTTAGCATGCTTAACATAGCTCCTTTACATTTGGCTTGTTGGCCTTAAGAGCATGAGAGTGTAGCATGTCTTGCTTGCTTTATTTTTGATGGTTTGGAACCATTTAACATGCTATTTTAGTCCCTTTGGTGTGCTTGTATGCTTGCCTTAGTTGCCTCTTTAATGCTTTAAAAGCATGTGTTGAATGCTCCATGTTTTGGCCATGTGCGCCTTTGGAATCAAGCCTCTTAGATGCCATCTAAGTAGTCTTTTGGGCTTAGTTTTACATACTAAAAATCTGTTTTGGGTTGTTCAACGCATGCCATATTTGTTTTGCATAAGTGTAGTTCAATTCCTCATTGGCTTGCTTTGAAGTGTTGAACCTATGTGCGCATGTTTAGCTTGCTTTGTTGCATGATTTGGCATCATGTTTTGCATGATTTTCAGAGCCTTATATGCATGCTAATGATCCATACTTGTGCCTCTTAAAAGTGTCTAAGAGTTGCTTTATTATGCTTAAGTGTTGGTGCTTTAACATGTGCATGTGTGTATACGTGTTTGGCCCTCATGTCTTAGCATATGGCTACTGATTTTAGGCCTACTTGGAGTTGCCTAGGTCATGAGTAAGACCATTATTCACTTGCTTGTATGTTACCTCATGTTTGCTTGTATGCTTGCATTGTTTGTCTACATGCTCATGTTGCATCCCTAGTTGACATGCTTAGGATTGCACACATATGGCATGCATGCCTTGTTCCTTGACTTGGTGATGGGAATTGGGCCTCACTTTGTTTGATTGGTTTGCATGCATTTGAAATTAAAGTTGCACACTTGGTTCTTTGGGCCATCATGCATGGAAATCGTGATTGGTGGTCAGAATCGAGGCACATGTTCCTTACAGTCATTAGTATGATAATGAGTGTGTTTAGTGCATATATGCTTTGAATTACATTGCCATGCCAGTATTTGCCCTCTGCGGCTGTGAGTTGCGAGTTCTGACATTTAGTCTTGCGGCGGCGGTGTTTAGTGCCGACCGCGATAAATTTGCAACCGATGGATCAATTCGGTGCCGATGAGCTCAATCCATTGCGGTGGAAGTTTTGAGCAGCGGTAGTGATCTTCGATACCTAAAAGTATTCCTAAGGCGTGGTTTTTGAGAGATGGCGAGGAAAGCAGAGGCAATCTAAGCATGGCGGTCACGATTCGAAAGCGAGGCTGGCGTCTTTGCATTTGGCTCTCCTCGGGGCGTTCTTTATTTTCTTAGATTAATTAAATAGTTAAGTCAATTAATTTGTAATATTTAATTAGCTTGCGTAGTTAATTATCTGTATTATTCTTTTGGTCCCTCCGAGCGAGAGCGAATTTGTAATAAGTGTGGGTGAGTAGTGTGTATGTCTTCCAACCCCCATTTCTTTCTCCCTTTTATTTACCCACTTACGATGGTAGATTAGGGCACGTTTATTTTAGCATACCTTATGCTACGCATGCGTGCATCCATGCATTTGTTGACATGCACCGGGCTCGGTACATCATACAAACTGCACTATATCTTCAAATCTAACTTGAATACGTGTTACTCGTGCATTTCACATGCCATGTTTAGGGTTAGCCGAGCCTATCCTAATCACATTCTGTATGCGATGCATTAGCCATTTAACATGAACTAGGTCACGCATGTCTCCTAACTAGTTTCTTGTTTTGGCACGGAGTACGATGTAAGTATTTTATGCTTTAGCATGTCGCATGCGTGTGAATGTTCCCATGACAGTATGCTTACCATGTGGCTAGATGCTTATGTGAGATAAACTGTTTGAATGCCTGCGGGTGGAGGTTGGATTGCTTGAGTTGGGAAAACTCATTGAAATCCGTGTTTTAGCCTACTTGCGAGTAGCAAATTCCAAAGCATTTTCAAAACGAACGGATATGCAATGTTGATTTCCAAATTAGGCAATCCAGTCTATACTTGTTTGCTGTTTGCATAACATAGTAATTCTAGGCTAATAACTGGAATAAGAGCATGTAATGTTTTCAAAACGGATATCACGGTTAGTAGAGGCCGATCTTCGGACCGGGCGAAAGGGGGTGCTCATAGCTGACCTTCCCCGATCGTACCCAAGCTCCCGAGCCAAGACATTTGGTGATGACGAACACGTGGCCTTCGGCACCGAGTCAGGGTTTCCTAAATTTCCCATTTTAAAATATTTAGGTGGCGACTCTGTATCTGGCAAAGCAGTCCATGTTTGGCACTACTTTTCAAAAAATCTGTTTTCTCAAACGATTTGCCAGAGTTGGACTCTTTGGTTCGATTAAGAACCATAACAAACAAAAAGTCGGCTATGGCGAGGTCCCCGCGGCGTGTTACATTTCTGGCGACTCTCATTGGGGAGTTTAGAAACTTGACTCGAACTCGTGATATCCTATTTTGACTACACTTACGTGTTTCTTTGCATTGCATGTGCATTGGTGCGCCTAGGACACCGTGTTGGCCATCTGCTATTCTGGCGGTTTCTTGGGAGGCTTGTCTTGTCAAGGCATAACCATAAAGGTGACGGTTGCGGGCTCTGCCCGATATAGGAACACAAACCACTGGTTTTACGGGGCACCCTTTGACCATTCGACCTAGTGCATATTCGGAATCCATAGTGACCATTCTAAACTCGGACAGGTTGCTTAACCGATCTTAGGTTGTTTGAAACATTGCGTGCGTAGTGAAACCCTAGCTCGACAAAATAGGGCGAAACCCTACCCCAACATAGGGGTGTATTGGCTCTCTTTTACCTGCTATGTGCTTTTAAAGTGTATCTCTACAGGGGAATGCATATACCGGTTCTTGCGTCAGGTATCCGACTGAGGGCACCGATGTCAGCGTTATTAGAATCGATTGTATCTGCGGTATCGATTCGATTTGATAGTGATTACGGGAAGCGGTGTTGATAGTAAGCGCGATTGTCCGGCTACACTCGTATTTGATCTGTTTGGGGCTAAAATGCTGCTTGTTTTCCATTTCAAGGTTCAGAGACTTGGGGATTTGATTAGCTAGTGTTTTCTCCTTCTTGGCGGGGTGAACATGATCGAAATTTAGAAGAGATCGTGGTCATAACGGCGCGTTGAGTCAAGAAACCAACCCTGAGAATGAGACTCTTGTTGACATGCGCATCCACCAGTGCTTTGCCGCATCCAATTTGGACCCCTCAAGTATATCAGGCTCGCGAGCCCACCACATTTGAATTAATGGGAATGATAGGTGATCTTCAAAGATCCGTGACGGATCTCGCCTATGGAATATGCATTTAGCCACCAACCACACCATATGCCCGAGGCTTCATACCCCAAGAGCCCCGCTCTTGGGGACGGTGTGATTGAACTCAAACAACGGAGATGGCCTCCGGCTATGGCAACGATCAAACAAACCAAACTCTAGATCGGGGCGAGGCGAGAGATAAAAACAAGATGAAGCGGAATCTGAGACCCTCCGAACAAATTGTGGGCGTGAGGCTTTGGCGGGGAATGAACAAGCAGATATCCTGATTATGTCAAAAAGTGGAGGATGCTTTCCACTCCGCCCGAGGCAATTCGATCAATCGAGAGAATCGGGATAGGCCCGTCATGCCAAGACAGTTCTTCCGCTCCCGACCTTGCATCCGGAAAGGCTCGAAACCCAAACCGCACCCGCCCGATCCGTTCGCTAGTGCATCTAGCAAGAGTGCTCGAACTCAAAGTACTTGCCCGGCGCGGGGTCTTCCATGCTCTCTACATGCCATTATCCAAGGCACTTCAAATCCTTGCGAGAGGGACACCTTAAACCCCGGAGCCTCGGCCCCTCGAAGAATCTCCCGCCCACGTCACGATGCTTCCTGTCTTTGTCGTACCATCGCGGTAGCCATGCCGCGATAATTGCTTCGCCTCCGTCGAGGTACAAGACTTGATTGACAACGAGGTTATCCTCCGCCTACTTCAAAGAAAGTCCGTCACCACTCGGTTGTTGGATTTTGAGGATCTGAATCTGCAAGCATGTAATCAAAAGGTGAACGCTTCTTGACGCTCTGTACATTTTGGATATGGCGTCTGGCACGCATTTTTGAGCACCTGCCAACGCTAGTTTTGTAAATCCCGACTTGGGTGTCGAGTCAGTCTTCTGTTTTGTCTTGAGCCTATCTCATTGTTTTGAGTCAGTCCTTTTGCTTAAGGGTCTGTCTAATTGTAATGAGTCAGTCCCTCTTAGAATGCCAGGTGATTTCGGGGTTGTTGCCTCAAACACCGTTTTGTCTTATGAGTAGTTGTCTTTACTTTTTTTGAATTTGTTTCTCCCGAGAAGCCAGTTATGCCAACAAATCTGAATGAAACAGCTGTGGCTATCACGATTCCGTATTTGTTGCTGTTCGAATCAACCGTGCCAGGAAATGTGAATGGAATGACAATGCATACCACCTACTCTCTTGTGCCTTGAACGTCGTCATAATGACCTAAGCTTTTCATAAAACCCCTTTTCAAACACTGTGGTGATAAAAATAAAAATAAAAAAGAAGAGGAAGGAATTCCTCGGCTTTTGTAAAATTTTGATCATTTTGAGAGAAAGAGAGGCTTGCTAAGCTTTTAATGAATGAAATCATGTTTGTCGGTAATCTTGAGAAGGACCTGGCACGATCGGTGGTTCCACACTATCTTCAACGTGAATGATTTGTCGCTTTCTTAAAAACTTTCAAAAACAAAATATTTTGCGCAGTCTTGCGAAGACCTGTGTGGAATCGCTCTTGAGATTGTGCAGCCCAGGATTGTTCTCAGCCTCAAGATTCAATTCATCTGTTGCAAACTGGAACCCGTTCAAAACATTTCAGTGTCATGAAACGCCTGTGTGGCCCAATTTGAAGCAGCCCTCGAGCAAGAGGCGTCAAAGTCAAATCAGGGAGATCAGATCCCACCAAGCAAAGCTCGAGAAGTAACCGTGATGGACTTTTCCCTACAAATCAACACGACAGTCGCTCTCCTGGATACAGAGAGGCTTCGATCTCAAAACCATTTGGCATGGGCTAGCTACACTTTTACCCTTTGAGAGGCTCGTTGGGCCGAAAACCCGAAAGGGCAGCCCAGGCAAAAGTTAGAGCGAAGAAAAAGAAAAAAAGAAAAAGAAAAGAAAATACCAAAAGAAGCAAAAAGAAAAGAAAAGAACAAAAAAATAGCAAAAGAAATAAAGAAAATGAAAATGCAAAAGAAAAGAAAAAGAAAGAAAAAAGAAGAAAAACAAAGCTCGCAAGGTCGAAAAACACAGCGTATGGCAAAAATTAGAGCCTAAACAAGTGAAGGTTAAAATACCGAGTGTACCTTAACTGGAACTACGTGAGCTTGATTCCCATGTTTGGAATCGTGAGGCAACTTCATCACGAAGTCCATTTAACGCTTTCATAGCGTCTCAGTCCATGTCATGGTTTTGATCACTTTTGCCTCCTCCGAATTTGATGTCTCGATTGCAGCAACCTGGAACTACGTGATTAACTTCCTCTTGAAGTCCAAACCACCAACACATTCCAGGTGATCGTGTCCATATATTGATTCAAACCGTCTTCGTCTCCTCCGCGTCCGAGGGTCCGATCGTCGTCAACAAAAGACTGGCTTACAATATGCCGTGGCATCATCCAAACAAGGGGCAACTTTCCGTTGCCATGCATTGCCGTAAGTTGCCCTGAGTTACCGTCCAAACCAGGGGCAACTTTCCGTTGCCTTATCCTCCTTTAAGCAAGGGGCAATTTCCATTGCTTCCAATCCGAGGTTGCGCATCTCGAGCGTAAGTTCCGCGCTCGTTGAGCATTGACTGTTTGCAAAAAATAGTTTTTGAAAATTTTCACTGAGGTTGACTTATTTTCCCGAAAACTGTTTCGTTTTCAAAATTGGACCATGTTTGGACCCAAAAAGGAGAATTTTCAGTGCTCACAGCCTGATTCGCATGATTTTCAAATCAAAAACCGAATAAGTGTATTTATCCAACTCTCATTTTTTATCAAGACTGTTTTAGAAAACAAAAAGAAAAATGGTCAAAATGACGAACTAGGGGCACAGTTGAGTCGGGTGTTCCGCCTCCCCCTTTTGTTATCAAAGCACTTGCCAAGCAGGCACTCCATCACCAGAAGAAATAGCCGTGAGCTAACAATGTTGGGCATGAACCCACAACCTCTCGTTTGTCCATCAACCATGCCTGGGGAGGGATGAAAAATGAGAGAATAAAGAATAGAGAGGTGTAAGATGAGAGAAAAAGTGAGAAAAGGGCTTTTTTCAAAAAAAAAATGAGCCTGAGGGCCGAGCGATGCGAGTATCACAAATCAGAAAGGGTGGGAAATAATACCCGGAGGAACTGGCTTCTCGAGATCTGAGGTCTTTTTGTAAACACGTCCGTGTGTCGTGTCTTTTGATTTGTCGGTCTCGATTTTAGCTTTAAGTCTTTTTCGAGCGTGTCTCATTCTTTTAGGTTGTGTGCCTTTCATTTCTGTGTTTGAGTCTGTCTTGTCGTGTTCTGTGGTAGGCTCGATACCCCGGTCGTGAAACCCCTTTCCAAAAAATATCGTGGTGCTCAGAATGCTGTGCCACTCTTTACATCTATGCGAAGCAAGAGAAAGAGGGGGAAAATTTGGGACATTCGAGTGTGTTTCAACTGCAACCGTGTCAACTTTGTGATCAGTCTTGTCAGATTGGGGCTATTTGTTCAGGGTTTGCTGTGGGCAGAATGAACCGAATGCTGTGTTATGAGCCATATGCAGGTCAATCCCCAGTAGAGTATGGGCTGTATATCCAAATTGAGCAGTGATTTGTATGAGTTGTTTTGCTGATTAATTGGGTGACTATCTGATTACCACAATATAATTGCTCAAGTTTCGGGCAACAGATCAATATCATGTACATTTGAGGTGTAATATGATGCAATGCAATGCAAACCATGAGATGTATAGATATAACACTCTTTTTAGACAAAAAGTTTGTTTCATTTCATATCATCTTTTTCAAGTACATAGTTTGAGGAAAACAAAAATACACTGCGGCGATACAAAATACTCTATCTACCAACAAAAAGAAAAGTACAAGAAAAGAAATAAAAAAACGACAAAAGTCAGGTCATCGGTGTCATCAATGGCCTCGCGCCGAGATCTGTCTCGCCCTCTTCTGGGCGAAGTCCAGAGCATCACCGGAAGCGTCCTTTATGCGAGTCCGGCCTCCTCCTCGGATGCCTCCACCTCCTCCTCGGACTCGTCGTCTGGAACTAGAGCCCGCGAGCTACTCCCGGCGTAAGTACGCCCTCCTCTGGTGTGGAGGAATATCCTGCCATCCCGGGTAGACACGGGAGGTCAGTGGAAGCGGCGCCACCGGCGGAGAAGTGGGAAGGGAGGTGAAAAACATGAAAACAAATGCATCGGTATGTATGAAGCGGTTTATCGGTCACGAGAATCACGGTGTATGAATCTGAGTATGAAACGCCGTGGCGGTTTATCGGTCACGAATCGATGTATGAGTCTGAGTATGAATCTGCGTGGCGGTTAAGCAGTCTGAGAATCACGGTGTATGAAGTCTGATATGAATCTTGTGGCGGTTAAACAGTCTGAATCACGATTAGTATGAATCTGATATGAATCGTGGCGGTTTAATGATCACGAGAATCGATGTATGAGTCTGAAGTATGAATCTGGTGGCGGTTAAACGATCTGAGAATCACGATGTATGAATATAGTGTATCAAGTGCCGTGAGGGCTGGGTATCCAGTGTTGTATCATGAATCAGATTATGCGAAGCAGTTTGGGTATGATTTGAAGCTATAATGAGAGAACATCTGGGAAGGCGTAAAAGGCTAGGAAGACGAAGGCCCGCTGTAGCACCCCCGCCATGGAGGCATTCATCCCCAATGCCCGCCGGGTGTACTCGGAAGACGCCTGTAAGGAAATCAGATGCATCAATATTCTGTGGAATATCAAATAAACTGAAATGAAATGACTGTACAGAAATCTGATTAACATACGGAGGCAAGTTGGGGATACTGACAAACTCGTGATCGGTGCGGAGGCGAAGGAATCGATAGGTCGCCCCATCCGACCCGAAAAAACGATGAAGCGGGTAAGCGGGCCAACTGCCTCTCGTCCTCTCTGGACTCGCCCCATTTCGAGCCCTCCTCGGCGCTCCTCCTCCTACTCTGCTCACGGCCGGCCTGCGGGTCTCTCTCTCTCTCAGCTCGGCGACCACCACTCGGCGCCGCGCATGAAGGTGAAGGGGCGTACTCTGATGTCGCCCTCGCCTCTGGCCGCCCGCCTCCCGGCCAATGGTGTAGTCCGCCATCTACTCGGCGGTGAAAGCGCTTCGGTGTCCCTCATATGCTCGGGAGGATGCAGGACTATCTGCTCGAGTAAACCTAAGGTCGGCCTTAAGCGCTTCGCCTAGGTACCAAGCCTGACAGACCGGGCCCTCCAGCAAAATCCGGTAACGCGAGGTCTCAATGGCGCCAGCAAACCGATTCCGCACCATCGGCCGCAAAAGGCCCACGGTACGCGGTGATTTGAAATTGAAATCTGATTTGTTACCTACTGGTATTGCAAATATACAGTGGAAAAGTGAAGCTTAAACGAACTGCAAATAAAACATACCTCAGCAGGGGTGATGGTGTCGAAGTAACGGCGGAAGAAGCTGAATGTCTCCCACGGCCTCCGGGTGCACCTCCCGTCGCCTCCGGGTGCACCTCCCGTCGAAGCGGCGTGAGAACGGGATGACCAGAGGGGTCTCCGCATCAGGCACGAGAGCGAGCCTAGAGAAGTAGGCATAAACCCATAACTGCAAGGTGAATACCAGAATGTTTATTAGATAAGGCGAATCTGAGAATAAAGCATGAAATAACGAGCGTGTGTTGTGCGGTGTTGGCGAGTGTCAGTGTGAGCGATGTATGAGCAGTGTAAGCGGTATGTGTGTGCAGCGTGTACGATATCTGACAAGTGTAAAGCAGACTACAGTGTGTGCAGTGTGCAGAGTACAGAAAGTACATAACATAAATGTAAAGCAGAGGAGAAGGCGTACCTCCCAAGCTTGCCAGTAACCTCCGAGCAACTGCCCGCTACCACGGGAGACCGAGCTCATGTACCCGTACAGGGTGGCCAGAGCGGCACCGCCCCAGTCATAACGCAAGATGTCCCGGACATCCACCGGTACCGAAAGAAGCGAGTGTACTGTGTTCGCCCGGTCGGCGAAGAGGGTCGTCCCTAGCAAAAACATCAGGAAGCCGCGTGCATACCTCTCTACAACCTCTGGGGTCATCGGAGCTCCATCAACAAGAAGAGGCTGCACCCGAAACTGCACCTCAAACCAAGAATACCGGACAAAGCCGGGACGCGCGAGAGGTGGATCCGCGCCAAGCAAGTGGATCTGAGCGGCGGTCCACTCGTCCATATCGGTGTCGAAGGGGATCGGATCACCCCCTACCCCGATGCCGATGAGCACCGAGAAGTCGTAGGGAGTCATCGTCATGTCTCCATTGCCGATAGGTGGAGCAGTCGGTGGTGTCCACCACCTCTCTGCCAGGCAACTAGAAAAAGGCTGCGGCGATGGCCGGTCGAACCCTGCGAAAGAACCGAAGCGCATCGTCCACGATCGTCGAACTCTCGGGAAGCTCAAGTACCAATCTCGGGCGCGACATTCCCATACCGCGGATGGTATGGGAATCTCCTGTTTTCAAACAAATGGTTGCAAAGCAATATGAAATGTCTGATTACGAGGAAACATGTTAAAATCGATACAAGTCTAGCATGCGTGCAAGTTTTTGATTTGATAATCTGGGTTTCGATGTACTACGGTGGACTACGGCATGTGATGTGTCGGTGTGTTTGTGAGTCGGCATCTGAGATATGGTGCATGTGTGCACATTTTTCAGATTCAAGCAGATGTCGGGTTATAGTGTGCCAGTAGGTGAACTACAACGTATGATGAGTCAGCGTGTTTTGTGTGGTTCAGTTTAAATACAGCATACAATATGTTTTCAGATTCAAATAAGTGCTGGGTGTCGGTAAGTTTGCAGTGAAGAACGGTGTGTGCCATGTGTTTGGGGTGATTGAGGCTAGTGCAGTGTGTGTGCATGTGTCCGTCTCAAACAGATATCAGTTGTAAACATGATGGCGATCAACTACAGTTTACAGCCTATCAGAGCTAAGCAGTTAAGGGACAGACTCAACTATGGCAGTTAACAGTTCTACATTACAGAAAGTAAAACAGAGAAAAAATGTTACCTCGGAAGCGCTGAAGGATAGGTGAGAGGTCGGCTCGCGCAGGACAAGCTCCGGGCCCAGCGCTCGGTCGAAGCCGCAGAAATGGTGAAGACCATCCAGAGGTAGAACGTGGATCGCCGGGCGGTAGGTCGCCGGGTCGAAGGGACGCTCGCTCAATGGGAGGAGCTCGACCCCGGGATCCATCTCGTGATCTGGGGGAGTCCCGACGTGTGGAACATCGTCAGCCATGGCAATGGTGATGAGAAAATGGCCGGAAGAGCCGGAATGTGAAGAGTCAACCGAAAAAGTCAACCCCGAGCGGGCCGAAAATGACCGGGAAGGTGGTCTTTTACAAGATTCAAAAGTTGCCCCATGTGCATTTCAAACGCATCGCGCTATCTTGCGCATCATATTGCATTTGGCATGCATTCAATCGCACTGTTTTGTGCACTCGCGTTGTCTAACGCATCGCGCTATCTTGCGCATCACATTGCATTTGGCATGCATTCAAATCGCACTGTTTTGTGCACTCGCGTTGTCTAACGCATCGCGCTATTCTGCGCATCACATTGCATTTGGCATGCATTCAAATCGCACTGTTTTGTGCACTCGCGTTGTCTAACGCGTCGCGCTATTTTGCGCAGCGCACTATCTTGTGCATTACATTTCATTCGCGCTATTTTGCGCATCGCGCCGTTTGGCGCGCCCTCTTTGCATTGTCTTGCATCTTTTGAGGCACGCGTACCTCATTGCACTCCATTTTCCATCCTTTGAGGCACGCGTACCTCATTGCACTCCATTTTCCATCTTTTGAGACACGCACGTCTCATTTACCCCATTTGCATCCGCATGCGCGTCTCATTGCATTTGGCATGCGTCGCATCGCGCAATCTTACACATCGCACTGTCTTGTGCACCGCATCTCAAATCATGCATTGCCTCCCGGGTCTGGCGAGACCTTAAATACTCACGGTCTAGGAGACCTTAAATCCTCGGAAGGTGCAAGACCTTCGTTGCTTCGGCACACACATTTCATGCATTGTCGTGCATTCGTAAGGCCGTGCGTTGGCACGCATTTCAAACATCATGCATCATGCGCATTTCAAAGACAAAAAAACACATGCATTGTCATGCATACATTCTGCATCCCGGTCTAGGAGACCTTAAATCCTCTGAAGGTGCAATTCCTTCGGTGTTTGTCGTGCCCGAACGACTTTCGGTGGTCTGGTAAAGCCACCTGCACGTATATCGGTGAGTTCCTAGAAGACCAACTGGGACGGTGAAAACTAGAGTTCGAATGGCTTGTGCCTAGAACGCAAAGGTTCGGAATTTCCGAGACTAAAGTCTAGTTTAAATACCCAGAGGGTGTACCCTCGACTTGAAATCCGTATGGAAGCCCCATAGGTTGAGGCGGCGTGTTTACGCCTCAATTCTGGATACTGAACCAACCTAGTGTATCGCCCTCTTGGTAAGATAGGGAAAACTGCAATCATAGGCATCACATCATTTGCATGTGTCATGCATTTCAAAAACAACAAAAACAACATGCATCATTGTAAATACTGCATATGTCATGCATTTCAAAAAAACAAAAAAACAAAAAACAAAAAAACAAAAAACAAAAAAACATGCATATGTCATGCATCTCATTGTAATATCGCGCATATGTCATGCATTTTCTGTTAAAAAACATCCAGTGCATAGTGCATTTCAGTTGCATACATCCACTACATCATCTTCCATCTATGGCTTGCACTTTTCCTTGTTGAGCTTGGTCTGGTATGTGTCCATACTTTTCATGTCAAAGCTCAGTTCTGCATGTGTATCGCGCCTACTCCTTGATGAACTTGGTTTGAGGTTGCGGCACCTTTTCTGTGTTAGACATGGTTTGCATGTGTGCATGCCTTTCCTAGGCAAAATACGGTTTGGCTACACGCCATATCCATTGTAGATATTACATTGTATTGTAATTATTACATCCAGCATTAGGATCATTGTTCTTTCCTCAGCGGGTCGTCACCCCACTTATGTCAATCCACCTAATACTTGTCCTTGTGTCCGTCTACATCACTCATAGTTCAGACATCGTTCTATGGTAGACGGACTCGTTACTTCCATCAATCTACTTGACATTTGTGTGGTTTCGAACCGCTCCTGATTGAATCATAATTCAATTGCTATGCATGTAGTTTGCATTGTTTCAATTGCATTGCATATCATTTGCATTGTTTATACGTAGTTTAGTATATAATGCATATCATTTTGCATTCATTTTGCATTGTCATGCATATTGCTAACAATGTTGCACCTGCTAAGTTTGCTTTCTTTGCAGGCACGATATTGTATGTACGGCTCATTTGAGGCCGGTGCAACCGGACGAGCCGCGCAGGTATTGTATCCTCCGTGTGAGACGTTTTGAGAATTACATAATTCTCTTACATCCTTTCTGCATTGTAGTGTAGTTTGGCGTATGCTAGCTTATAACTGTCGCATGTGTGCTTCATTACAGCTTTCTTTGCATGATCATAAGTTATGCTCGGCCTTTTGCATCGTCAGTTGCATCTTGCCCCCACCTACGGGCGCATACCTTATCTGCGGCTTGTATGCCTGTGCCTGAACTACGCTGGTTTGATTCCTAAAGGGATACGTACGCAGCTTGCGAGTTCAACCATTTGCGCTTTGTATGTTTGTCCAAGTCTTCGGCCATGTCAAAAATGGGTCGTCTCTGGGCTTTGACATGCACTCCCGTCATTGTTATGACTTTCGAGTTCTGTCAAAGAGGGGCAACTGTAGACACCCCATTTTTGACCGTCCTCAAGATCTGGACGTCACCACTTGAACACTCGGTGATAATCCATGATTCGTGTTCGTTTGGAGTTCCCGGAGTCCTCGGCTACGTGCCTCACCTCAGGACCTCCGAACTTGACCGTTTTGTGTCTGGTTTTGCACCAAACACTTGTGCTTTGCCTTGGAGGGGCAAGGAATGCCTTCTGAGGCATCCCCACACACCACCGGTAGTGGCTAGAGGCCACCGGCTGGTTGATGTTTCCATCGGCACTATATTTGTGCCGGTCGGCACTATTTTGTGCCGGTCGGCACTCTTTTTGGTAAAATGACCATTTTGCCCTGCCGATCACTTTACAGCTGTTTTTAGAGATATTTTCAGACAGCTTTGTAGCACTTGTTTCCCCTCCATACACGTGTATGTAGGGATGAGCCTTTGATTGACTTAACTTGTAAGCTTTGTTGTCTATAAGAGAAGACTCTCTTCTCTTGGCTCAAAGGTTGAAAGGGTTAGACATTTTAGAGAGAAAAAGACAGAGAGGAAGCTCTGGTTTTAGGTTAGAAGTTTTGTATCTATCCTATCTCTCTTCTTCCCTCTTATTTGTGCACTAGGTGTTTGTGACTTACTATTGCTCATCAACACCTAGTGTTTCACCTTCCTTTGGTTACTGAGGTTCTAAAGGCTGGTTCTTGATATTTTTGATTGGATTTGAGCTCAAGGAAGCAACAGCATCAACCTTTGTGAAGAAAAGCTTCAAGGGTAAGAAACTAGCCATATTTACCCCTTTGTTGCACCTTGTTTTTACCTAGTTTAGAGCTGTTTTTGTGCTTGGTGTTCAACACATAAAAGTTCTATTTTTTAGTCCTCTTGATAGTTTATTAAGGGTGCTTTGTGCTTTGGGGAAGTTTGGCCCCTCTTAGGCCTTGAAAGGCCTCATTTTTGTGCTATTTTGTTGAGCTCCGGGATTTTGGTGTTTGGGTCTCTTCACCACTGAAATCTTGAGGGATTTCAGTGGTGTAGATGATGCCTTAAAGTCCTAAGAAGGAGAGGACCACCCCCTCTCCTTGATGTCCTTGAAAAGGGCAAGTTTTGGTCTCTTAAGGGAGCATAGTTTTGAATGTTTGAAGAGCATGTCTTGGCTGCATTTTATGTTTATTATGCCCTAATATGACATTGCTAAGTGTTGGTTTTAGCACTCCTTGCATGTTTTGCATGGTTGCTTTGTAATGCCTCTTTAGTCCCTTAACATGCCTAGGTTGTTAGCCCTAGTTTGAGCATGCTTTAGGCCTAGATCCATGAAGCATGTATGCTTATTTTTCCATGCTTTAGGTCTTTCCTAAGTTGTTTTGGTCAATCTTAGCATGCTTAACATAGCTCCTTTGCATTTGGCTTGTTGGCCTTAAGAGCATGAAAGTGTAGCATGTCTTGCTTGCTTTATTTTTGATGGTTTGGAACCATTTAACATGCTATTTCAGTCCCTTTGGTGTGCTTGTATGCTTGCCTTAGTTGCCTCTTTAATGCTTTAAAAGCATGTGTTGAATGCTCCATGTTTTGGCCATGTTGCATGCCTTTGGATTCAAGCCTCTTAGATGCCATCTAAGTAGTCTTTTGGGCTTAGTTTTACATGCTAAAAATCTGTTTTGGGTTGTTCAACGCGTGCCATATTTGTTTTGCATAAGTGTAGTTCAATGCCTCATTGGCTTGCTTTGAAGTGTTGAACCTATGTGCGCATGTTTAGCTTGCTTTGTTGCATGATTTGGCTTCATGTTTTGCATGATTTTCAGAGCCTTATATGCATGCTAATGATCCATACTTGTGCCTCTTAAAAGTGTCTAAGAGTTGCTTTATTATGCTTAAGTGTTGGTGCTTTAACATGTGCATGTGTGTATACGTGTTTGGCCCTCATGTCTTAGCATATGGCTACTGATTTTAGGCCTACTTGGAGTTGCCTAGGTCATGAGTAAGACCATTATTCACTTGCTTGTATGCTACCTCATGTTTGCTTGTATGCTTTCATTGTTTGTCTACATGCTCATGTTGCATCCCTAGTTGACATGCTTAGGATTGCACACATATGGCATGCATGCCTTGTTCCTTGACTTGGTGATGGGAATTGAGCCTCACTTTGTTTGATTGGTTTGCATGCATTTGAAATTAAAGTTGCACACTTGGTTCTTTGGGCCATCATGCATAGAAATGCGTGATTGGTGGTCCGAGAATCGAGGCACATGTTCCTTTGAGTCATTAGTATGATAAGGAGTGTGTTTAGTGCATATATGCTTTGAATTACATTGCCATGCCAGTATTTGCCCTCTCTTTCTTTGTGAGTTGCGTGTTCTGCGAGTATTCAAGATTGCGGCGGCGGTGTTTAGTGCCGACCGGCAGTAAATTTGCAGCCGATGGATCAATTCAGTGCCGATGAGCTCAATCCATTGCCGGTGGAAGTTTTAAGCAGCCGGTAATGATCTTCAGTACCTAAGGAAGTATTCCTAAGAAGGCGTGGCGCTTTTACGAGATGCAAAGCAAGGAAAACAGAGGCAATCTAAGCATGGCAGTGCGATTCCGAGCAGGAACTGAGCGCGTGCTGCATTTGGCTCTCCTCCCGAGGCGTTTACTATTTTTCTTAGATTAATTAAATAGTTAAGTCAATTAATTTGTAATATTTAATTAGCTTGCGTAGTTAATTATCTGTATTATTCTTTTGGTCCCTCCGAGCGAGGGCGAATCTGTAATAAGTGTGGGTAAGTGGTGTGTATGTCTTCCAACCCCCATTTCTTTCTCCCTTTTATTTACCCACTTACGATGGTAGATTAGGGCACGTTTATTTTAGCATACCTTATGCTACGCATGCGTGCATCCATGCATTTGTTGACATGCACCGGGCTCGGTACATCATACAAACTGCACTGTATCTTCAAATCTAACTTGAATACGTGTTACTCGTGCATTTCACATGCCATGTTTAGGGTTAGCCGAGCCTATCCTAATCACATTCTGTATGCGATGCATTAGCCATTTAACATGAACTAGGTCACGCATGTCTCCTAACTAGTTTCTTGTTTTGGCACGGAGTACGATGTAAGTATTTTACGCTTTAGCATGTCGCATGCGTGTGAATGTTCCCATGACAGTATGCTTACCATGTGGCTAGATGCTTATGTGAGATAAACTGTTTGAATGCCTGCGGGTGGAGGTTGGATTGCTTGAGTTGGGAAAACTCATTGAAATCCGTGTTTTAGCCTACTTGCGAGTAGCAAATTCCAAAGCATTTTCAAAACGAACGGATATGCAATGTTGATTTCCAAATTAGGCAATCCAATCTATACTTGTTTGCTGTGCGCATAACATAGTAATTCTAGGCTAATAACTGGAATAAGAGCATGTAATGTTTTCAAAACAGATATCACGGTTAGTAGAGGCCGGTCTTCGGACCGGGCGAAAGGGGGTGCTCATAGCTGACCTTCCCCGATCGTACCCAAGCTCCCGAGCCAAGACATTTGGTGATGACGGACACGTGGCCTTCGGCACCGAGTCAGGGTTTCCTAAATTTCCCATTTTAAAATATTTAGGTGGCGACTCTGTATCTGGCAAAGCAGTCCATGTTTGGCACTACTTTTCAAAAAATCTGTTTTCTCAAACGATTTGCCAGAGTTGGACTCTTTGGTTCAGATTAAGAACCGCAACAAACAAAAAAGGGAGTCCGAACTGTAGCGAGGTCCCCCGCGGATGTGTTACAACTATTTATCTCTATCAAGAGCTCGAACCTTAGTTAGGTCACACACAATCATATCTTTTTTGAATCTTCCTCATGGTCTCAATGCTATTCTCTAAATGGTCTCACGACTCAAGTGCTGGTGCACTCAAACCTCTTCCTGTTACCAAAGCTAAGATTATCAAAAATCTTGAACTAAGCTCAATCGGCCCATTGAGTATCACAATCCTTATTTCACTTGACATTTCCAATCAGTTCATACTCATTATAATATCGTATATGAAATATCACACACATTTAGGAAATCAACTATCATAAGAGAGGATGTGCACAGAGAATGTAAGGGTATATTTGAAATATGAAATGTGTGGACTGAGATAAAGAAATAAAAATCGAATTACTAAATGTGTGGATTGAGAAAAGATGTACACAGAGATAATTTGGTGTGTGGAAATAGAATTTCCCAGGCTTTTTGCCTAAAATAGCCAAAAAAAAGACAAGATAAACTTTTTAAACCAATAAGACAAAATGTCACATTCAAATCATAATCATTTCATTTTTTCTCTCGCAAAAGTTAAATTTGAATTTAAATACTAAACCTCCAAAATACATTATCCTTAAATTAAAGTTTTCATATAAATTTGAACATCCACCAACAAAACCCAACATTAGAAGCAAACCACAACAACATCGATTTTATATATGTATATATATATATATATATGTAGTTGTTACGTCAAAAGACTCCAAAACTTGAATCCTAAATTCTCATAATTTTGGAAAAGTAAAAATAAATACAAGGCACCTCTCTTTACCCATCTTCTCATTATTTATGTCACGACCCAAACCCGCCCCTAAAAGTTTGGTCCATGACCGGCCTGTACATAGGACTCAAAACAGAATTTTAGAATAATATTTAATCACATGCGGGGCCTTAAGCGGAAACAATATCAATAAAAGACAACATCCATTGAGCTTGTGCATACATGATGGTTTAATTAGATTTAAGCATTTAAATACACTTCTAAATATACATATACATATACAATCACAGAATTTATATAGATTTCACACACACTTACATAAGACTTAATAATTTATGTGACTCCCAACAATAAATTAAGGCCTCCACGTGGAGACATACCCCAGGTGACTTGGCAGACAAGCTAACCTCAGTACAACTCTAGTGTCAATCCCTGATGGCTCACCTACAGAAATATACATAAAACAGAATGAGCAAAGCTCAGTGAATAATAGCAATGTGAGAAGGTTAATTGAATAAGCAAAACCATAAATAAAATAAATAAACAGATACTAACCATATACAGGTCTTATCCATAACTATATTTCAATACGATCTCAGGCTCACATATAATACAGACTGGCTTCAAGCCCATGCAGAATACAAAACGACCGTAGGCCCAACACATTATTCAGAGCGGCCTCAGGCCCAACAGATTATACAGAGCGGCCTCTGGCCTAACAGATTATACAGAACGGCCTCTGGCCTAATAGATTATACAGAGCAGTTGTAAGCCCAGATATAATACAGAACGGTTGTGAGCCCAAATATAATACAGATCAACTGTAAGCCTAGATATAATATAGATCGATTGTAAGCCCATATATAATACAAAACTGCTTTAAGTCCAGATATCAACAGATTGGCCTCGGGCCCATCATTAGCAAAACAGAATGATTCCAGATACACCAAGATATCATTGTTCCATAATACACATATGTTTCATTTGTTCATCAAGAATTCAGATAGTTAACTTGCAGATAACAGAACGTCAGTATTAACTATTAACAGTAAGCAAAACGTACTGCTACAGTACTATTACTCAATAGGGCACAAAGATTTTCCCATGATTTATTACAAGTCGACATAGCTGTCTTGCGGATAACAGAATATTAATAATAACTATTAACAAAAGGCAAATATATCACTGCATTAATAGGGATAGAACAATTCACATCATAACGGCCTCGGGCCCACGTCTATTACTAGGGACAGAACGACCTTAGGTCCATATCAATGCCATTATTCAAGCATATCGATTAATTGAATCAAAGCACAACATCAACAGAATAGACCATTCACAATTAACAATACATAAATCATAATCACATGAAGTGAGTGAAACATATTGTTACACTACTATTACTCACAGTGATCGGCTCCCAGTAGTAATGAAACGATGTCCTCGTCTCGACCTACAAGTACAGTGCACAACACATAATATGAGATTATACTCAATCCTTTACTTATTCTCTTTTATCATTTAATCAATTAGCCATGGTGATACCAAGCTCATTATTCCTTAATAAGTTATAACCCATGTCTCAGAAAATATGAGAAATCGATGGGAAATGGTTTAGGTGAAGAAATGGTATAAAATTGGTTAACAGAAAGTGAATAGTTGTCACTAATTTGGACATAACTATTTTTGTATTTAGAATTTGGGAGTAAGACCACCGCCATTGGAAACTAGACTTCTTCTGGGGCTTGATTTTAGGATCAAGAATCACTCAAAACGGAGTCCCGAGGCAAAAGATATGTTTATTCAAAGTTGGTTGAACAGAGCTGTCTTCCGCACCTATGGGAAACAGAGCAGACGCGTCACTGGGCTTTGCTTGATCGAAAATGGTCAAAAATTGGGACTTCTCATTTTCAAAATCAAACCTCAATTCCATGTAAATCAAAGCCCAAAACCCTTTAATACATGACAAATTTGACATTATTAATCTCCATCAAACATCATAACCTCAAAATATTACTCAATTCCCAAATACAAGAACACAAGAGCATAATATAACCATAGTTGGGGTTCAAAGTTCACATCATCCATATCAATCCTTGATTTCATATAATTGATACTTTAACCATAAGGATTCAAGATATATGATCATACCTTAGTTCAATCTTTGTCTTCCTCTTAATTCTCCTCCATTTCCTCAAGCCTCCATTGTTGATCTCCCTTCTCTTTCTTTAATTCCCATCAATCCTCTTCAAACCCCCACGATTGTTAAGCTTTTCTTCAAGAATCTTGGTCTCTCTTCATTTTTCTCCCTCACGGTTCTCTTCTCTCTCTTTTAGATATTTTGGGCTCCCAAAAGATGAGACCAACCACTCAAAGACATATCTATATATATAAATAAACACACACACATGGCTTAACACAATAGGGAGAGCCAAACGTGGCCTTACGAATCGCACGAAATCAAATTTCAATTAAAGTTCCCAAGTGACTCTAAAAATTGTGCTGATCATAAATATGTCCCATGTTCTGGTTTTTGAAGCCTCTAGGGCCTTCAATTTCTAGTACAAAGTTAACCACCCAAATATCCATTAACGAATTAGACAAATTAAATTTCCAATTACTTTTCCCAAATAGCTTTAAAAATTCTCATTAACATATCTATGTACTCAATTCTGATTTCTAAACCCACAAAGGTCGTCAATTCTACTTTTAAAGTCATAACTCAACAGATAGTTTTTCAATTCTAATAGATATAATTAAATTAAAACACATTATCCCATAGTTAGACAAGGATGACTTCCTATACGCATTTTGGGGTTGTTATATTCTTGTAGACAACTCAGTTTTGACCGTCCTCAAGACTCGGTTGTGCTTGCAGGTACATCCAGCCACAAGTTCAATTGCTCGTCGGGTATTCAACTTTCGCGGCGGAACGTCACAGGTTTGAGCTTTCCAAACCCTATATCCTTTCTGCCCCATTCTTGGACCATGACTTGGTCCTCTCAGAATGTTTCTCTCGGTGCACTGCCGACCACCTTTTGGCCCTACCGGCCATGACTTTGTTGCTGTCAGCCATTGATAGAGCCTGCCAGCCATCAATGAGCCACTGCTGGCCACTACTGATAGCCGGCAGACCCCTTGTCTCAGCAGGTTTCACGCCAGATCTTTTGAGCCAGCTGGTTTTCACTCCTCACCCCTCCATACACGGGTATGGAGGGTTGAAGCTCTTGCCAAGCTTGTTTAACAAGCTTCTTCTTGTATTCTTCTATATAAGGAAGGAGCCTTCTTCTATATCAGAGGTTCAGCCATTTTTAGAGAAGAAAGATCTCTATATATATATATTTCTCACTCTCTCTCTCTCTCTCTCTCTATTGCATTGAATAGTGCTCTAAAGTCTATTTTTCTTGCCCTTTTACACTACAACACATAGAGATACACCACCATCTTTGGGCTGAGGTTCTTGGGAGTGCTACTTGAGCTCTGAAACTTGGTTTTTGACCCCTGAGGTTGCTGGTCTCGAAGTTGGTCTTCAAGGGTGAGTTTCTTTCCCTTTTTAGCATTTATTTGTACCTCATTTTGGCCATCCTTGCTTATTGTTTTAGGCTTTTCTTTCAACTAAAAAAAGTTCTGTATTTAAGTACTTTTGAAGTTTGTTTAAGGTCTTTTTGGTGTTAGGGGTGTATAACCCTCTTGTAGGCTTTGTTTGGCCCTGTTTTGAGCCATGCTTTAAGTACCTTTGAGTGTTGTGCATTATTACCTAGTTTATGGCTTAGCTTGTATGCTTGCATGCCTAGGTCTTTGGGCCCTCATCTCAGCATGTTTAGGTACTCATTTTGACCTATTTAAGCTCTGTCCATGCTTAGTTCATACATTTGTGCCATGTATTGCATGCCTCATTTGTAATCCTCTTTGATAGCTCCATGCTTTAAGGACCTTCGCATGCTTTACTTGTGTTGTTTAAATGATTTGGCATCATTTATTATCTCATTTTAGTGCACTTAGTGTTGTTACACATCCATGCTTTCCACTCTTTAGATGTTCTTGAGAGTTGCATCTTTATGCCTCAATTGGCGAGCCAATTAGCATGGATGCTTGTATGTGTTTTCGGTGCCCTTATCTTAGCATTATGGCCACAGATTTGGGCAAAGCTGAGGCCTGCCCATCTTGGTTTAAGTCTATCCCTTGCATGTTGTTGCATGCTTGTCTTGCATATTGTTGTATGCTTGCTCCATCCCTTGCATGTTGTTGCATGCTTGTTTTGCATATTGTTCTATGCTTGCTCCATCTTTGAATATTGTCGCATGCTAGTTCCATTACATGTTGTTGCATGTTTATTACACTACATTTTGCATGCTTAAGTCATATTGCATGATTGCATATTCAAGTTAGCACTGTGTATGCCATCCTTGCATTGCATTGTTGTTTGGATTAAGTGTTAATCTGAACACGAGAAACGAGAAACGTTTCATACTTCAAGTGATGAAACGTATCTCAATTCTCGGTCGCCAACGCTCTTGATTATCCATGATAGAGTTCTAGGCACTTATGTGTTTTATTTGTGCATTCATTTCATATTGATTTGCACAAATCGGATCTTTGGCCATCATGTATCGGGATGCGTGATTGATGGTCGTGGATCCGATTATGCCTCTCTCTTGATGTTTCGAGGTGATATGGGGTGGCATAGTGCATACATACCCTTAGGAAACCCTCCATTTTCTCTATTTTGTGCTCTGCTACAGCTTGGTGTCCCAGCACATCAATGGCCGGCAGTGCCTTGTAGATGGCCGGCACTTCCTCATCCTTGGCCGGCAGTATACCATCTTTGGCCGATAGGTGGTCGGTAGCATCTCCCCATGGCCGGCAGGCCACTGATGCATTACCCAGGCTGGTTTTGGTAAGGTTCAGCAGGAATTCCTTGAGGACACCCTGTAGACAGAGCCTCTTGAGAGCAACCAGAGAGTTTTTCGAGACGGCAGCCGAGCATGCATCCTTCCTTCTTCAAGGCAGAGCTGATGCGGCCTAGCAATCTCATTTTAATGCTTACTCGTTAGTTAGCTTTAATTTATGAATTAATTAGTTAATTTGTTAATTAATTAAGTGTTGTAATAATTAGTTGTAGCTAGTTATTCATTCAGTTATGTGATAATTAATTAGCTTGTTAGTTAGTTAATTAGTCTGCATGTATTATTTATTCGGACCCTCCGTTGAGAGGGCGAATTTTGTAATAAGTTTGTGTGCATGTGTGAATATCTTCCAACCCCACGTCTTTCTCCCTTTTACTTAACCGCTTATGATGGTTAGTTCTAGGTCATTTTCAATTAGCATCCTTATGCTATGCATGTCTGCATCAATGATTCCTATTGCATGCATCGGGCTCGGCTCATTATACTAACTGCATTGTATTTCAATTCCAATTTGAATACATGTATCAATTATAGCATTTCACATGACATCTTAGAATAGCCGAGCATATTTTAGATGCATTTTTGCATGTGTTGTACTAGCCATCTTAACATGAACTAGGACAATGCATTGATTTCTAACTAGTTCTTTATTTTGGCTCGGAGTACACTGTGAGTGTTTATGCTTTAGCATACTGCATGTGTGTTAGTGTTGCCGTGATAGCATGCTTGCTGTGAGGCTATTTGCTTAATTGATATAACTGCTTGAATGCCTGTGGGTGATGGTTGGATTACTTGAATTGGAACAATTCATCAAATCCACATTTTAGTCTACTTATGAGTAGCAAACTTCAAACCATTTCCCAAACAAATGGATATGCAATGTTTTGTTCCAAATTAGGCGATCTAGTCTATACTTGTGTGTTGTGCACATCACATAGTAAGATTAGCTAATTTTTCGGAATAAGAACACATGTGTTTTCAAAAACAAGATATCATGCTTAATACAGGCCGATCTTTGATCGGGCGAGCGGGGGTGCTCATAGATGACCTTCTCCAATCGTACCCAAGTTCCCGAGCCGAGGCAACTTTGGTGATGATGGACACATGGCCTTAGGCAACGAGTTAGGGTTTCCTAAATTCCCCCAAAATAAATATTTAGGTGGCGACTCTATATCTGGTAAAGCAGTCCATGTTTGGCACTTCTTTCTTAAAAATCAGTTTTCCAAAATGATTTGCCAAATTTGGACTCTTTGGTGATTTATCAATCTCACATTGCACATTGTGAGATCAGATTAAGAACTGTGACAATTTGAGTTCGAACTGTAGCATGAAGCCCAAGGGCGCGTCTACAGTTTCTGGCGACTCTGCTGGGGACTTAGAAAACTTGACTCGAACTCATGATATCTTGTTTTGGCTAAACTTATGTGTCTCTTTGCATTGCATTTGCATTGGTGCGCCTAAGACACCGTTTTTGCCGTATGCTATTCCTAAACGGTTTGTCGGAGGCTTGCTTTGAGAAGCGTGCCATAAGGCTGACCGGTTGCGGGCTCTGCCACGACGGGAACACATACCTCGGTTTTTACCGAGGCACCCTTTTTGACCATTCGACCTAGTGCATATCGGAATCCATATTGACTATTCCAAATTAGGACAAGTTGCTTACCCGTTTTTAGGTTGTTTGAAACCGCTGTGTGCGTAGTGAAACCCTAGCTCCTGACAAAATAGGACAGAGAAACCTACCCCAACATAGGGGTGTTTTGGCTCTCATTTGCTTGCTATATGCTTTTTAAGTTGGCCTCTACAGGGAATGCATGTATCAGTTTGCAAGTCTGAGTATCAGGCCTGCGGGCATCTGTATTTTGAGAATCAGTTATATCTGCGGGTATCAGATTCAGTTTTGGGGCAGTAATTTGGGAAATAGTGATCAATGGTCAAATACAGTTATTCAGCTATGCTTATGTCTGTTCTGGTGAAATTGGGCTGAGATGCTACCTGTTTTCTCTTTCAGTTCAGAGATTCAGTTCAGGGCAACCAGTGTTCTCCTTCGCTAAGGCAAGATAGAAAAGGGCCAGTCAAGGCTTGCCGGTTCATCAGATCCGTCAGCCACCAGTCACATCACCTCTGTTCAGTTGTGATGACACAAAATTCAGAAGAAATTATGGTCATGGCAACGGCACTAAACCAAGGAATCACCATGCAGGGTGAGACTGATGTTGACATACCACACCCGCCCAGGTCACCTACCACACATCCAATTTGGGAACCCCAATTATTTCAAACCCGTGAGCCCACCACTTTTGAGCTAATGGGAATGATCAGCGATCTTCAGAGGATTGTGGCTGATCTAGCCTTTAGACTATCGGCTCCGCCATCAACCATGTCACATACCGGGAACTTCATGCCGGAAAAGCCTTCACTCTTGGGTCGGATTGTAATTGAACTTAGCCAACCTGAACCCATCCTAAGTATAGGCAATGGCATGTCAATAACAACCAGGTTCCGCTCTAATGTAGCAACCCAAACCTTCAACCAAGCTGAGGCTAGTGGAAAGAACAAGATAGCTATAAACACTAATCCCTACGAATAACTTCTGCAGGCTGTTAAGGCTTTGAAAGACGGGGGACTGAACAAACAACAAGTGCTCACGGTTGTTACAAAAACTATGAATGACACTTTCCCCACTCAGACCGAGGGCAGTTCAAGCCAAAGGAAAAATGGAGAGAAGGGCCATCATACCAGAACCATTCCCTCCAACCCTAATTCTGCACCCAGAAAAAATCAACAAGCCAAGCTTGTACCTGCCGATCCTTTTGCTAGTGCATCCAGTAAAAATGCACAAAACTCAAAGTATCTGTCCCGAGGTCATAGGGTCTTTTATGCCCTCTACATGCCTTTGTCCAAGGCGCTTCAGATCCTTACTGAAAAGGGGCATCTTAAACCCCTCGAGCCTCGACCTCTACCTAGTCGTCTTCTATCTAGCCATGACGCTACCCAGTACTGTGCGTACCATCAACAAACTGGTCATACCACTGACAATTGCTTCTGTCTTCGCCACGAGGTACAGGATTTGTTTGACAACGAGGTTGTCCTCCCACCAACCTCAGCAAAGTTCATCGTCACTGGATCAGTGAATCCGGAGGATAATGTGATGTGATCAGGGAATGAACCACCTGCGGGCGGTGCCCAGTTTACTTCAGATGTGGCATGTGGCACGCACTGTTTTGAGCATTTGCGAATGCTGGTTTTTGTAGTTTCTAACTTGGGTGTTGAGTCATTTCTGTGGTTTTGTTTTGAGTCTGTCTCTTTGTTTTGAGTCAGTCTTTTTGATTAAGGGTCTGTCTTGTCGTATCGAGTCAGTCCTGTTGTACAGAAGTCGAGTGATTCTGGGGGTGTCACCACGGATATCACTATTTTGTTTTGCGTTTGTCTTTTCACTTTCTTTTGAGTCTGTTTTTGCCATGGTGCCAGTTACACCAGAAGATGTGAATGAAGCAGCAGTGGTTTTCATGTTTTTGTGCTTATTTCTACTTTGAGCTTGTTGTGCCAGCAAATTTAGAATGAAACGGCAGTACATTTCGCCTGCTCTTCTGTACCTTGAAATTATTGCATTGACCTAAGTTTTTCGAAACTTTTTGAACACTGTGGTGAAAACAAAGAGGGAGGAATTTCTCTAGATTTGCAAAATTTGATCAATTGAGAGAAAGAGAGGCATGCTAAGCCCTTAATGAATAAGATCATGTTTGTTAATGTGAGTACTGAGAAGGATCCTGGCTTGATCCAGATTGGTTCTACATTGTCTTCAACGCGAGCGACTAGTCGCTTTCTTAAAAGATTTCAAAAAATATTTTGCGCATCGAAGACCTGTGTGGAATCGCTCTTGAGATTGTGCAGCCTAGGATCGCTCTCAGCCTCAGGACTCAACCCCTTTGCTTTCAAACCTTGAACTTGGATTCAGAATGTTCAACGGTTAACCACAATGTGAGGCCTGTATGGCCCAATTTGAAACAGTCCTCGAACTAGGGACAAGAAAGTTAGATCAAGCAGGTCAGACGTCATTAAAAGAAGCTTGCAAAGCTAGATAAAAAGCACCCCTCGAACTGGGGGCAAAAATGTCCGATGTGCTCGAAGAGCCGAAGATGGATCATTCTGTAAATCAACAAAGATCGGCATGAATGCCAAATCCCAGAAAGGAGGAAAGAAGAAAGTATTGCTGAAGGACAACCGAGTTCCTATCCACAACACTAGGGGCAAATTCAGCCCCCATCAGATGGACTTCTACATCATCAGCAAACAGTAGCCATTCTCCTAGATTCAGATGGCCTCGAGATCCTAAAACCATTTGACATGGACCAAGCTACACTTTTACCCTTGAGGGGCTCACTGGGCCGAAAACCCGAAAGGGTGACCCAGGCAAAAGTTAGAGTAAGAAAAAGAAAAAATATATATACAAAAAAGAAATGAAGAAAAAGAAATGAAAAATTCTGAAAACAAAAAAAAATGAACAAAGAAATGAAAACAAAAAAAAAAAAAAAAATTGAAAAGAAAAGAAGAACAAAGCTCGCAAGGTTGAAAACCCAGAAGAGCGGCCTTGGCAAAAGTTAGAGCACAAAAGGAGAGGTTAATACCCGAGTGTACCTTAACCCGAACTACGTAAGGCTTGATTCCCATGTTTGGGATACGTAGGCAACTTCATTTTGAAGTCCAGCCATAAACACTTCCAAATCGATTGTGTCTATGTAATGGTTCTGATCATCTTTGTCTTCTCTGTACCCGAGAGTTCGGTTGTGATCGCCACCTTGAGGACTGGTTACAGTGCGCTGTAGTGCCATTTAGACAAGGGGCAATTTTCCATTGCCATACAGTGCCGGTCAGATAAGGGGCAATTTTCCATTGCCATACAATGCCAATCAGACAAGGGGCAATTTTCCATTGTTTTGGATCTGAGATTGTGCATCTCAAGAGTAAGTTACGTGCTCATTCAGCAGTGGCTGTTTGCAAAAATAGTTTTTGAGAATTTTTAATGAAGTTGACTAATTTTCTAGAAAATTATTCCATTTTTTCAAAACTGGACCATTTTCTTGGACCCAAAAAGGAAAATTTTCAATGCTCATAACCTAACTTGCATGATTTTAAATCAGAAAATCGAACAAGCATGTTAATCGAACTCTTATATTGATCAAAATTGTTTTAGTAGAAAGCCAAAACAAAAAAAAATGGTCAAAATGATGAACTAGGGGCGCAGTTGGGTCAGGTGTTCTGTCTTTTCCCCATTGTCAACATACTTGCCAAAAAAGGGCACCGTACCTGCCAGAAAAGGGCACAACTGAAGCTAACAGCAAAGGGCCGAAAGCTCTCTCACCTTCCGAGCAGCGAGGTATCAAGTCAAGTTCGAAGCACGAACTGGAAATGGAGCAGGATATTCTACTTCCTCATCTGGACGGATCTGATCACGTCCAAACTCCCCAACAGAGCATCGTCAACTGATGTCAGCTACAGATTTGCTACACACCTAGTTGTAGCGTAACCCCACTGTGAGAAAGTTCACTATTATGAGCAGAAGAAAGAGAATCTAGCAAAATGCTAGGGGCATGAGCCCGCAACTTCCTGTTCATCCATCAACCACCCAGGGGAGGGATGAAAAATGAGAGATTAAAGAATAGAGAGATGTGCGATGAGAGAAAAAGTGAGAAAAGGGCTTTTTCAGAAAAATAGAGTTTAAGTGCCAGAGTGATGTGAGAATCACAAATGAGAAAGGGTGGGAAACAATACCCGGAGAAACTGGCTCCTCGTGATTTGAGAGGTCCCTTGTCTTTGGAACACATCTGAGTGTCGTGTCCGTTGTTTTGTTTGTCTCGATTCTTTTTGTGAGTCATTTCGAGTGTTTGTCGATGTGTTTAGGTTGTTCACCTTTTGTTTTCCTTTGTTGAGTCGTGGTGCGCTGTGTTCAGTCGTAGGCTCAAATACCCAGTCAAAAACTTTTTCTCATTTCTCAAATTCAAAAAAAAAAAAAAAAAGAATCGTTTTGTGCTCAGAGTGCTGTGTCATTCTCCACATTTGTGCAAAACAGTATTTGTTCTTTCATAAAACTGCAGGGTCCACCCCCGATAAGTGTGAACAGTAAGACAAGGACCTATCTGAAGCTATGTGGGTTCCAGACTGCAAAGCAAAAGAAAAGAGGGAAAATGTGGAGCATCTTAGTGTGTTTTAACTCCAGCGAATTCCAAGACTGCATTCTAGATGCACCTTCTCAGGCCTCGCCGTTTCTATGGAGTATGAATGTATCTCGACCCCAAGTGTAAGCTTGCTTCAAGTCAGAATGGCAGTTCAGGCAGCACTTGAAGGTTTCACATGCAGATGTTACCTCTCGCCAATATGAACAGGGTATACCCTTTTGAGCTGAGCGTGTTGCCAAGTCCTCCGAGAGGTAGGTTGCGTTTGAATTGGTCTCGTTAAGGCATGTATTTCCTTATTCAGTAGTTTACTTCAAACATGTTGTTGATGTTGCACTGAAAATGCATTGTTATGCACCGTTCTCTTTGCATTGTTATGCATACTCCACCTGCATTGTTATGCACGTTCCAGTTGCATTGTTATGCACCTTTTCACTTGCATTATTTTGCACTTTTCCCTTACATTGTTATACACCGTCCCACCTACTTTGTCATGCACCGTTATTTGCATTGTTATGCACTTCTTTAACTTGCGCTGTCACGCACGTTACTTGCATTGTTTTGCACATCTATCTTACGCTGTCACGCACTATACTTGCATTGTTTTGCACCTTTAACTTGCGTTGTCACACACTATACCTGCATTGTTATGCACACCTCTTCACTTGCGTTGTCACGCACTTTCCACTTGCATTGTTTTGCACGCTCCTTCTCCGAAACACCGGGATATGTCCCTATGTTTCTCCCTCTTTTTCCGAAACACTGAGATACGTCCCTATGTTTCTCCCTCTTTTCGAAACACCGGGATATGTCCCTATGTTTCCCCCTCTTTCCGAAACACTGGGATACGTCCCTATGTTTCTCCTTCTTTCCGAAACACCGAGATACGTCCCTATGTTTCTCTCTTTTCGGTTTAGAGCATTTGGAATACGTTCCAATGTTCATACCTTTCCGAAACACTGGGATACGTCCCTATGTTTCTCTATCCATGGTTTAGAGTATTTGGAATACGTTCCAATGCTCGTACCATTTCGAAACACTAGGATACGTCCCTATGTTTCCCTCTTTTCGGTTTAGAGCATTTGGAATACGTTCCAATGTTCATACCTTTCCGAAACACTGGGATACATCCCTATGTTTCTCTATCCTTGGTTTAGAGTATTTGGAATACGTTCCAATACTCATACCATTTCAAAACACTGGGATACGCCCCTATGTTTCCCTCTTTTCGGTTTAGAGCATTTGGAATACATTCCAATGTTCATACCTTTCCGAAACACTGAGATACGTCCCTATGTTTCTCTATCCTTGGTTTAGAGTATTTGGAATACGTTCCAATGCTCGTACCATTTTGAAACACTGGGATACGTCCCTATGTTTCCCTCTTTTTGGTTTAGAGCATTTGGAATACGTTCCAATGTTCATACCTTTCCGAAACATTGGGATACGTCCCTATGTTTCTCTATCCTTGGTTTAGAGTATTTGGAACACGTTCCAATGCTCGTACCATTTCGAAACATTGGGATACGTCCCTATGTTTCTCTCTTTTCAATTTAGAGCATTTGGAATATGTTCCAATGTTCATACCTTTCCGACACACGAGGATACGTCCCTATGTTTCTCTTTCCTTCGGAAAACACGGGGATAAGTCCCTATGTTTCTCTTTTCTTTCCGAAACACGGGGATACGTCCCCATGTTTTTCTTTCCTTCGAGAGGTACGGGGATACGTCCCCATGTTTTTTTTTCCTTCCCGAAACACGGGGATATGTCCTTACGTTTCTCTTTTTGTTCTTCCTCACACGATTTCAGCGTGTTTGGAATTTGTCTCAGGTTGCGTTGTATACGTGCCTGATTGTTTGTTTTTCCTCCTCTCATGATTCCAGCGTGGTTAGAGTTTGTCCCCTTTTGTATCTATTGTACTATCCTCCACCTGCACCTGTTAGTGCATTGTTCGCGCTATTTTGCGCACCCCACCTACACCTGTTAGTGCATTGTTCGTGCTATTTTGCGCACGGCACCTGCACCTATTAGTGCATTGTTTGCGCTATTTTGCGCACCTCACCTGCACCTGCTAGTGCATTGTTTGCGCTATTTTGCGCACCCCACCTACACCTGTTAGTGCATGTTCGCGCTACTTTGTGCATTTCACCTGCACTTGTTAGTGCATTGCATTGTTTTGCATCTCACTTATACTCGCGTTGTTACCCCTTTTATTAACTTGCGCTGTTACGCTCGTTAATTTCGTTGTTTCCCACCCCTTTTATTAACTTGCGCTATTACGCTTGTTAATTGCGTTGTTTCACACCCCTTTTATTAACTTGCGCTGTTACGTTTGTTACCTGCGTTGTCTCATATGTTTTATTTCTTTTACTTGCGTTGTCTCGCACGTTTTACCTGCGTTGTCTCGCATGTTTTACTTGCGTTGTTTCGTATTCCTATAACCTGGATTGTCTCGCATGTTTTACCTGCGTTGTCTCGCATGTTTTATTTGCGTTGTTTCGCATTCATTTAACTTGCGCTGTCACGCATGTTTTATTTCTTCTACTTGCGCTGTTACGCATGTCTACTTCTTTAACTTGCGCTGTCACGTATGTTTTATTTTTTCTACTTGCGCTGTTACACATGTTTTACTTGTTTTACCTGCGCTGTTACGCATGTCTTACTTACACTGTCACGCATGTTTTATTTCTTCTACTTGCGCTGTTACGCATGTTTTACTTGTTTTACCTACGCTATTACGCATGTTTTACTTGCGCTGTTACGCATGTCATATCTTTAACTTGCGCTGTTACACATGTTTTAACTTGCACTGTCACGCATGTTTTATTTGTTTTACTTGCGCTATTATGCATGGCTTACTTCTTTAACTTGCGCTGTTATGCATGTCTTATTTGCGCTGTTACGCACATGTCTTTATCTTGCACTATTACGCACATTTTCTTTGCGCTGTTACGCATGTTCCACCAAAATTGTCTCACACCCTCAGGATTGCATTGTCTTGCACCCCTTCACTTGTGTTGTCACGCACTTTTCACTTGCATTGCTATGAATGTTTCTAACGATATTGCACCTATCAAGTCTCTTTCTTTTACAAGCACGATATTGTATGTACGGTTTATTTGAAGCTGACGCGACCAGACAGTATTATATTCACTCCGCGTGAGACGTGGTGAGAATTGCATAATTTTCTTACATCCTTTCTGTTGGACTATGTAAGACTATTATTCACTTGCTTAAAACTGTCGCATTTATGTTGTATATTATTGCTTCGTTATAGCTCTCTTTGCATAATCATAAGTTACGCTTTTGCATCTTGCATATCATTTGCATTTTGCCCCAGCCTACGAGCGCATCTCTGCATGGTTATATCGAATGTTTGCCTGAGTCTTCGGCCTTGTCAAAAATGGGTCGTCTCTGGGCTTTGACATTCACTCGTCACTTTTAGAAGCTTTTAGTTCACAAAGAGGGGCAATCAGAGACACCCCATTTTTGACCGTCCTCAAGACTTGGTTGTGCTTGTAGGTACATCCAGCCACAAGTTCGACTGTCACAGGGTATTCGATTTCGCAGAACGCCATGTGTTTGAGCTTTCCAAACCCTGTATCCTTTCTGCCCCATTCTTGGACCATGACTTGGTCCTCTCAGAATGTTTCTCTCGGTGGACTGCCGACCACCTTTTGGCCCTACCGGCCATGACTTTGTTGCTGTCGGCCATTGATAGAGCCTGCCGGCCATCAATGAGCCACTGCTGGCCACTACTGATGGCTGGCAGACCCCTTGTCTCAGCAGCTTTCACGCCTGATCTTTTGAGCCAGCTGGTTTTCACTCCTCTCCCCTCCATACACGGGTATGGAGGGATGAAGCTCTTGCCAAGCTTGTTTAACAAGCTTCTTCTTGTATTCTTCTATATAAGGAAGGAGCCTTCTTCTATATCAGAGGTTCAACCATTTTTAGAGAAGAAAGATCTATATATATATATATATATTTCTCACTCTCTCTCTCTATATTGCATTGAATAGTGCTCTAAAGTCCATTTTTCTTGCACTTTTACACTACAACACACAAAGATACACCACCATCTTTGGGCTGAGGTTCTTAGGAGTGCTACTTGAGCTCTGAAACTTGGTTTTTGACCCCTGAGGTTGCTGGTCTCGAAGTTGGTCTTCAAGGGTGAGTTTCTTTCCCTTTTTAGCATTTATTTGTACCTCATTTTGGCCATCCTTGCTTATTCTTTTAGGCTTTGCTTTCAACTGAAAAAAGTTCTGTATTTAAGTGCTTTTGAAGTTTGTTTAAGGTCTTTTTGGTGTTAGGGGTGTACAACCCTCTTGTATGCTTTGTTTGGCCTTGTTTTGAGCCATGCTTTAAGTACCTTTGAGTGTTGTGCATTATTACCTAGTTTATGGCTTAGCATGTATGCTTGCATGCCTAGGTCTTTAGGCCCTCATCTCAGCATGTTTAGGTACTCATTTTGACCTATTTAAGCTCTGTCCATGCTTAGTTCATACATTTGTGCCATGTATTGCATGCCTCATTTGTAATCCTCTTTGATAGCTCCATGCTTTAAGGACCTTCGCATGCTTTACTTGTGTTGTTTAAATGATTTGGCATCGTTTATCATCTCATTTCAGTGCACTTAGTATTGTTACACTTCCATGCTTTCCACTCTTTCGATGTTCTTGAGAGTTGCATCTTTATGCCTTAATTGGTGAGCCAATTGGCATGCATGCTTGTATGTGTTTTCGGTGCCCTTATCTTAGCATTATGGCCACTGATTTGGGTAAAGCTGAGGCCTGCCCATCTTGGTTTAAGTCTATCCCTTGCATGTTGTTGCATGCTTGTCTTGCATATTGTTGTATGCTTGCTTCATCCCTTGCATGTTGTTGCATGCTTGTTTTGCATATTGTTCTATGCTTGCTTCATCTTTGCATATTGTCGCATGCTAGTTCCATTACATGTTGTTACATGTTTATTACACTGCATTTTGCATGCTTAAGTCATATTGCATGATTGCATATTCAAGTTAGCATTGTGTATGCCATCCTTGCATTGCATTGTTGTTTGGATTAAGTGTTAATCCGAACAAGAGAAACGAGGAACGTTTCATACTTCAAGTGGTGAAACGTGTCTTAATTCTCAGTCGCCAACACTCTTGATTATCCATGATAGAGTTCTAGGCACTTATGTGTTTTATTTGTGCATTCATTTCATATTGATTTGCACAAATTAGATCTTTGGCCATCATGCATCAGAATGCGTGATTGATGGTCGTGGATCCGATTATACCTCTCCCTTGATGTTTCGAGGTGATATGGGGTGGCATAGTGCGTACATACCCTTGGGAGACCCTCTTTTTTCTCTATTTTGTGCTCTGCTGCAGCTTGGTGTCCCAGCACATCAGTGGCCGGCAATGCCTTGCAGATGGCCGGCACCTCCTCATCCTTGGTCGGCAGTATACCATATTTGGCCGACATGTGGTCAGCTGTATCTCCCCATGGCCGACAGGCCATTGATGCATTCCCCAGGCTGGTTTTGGTAAGGTTCAGCAGGAATTCCTTGAGGACACTCTGCAGACAAAGCCTCTTGAGAGCAACCGAAGAGTTTTTCGGGACGGCAACTGAGCATGCATCCTTCCTTCTTCAAGGCAGAGCTGAGGCGGCCTAACAATCTCATTTTAATACTTGTTAGTTAGCTTTAATTTGTGAATTAATTAGTTAATTTGTTAATTAATTAAGTGTTGTAATAATTAGTTGTAGCTAGTTATTTATTCGGTTATGTAATAATTAATTAGCTTGTTAGTTAGTTAATTAGTTGGCATGTATTATTTATTCGGACCCTCCGTCGAGAGGGTGAATTTTGTAATAAGTTTGCGTGCGTGTGTGAATATCTTCCAATCCCACGTCTTTCTCCCTTTTACTTAACCGCTTACAATGGTTAGTTCTAGGTCATTTTCAATTAGCATCCTTATGCTATGCATGTTTGCATCATTCATTCGTATTGCATGCACCAGGCTCGACGCATCATACTAACTGCATTATATTTCAATTCCAATTTGAATACATGTATCAATTATAACATTTCACATGACATCTTAGAATAGCCGAGCCTATTTTAGATTTATTTTTGCATGTGTTGCATTAGCCATCTTAACATGAACTAAGATTATGCATTGATTTCTAACTAGTTCTTTATTTTGGCTCAGAGTACACTGTGAGTGTTTACGCTTTAGCATACTGCATGTGTGTGAGTGTTGCCATGATAGCATGCTTGCCATGAGACTATTTGTTTAATTGATATAACTACTTGAATGCTTGTGGGTGAAGGTTTGATTACTTGAATTGGAACAATTCATCAAATCCACATTTTAGCCTACTTACGAGTAGCAAACTTCAAACCATTTTCCAAACAAATGGATATGCAATGTTTTGTTCCAAATTAGGCGATTTAGTCTATACTTGTGTATTGTGCGCATCACATAGTAAGATTAGCTAATCAACCGGAACAAGAACACATGTGTTTTCAAAAACAAGACATTATTCTTAGTACAGGCCGATCTTTGATCAGGCGAGCAGGGGTGCTCATAGATGACCTTCTCCAATCGTACCCAAGTTCCCGAGCCGAGGCAACTTTGGTGATGACGGACACGTGGCCTTAGGCAACGAGTCAGGGTTTTCTAAATTCCCCCAAAATAAATATTTAGGTGGTGACTCTGTATCTGGCAAAGCAGTCCATGTTTGGCACTTCTTTCTTAAAAATCGGTTTTCCAAAACGATTTGTCGGATTTGGACTCTTTGGTGATTTATCAATCTCACATTACACATTGTGAGATCAAATTAAGAACCGTGACAATTTGAGTCCGAACTGTAGCATGAAGCCCGAGGGCGCGTCTACAATTCTCCCCACCTTAAGAAGTTTGGTCCTCCAAACTTGGTTCACCTTGTTACAAGTCTAGTTCCGTCTTGGGTATACATCACTCCCCAATTACTTAGCAAACCACAATTCTATACAGTCAATTTCAATGGAATTGCTCCCAGAATCACAAGTAATTCATCTTTACTGGCTAATTGGTAACCCAGATAGATAATAACGGAAGGATGTCCAGAAATAAATTCACTTCAAGTATTCGATTGCATGCGACTCATAAGCTATCAAACATAATTCAAACTCTTTAGGTTCACAAACAACCCCAATTATCATAATTCCTCAAGGGTTAAGGAAACATTCACTACTCGATCGGATTTCAAACGGCACAAACATACTACAACAATTAGGCCCAGAATAAACAAATAAGTTCTAAATTAACGACCTTATGGCTCTTGCTCACTAATAAGTTAAATATTCAGAACAATGGTTTGGTAATTTGATGTATCTCCAAGCGATTTACTTTTATAGCAAATGGAATAAATGAGGTCTAAGTTTTCGAATAATCAAATGTAGATTCAAATCCTCAGCTTCAACGAAGGCTCAAATAATTAGAATTAAACTTATTGCTTCAAATCAGATTCTTAACAGACTTCAAATGGTAACCCGAATTCCAAAATAAATTGTTAGCAAAATCAAATACGAATCAAACCTTAATTGTCACAATTCCCAAACTACAGTAAGGTAATAATCATTTAGAATCCATATTCGCTTGGAAGATCTTAAAGTCAACATCGTGACATCAAGCACAAAATACATTCACCATAAAGCTGTTATATTCTTGTTCCAGTAATGTTAAAGTAATCTGAATATCGTGCCTAATCCGATCTTTTTTTGTTCCATATTTAGTAAAACATTCTAATCATGGACATAAACATTTTCCAAAAATATGTAATACATAAAATTCATCGAACCTTTCATAATTACACACAATCCGTTGTTCAGAGACATTATTCAGAAACTTATCAGACCTTTCAGAGATTATCAGATGATGGGATAGTTCCTAATAGCATTAAACATATTTTGAACTTTGACAGAACAACCTCTGAGCCAACTTATAACAGATAAGACAGAATGACTTCAAGTTCATCATAAAGCATTCATCAAGCATGCCACAATAAATTATCAAAGGAAAAACTCATTCATGCATAGCAAAATATCTTTTTCAGAAAACTTGTCATATCCTGAACAATCGGAGTTTCGTAGCATATCTCGTCATTTTGGGGAAATTACTCGGAAAAATCATCATATCCTAAACATGTCGGAGGTTCATAACATATTTTATCATTTTAGAAAATACTTATCATATAGAACAGTTTGTAACCAAGATATAGATTTCATTAAACATCGTATAGCATAGCCATTTTCAAAATCATTTATACGAAAGTATCTTTACAAGGACATTACTTACTTAGGTCTATAGTCAACTCATACAGGATCACACATTATTCATCTATGTCAGAAGTACTAAATGTAATTGGTGGTATGACATCTCTAAATAACACAGATCACATAAGTTTCATTCCAATGATCACTCATTTTCAGATCATAATAAAGGAATAAGCCTTGAATTAATTCTCATACAAATATTTCGTCCCTAGTCAATAATGGTGAATTTATGATAACAATATGTTAGGTTCAGAACAAAAACGCATCAGAACAAAATTATGTCTTTCAGACAAATGGCAGTCCACAAAAGAAACACAATTTTCCTTTTATTTACATTCATTCACAAGAATATATGTCCGTACTGAAAGAATGAACAAAACTTCACTTATCATCCCATAGAAAAATTCACAACATGACCTTCTTTTCACCACTGATCCACTTCAATAACCCAAATAATTTGATTAACAAACATATCATCTCACTACGTTAACAATGCCCATTGGTATTCTTACATGTGGTAAGACAACATAAGCATCACCTCATTCTTATTACCTTTCCCTCAAGCCACTAAATACAAATTAGCTTAATACATAAGATCATACCAAGTCATTTAACTCCATGGTTCAAGATTTCAGATAATATTTCCTTCACTAGCATACACATCTCAATTCCCTTAACATACACTCTATCTCTACAATGAACGTGCTCAACACCACCCATATTCTAGTCAAAACTTCAATTTCCCTGCATCACTAAACTTCCATAAAATTCTACCGAATACTACATGATCACAGTTACTTGTATTTATTAACATTCCATTTCATCCCCACTTCTAGAGTCATAAGATGCAGACTGTTAACATATCGCATATCATTCAATAATTATTCCATAACACATAGTTTCGCATACCTAGTCATAACACACATAAGCATACAAGGGTATGAGTGGGGCAATCCCTTTATCTCTACTTCTTATATCAAATCATTCTCAAATGCCATACTCGTTATTAATCATTATATCTCTCAATTGCTATACACTTCATTGATTCACAACATCCTCAGTTTTCCCCAAATTCCGCATGGTCTAATTTCACATATAACACAGATAAAAACTAAGTTTAATCTCTTTTCCTATTACGTTTCCATGAACATGCTTATACTTATCAATTTGAATAGCTAAAGAACACCGATATTCCACTCCTTTCAAACTTTAGCCTTATGTAACTCATTCTCATTTCATAACAATTATTCAATTCTCCTTAAACTCAAAACTCAGTCTATGAAACAAAACATATGAATCTTCTTTTATTACCCCAAGGTCTATGAGAATTCTCATTCTTAATCTCAATACTCAACATATTGTACGAGCTCACATACATCTTTTAAAATGCACATCATATCCTTTCGTTACTAGAAACATGCAACTTAAATGCATTCTAGACACTCTAATGCTCAATGGACACGTGTGTGAGATCTTAACTCAAGCTTTGATACCACTTGTCACGACCCAAACCCGCCCCTAAAAGTTTGGTCCATGACCGGCCTATACATATGCCTCAAAACAAAATTTTAGAATAATATTTAATCACATACGGGGCCTTAAGCGGAAGCAATATCAATAAAAGACAACATCCATTGAGCTTGTGCATACATGATGGTTTAATTGGATTTAAGCACTTAAATACACTTCCAAATATACATATACAATCACAGAATTTATATAGATCACACACACACACTTACATAAGACTTAATAATTTATGTGACTCCCAACAATAAATTAAGGCCTCCACATGGAGACATATCCCAGGTGACTTGGCAAACAGGCGAACCTCAGTACAACTCTAGTGTCAATCCCCGATGGCTCACCTAAAGAAATATACATAAAACAGAATGAGCAAAGCTCAGTGAATAATAGCAATGTAAGAAGGTTAATTGAATAAGAAAAACCTTAGATAAAATAAATAGACAAATACCAACCATATACAGGTCTTATCCATAACTGTATTTCAAAACGGTCTCAGGCTCACATATAATACAGATTGGCTTCAAGCCCATGCAGAATACAAAACAACCATAGGCCCAACACATTATGCAGAGCGGCCTCAGGCCCAACACATTATACAGAGCGGCCTCTAGCCTAACAGATTATATAGAGCGACATCTGGCCTAACAGATTATACAAAACAGCCTCTGGCCTAACAGATTATACAAAGCGGCTGTAAGCCTATATATGATACAAGACGGCTGCAAGCCCAGATATAATACAGAACAGTTGTGAGCCCATATATAATACAGATCGGCTGTAAGCCCAGATATAATACAGAACGGCCTTTAAGCCCAGATATCAACAGATTGGCCTCGGGCCCATCATTAGCAAAACCGAATGATTCCAGATACACCAAGATATCATTGTTCCATAATACACATGTTCCATTTGTTCATCATGAATTCAGATAGTTAACTTCCAGATAATAAAACGTCAGTATTAACTATTAACAGTAAGCAAAACGTACTGCTACAGTACTATTACTCAATAGTGCACAAAGATTTTTACATGGTTTATTACAAGTTGACATAGTTGTCTTGCGGATAATAGAACATTAATAATAACTATTAACAGAAGGTAAACGTATCACTGCGTTAATAGGGACAGAGCAATTCACATCATAACGGCCTCGGGCCCACGTCTATTACTAGGGATAGAACAACCTTAGGTCCACATCAATGCCATTATTCAAGCATATCAATTAATTGAATCAAAGCACAATATCAACGGAATAGACCATTCACAAATAACAATACATAAATCATAATCACATGAAGTAAGTGAAACATATTGTTACACTACTATTACTCACAGTGATCAGCTCCCGGTAGTAATAGGACGATGTCCTCGTCTCGACCTACAAGTACAGTGCACAACACATAATATGAGATTATACTCGATCCTTTACTTATTCTCTTTGATCATTCAATCAATTAGCCATGGTGGTACCAAGCTCATTATTCCTTAATAAGTTATAACCCATGTCTCAGAAAATAGGAGAAATCGATGGGAAATGGTTTAGGTGAAGAAATGGTAAAAAATTGGTTGAGAGAAAGTGAACAGTTGTCACTAATTTGGACATAACTATTTTTATATTTAGAATTTGGGAGTGAGACCACCGCCATTGGAAACTAGACTTCCGGGGCTTGATTTTAGGATCAAGAATCACTCAAAACAGAGTCCCGAGGCAAAAGATATGTTTATTCAAAGTTGGTTGAACAGAGCTGTCTTCCGCACCTGTGGGAAACAGAGCCGCACGTGCGGCCCTGGGCAGTTTGCAGTCCGAAAATGGCTGAAAAATTGGGACTTCTCATTTTTGTAGACACCCCATTTTTGACCGTCCTCAAGACTTGGACGTCACAGTTGGAACACTCGGTGATTATCCATGTTTGTGTTCGTTTGGAGTTCCCAGAGTTCTCGGCTCGCGCGCCTTGCCTCAGGACTTCCGAACTTGACCGTCTTGTGTCTGGTTTTGCACCAAACACTCGTGTTTTGCCTTGGAAGGGCAGGGAATGCCTTGTGAGGCATCCCCACACACCACCGGCTGTGGCTAGAGGCCACCGGCTGGCTGTAGTTTCCACCGGCACTATATTGTGCCGGTCGGCACTATTTTGTGCCGGTCGGCACTACTTTTGGCAAAATGACCATTTTGCCCTGCCGACCACTTTACAGCTATTTTTTGAGATATTTTCAGACAGCTTTCTTGTACTTGTTTTCCCTCCATACACGTGTATGGAGGGATGAGCCCCTTTGGTGACTTAACTTGTAAGTTTTGTGCCTATACAAGAGAAGCTCTCTTCTCTTGGCTCAAGGGTTATAAAATTTGAAGAGGTTAGACATTTTAGAGAGAAAATACAGAGAAGAAGCTCTGGTTTTAGGTTAGAAATCCTATATCTATCCTATCTCTCTTTTCCTTGCTTATTTTGTGCACTAGGTGTTTGTGCCTTACTATTGCACATCAACACCTAGTGTTTCACCTTCCTCTTGGAACTGAGGTGCTAAGGGCTTGTTCTTGAAGTTCTTGACTGGTTTGGACCTCAAGGAACCAACAACTCCAACCTTTGTGAAGAAGTCTACAAGGGTGAGCCAACTTACTTTATTTACCCCATTCTTGCACTCCATTTTTGCCTAGTTTAAAACAGTTTTTGTGCTTAGTCTATAACACATAAAAGTTATGTTTTTTAAGCCTCTTTATTGTTTGTTAAGAGTGCTTGGTGGTTTGGGTAGGTTTGACCACTCTTAGGCCTTGAAAAGACCATTTTTTGTGCTATTTTGTGAGGAATCCGAGACTTTGGTGTTAGGATCTCTTCACCACTGAAATCTTGAGGGATTTCAGCGATGAAGATGATGCCTTGAAGTCTCCAAAAGGGGAGGGCCACCCCCTCTCCTTGATGTCCTTGAAAAGGACAAGTTTTGGCCTCCAAAGGAGCACCGTGTTTGGTTGTGTTTTGAGCATGTCTTGGCTGTATTTCATGCTTATATTGCCATGATATAACATGTTTCTAAGTTGGTTTTAGCACTCCTTGCATGCTTTGCATAGTTGCTTTGTAATGCCTTGTTGGTCCCTTAACATGCCTAGGTTGTATGCCCTTATTTCTAGCATGTTTTAGGCTTAGATTCATGAATGTTTTATGCTTATTTTGACATGTTTTAGCTCTGTCCATAGTCATTTGGGTTGATCTTGGCATGCATTATATAGCCCCTTTGCATTTTAGGCTTGCTAGCCTTTGAGTATGCATGTGTAGCATGTGTTGCTTACCTCGTTTTGATGGTTTGAAACCATTTTGCATGCTATTTCAGTCCTTCATACATGTTTGTTTGATTGCTTAGCATGCCTCTTTAATGCTTTAAGAGTATGTGTTAAATGCTCCATGTTTTGGCTTTAATGCATGCCTTTGGATTCATGTCATCTAGATGTCACCTAGGTGGTCACTTAGGCTTAATTTTATGTGTTAAAATTCTGTTTTCAAGTGTTTAAGTATTGCCATGTGTGGTTGTGCTAAGTGTGGTTTAAAGCCTCATTGATTTGCTTTGAACCTTAGACCATTCGCATGCTTTGTTTGGCTTGTTTTGTTGCATGATTTGGCATCATGTTTTGCATGATTTTTAGAGCTTTACAATGTGTGTTTATTGTCCTTGTTTGGTATCTCCAAGTGTGCTTGGGGGTTGCCATGTTTATGCCTTGGGTTTGGACCATAACACTTGCATGTGTGTGTGTGTGTTTAGTCTCCATTTCTAGGCACTTTGGCCACTGATTTTAGGACTATTTGAGTTGCCTAATTCATGTATAAGACCATCCTTCCATTGGTTTGCATGCTTACCTTGCATGCTTGCTTGAACCCTTTGCATGAACATATTGTATAGTCCATGTTGCATGCCTAGTTGACATGTTTAGGGTTGCATTTGTATTGTGCATGTTTGGCCTCTTGAAGTGAAGTATGATGGAGGTTGAGCACCCTTGTTTGCTTGTTTGCATTGCATGCATTTGAAATCAAAATTGCACTCTTGGTTCTTTGGCCCATCATGCATCGAAATGCGTGATTGGTGGTCCGAGAACCGAGGCACATCTTCCTTTGAGTCAAAAACATGATAAGGAGTGTGTTTGGTGCATACATGCTTTGAATTACATTGCCATGCAAGTTGCGTCCTCTGCTGCTGTGAGTTGCAGGTTCTGCAGGCATTTTGTGCCGACCGGCACTGTTTAGTGCCGACCGGCAATCTACTTGCAGCCGATGGATGAATTCAGTGCCGGTGGCCACATCCCTCAGCCGGTGGTGTTCTACCCCAGCCGGTGGTGATCTACAGTGCCCAAGGAAGTATTCCTGAAGTTTTGGCAGTCTTCAGAGGAGGAAAGCAGGGAAAATAGAGGCAATCATGTATGGCAGTGCGATTCCGAGCGAGTTCCAGGCACGCGATGCATCTGGCCCTCTTCCCGAGACATTTACTGTTTTAATTAACCTAGTTGATTTGTTAATTAATTTAGTTGATTTGTAACATTTTAATTAGCTTGCGTAGTTAATTAATTTGTATATTCTTTTGGTCCCTCCGAGTGAGGGCGCATTTGTAATAAGTGTGGGTGAGTGGTGTGTATGTCTTCCAATCCCCATTTCTTTCTATCCCTTTTATTTACCCGCTTTCGATGGTAGATTAGGGCATGTTTATTTTAGCATACCTTATGCTATGCATGCGTACATCCATGCATTTGTTGACATGCACCAGGCTCGGTACATCATACAAACTGCATTGCAATTTTCAATTCCAAATTGAATACGTGCTACTCGCGCATTTCACATGCCATGTTTAGGGTTAGCCGAGCCTACTCTAGATTGCATCTATGCGTGCGTTGCATTAGCCACTTAACATGACCTAGGGACATGCATGTCTGCTAACTAGTTTCTTGTTTTGGCGCGGAGTACGATGTAAGTATTTTATGCTTTAGCATACCACATGCGTGTGAGTGTTGCCATGACAGTATGCTTACCATGTGGCTAAGTGCTTATGTGAGATAAACTGTTTGAATGCCTGTGGGTGGAGGTTGGATTGCTTGAGTTGGAATAACTCATTGAAATCCGTGTTTTAGCCTACTTGCGAGTAGCAAATCCAAAGCATTTTCAAAACGAATGGATATGCAATGTTTATTTCCAAATTAGGCAATCTAGTCTATACTTGTTTGCTGCGCGCATAACATAGTAATTCTAGGCTAATAATTGGAATAAGAGCATATAATGTTTTCAAAAACGGATATCACGGTTAGTAGAGGCCGGTCTTGGGACCGGGCGAAAGGGAGTGCTCATAGCTGACCTTCCCCGATCGTACCCAAGCTCCCGAGCCAAGACCACTTTGGTGATGACGGACACGTGGCCTTCGGCATCGAGTCAGGGTTTCCTAAATTTCCCGTTTTAAAATATTTAGGTGGCGACTCTGTAATCTGGCAAAGCAGTCCATGTTTGGCACTACTTTTCAAAATCTGTTTTTCTTCAAAACGATTTGCCGGATTTGGACTCTTTCGTTCAAATTTAGAACCGACACAAATCGAGTCCGAACTGTAGTAAACCCAATGTGAACGGAACGGGACTTAACCCTCCCGGGGCGTTCGGGACGCTTTACGCTTCGCATCACTGGGAGTTTTAGAGAGCTTGACTCGAACTCGTGATATCTTGTTTTGACTACACTTATGTGTTTCTTTGCATTGCATGTGCATTGGTGCGCCTAGGACACCGTGTTGGCCATCTGCTATTCCTGAGCGGTTTGCTGGAGGCTTGTCTTTTCAAGGCATGACCGTAAGGCTAACCGGTTGCGGGCTCTGCCAGTATGGGAACACAAACCTCGGTTTTACCGGGGCACCCTTTTTGACCATTCGACCTAGTGCATATTCGGATCCATAGTGACCATTCCAAACTAGGACAGGTTACTTACCCGATATAGGTTGTTTGAAACCGCTGCGTGCATAGTGAAACCCTAGCTCCTGACAAAAATAGGACAGGGAAACCCTACCCCAACATAGGGGTGTATTGGCTCCCATTTATTTGCTATGTGCTTTTAGAGTGTATCTCTACAGGAACACACATATCAGTTTGCAAGATTGGGTATCAGGCCCGAGGGCACCAGTATCAGTATTGTTGAGAATCAGCTGTGTCTGCGGATGTCAGTTCAGTTTTGAATAGTGATTCTGGGGAACAGTGTTCAGTAGTAGAGTGCAGTTGTTCGACTACACCCGTGTTTGATCTGTTTGGGGCTGAAATACTGCTTGTTTTCCGTTTGATTCAGAGGTTCAAGGTTGATCCTAATGCCTAGTATCTTCTTCTTCTTGAGGCAGACTAAACATGACGCAATTCGTAAGAGATCGTGGTCATGGCCGCGACCGAAGTCAAGGAACCACCCTACAGGACGAAGCAACTGTTGATATGCCACATCCACCTAGGTCGGCTGCCGCACATCCAATCTGGACTCCTCAGTTATATCAGGCTCGCGAGCCTACTACATTTGAATTAATGGGAATGATAGGTGATCTTCAAAGATCCGTGGCAGATCTCACCTATGGGATGTCTGTTTCGCCACCAGCTGCACCATATGCCGGAGGCTTTATACCCCAAGAGCCCCCGCTACTGGGACGAATTGTAATTGAACTCAGCCAACCGGAGATGGCCTCCAGCTACGGCAACGATGCAGCGAACCAAACTCTAGATCAAGCCGAGGCCAGAGATAAAGGCAAGATGAAGGCAGACGCCGACCCTACTGAACAACTGCTGTGTGCAGTAGAGGCTTTGAAAGCCGGGGGAATGAACAAGCAACAGATATCCGCAGTTATGTCAAAAGCTGTGGAGGATGCTTTCCCCACCCCGCCCGAGGGCAATTCCAGTCAATCAGAGAATCGGGATAGGCCCCGTCATGTCAAAACAGTTCTTCCCGCTCCCAGCCTCGCATCCGGGAAGGATCAGAAACCCAAGGTCGCACCCGCCGATCCGTTCGCTAGTGCATCTAGCAAGAGTGCTCAAGCCCCAAAATACCTACCCCGAGGGCGCAGGGTCTTCCATGCTCTCTACATGCCATTGTCCAAGGCACTTCAGATCCTTGCCGAGAAGGGACACCTTAAACCTCTAGAGCCTCGGCCTCTCCCAAAGAATCTCCCCGCCACGCATGATGCTTCCTTGTCAGGCGTACCATCGCCAGAGATCGCCATGCCATCGATAATTGCTTCCGCCTCATATGAGGTACAAGACTTGATTGACAACGAGGTTATCCTCCCGCCCACCTCAGCAAAGTCCGTCACCACTCAGTTGTTGGATTTCGAGGACACAGATACTGCAAGTATGTAATCAGAAGGTAAACCGCTCAAGGGCGTTGTCTGTACATTTTTGGATGTGGCGCTGGCACGCATTTTAAGCACCGCCAATGCTAGTTTTGTAAATCGACTTGGGTGTCGAGTCATTTTTGTTTTGTTTTTGAGTCTGCTCTCTCAGATTGAGTTAGTCTTTTGCTTATAGAGTCTTCTTTGTCAGAATAAGTCAATCCCTTTGTATAGTATACCGGTGATTTCGGTTCTTGCCTCAAACACCGCTTTTGTCTTTCAATTGGTTGCTTTTGCTTTTTGAGCCTGTTTCTTTGCCGATGAGCCGCTTATGCCAACAAATCTAAATGAAACAAATGTGGCTATCACGTCTGCATTTGTTGCTATTTGAGTCAGCGTGCGAGGGCGTGAATGGAACAGCAAAGGCATTTCGCCTACTCTCTTGTGCCTTAAACATCGTCGTAATGACCTAAGCTTTTCAGAAAAAACCTTTTTCAAACACTGCGGTGATGAAAACAAAGAGGAAGAATTCCTCAGGTTTTTGTAAAATTTTGATCAGTTTGAGAGAAAGAGAGGCCTGCTGAGCTTTAATGAATGAAATCATGCTTGTCGGCGTGAGTACTGAGAAGGACCCTGGCCTAATCCAGACTGGTTCCACACTATCTTCAACACGAGCGATTTGTCGCTTTCTTAAAAACTTTCAAAAACAAAACATTTTGCGCAGTCTTGCGAAGACCTGTGTGGAACCGCTCTTGAGATGGTGCAGCCCAGGATCGCTCTCGGTCTCAAGTTTCAATTCATCTGTTACAAATTGGCTCCGTTCAAAACATTCAACAGTGCTATGAAACGCCTGTGTGGCCCAATTTGAAGCAGCCCTCGAGCAAGAGGCGTCAAAGTCAAATCAGGGAGATCAGATCCCACCAAGCAAAGCTCAAGAAGTAACCGTGATGGACTTTTCACTACAAATCAACACGACAGTCACTCTCCTGGATACGGGGAGGCTTCGATCTCAAAACCATTTGGCATAGGCACAGCTACACTTTTACCCTTTGAGAGGCTCGCTGGGCCAAAAACCCAGAAGGGCGGCCCAGGCAAAAGTTAGAGCAAAAAAAAAAAAAAAAAAGAAAAGAAAATGCAAAAAAAGAGAGGAAAGAGAAAAAATAGAAAAAAAAATAGAAATGAAAATGCAAAACAAAAGAACAGGAAAAGAAAAAAAGAAGAAAAAATATAGCTCGCAAGGTTGAAAACCCGCATTGGGCATCTTGGCAAAAGATAGAGCGTAAACGGTGAAGGTTAAAATACCCGAGTGTACCTTAACCGGAACTACGTAAGGCTTGGTTCCCATGTTTGGGATACGTAGGCAACTTCATCTTGAAGTCCAGCCCCCAACGCTTCCATAGCGTCTCAGTCAATGTCATGGTTTTGATTACTTTTGCCTCCTCCGAATCCAATATCTTGATTGCAGTGACCTGGAACTACGTGATTAACTTCCTCTTGAAGTCCAAACCACCAACACCTTCCAGGTGACTGTGTCCATATATTGGTTCAAACCGTCTTCGACTCCTCCGCGCCCGAGGGTCCAATTGTCATCAACAAAGACTGGCTTACAATATGCCGCGGCATCATCCAAACAAGGGGCAACTTTCTGTTGCCATGCATTGCCATAAGTTGCCCTGAGTTACCGTCTAAACCAGGGGCAACTTTCTGTTGCCTTTATCCCCCTTTTAAGCCAGGGGCAATTTTCCATCGTCTCTGATCCGAGGTTGCGCATCTCGAGGATAAGTTCCTCGCTCGTTGAGCGTTGATTGTTTGCAGAAATAGTTTTGAAAATTTTCACTGAGGTTGACTTATTTTCTCGAAAACTATTTCATTTTCAAAATTGGACCATGTTTGGACCCAAAAGGAGAATTTTCAGTGCTCACAGCCTGATTCGCATGATTTTCAAATCAAAAATCGAATAAGTGTGTTAATCCAACTCTCATTTTTTATCAAAACTGTTTTAGAAAAAAAAACAACAACAACAAAAATGGTCAAAATGACGAACTAGGGGCACAATTGAGTCAGGTGTTCTGCCTCCCCCTTTGTTATCAACGCACTTGCCAAGGAGGCACTCCATCACCAGAAAGAAATGGCTGCAAGCTAGCTGTATCGAGCGTGAACCCACAACCTCTTGTTTACTCGTCAACCACCCTGGGGAGGGATGAAAAATGAGAGAATAAAGAATAGAGAGGTGAGCAGAGAGAGAAGTGAGAAAAGGGTTTTTGAGAGAAAAACCGAGCCTGAGGGCCGAGCGATGTGAGTGTCATAAATCAGAAAGGGTGGGAATAATACCCGGAGGATTTGGCTCCTCGAAATTTGAGGTCTTTTTGTAAACATGTCTGTGCGTCGTGTCTTTTGATTTGTCGACCTTGATGTTGGCTTCGAGTCTTTTCCAAGCGTGTCTCGTTGTGTTAGGTCGTGTGCCTTTTGTTTCTTCGTTTGAGTCTGTCTCGTCGTGTTCTGTGGTAGGCTCGACACCCCGGTTGAAAACCCATCTTCTTCCAAAAGGTAATCGCTTGTGCTCAGAATGCTGTGCCATTCTCTACATCCGTGCAAAGCAAGAGAAGGAAAGGGAAAATTTAGGACATCCGAGTGTGTTTCAACTGCAACCGTATCAGCTTTGTGATTCGTCTTGTCAGATTGGGGCTATTTGTTCAGGGTTTGCTGTGTGCGGAACGAACCAAATGCTGTGTCATGGGTTATATGCAGATCAATCCCCCAGCAGATTAGTCCCCAGCAGAGTATGGGCTGTGTACCCGGTTTTGAGCAGTGGTTTGTATGAGTTGTTTTGCTGTTAATTGGTTGGTTATCCGATTATCATAGTACAATTGCTCAGTTTTCAGACAACAGATCAATGTCATTTACATTCGAGGTGTAACATGACGCCATGCAGTGCAAAGTATGAAAGATGCAGATATGTACAGATATAACATTCTTTTCAGACAAAAAAGTTTGTTTCATTTCATATCATCTTTTTCAAATACATAGTTTTGGAAACAAAAAGCAAAATCTGCCTGCGGCAGTACATAGTACTCTATCTACCAAAAAGAGAAAAGTACAAGAAAAGAAAATGAAAGAAAAACAACAGGTCTCAGAATCATCAATGGCTCGCACGGAGATCCGTCCTCGCCTCTTCCCCGGCGAAGCACAGAGCATCGCCGGTGTCACCGCTGAGCCCGAGCCCGAGCCGCCCCGGCCTCCTCCTCGAGGCCTCCGCCTCGACTCGCCATCCTCGCAATCGAGCTCGCGAGCTGCCCCACATGGCCACGCCTGCACGGGAATATCCGCCGTCCCGAGTAGAAATGGGAGGTCCAGATGGAGCGCCGCCACCACGGAGGAATCGGGAAGGAGGTCGAAAAGTACAAAAGGCAAATGCATCAAGATACATGAAAAGTGCATAATGCAGGTATGAATACGCAGTGTGAATGCCGTGAGCTTTATCGCTGCGTAATGCAGATATGAGTACAAGTGTGAATGTCGTGAGCGGTTTATCGCTGCGTAATGCAAAGGTATGAGTACAATGTGTGAACGCTGAGCGCTTTATCGATGCGTAGGCAGTGTGTGAATACAGTGTGCCAAGTGCCGTGAACAGTTTATCAGATGTTGTGTCGTGCATCAGATTATGCGAAGCAGATTGTATATAGTTTGGAACTATGTCAGAGAAAACATACCGGAAGGCCGTAGAAGGCTAAGAACTCAAAGGTCCGCTGCAACATCCCCGCCATGGAGGCATTCAGCTCCAATGACTGCCGGGTGTACTCAGAGGAAGCCTGCAAAAGTATTAGATACATCAATATTCTGAGGAATATCAAATGAACTGAACTGAAATGACAATGCAAGACGCAGAAATGCAGTAATACATACCGGAGGCAAGTCAGGAATGCCAACAAACTCATGACCAGCCGGGGGAGGAGCAAAAGGGATCTGGTAGGTCTCCCCACTCTGCCTCAGACGTCGGCGTGTAGGCAAAGTGGCCAGTCCCTCGTCCCTCTCAGACTCCTCCCGCCACAAGCTCGAGCCTCAGGACGATCCATCCTCGCTTCTCCGCCCGCTTCTAGCCGCCGGCGCCGCAGGTCTCTCTGGCCCAGCCCGGCGACCACCGCTCAGAGGCCATATGATGAAGGTCCGGATGTACTTTGAGTAGTCGCCGCTCTGGCCGCTCGCCTCCCACCGATGGTATAGTCCGCCATCTGCCACGGTGAAATGCTCGGTGTCCTCATATGCTCGGAGGATGCTCCGACTATTCGCCGGTAACCCTGAGGTCTGACGCAAGAAGCGCTCACCCAGGTACCAAGCCCGACAGACCGGGCCCTCTAGCAAAATCCGGTAACGCGAGGTCTCGATCGCGCCGGCAAACCGATCCCGCACCATCGCTGGCAGAGGAGCCCATGGCTGCCAGGTGATCTGAAATTGAAATACAGTTTATTGCCTACTGGTATTGTAAATATACAGTGAAAAGTGAAGCTTAAATGAACTGTAAATAAAACATACCTCGGCGGGGGTGATGGTGTCAAAGTAACGGCGGAAGAAGCTAAAGGTCTCCCGCGGCCGCCGTGTGCACCTCCCATCATAGCGGCGAGAAGGGAATGACCAGCGGAGTCTCGTTCCAGATCGCTCGACACTGGGAAAGTAGGCATAGACCCACAACTGCAAGATGATGTCGAACATTTATCGAAAAAGCGTAATACGAGTAGAATGTAAATAGCGAGCCGCAGGTTGTGCAAAGGAATTGAGCAGAGTGTACAATGTGAACAGTACACAGTCAGTGTAAAGCAAGAGTATGTGTGTGCCGTGGGTACAGTATACAGTAAGTGTAAAGCAGACTACAATGTGTGCCGTGGGTACAGTATAGAAAGTACGTAATGTAAATGTAAAGTGAAAAGAAGACGCACCCCAAGCTCGCCAAGAACCCCCCAGCAACTGTTCACGCCATGAAACCGAGCTCATATAGCCAGAGAGTGGCGAGCCGCGCCACCCCGATCATAGCGCGCAAGATGTCCGGACGCCCACCAAGGCCGAGTAAGCAGAGAGGGCACGGTGTTCGCCCGGTCGGCGAATAAGGTGGTCCCCAAAGAAAACATCAAGAAGACCGCGACGACGCTTCACGGCCGCCGGTCATCGGAGTCGTCGACAAGAAGAGGTCACCGGAATCGCACCTCGAACCAGAATAGCGGACAAAGCTCGGACGTGCAAGAGGCGAGCCGCCAAGTAAATGGATCTGGCGGCGATCCACTCATCCATGTCGATTGTCGGCGATTGGATCACCCCCTACCCCGATGCCGGTGAGCACCGAGAAATCGTAGGGAGTCATCGTCATGCCCCCGCCGCGGATAGGTGAAATGAATCGGTGGTGTCCCACCACCTCTCCGCCAAGGCAACTAAAAGAGGCCTGCAGGCAGTGAGTCGGGTCAAACCCCTGCAGAAGGAACCGAAGCCCGCCTCATCTACGATGTGTCGAACCGCCTCAGGAAGCTCCGAGTACCAATCTCGAGCCGAAACATTCCCATACCCGCGGATGGTATGGGAATCTCCCTGTTTACAAATAAATGGTTGCAAAGCAATATGAAATGTACAGTTCTGAGGAAACATGTTAAAGTCGATACAAATCTAGCATGCGTGCACGTTTTTCAGATTCAAACAGAAACCGAGTGCCGGTGTGCTTACAGTAAACTACAACATGTGATGCGTCAGTGTGTTTTTGAGTGGTGCAGTGTAAACATGGTGCACGTGTGTACGTTTTTCAGAATGCAAGCAAATGTCAGGTTTCAGTGTACTGCGGTGGACTACGGCCTGTGATGTGTCAGTGTGTTTGTGAGGGTCAGCATACAGATATGGTACATGTGTGTACATTTTTCAGATTCAAGCAGATATCGGGTTATAGTGCGCCTACGGTGAACTACAACGTATGATGCGTCAGCGTACTTTGTGTGGTTCGGTTTAAATACGGCATGCAATATGTTTTCAGATTCAAATAAGTGCCGGGTGTCGGTAAGTTTGCAGTGCAGAACGGTGTGTGCCGTGTGTTTTGGGTAATTGAGGCTAGTGCAGTGTGTGTGCATGTGTGTCGGTCCTAAGCAGATATCAGTTGTGAAGTTGTCTACAATCAACTACAGTACAGTGTATCAGAGCTAAGCAATTAAAGGTTGTAATCAGCTATGGCAGTTAACAGTTTACAGTTCTACATTGCAGAAAGTAAAACAGAGAAAAGGGTTACCTCGGAAGCGCCGAATGAGAGGTGAGAGGTCGGCTCGCGCAGCAGAAGCTCCGGGTCCAGAGCCCTGTCAAAACCGCGGAAGTGGCGGAGTCCATCTGGCGGAAGCACGTGAATGGCCGGGCGATAGGTCGCCGGGTCGAATGGTCGCTCGCTCAGCGGGAGGAGCTCGACCCCGGGATCCATCTCGTGATCCGGGGGAGTCCCGACATGTGGAACATCGTCTGCCATAGTAATGGTGGTGAGAAAATGGCCGGAAAAGCCGGAATGTGAAAAGTCAACCCCGAGCGGGTCAAAAATGGCCGGAAAGGTCGGGAGATGAAAATACACAGAAATGTAGAGAAAATCGAGGGGAACAAGTCCCGAAAAGGCAAAAATAGCAAAGGAGATCCCGAAATGAGATTTCGATCAGGTGGAAATGTCCGAAACGCGAAGAATATCGTGAATCTGACGGTAAAATGGTGCGAAAACACGAGGAAATCAACGAAAAAGCGAGAGAACGAAGCTCTAGAGAGAGAGAGTGAAGATTTTCAGCGGAGGCAAAGTGAGGAAAATAGGGTTTCAAGCCCTATTTTAAAGGACCCATAGCGAAATGCCGAATCTGCCCCCGATCAGCGACTTTTGGCCGGTCGGCACATTATTGTGCCGGTGGGTAAGTTTAGGCAGCCGGTGGCAGCCGGTGACCACCCCACCCAGCCGGTGGTGTTCCCAAGGCCTTGTTTAGGCAAAATGAGTAGTGGTGGGTCTTCATAGCTCAAGAAAGTGCAAAAAAGTGCATCCCCGATGCTCAACCAGCCTCCGTTTTGACTTCGGACCGTGTCTATTGTGTGTAACACTCAGATTCAAGCAAAGACTGTATCCTTTTGTATCCTTTTGTCTTTTATAAGATTCAAAAGTTGCCCCGTACGCGTTGCATGCATCCATCATTTTGTCTAGTGCGTCACGTCGTGCCGTCTTGCACGTCCCTTGTGACTTGCACTGTCTTGCATTTTTCGTGTGGCATGCATGTTACACTTACACCATTTTCCCATCAAATGAGGTATGTGTGCCTCATTTTGCATTTCATTGCATTTCGAGGTACGTGTGCCTCGTTTTGCATTTCATTTTCCATTCAATGAGGTATGCGTGCCTCATTTTGCATATCATTGCATTTCGAGGTACGTGTGCCTCATTTTGCATTTCATTTTTCATCCAATGAGGTATGTGTGCCTCATTTTGCATTTCATTGCATTTTGAGGTACATGTGCCTCGTTTTGCATTCCATTTTTCATTCAATGAGGTATGCGTGCCTCATTTTGCATTTCATTGCATTTCGAGGTACATGTGCCTCGTTTTACATTTCATTTTCCATCCAATGAGGTATGTGTGCCTCATTTTGCGTTTCATTACATTTCGAGGTACGTGTGCCTCGTTTTGCATTTCATTTTCCATCCAATGAGATACGTGTGCCTCGTTTGCATTTCATTTTCCATCCAATGAGGTACGTGTGCCTCGTTTTGCATTTCATTTTCCATTCAATGAGGTATGCGTGCCTCATTTTGCATTTCATTTTGCATCCATGAGGTATGCGTGCCTCATCTTGCATCTCATTTTGCATTTAGTCGCGCTATTTTGCGCACCTCATTGTTTTTCCCCCCGGGTCTGGCGAGACCTTAAACACGCGCGGTCTAGGAGACCTTAAATCCTCGGGAGGTGCAAAACCTTCGGTGCATTAAGATATGCACTTCATCGCATTTGGCATGCATTCGTATCGCACTGTCTTGTGCACTCACGTTGTCCAAACGCATCGCTATTTTATGCGCCGCTTAAGCGCACCCTCATTGCACTTCATTTTCCATCCTTTGAGGCACGCGTACCTCATTGCACGCACGTCTCATTTGCCCCATTTGCATCCGCGTGCATGTCTCATTTGCATCGCATGCACGTAAAGTGTTGTGTAACAGTTGCCCCACCGAGTCTGGCGAGACCTTAAACACGCACGGTCTAGGAGACCTTAAATCCTCGGGAGGTGCAAGACCTTCAGTGTGTTAAGTTGCTCCTCATTGCACTTGGCATGCATTCCATCGCACTGTTTCACACACCTCATCAGTTGCCCCCCATGGTCTGACGAGACCTTAAACACGTACGGTCCAGGAGACCTTAAATCCTTGGAGGGTGCGAAACCTTCACCATATTTGCATCCCGGTCTAGGAGACCTTAAATCCTCTGAAGGTGCAACTCCTTCGGTGTTTGTCGTGCCCGAACGACTTTCGGTGGTCTGGTAAAGCCACCTGCCTGTTTTTGCGGTGAGTTCCTAGGAGACCAATGGGGACTTTGAAAACTAGAGTTCGAACGGCTTATGCCTAGAACGCAAAGGTTCGAGATTTCCGAGACTAAAGTCTGGTTTAAATACCCAGGGGGTGTACCCTCGGCTTGAAATCTGTATGGAAGCCCCATAGGTTGAGGCGGCATGTTTACGCCTCAATTCTGGATACCGAACCAACCTAGTATATCGCCCTGTTGGGAGAATAGGGAAAGCTGCAATCATAGCCATTGCATCATACTGCATTAACATGCATCATTCATTATTATTGCATGCATCATGCATTTCAAAAAATTCAAAAACAAAAAGCGCATCCGCATGTCATGCATTTCAAAAAATTCAAAAACAAAAAGCGCATCCGCATGTCATGAATTTCAAAATCCAAAAAAAAAAAAAAAAACCATGCATATGTCATGCATCATTATTGTAGTATAGTGCATGTGTCATGCATTTTCTGTAAATATCCATTCCATTGCATTTTAGTTGCATGCATCCGCTGCATCATCTTCCATCTATGGCTTGCGCCTTTCCTTGTTGAGCTTGGTCTGGTATGTGCCCTTACTTTTCACGTTGAAGCATGGTTCATGTGTATCGCGCCTATTCCTTGATGAACTTGGTTTGAGGTTGCGGCACCTTTCCCGTGGTAGACATGGCTTGTATGTGTGCATGCCTTTCCTAAGCGAGATACGGTTTGGCCTGCGCGCCATAATCGCATATTACATTGTAGTATAATCGTTGCATCCGGCATTAGGATCATTATTCTTTCCTCAGCGGGTCGTCACCCCACTTATGTCATTCCACCCAATACTCGTTCTTGTGTCCGTCTACATCACTCATAGTTCAGACATCGTTCTATGGTAGACGGACTTGTTACTTCCATCAATCTATTTGACATATGTGTGGTTTCGAATCGCTCACGATTGAATCATGATTCAATTGCTTTGCATGTAGTTTGCATAGTTTCAATTGCATTGCATTATCATTTGCATTATTCATACATCACTTTGTATATATTGCATATCATTTTGCATTCCGCATTGCCATGCATATGGCTAACGATATTGTACCTGTTAAGTTTGCTTTCTTTGCAGGCACGATATTGTATGTACGGCTCATTTGAGGCCAGCACAACCAAACGAGCCGCACAGGTATTGTATCCTCCGCGTGAAACGTGTTGAGAATTGCATAATTCTATTACATCCTTTCTGCATTGTAGTGTAGATTGGCGTATGTTAGCTTATAACTGTTGCATGCGTGCTTCATTACAGCTTTCTTTACATGATCGTAAGTTATGCTCGGCTTCGTGCATTGTCTTGCATTTTGCCCCTGCCTTCGGGCGCATATCTTACTTGGCTTGCATGTTTGTCTAAGTCTTCGGCCTTGTCAAAAATGGGTCGTCTCTGGGCTTTGACATTCACTCCCGTCATGCTTATGACTTTCGAGTTCTGTCAAAGAGGGGCAACTGTAGACACCCCATTTTTTACCGTCCTCAAGAATTGGACGTCACCGTTGGAACACTCGGTGCTTATCCATGTTTGTGTTCGTTTGGAGTTCCCGGAGTTCTCGGCTCGCGCGCCTTGCCTCAGGACTTCCGAACACGACCGTCTTGTGTCTGGTTTTGCACCAAACACTCATGTTTTGCCTTGGAAGGGCAGGGAATGCCTTGTGAGGCATCCCCACACACCACCGGCTATGGCTAGAGGCCACCGGCTGGCTGTAGTTTCCACCGGCACTATATTGTGCCGGTCGGCACTACTTTTGGCAAAATGACCATTTTGCCCTGCCGACCACTTTATAGCTGTTTTTTGAGATATTTTCAGACAGCTTTCTTGCACTTGTTTCCCCTCCATACACGTGTATGGAGGGATGAGCCCCTTTGGTGACTTGACTTGTAAGTTTTGTGCCTATACAAGAGAAGCTCTCTTCTCTTGGCTCAAGGGTTAGAAAATTTGAAGAGGTTAGACATTTTAGAGAGAAAATACAGAGAAGAAGCTCTGGTTTTAGGTTAGAAATCCTATATCTATCCTATCTCTCTTTTCCTTGCTTATTTTGTGCACTAGGTGTTTGTGCCTTACTATTGCACATCAACACCTAGTGTTTCACCTTCCTCTTGGAACTGAGGTGCTAAGGGCTTGTTCTTGAAGTTCTTGACTGGTTTGGACCTCAAGGAACCAACAACTCCAACCTTTGTGAAGAAGTCTACAAGGGTGAGCCAACTTACTTTATTTACCCCATTCTTGCACTCCATTTTTGCCTAGTTTAAAACAGTTTTTGTGCTTAGTCTATAACACATAAAAGTTATGTTTTTTAAGCCTCTTTATTGTTTGTTAAGAGTGCTTGGTGGTTTGGGTAGGTTTGACCACCCTTAGGCCTTGAAAAGACCATTTTTTGTGCTATTTTGTGAGGAATCCGAGACTTTGGTGTTAGGATCTCTTCACCACTGAAATCTTGAGGGATTTCAGCGGTGAAGATGATGCCTTGAAGTCTCCAAAAGGGGAGGGCCACCCCCTCTCCTTGATGTCCTTGAAAAGGACAAGTTTTGGCCTCCAAAGGAGCACCGTGTTTGATTGTGTTTTGAGCATGTCTTGGCTGTATTTCATGCTTATATTGCCATGATATAACATGTTTCTAAGTTGGTTTTAGCACTCCTTGCATGCTTTGCATAGTTGCTTTGTAATGCCTTGTTGGTCCCTTAACATGCCTAGGTTGTATGCCCTTATTTCTAGCATGTTTTAGGCTTAGATTCATGAATGTTTTATGCTTATTTTGACATGTTTTAGCTCTGTCCATAGTCATTTGGGTTGATCTTGGCATGCATTATATAGCCCCTTTGCATTTTAGGCTTGCTAGCCTTTGAGTATGCATGTGTAGCATGTGTTGCTTACCTCGTTTTGATGGTTTGAAACCATTTTGCATGCTATTTCAGTCCTTCATACATGTTTGTTTGATTGCTTAGCATGCCTCTTTAATGCTTTAAGAGTATGTGTTAAATGCTCCATGTTTTGGCTTTAATGCATGCCTTTGGATTCATGTCATCTAGATGTCACCTAGGTGGTCACTTAGGCTTAATTTTATGTGTTAAAATTCTGTTTTCAAGTGTTTAAGTATTGCCATGTGTGGTTGTGCTAAGTGTGGTTTAAAGCCTCATTGATTTGCTTTGAACCTTAGACCATTCGCATGCTTTGTTTGGCTTGTTTTGTTGCATGATTTGGCATCATGTTTTGCATGATTTTTAGAGCTTTACAATGTGTGTTTATTGTCCTTGTTTGGTATCTCCAAGTGTGCTTGGGGGTTGCCATGTTTATGCCTTGGGTTTGGACCATAACACTTGCATGTGTGTGTGTGTTTAGTCTCCATTTCTAGGCACTTTGGCCACTGATTTTAGGACTATTTGAGTTGCCTAATTCATGTATAAGACCATCCTTCCATTGGTTTGCATGCTTACCTTGCATGCTTGCTTGAACCCTTTGCATGAACATATTGTATAGTCCATGTTGCATGCCTAGTTGACATGTTTAGGGTTGCATTTGTATTGTGCATGTTTGGCCTCTTGAAGTGAAGTATGATGGAGGTTGAGCACCCTTGTTTGCTTGTTTGCATTGCATGCATTTGAAATCAAAATTGCACTCTTGGTTCTTTGGACCATCATGCATCGAAAATGTGATTGGTGGTCCGAGAACCGAGGCACATCTTCCTTGAGTCAAAACATGATAAGGAGTGTGTTTGGTGCATACATGCTTTGAATTACATTGCCATGCAAGTTGCGTCCTCTATTCCGTGAGTTGTGAGTTACCGCAGTATTTTGTGCCGACTTTAGTTTAGTGCCGACCGCAATCTACTTGCTGATGGATGAATTCGGTGGCCCATCCTCGGCCGGTGGTGTTCTACCCCGGTGGTGATCTCAAGGCTGATGGAAGTATTCACGAAGTTTTGGCACCCCAGAGGAGGGAAAGAGGAACAGAGGCAATCATGCATGGCAAGCAGATTCGAAGGAAGTTCCGCACGCGATGCATCTGACCCTCTTCCCGAGACATTTACTGTTTTAATTAACCTAGTTGATTTGTTAATTAATTTAGTTGATTTGTAACATTTTAATTAGCTTGCGTAGTTAATTAATTTGTATATTCTTTTGGTCCCTCCGAGTGAGGGCGCATTTGTAATAAGTGTGGGTGAGTGGTGTATATGTCTTCCAATCCCCATTTCTTTCTATCCCTTTTATTTACCCGCTTTCGATGGTAGATTAGGGCATGTTTATTTTAGCATACCTTATGCTATGCATGCGTGCATCCATGCATTTGTTGACATGCACTGGGCTCGGTACATCATACAAACTGCATTGCAATTTTCAATTCCAAATTGAATACGTGCTACTCGCGCATTTCACATGCCATGTTTAGGGTTAGTCGAGCCTACTCTAGATTGCATCTATCCGTGCGTTGCATTAGCCACTTAACATGACCTAGGGACATGCATGTCTGCTAACTAGTTTCTTGTTTTGGGGCGGAGTACGATGTAAGTATTTTATGCTTTAGCATACCACATGCGTGTGAGTGTTGCCATGACAGTATGCTTACCATGTGGCTAAGTGCTTATGTGAGATAAACTGTTTGAATGCCTGTGGGTGGAGGTTGGATTGCTTGAGTTGGAATAACTCGTTGAAATCCGTGTTTTAGCCTACTTGCGAGTAGCAAATCCAAAGCATTTTCAAAACGAACGGATATGCAATGTTTATTTCCAAATTAGGCAATCTAGTCTATACTTGTTTCTTTGTAGCATAACATAGTAATTCTAGGCTAATAATTGGAATAAGAGCATATAATGTTTTCAAAAACGGATATCACGGTTAGTAGAGGCGGTCTTGGACCGGCGAAAAGTGCTCATAGTGACCTTCCCCGATCGTACCTAAGCTCGAGCCAAGACCACTTTGGTGATGACGGACACGTGGCCTTGACCGAGTCGGTTTCCTAAATTTCCGTTTTAAAATATTTAGGTGGCGACTCAGACCGCAAAGTCCATGTTTGGCACTACTTTTCAAAATCTGTTTTTCTTCAAAACGATTTGCCGGATTTGGACTCTTTGGTTCAAATTTAGAACCGACACAAATCGAGTCCGAATTGTAGTAAACCCAATGTGAACGGAACAGGACTTAACCCTCCCGGGGCGTTCGGGGACGTCTACAATTTTCAAAATCAAACCTCAATTCCATGTAAATCAAAGCCCAAAACCCTTTAATACATGACAAATTTGACATTATTAATCTCCATCAAACATCATAACCTCAAAATATTACTCAATTCCCAAATACAAGAACACAAGAGCATAATATAACCATAGTTGGGGTTCAAAGTTCACATCTTCCATATCAATCCTTGATTTCATATAATTGATGCTTTAAACATAAGGATTCAAGATAGATGATCATACCTTAGTTCAATCTTTGTCTTTCTCTTAATTCTCCTCCATTTCCTCAAGCCTCCATGGTTGATCTCCCTTCTCTTTCTTCAATTCCCTTCAATCCTCTTCAAACCCCCATGATTGTTAAGCTTTTCTTCAAGAATCTTGGTCTCTCTTCTTTTTTCTCCCTCACGGTTCTCTTCTCTCTCTTTTAGATATTTTGGGCTCCCAAAAGATGAGACCAACCACTCAAAGACATATCTATATATATAAATAAACACACACACATGGCTTAACACAATAGGGAGAGTCAAACGTGGCCTTAAGAATCGCACAAAATCAAATTTCAATTTAAAGTTCCCAAGTGACTCTAAAAATTGTGCTGATCATAAATATGTTCCCCGTTTTGGTTTCTGAAGCCTCTAGGGCCTTCAATTTGCAATACAAAGTTAACCACCCAAATATGCATTAACAAATCAGACAAATTAAATTTCCAATTACTTTTCCCAAATAGCTTTAAAAATTCCCATTAACATATCTATGTACTCAATTCCGATTTCTGAAGCCTCAAAGGTCGTCAATTCTAGTTTTAAAGTCATAACTCAACAGATAGTTCTTCAATTCCAATAGATATAATTAAATTAAAACACATTATCCCATAGTTAAATAAGGATGACTTCTTATACGCATTTTGGGGTCGTTACAATTCAAGTCTTCTTACTCCCTCTCCCAATTCTTATCTAAAAAAAATATTTAAAAAAATCAAATAATATCTTTCATGGGAGTTATGGATATAGATATGAATATAGAACCCCACATGTTTATCACTGTATCACGTAAATTTAAATAATAATAAACTCATAACTCTCATAACTCTTATTCCCACTTATTATATATATATATATATATAATAAAATAAAAAGTTTAGCATTTATCTGATTCACATTTGCTTTTAAAAAATAAAATAATTTGATTTTTATTTTACAAAATGTGGTGTTAAATATCTTTAGCTCTTTATCTCTATCCCAAAGTTAAATTTGAATTTAAATACTAAACCTCAAAAATACATTATCCTTCGATTGAAGTTTTCATATAAATTTGAACATCCATCAACAAAACTTAACATTGGAAACCAACCCCAACTACATCTTCTTTTTTTTTTTTCCTTAATGCAGTCGTGATCATAAAAATTTCTTTAATATATTAGTATTTTATATCTCCCGACTCCAATTGTTTATTTGTTTTTCCTCTCTAGGAAAGATTGTAATAGACATAGAGCTTTACAAGTGATCCCTCAAGGTCCATCATTTTTTTACTTGAAATCTATTTGGACCCATAAAACTTCCATGCAATTTTTTTTTTTCATCTTTATTCTATTGATAAAACTTCCATGCAAATTTTTTTTTTTTTTTCATCTTTATTCTATTGTATATTTACTGATAGATCTTTTTAAGCAATATGTTCAAATTCATATAATTTTACATGAGGTCTATAACGCATTAGTTTATTTGGATATGGATTTATGTTTTAAATTTAATCATCAATTATATTTGGTTGTTAATTGTCATATTGAAATAACTTATGATTAAATTAATTTTCAGGAACTCATTTCTTTTGAGACCTAAACCATGTTTAGTGAATCAATATAAAATTAAAGGGGGGAAAAAAATAGCATGTAAAAATTTTTAACCACAAACTAAATATAATAGAAATTAAAATTAAAATTAAAATTTATTTTATTTCAATTTAATTCATTAATTGTGTGGGATAATTAATATAATATCTCTTATTGATTGAAAAAATGAAGAAAAAAAAAATAGCATTCTTTTATTTAATGTTAGTCATTTTGATTTAATTTTAGTATGCTTTTGTTACTCCACTTTTGGTTGTCTTAACTAACTCTTATTATCTATTTGTTATGTGATAATTTACATAATTTATGATAGTTTTCTAAAATTTCCCATGTTAGTCATTTTGATTGATTATAATTTTAGTATGCTTTTGTTACTCCACTTTTGGTTGTTTAACTCTTATTATCTATTTGTTATGTGATGATTTACATAATTTATGATAGTTTTCTAAAAAATTTCATGTTGTGAAGTATTAAAAATTTTAAATGATGTATAGTAAGGTTTATATACACAAATTAAATAAAAATATTTTATTAATATTAGAAAATACAACTAAATAGCATAATTTTCTTTATTATTATATTCACTTTATAAAATCCCATGCATCGCACAGGTGACTACTAGTTTTATTATATATGATTGTGAAAGGTTGAATATATATTTTGATCTGTGAACTTTGATGGGTTTCTTCTTCTTCTTCTTCTTCATATTTTTTTTTTTTTTTTTGTAAATATGACAATGTTGTTTCGAATTCTTTAAAAGGAACTATCGAACCATAGACATGTGTATCTGTAGACGTTCCATTTTGACCGACCATTAAGACTTAGCTACTTGAATACTTTCCGATGATGAAAGATATCATAATTTTGACTTTTGAGATGCTTGAAGTTGTTAGAGCTGTTGTATTGCCATTTTCATAGTATCATAATTTTGACTTTTGATATGCTTGAAGTTATTGTATTGCCATTTCTTTTCATTTCAAAAACTATTTTTAGTCAAAATTATCGTTTTTCGATTCATCTTGAGAGCCTATTTTCACATAGTAAAAATGAGAATTGGAAATTTTCTATTTCATTCAAACTTATAGCCCTTTGATTTTTCTTTGCAATGCCGCTTGATTCACCTCAATTCAACGTCAGACAAAAGAGATATGCCCAAAATATGAAAGTATGTCAAGGATGTGCAGCCGCACATACAATTTCTCATTGTGCGGCTACACATCCCTAGTGTGCCCGCATGTATAGTTGATTTGCCCAAAATTCTTTTTCATTTAGGACTGTATCATGATTTGGAGAAGACATTGCGAGTTATTGATGGGGAAGCCCTAGGGTAAGCTTTCTTTGCTCCCAAGTCACCCAATGCCTATAAATACATCCATTTGCCTAGCCTTTTAAGGAACCTGAGAGAGGAATTTCTGCCGAACAAATGGGCTTAGCTAAATCTTGTTGGGCCCAGATGGAGCTAGACCAACGCAAGTCCTTGGGCCGACCGAGCTAGGAAAGATTTGAGCTGCTGTCTAGGACCAAATTGGTCTAGGGCGGGCCGCTGTCTAGGACCGAAATGATAACAAGAGGGTTGTGTAGAGCTTTAAACGAATTAGGGCCAAAATTCCCTGGAGGGATTGACCGAATTACAAGGTCGGTCAAAAAATTGACCTAAGTTAGCTCGACATGAGGTCATCGTGAGCTGGCACAATTGAGAATGATGGAAGTGATTGCTTGGTTAGGGCATACCACGTGGCCCAACGGAAGAATGAGAGGAATCCATTTAAGGTACGCGTCAATACCGTTTGGTAGTTTGGCTGATGTTGTTTTGCGGTATTGAAGTGCACACGTGTAAAGAAAATAAAGAGGGCAATATAGCCACGTATCTAGTAAAGGACGACAAAAGTAGTACGCACATGACCTTGGGGTGCAAGGCCAGCCTAGACAAAAGGCGTGACCAAACTCTAAGAAGGGTAAGCAAACTTTATCCATTCTTTCTCTACATTCCTTCTTCTTCCTCAAGTGAACTAACTTGACCGTTACAGGGATTTTCTGGCAAACCACCCGCTAGATAGCTCACGATTGTTCTGTTTGTAGTAGGTAAGACAACATTTGGAGCAAGGCAAGCTTAGTAATAAGGTGTACAGGTGACGACAAATATTTTTTCCTCGTACAATTGGCGCCGTCTGTGGGGATCTTGACATACAAAACATTGTCTTCCAAGTTTTCCTGATTAATTTTGGTGGCAAACACGACAACATTCCACTGTCTGCCATCAACAGCATTACACCAAAGTCAGTTTGGAGGCTTAATGACTTGCCCACCGTGCTAACAATGGCTGGTCTAGAGCCTCCACATGAGGGCTATCTAGAGATGCGTGAGACAAGCACACTAGGAGTTCAAAGCACTCACAGAGCCCTGAAGGGCACTAGCAGAGGAGAGGGTCACACACTGAGCATCTAAAGCACAAGCTAAAAGACCAAGACTCCCTCATTCAGAAGATGGTGATGAATGGAGGCTCTGAAGTGATAGATTAAGAGAAAGATCGTTATGAAAGTGGAAGACGACATTGAGCTCATCCAATCCCATCTTCAGGCAGTTGGTGTAGACACCCCATTTTTGACCGACCTTAAGACTCAGATGTCACCGATTGAGCGCTTGGTGATGTTGCATATTGTGCTCGTTCTGAAGTTGCGGAGTATTGGCTGCGAGCCTTGCCTCCGAACTTCTGGGCTTTTTTGTACTTTACCTCGGTTTGCGAACCAGGTTCAATTTTCTCTGTTTCTCTTCCCAACGGGAGGGAGAGTTCTCGTAGATCATCTCTCAGTGGCTGTGGGCTACATTTCATAGTCGTAGGCCATTTTGCCCATTTCGAGTCGGTTCCCCTGCTGAGTCAGGCCGAGTGCCTCGGTTCGGGACCGCCTAACCACCTCCGTTTGCTCCGGTTTTTGGCATGCATCTTATTTCCTCTCTTTTGAGGGACACTGTGGTCTGAAAGACCAACTTCGTGGCCAAACACCACTCCCGGTGCCTAACAGTCGGTTTTCAGAGCCTCGAACTACGCGTTTCGGCCCCCGAACCTTCGTTTTGCATCGGTTTGCGTTCATTTTTGGCAGGGGCCTCTGTTTCATCACCAGGAAGGTCGTAGAAGGGTGGGAGGCCAGTAATTGTTTCAGCAACCAGTTATATTCCTTCGTCGCCCTCCGTCGCCCGTTTTTCTCACTCGAAAGCCAATATTGACCACCCTAGGGCCACTTTTTCAAGCTCCAAACCACATATTTGTGTTGTACACACTTGGGAGGCCACCAATATCATATGGTCGGCTAGTAATTGTGATTGACCCTTTTGAACCCCTCCTAAAAGTGGCCTTTTCTCTCTCTTGGTTCACTTTCTCCAGTTTTTTACCACATAGTTGTGTTGTACACACATGGGAGGCCACTAATATGGCATGGCCGGCCACTAATCTTCATTGACCTTTTTGACCCTTGGCCGGCCGACCATGGGGAAGGCCGGCCGGCCACCTAAGCCCAAGAAAACTGGCTGGCCATCATCCTCAGGGTTGGTATATTACAAATCTGTATTCCTTTTCCCCAGATTTTGTATCCGAGAAGGGGTTGCCATTTTGGGGGGAAACTTGAATTGTTTCCCCCCCCCCCCCATTTTTCCCTCTCTTTTTGTCTATATAAACCAGCCTCCAACTCTGGTTTTAAGGGTTGAGAAAAATTGCTTTGAAGCCTTATATACATCCATCCTCCATCTCTCTCTTCAACCTTCAAAACATCCAAGTCCCTACACCATTTCTACACCATCACCTAGCACCACACCACCACTCCATTCCAGCAGCTTGGAGGGCCTTTTCAGAGCTTAGGAGGCACCACTTCTCAAGCCAAAAAGCTGTCAAAGACTAGGCTACAAGGGTAAGCACATTTTCCCTCTTTTTTGGCCTTATTTTGTTCAATATCTTAGCCCTTTTTTCTTGCATATTTGGGCTCCGACCCTAACTAGAAATAGGTTTATTTTGATCCATTTTCCATGTTTGATTAAGGGCCTCTCACTGTTTGAGGCCTCCTTGTTGCACTTGCTTCATTACCTCTCTTGTATGCCATTCTCTTGCACATTGTTTTTGGCCTATGTATGAACTGTTTTGAGGCATGTTATAAACTGTAAAATAGCTTATTTTGAGCCCTTATTCAACATTATTGAAGGGCTCATCACTGTTTGGGGCCTCCTTTTGTTACTTGCCTTTGTATCCCTCTTTTGGCCCCATTTTTGCATGATTTGTTAGCCTCTTGTGCTTCTGTTTTTGGACTTTGGTCTGAACTGTAAATGGCCTCATTTTGACCCCCTATTCATGTTTCATTATGGGTCTTTTGCTGTTTGAAGCATCCTTTTTATACTTTGTGTTATAGCTCTCTTTTTAGCCTTATCTTGCATAGTATTTTGAGCATACTTTTACACTGTTTTGGGTTTGATCATCAACTGTAAAAGGTCATATTTTAGGTCCCTCTTCAACTTTGTTGAAGGAACTTCATCTCTTTGGGGCCAGCATGCATCACTTACTTCTTTGTCCTCCTTTAGGCCCACTTTTTGCATGAGAGTTTTGCCATACTTGTGTCTATTTTTGTGGCTTGTGGTAAACTGTAAAATACCATATTTTTGGTTCCTCTTCGACATTTCAGAATGGCCCTTCTCTGTTTGGGGGCATCAGCTGTCACTTGCTTCATTATCTTGCTTTCGGGGCCATTTTTGCATACTAGTTTAGCCCCATTTGCGTTCGTTGTTTGGCCTTGCTTAGAACTGTAAATATGATTATTTTTGGGCTGTATTGACTCTGTATTCACACTCCATGTTCGAATAATGCATGCATTGCATAGTCATAGGTCATTTCGTATGCCTAATTTCACGTTTCGGGATTCATTTCATGCATTGGGTGTCATTTTGCCATCTTTCGGGGCTGTTTTGCATCACTTATTGCCTCTGAAATTTGCGTGCTAATATGCCATATTCCATGTTTTTCCATGTCTTGTTAGAGTGGCATTTCGTGCCTTAGGGTCGGTCCTCGGTTTGCGTGCACGTGCGCACACATCTCGAGTGTCTCATTTTCATCTAATGGCCTCTTATGTGAGTGTAACTGAGGTCCACTTGTGTTATTGTAAGTCCATATTGCATTGTGTATGCCATTTCATTCCATAGCATTGTGTATGCTAGGTTGTATGTTAGTGCATTGTGTATGCCATGTTATCTCGTGCATCGTGTATGCCATTTCATAGCATGCTGCATGTTAGGATGTATCTTAGTTGCATTTCATGCATGTCATGCATATTACATTGTGTTCGGGATAGGGGTTAGCAGCCGAACACGAAACGAGGGCGTTCGTGACGGTCAATTGTCTCAGCCATCGATACTCCAGATTATCCATAATGGAGTTAGGTTTTAGTTGAGTTTTCATGTGCATTCATTCTATATTGAGTTGTGCAATTCGATTCCTCGGCCATCATGCATCGAGATGCGTGATTGGTGGCACGAGGATCGAGGCATGCATACATTTGTAAAAATACATTGCCATGCCCCTTTCCTGCTCTCTGTTGCAACAAATCAAGAATCAGCAATCTTCTGAGGCTTGGCGCGCTTTCCAAAAACCATTGCCAAACAGATGCTAATTGGGGCATCGCAGTGAATTTCTGCACAGGGCAACCCGGACATGCATCATTCATCATCTGGAGAAGAGTCAAGACGGTCCCTAGCTTGCATGCTAGTTTACAGCTTTCCTAGTTTAATTTGTTAATTAATTAGGAATTTGTACATATTTTGGACTGTATTATTTATTTGGACTGTACTATTCGGGACTGTATATTATTCTTTTGGACCCTCTGCGCGAGGGCAATGTTGTAATAAGTGTGCGTGAGTGTGATGTATGCCTTCCAACCCCACGTCTTTCTTCCTTTTTATTTACCAGCTTATGATGGTTAGATTAGGGCATGTTTCAATTAGCATACAGTATGATAGCATGTTTGCATTCATTCATCTGTCTTGCATGCACCGGGCTCGGCGCATCATACTAACTGCATTTGTATTTCAATTCTAAGTTGAATACATGTTAGCTGTTGCATCTCATATGCCATGTTTAGAATAGCCGAGCCTGCTATAGTTGCATTTTTGCATGTGTTGCATTAGGAATTTCTGTATAGTTAGAATCATGCATGGATTTCTAATCGGTTTCTGTTTTGGCTTGGAGTACTCGGTGAGTTTTATGCTTTAGCATCCTTGCATGCGTGTGAGTGACTGCCATGAATAGCATGCTTACCATGAGGCTAACTGCTTATGTGATATAACTGTCTTGGATGCCTGTGAGTGAAGGTTAAGTTGTTTAGATTGGAACGAATCATCAACTGTTTGTTTTAAGCCCACTAGATAGTGGCAAAAACATGTTTTCTAAGCCCACCCGAGAGTGGCAAATCCACGTCTTGGCCTACCTGCGAGTAGCACCATTAAACCATTTTCAAACAAACAAACATGAAATGTTTTGTTCCAATTCAGGCGACCCAGTCTATACTTGTATGATGTGCGCATCACGTAGTAAATCTAGGCTAATCACCGAAATAAGAGCACACAAAATTTTCAAAACTAGATATCATGGTTAGTAGAGGCCGATCTTTGATCGGGCGAGCGGGGGTGCCCACGAAGTGACCTTCTGCAATCGTACCCAAGTTCCCGAGCCGAGGCAACTTCGGTGATGACGGACACGTGGCCTTAGGCAACGAGTCAGGGTTTCCTAAATTTCCCAAAATAAAATATTTAGGTGGCGACTCTATATCTGGCAAAGCAGTCCATGTTTGGCACTTCTTTTCTAAAAATCTATTTTCTCAAAACGATTTGCCGAATTTGGACTCTTTGGTTCAAGATTAAGAACCGTGACACAAATCGAGTCCGAGCTGTAGCGAGGTCCCCCGCGGGCTTGTTACAACTGGTTTCGATCACAAACTTTTCTAACGTTTGAAGAATTTCTATAAGAAATTTCTTGTGTTTTATTTTATTATTTATTTGCATTAAACTGATTTTTCAAAAATATTTTCCTACACTAACTGATTGTGCCAGATTTTTATCCTTTGTTTAATATGATGCTATAATCTTTGCTCAAAAAAATAAATAAATAAATAAAAACAAACATCCCAAAAATAAAAATGTATTGCATTTTGACAATATATTACCGTCCAATAATTTTTCACCATCTACCCTTTCATGTACATGAGGTACCTAAAATGTGGAGGCTGACTCGCAGAACCAGTCCTAGGCTAAAGCTATTGAAACTTGTACCTTAGGTCCCGAAAAATTGACCCAAAATAGGGTTCCAAATTTAGTAGTGTCTTATAGTGTATGCTACAAAATTTAAATAGGCCTAATTTATTTTTGTTGATTAAGGGCCAATCTAAAGGGCCCAAATATTGGGCTCAAATTTCTTTTTTTTGGGGGGGGGGGGGGATTTTATTAGTGTGATTTGGTCCAATTAAAATTAAAACATATACAAACAAATGTTGTTTTGGCTCAATTTTTGATGTTCTTTAATATTTATAATAATTTCCTCATATTTTAATATATGAAAGTAAATTTTAATTTATAATTTTAATGATTATATGTGCAAGTAAACTTAAATTAAGAAACTTGTTGGTACTTATCATTTTATGCATAAATTTTTTATTAAAAAAAATATATGTAATAGGGCTCCATTTTCATAGTTTGTCTTAAATCTTATAAATCTTATGGCCGAACCTGTCCACATGTAAGATTTATTGTTAGTGACACTAAGTCATTAGTTTCACCGTTATACTCAATTTTTATTTGAAGAAAATGACCAAAAGAATGGAAAATCAGCTGTGTACATGACAAAGTAACTGACCAATTTTCAATGGATGCACAACGTTTTATTTACGTAGAAGGAATACACAACCAAACAATAATGTACAGTACCTAGTAATCATACAACAGGGTACCCCTGGTATGCTAGCCAGGGGTTTCACCCTAGATCTTATTTCTTTGTCCATGCCAAATGCCATATTAGCATTCAATCAAATTAACCAAATTTGCAATGGAGATCCTCTATAAAACACAGACTCTCCATCACACACCACCTCAATCAAAGTCAAACTCGCCAAAAATATCTCCCATAAATCACTCATTTTTTTTTTTTTTTTTTTTGCCAAAAAATATTGTAGATTAAACTTCCAAACTTTCAATGAAAAACAACGGAACCGAAGATGATCACGGAGACGTGGATTCAAGGCTATTAGCCCTGCAGTATCTTAGCTCCAAAGAGACCTGTCTTTCGATCTGAAGTTGCCGATAAAAGTTAGCTATGAACATTTCAGCTCTCTTATCAATATCATCCTCCGAGGGACAACTGCTCGTTCTTGAAATTCCACCTCCTCTTCCTCCTCCTCCACGTGAAGACCCCGGTGAATCGTAATAAGTGTTTAGATCATCAGCGCAATCCCTCAAGCCTGGCCGATCATTGAAACTGTGGCTTAGCCTACGGTGGTTGCTTGATGAAGCACCGATTGTCGAAGCAATACGCCAACGATTGATATTGAAGTTCAGAAGGAAACTTATTTTCTTCACTGCCCTCCTAAGGCGGCCTAGCAATAACCAGCTGTTGATACCCATATATGTTTGAGACTTCAAAAAATTGAGAAATGAACCTTGGATTTAAATTGAAAAAATGTTGTGTATGTATGTGTATATATAGGGGAGAGGGAGAGAGAGAGAGTTGCAAATAGGTTATATTGTGGGATGACTGAGTCGCTTGGAAAATAAGCAACGTGTATGATGACATTGATAGCAGCACGGCATAGCGTAAAATGTGTATAAAAGACAACTCTTATTAGTTGATTTTTTGTTCGGTCAATTTTTATCAGTAGTTCATTGAAACTTCTAAGAAAAAGTGCATTTCATTTAGCTATAGTAGGCAAATTCTTTAATGTCAAACGAGGCACACTTTTTTTTAGTTGCATTTATGCTTCATTTGTTCTACTGTTACACCATAATTTTTTTTTTTTTTTTTGGTTGCATTAATAATAAGTAAACATATAAAAATTTTAGTTAATAATTGCATATTATTAATGTGACAACAATCTAAAATAGTTTTTTTTAAAAAAATTAAAATTATTATTAAAAAATTAACTATTTTCTTTATTTTTTAATACATTTTTTTATAAAATATTAAAAATTAATTAAGATAATTATTTTTCAAAACAACCCTTAAAAGGCTGATTTTTTCTTGTAATATGTCATGAACACAGCTGGATCATGAAGCTTAAACCATAGTTTTTCCAGCATATATTTTTGACCTTTGTGACATCACTCTCTAGAAACAGTATCCAATTGTGTGAAGTAACGAGTTGATGGGTTTGGGTGCACCAGTATTTAATTCCTAAAAACCTTTTTGACCATATCAAACTGCCCACTAGCCCTTTTCATTGACTGTTTAAGAACAGTTCGCCACGTGATCAAATAGCATAGTTTTTTTTTTTTTTTTCTTTTATTGGCAAAAAAAAAACTTTATTGATGGAAAAAGAAAAATTACATTAATAAAGAGAAACTTAGAGTTAAAACAAGTTCCAACCTCCTAGTTGGTGAGAAACCAACGAGCCGACAAAACAGAGGAAAAAGAAAACAAGAAAACCGTAATGCATAATCGATCAGTCCTCGCACCAACCCATTTTAGGCACCAAAGTAACAGATAGAGAGCAGATTTGCCTTGACCAACATTGCCATGAATTTCAACAAATTTCAAACCGCCCACCAAAATTTTAAACCAACACAAAGAAGAATCGAAAGCAGATACACCAAGCCAGATCGATCAGATACACCAGAAATTTCTTCAAAGAAGAAATTTCACCAAAATTATAAACCAACACAAAGAAGAACCCTTCAAATTAAACCACCCACCAAAACTTTAAACCAAACACAGCAGCTCAGATCAGCAAACCAGACATGACCAAACACAAGAAGGCTCAAATGCATGAGCCTTGAGCATAATAGGCACTACAGAACAACACATCGAAAGATCATCCTCTACATCGGTTAGACCAGAGCGTAATCACCCAAAATAGCAAAGACAGGTTAAACCCTCAAGGCATGAGGCAGAATTTCACATTTTGCAAATTAAACACCAGATCATCAACTGAATAACAAAAGGAAAGACTAGAGGCTCTAAACCACATAGCAACCCGTGTTTTGATAAGATCACACAACTTTCCAAAATCCAACTGTGACTCGTTAAAGATAATTTCATTCCTTTGCTTCCATAACGACCAAAACATCGCCAAGGGATTATCTTCCAGATTACCCTCAATCTGCTTTTGCATCTGAACCTAGTCCACCATTGAATAAGACCCACCACTGACCCCGGCTGTACCCAAGATACACCCCACCATCCAATAATATTAGACCAAACTCTCCAACTAAATGAACAACACATCAGTACATGAGATACAGTTTCCCTTTCATTTCTGCAGAATACACAATTAACATCAGAGTTGGCGCTTAGGATTCCAATTCTTTGCAAATATGTAGAAGTCTTGATCCTCCCTTTCCATGCTAGCCAAGCAAGAAATTGCACTTTCGGAGGTGCAGCATTCTTCCAAATGAGCTCCACCACTTTTGTAGGCATGGTAGATGTTAACTCACTCCACTTGTAGGCGCACTAAACAAGAATATTCCAGATCTGTCCGCAGCCCAAGACAACCCATCTACCACCCCATACCTGAGCTCTGGAGCAGTTTGTAGCAACTCCTTCATCTTCCTCAATTCTTCAACTTCCCATTGAAACAATGCTCTTCTGAAAGACAAGTCCCACTCTCCACTACCATTACTCCTACTCGTAATCACTGCCATTGATACACCTTGCTGCATAGACACAAAATATAATCTAGGAAATAAATTCTTTAAACAGTCACCACCAACCCATGGATCTAGCCAAAAACTTATGAGCCTCCCATCCCCAATAGTGATCTTTGAATTGGCCTTAAATACCTCCAGCAGCTGTGGACACTTAAAAGCAACCTTCAAAATGTCCCTCTATACCATAGAATATCTGGAATTTGTATCTTGAGCTGGCCACCTAAACCCACCATTTTGGGGGTACTTGCTGATAATCACTTGTTTTCAAATAGAATCAGATTCACTCCCAAACCTCCACCACCATTTGAGAAGAAGACATTCATTCATGATTCTCACCTTTCTAATACCCAGACCCCCGTTACTTTTGCTTTGAGTAATTTCTTCCCATTTTACCATGTGAATTTTCCTTCTAAGTTCATCACCCCCCAAACTGGACCAATTCTATCAATCTCTTTGGCTACCCCTTCAGGCATTCTAAACAAAGATAAGTAAAACACTGGTAGAGAAGATAGCACAGACTTGATCATTGTCAACCGACCAGCGAAGGAAAGAAGCCTATGCTTCCAAGAAGCAAGCTTTGATTTGAAGTTATCAATGACAGGTTGCCAAGACCTTCTCCTCCTTGGATTAGCCCCCAATGGCATCCCTAAATACTTCAAAGGTAGTCTATGATGCAGGCAATTCAGTATGGCAGCAAATTCTTTGGTAAGGTCTTCATTAATACCAACACCACACACTACACTCTTGTGATAATTTATCTTCAACCCAGACAAGATTTCAAAACATCTCAATATTCTTTTGATATTAAGCACCTCCTCCCTCCTTGCCTCACAAAACAAGATTGTGTCATCAACAAATTGTAGGTGAGTAATAGTAAGATCATTTGAACCAACTGATGCACCCTTGATCAATCCAGCCTGGACAGCTCTATGCAACAGAATATTAAGACCCTCAGCTACAATGTTAAAAAGAAAAGGAGATAAAGGATCACCTTGTCTGAGTCCCCTTTGAGGACTAAACTCAGTTGTAGGTGATCCATTCACCAGAATAGAGATTTTGGCAGTTGAGACACATTCCTTCATCCATTTGATCCATTTTGCACCAAAACCAAAATTTGATAACATGGAGAAGAGGAACCCCCAATTTATTGAGTCATGTGCTTTCTCTAAATCAAGCTTTAAGACAAGGCCTTTCTTTTGCTTCTTCTTCCAATCATCAACAATCTCATTAGCAATCAGGATACCATCAAGAATACTTCTACCCCCTATAAAAGCTGATTGAGACTCACTAATGATCCTTGGTAAAACAGCTTTGAGTCTACTAGATAACACTTTGGAAAGCACTTTGTATAATGATCCAATAAGACTGATCGGCCTAAAATCACTGAGAGATGAAGGATTTTCATTCTTTGGAAGCAAGGCTACAAAGGAGCTATTAATACCATAGACCAACTTTGAGTTGGTATGAAACTCACACATGAACTGCATCACATCCCCTTTAATTATTTGCCAACACTTCTGGAGCATCAAAAGGTTAAATCCATCTGGGCCAGGGGTGTTATTCCCATCACAACTCTTAAGAGCTGCCACAATTTCAGATTTTGTGAACTCAGCTTCCAAAGCAACACGCTCCTCTTCTTCCCCAATAGACTTAAAAGGACCATATAAACTTGGCCTATTAAACCATGATTCTGAAAACTGCCTCTGAAAGTGATTGAACACTTCTATTCTAATTTCCTTAGGATCTTCAGTCAAGACCCCATTAACCTCAATTGAGCATAGTGCATTCCTATTCCTTCTCGTGGAGGCCATGACATGGAAAAATTTAGTATTTCTATCTCCTTTTAGTAACCAGTTACCTCTAGACTTTTGCAACCAAACCCATTCAACCATTTTACTCAAATTCCATGCTTCACCTTTTAACTCCCTAAGTTTAGATCTCTCTGCCTCAGTAAGTAATCTTTGTTCAGCTACCAAATCCAAGACATGTATCTCCTCCTCTATTTGCTTGAGTTTTAAATCCACCTTACCAAACACCTCCAGGTTCCATCTTTTCAATGCTGCTTTAAGTAATCTCAGTTTCTGTAAGCATTTGAATCCAGCCCAACCATTAACATGAGATTCAGCCCAAACTTTCTGCACAAAATTCTTAAACTTCGGATGAAGACACCAGGCATTTAGAGACCTAAAAGGCTTTGGACCCCAATCTCTTTCATCTTCCATCATTAAAATAGGACAATGATTCGAGAGCCTTCTTGGTAATCCCCACAGTTTAAAATTAAATTTTTGCAACCAATCTGGATTGAGTAAAAATCTGTCCAGCCTGCTCCATTTGGCACCATTCTGAGAGTTGCACCAAGTAAACTTTCTCCCCAACATTGGTAAGTCGCACACTTCCAGGTTATCAATTTGCTCGTTAAAATCCTTCATACCACTACACCTTTGGGAGCAACCTACCCTCACAGAATATGTCCTAATCTCATTAAAATCACCCCCCAAGCACCAAGGGTTAATATAATTTCTCTTTAAATTCTTCAAAGTTTCCCATAATCCCTTCCTCTTAGCACCATCGATCGGGCCATAAACATTCACAATAACACAGGCTAGACTAGTGAAAAGTGTGTCAGACAAAATGATAAAATACCTGTTACAACAGCAGTCCAGAAGTTGAAAAACTTGTGGATTCCAGACACACAATAGTCCACCAGCTGCACCCTCTGAGTCCACAGCTATATAATCCATTTGTTTCCCAGGCCAACAAGATCTGACAAATTCCTCAGTTATAGCAGGTCTCTTTGTTTCCTGAAACAGTGCCACATCCACCTTTCTTTCGAATAGAAGTTTTTTGATTTTTCTCCTTTTCATGGACTTGCCTAGTCCTCTAACGTTCCAAGATAAGACCTTCATTAAAACAGATTTGCACACCAAAAACTCCACGGCAGAAACATATTCTTCTGCCTTACTGCCCCTTTTACCCAGCACCTCCTTATCCTTAACTTCCAGTTCCATCAATTTACTAATTACTTCCTCATCCTTACCTTTACATTTCAGCCCAAGCAACTTCCCTATCTTTAGATATGCTTCTGCCTCATTAAGAAGCAACTGACTAGAAACCGATTTGCTTGCCATGGACAATGAAATAGCTGCAACTGCCGACCGAAAAATAGCCCCTTCCTAAAATTCAACACTGAACCAACCCCTATTTGTATGTTTCCTTTTGTCTTCCTCTGGTATTTCACCATCCCTTTACCTTTCTCTTTTATGGTATTCTTCCTTGTTTGATCTGCCACTACCATAGAACATGTTGCTACACCGTAGGACTCCTTTACCACACTATCATGGGCTTCTTTACCTTTGCTATTTTGGACTTCATCCTCCTCTATTAGCTGATCTTTTGGATCACTTACCTCTGAATATCTATGGCCCAGGATGTTACCACACTGTAAGACATGGGCCTTACTTAATAACACCTCTAAGTTAAGCCCAGGTGCATCTTTTTCTGGCCTACTAAGACTCTTCATAAAGCCTGGTGTAACAACATCATCTACTACAATCTGGTTTCCTTCAATTTGAATTTGAATGAGAGTTGGCCCTGATTTGACTATCAGACATCCGCATGCTTCACCTCCACCTCCAGGTTGCTTCGGCAAACAGTCCAGCTGACCTATCGACATGATGGGATCCTCAACCCTAGATATACTTAGCTCCCTCAGTTGTCCATCAGTGGCCGTATGATCATCATTTCCTACCCTTAGCCCCTTTGCCCCCACATCATCTGTGTTGTCCAGCTCACCACCACTGTGGCCCTCCACATCAGCTACATCTTCACCCTCCTTGCTCCCTACAACGAATCTCTGCTCTTGATTCTGTTCCTCACCATTTGAATTTGAATTTTCCGTTTGGGGCTATTCACTAAAACATTTACATTGCTTGTATATCACTTCTGAAATTACCACCTGTTCTTCACAAACCTTGACGGAAGAATCGATTCCCTTACATCGCAGAGTAATTGTTGTGTTTATGGACTCCATACACTTAGTAGCAATCCTTACCTTACCACTGTGGAAAGACGTCATTCTGGATGTATCCTCATCAATGCCTATTACTTCCCCCCATGCTCTTCCAATGCTACTAAACGTTTTGCTACTCCAGAGATTCAGAGGAACACCATAACAAGTGAGCCATACAGATCTTTCTTGATCAAGGATCATCCCCTGCTGCCATACCTTGACCGATTCGCACCATGACTGAATCCACCCCTCCATTGATTTGAGCTTCTCTTTCAAGGAACCCGCTGATTCAAACGTTAGCACAATATCTCTTCCCCCTTCATCTCTAACGTAAACATTACACATTCCTCTGTTCTTCAATTCCTCTTTGAACTCCTCCGCAAGTATATGAGATTTCAATCGAACAATCGCACTTTCATACAACCATCCATTACCCTCCTCATAAGCTTGGATACTAATGTTTTGTATTTGAAGCCAGCCCTGAACCAGTCAATATTTGAGCATAAGACTTACCCTTTTGTACCGTATTTGTAACTCTGCTGGTTGTGGCAAAATCCCTTCTTTGTAACGTATTTGTAACTCTGCTGGTTGTGGCAAAAACCCTTCTACCAACTGATGTAATTACTGGTTTCTGGTTGTCCTCATTTCCTTGAACAAAATCTGCTATCTTCACTTTCAGAGCTCTGTTATCGCACCAAATACCATGAGCTTTTTGTACCGCCATGTTCACTGCCACTGGACAAGCGTATCGGACAAACCCAAATCTTGATCTAGTCAACTTTCTCCTTTTGTTAGGGATGAATACATCCTTCACTATCCCAAAGTTGGTGAATATGTTATACAACCCTTTTGGGTCCATAGATTCTGGGAGATTATCCACAAAAATCGTATGAATCTCATTACCCAAATCTGAATTCCTACCTCCCTTACCACCATGCTTACGCAGAACCGGTTTCTACTCTCTATCTTGTATGCGTGTATCTTCCATACCTTGAATCTCTGAACTTTTTATCAAATAGCATAGTTAAGAGATGTTATTTGGTGATGCTTGGCACGGCCACGTAATGTCCTAGTATATATTGTGATTAGTAAAATATAAGAAAATATAATGACTTATGATTAATTAAGGACATAGTCATGTGACGCCCTTGGACCAAATAATAATTTCTCTAGTTAAGCTATCAGCAAGTTGAATAGTTTGCTTGGCATCGAAGTTTTGGCAAAGGTGTCCAATTGACTACTGTTTTCTTTTGAAGAGGTACATTTTCATGAGCCTATGTCTTTTTCTAGACAACACTATAAATTTAAAAATATAAATTTAGAATTTATTTATGCAAAAAATCGGTGATTTATATTTATTTTACTGATAAATTTCATATTTTATCAATTTAATTTCTACCAAATATTTATTATTAACAAATTATGAGTTAATAAGGAGGGTTTGGTTATGGTGTGCAACTTACACCTTACACTTACACCTTATACTTACACCTTTTGTGAAAAATTAAACCTTACACTTACACCTTTTTTGAGGTTGCACACCATATGCAACCCACTTACACCTTACACCTTACACCTTACACTTACACTTACACCTTACACTTACACCTTATACTTATACTTACACCTTACACTTACACTTTTTGTGTAAGTGACACATGGTGTGCAATTGCACACTTAAGAAAAATCCTAATAAGGATGGTGGTTTCATGGCATTTTCTATCCCTAAATCCGCGTTGGTAAGCAGATCATCGGAATTTAAACCACGTAACAGGTGGGACACGGTTGGCCAATGGACTAGGTAAACAATTGCCTCATGAGCATTATTATGTACATAAATAGAATTTCATCGTAAAACTATATTTAAAAAATTTATAATAAATTATAAATATAGTTTTTAAGATTTATTTAAAATATGATTTTAAAAATTACATTCCGTCTTTTAAAATTTCTAATTTTTTAACAAATGGTCATATTTATTAATAATTCATCAAGTCAATTAATAGTTTTTAATGATATCAGAAATTTATTTCAATTAATAATTCAGGTAATTTTGTCATTGTATAGAAAATCAGTTAGGAATTTTATTTTTTCAGTTAATTCTGTTAAATAAAAAATTCTAACGATGAGATATTTGTAATTTTTTCAAATTATTGGAGGCAATCCGTATTTTAAATAAATTTCAAAAGACGTATTTGTAATTTAGCTATGTAGTTTAAATTTATTATAAATGTAAACCTTACAAAATATGAATTGAATCTAGACCATATAATTTTTTTTTTTTTTTTGTGCACTAATTCTATACACATTTTTATTGTTGTTTGATTAGGACTTGGGAAATAAGAATAGGAAAAATTATATGAGAACTGTAAATAAGTGGACACGATTTTAAATAAGGGTTGGGCTTCTTCAAATATTTACAGGTTTTGTTTTAATGATTTAAATCGTTTATTTAGTATAATTTTTTGTATATAATAATCATATAAAAAATTAGATTGATTTGATAATCATAACATTTTTATTTTATTTTATTTATCTCCAAAAAAAATTAATGATTTACTTTTAAAAACATATTTGTCCTCCAATTTTAACTTTTTGACTAAAACAAACGAACCTAACCACTAACCAACAGTGTGTGGTAATTAGTAGAAGTGTCACTTATCAAAATTAGATCCAAAAATCATTTTCTTTGTTCAATGGGAAAAATTTTGGGCAAAATCGATTTTAACACTTGTGGTATAGAACCCAAGTACATTCTTTACCTCCTGTCTTATCTCCATATGATTTTGAAGTAAAAAAAGGAAAATGTTTTGTGGCACTAAATTGGGGGCACTAATGCTCCTAATTTTCATTTCAGGTAACTGTTTTGTTTTTTTTTTCTTTTTTTTTTTTTTTTGCCTTATATGAAAATTAGGGGCATTAGTGCCCCCAATTTAGTGCCACAAATCAAAACCCAATTATATATATATATATAACAAAAGTCTTTCATAAGAGATTTTAAAATTTTGGCACGTGATTCTTTGAGAATTTGCCGCATGTAATCTCTCTTTATGTGTTGGAAAATTCCATTTTCACGCACCAAGTTTTCTTACTCTACACATTTAATGAATTTTTTCGTAATCACAATTTTATCCTTTAATAAAATTACTATCTCACTCACCACCATCTCACCCACACATCTCACAATTTCTCTATAATTTTACTGGATCTCACTCCCAACAACTTACCCATTGCCAACAAAGTCAAAGCGAAAGGCACTAATTCCTGCTTTCCCTAGAACAACAGCAAGAATTACCATAGGAATGCAATCCTGAAAATCATGACAAAGGAAAATCATCAAAAATAAAAATAAAACACCACCACCAACAGTTGCTATTCATATTATCTGCCAAATCTAAACACAGCTCCAATTACAATTACCAACCTTTGAGGATCTAAATCCATGGCATAAGATTATAAGTAATTTAGAACCTATTTCATGCAATATCCCCACAAGCTTGTCCCCATAGTTGCTCTGTATTATAACTCGTTGTTGTTGAATCACTGTCAAGACGTAGCAAAAAAAGAAATGATGCAATGCTTAAATCAAAGAGATTACTATGATCAAAATGTTGTGAAGATTCCCGAAGAAAACAGCATCTGATATACAAATATGAACAAACTGCAAGGCATGTAGAGAGTGAATCCAAAAGGGTTGGATCATTTTAAACAGCTGAATCAAGCAAAAACTACTCTGAATCTCGTAAAGTAATACATTATTGCTATACAATCCAACTAAACAAAGCATTAAACTCCTCTATCCTAAACAAATCTTTTTTCACTATTTAGCTCTATCAAGAGCTCAAACCTTGGTTAGGTCACACACAGTCATATCTTTTTTCAATCTTCCTCTTATTCTCAATGCTATTCTCTAAATGGTCTCACAACTCAAGTGCTAGTGCACTCAAACCTCTTCCTGTTACCAAAGCTAAGATTATCAAAAATCTTGAATTAAGCTTAATCGGCCCATTAAGTATCGCAATCCTTATTTCACTTGACATTTCCCGTCATAATATCGTATATGAAATATCACACCTATTCAAGAAATCAACTATCATAAGAGAGGATGTGTGTAGAGAAGGTGAGGGTATATTTGAAATATGAAGTATGTGGACTAAGATAAAGAAATAAAAATCAAATTACTAAATGTGTGGATTGAGAAAAGATGTACACAGAGATAATTTGGTGTGTGGAAATAGAATTTCCCAGGCTTTTTGGCTAAAATAGCCACAAAAGGACAAAATAAACTTTTTAATCTAATAAGACAAAATATCACATTCAAATCATAATTATTTTATTTTTTCTCTTACAAAAGTTAAAAAAATCTAAAATCTAAAAACCAACCCACATCCCAGACAAACCTTATGCTTATTTATTTTCACCATTATACATCTTCTCATCTCTTCTCTCTCTCTCTTTTTCATAAGGTCATTGTCTTTTTTCTTTTTCTTTTTTATTTGAATGAGAGAGCTCCCTCTTCCTTTGAAATTTTTTTTTTTTTTTTATCATAATATATCATACATCATATAGTGTGTCCTTTTATTTTTCCTAATACTTAAAGTCTTCTCTTATTTTACCATTTTTAATGTTCTTTTGTTTTCTTTTTATTTTGAAACTTGTCAACTCTCCTTGCCCTCTCCCCTTTTCTTTTCTTTTTTATTTTTATTTTTATGAACTATAGTTCTTCTAAAATAGTTGTTTTATGTGTGTTTTTATTTATTTATTATTATTTGCTAAAGACCTTATTAATTGATGGGTTAGGGTTTGTGATTTTTTTTTTATTTATTAATTTATGTCTTGTTTTATGCTTCTTGCCAACATGAAAGTATTGTTTTGAATTGTCCAAAATGAATTCTTAGACTACATAAATATATCTTGTGATTTTTTTCCTATCTATACTATATATATAACCAAATGTAATTGTTAGGTCAAAAGACTTCAAAATTTGAAATATTATAATTTGATTTGTATTTAACAAAATGTGATGTGAAATATCTTTAGCTCCTTATCTCTATCCCAAAGTTAAATTTGAATTTAAATACTAAACCTCAAAAACACATTATCCTTAAATTAAAGTTTTCATACAAATTTGAACATCCACCAACAAAACCCAATATTAGAAACAAACCTCAACAACATCTATTTGTTTTTTTATTTTTATTTTTTATATATAACCAAATGTAGTTGTTATGTCAAAAGATTCCAAAACTTCAATCCTAAATTTTCATAATCTTGGAAAAATAAAATAAATATGTAGCACCTCTCTTTACCCATCTTCTCACTATTCAAGTCTTCTCACTCCTTCTCGCAATTGTTATCTAAAAAAAATATTTTAAAAAATCAAATAATATCTTTCATGGGAGTTGTGGATATAGATATGTATATAGAACCCCACATGTTTATCACTGTATCACGTAAATTTGAATAATAATAATAAAAAAAAAGAACTCACAACTCTCACAACTCTTATTCTCACTTATCATATATATATATATATATAATAAAATAAAAATGTTAGCATTTATCTGATTCACATTTGCTTTTAAAAAATAAAATAATTTGTGTGGTAGCCGAATAATTGGCAAAGATAAAGGAGGTATATTTCAGAAGCTTGACGCTAGCCGGCAGATATCCCGCAAGGATAAGGGGCCGAATAGGATAAATAGGCCGAATAGGGGAGGATCCCTAGAGCCGAATAGTGGAAAAGATAATGATTGAAAAAGTAGGCCTTGGCCCCGATGATCAGAAGAAACGAGTATAAATATAATGCCAATGGACTAGAAAAGGTATGCAAGAATCACTTCTAAAAACTTAGTGAACAAGCTTTCTTGAGTAGAGGAACTGACTTGTCCGTAGGAGTGCTAATTCCGGCACCCCCGACCGGAGTATTTGTATCTTTGCAGGTGACTAGCTGAGGATCATTGGCGTCTTCCAGGATCTGAAGAGTATTTCCAATCCACTTTCCCCATAATTGGCGCCGTCTGTGGGAATACTCAAATACATCCATGGAAGGCGGGACCGAAGGTCCTCCCTTAGCCCCCGACGAGATCACACAAATGAGACGACCTCACCCCTAATATGCTCGGAAAAGAAACTATCGCGGCACGACGCGTCTTGAACTTCGATTCGCCAACAACTTCAGCACAAGAAACAATGCAGGCTATCATGGAACAAGCAAAGCAGAACGAACAAAGGCTCGAGAACATGATCGCTGAGAACGAACGACTCCGTCAAGAGTTGGCCCTGGAGGTAGCAAAATCTAGAGAGGCCATGGGCCAGGAACCAGAGCGACCTCCGAGGGCAAACGGGCAAAGACCTCGGGCTCGACCAAAGGATACCGATAGTAACTCCAACTCATTATCCACGGAGCTCGACGCAAAGGGACGATCTGAAACCTCCAGCTCCTCCGAAAAGGATCTGCGAACAAGGATCAAGCACAGGAGAAGCAGCTCAAACGAGGAAGACCAGCACGATCCTTTCGTTCGACGGGTCGCAAGGGCGTCCCTGCCCAAGAAATTCAAAGCTCCGTCATTCACTCTTTACGACGGAAAATCAGACCCCACTGATCATATCCGTCATTATAAATAGGCCATGATGCTGCACGCAGACAATGAAGCCCTCATGTGCCGAATATTCCCTAGCAGCCTAGGTCCACTAGCCGTCAGGTGGTATTACAAGTTGGAGCCAACTTCGATTAAAAGCTTCTGCCAACTGCAGAAATCCTTCAGGGCCAGGTTCATCACCAACGAGGTAACCGAACAGCCGACTCTCCGGGCTATGCAGATCCCCGAGAGACGCCAGAGCGTATTTCGCGACGATATTGGGAGTGCTTCAACCTTGTTGACGACGCTTGCAACGACTCCATGGCCATCACCGCCTTCAAAATGGGCTTACATCCTGACAGTGCTCTGCGCAGTTCCCTGACCAGAAGGCCCCCCAAAACAGTCTGGGCGTTGATGAAGAAAGTTGAAGAATATTGTAAAGTCGAAGATGATGCCCTGAGGATAAAAGCCGGACAAATCTCCAGCAAAACGGCCCTCCCCGAAATTGCTCGACCAATAAGCTCCGTGCCGCCACCGAGCCCTGAGCCCCGGCAACGAACCAAGCGAGACAAAAGGCGGGACTCCCGCCGATCAAGCGATCAGTGCTCCCACCGAACGAACGAACAACTACAAGTCGACAGCAGACGCTCAAGGCGAACCGACAAGAAGTATACGGAGTTGACAGAGCCGATCGCGGCAATAATGACCAAAGTCCAGCACCTTCCATTTTTCAAGTGGCCGTCGAAGATGGTGGGGCCTCCCGACACACGGAGGAGGGACAGACGATGCGAATACCACAAAGATCACGGCCACGAAACCGAGAGCTGTTATGCGCTAAAGGATCATCTGGAGGAACTGGTGCAAGATGGTCGACTGCAGCAATACGTGAGCAAGGGAAGGCCAACCAAAGCATTAGCCTTGAGACAGGATTCACATCTGCTTGGTGTGATCCACATAATCTACGGCCCACAAGATCCCCGACCGTGCATACGATTCAATCGCACCCAATTTCCCAAAACATAACATGTCAACCGGCAGCCCAGAGAAGTCAGGCAATTAAGTTCGATGACTCAGACCTCGTCCGGAACAAAGGGCCACCACGTCGATCCTTTGGTCGTCAAATTACGCGTCTGACGGTTCGAGTTGAACGCATTCTCATAGACCCGTGAAGCACTTCGAAATCTTGTACTACGTAACTTCATTGAACTCGGCCTCAACGAGTCGGACCTATCACCGTCGTCACCATCGCTCGGCTTCAACACAAATCCGAATACCGTTAGAGGATCGTGCTACTGCTCGAGCGGGCTCAAAAACGGTTGACGTGGAATTCTTGGTTGTGAAGCTTCCATCGCCGTATAATGCTATCATGGGGTGCCCCTGGTTGTATGTCATGAAGGTTGTCCCAAGCACCTACCATCAGCTTATGTGCTTCCCAACAGACCGTGGCATTGAAGAGATCCGTGGCTCACCGCAATCCGCGCGAACGTAGACTTTATGAAGATCCATTTACGGACCTGACTTGTGGGATCTGATGCTTGTACTGGTACCACGTTTTAATGAAAATCGATTTTCTTTGGCAAACTCTCCTTCAAGCCTCTTGGGGCCAAATAAGCCTCCGGATTCGGAGCGCCCTTCGTGGATGTCACGATTGGCCAAAATAAGTCTCCGGATTCGAAGCCCCCTTTTGGTGCAGGTCACCTTAGGGCCGAATAAGTCTCCGGATTCGGAGCGCCCTTCGTGGATGTCACGATTGGCCAAAATAAGCCTCCGGATTCGGAGCGCCCTTCGTAGATGTCACGATTGGCCAAAATAAGTCTCCGGATTCGGAGCCCCCTTTTGGTGCAGGTCACCTTAGGGCCGAATAAGTCTCCGGATTCGGAGCGCCCTTCGTGGATGTCACGATTGGCCAAAATAAGTCTCCGGATTCGGAGCGCCCTTTGGTGCACGACACCTTAGGGCCGAATAGGTCTCCGGATTCGGAGCGCCCTTCGTGGATATCACGATTGGCCAAATTAAGCCTCCGGATTCGGAGCGCCCTTTGGTGCACGACACCTTAGGGCCGAATAAGTCTCCGGATTCGGAGCTCCCTTTGGTGCACGACACCTTAGGGCCGAGTAAGTCTCCGGATTCGGAGCTCCCTTTGGTGCACGACACCTTAGGGCCGAATAAGTCTCCGGATTCGGAGTGCCCTTCGTGGATATCACGATTGGCCAAATTAAGTCTCCGGATTCGGAGCGCCCTTTGGTGCACGACACCTTAGGGCCGAATAAGTCTCCGGATTCGGAGCTCCCTTTGGTGCACGACACCTTAGGGCCGAATAAGTCTCCGGATTCGGAGCGCCCTTCGTGGATATCACGATTGGCCAAAATAAGTCTTCAGATTCGGAGCCCCCTTGGCTGCACGACACCTTAGGGCCGAATAAGTCTTCGGATCCGGAGCCTGTTTTAATCAACTAATTAAGCCGGAATTACTAATATGGTTCGCCGGACAAGGCGTGCCTTAGCCGGCCCACGAGTACGACCCATTCCGGTTAAACTCGCATCCCACCTAAGGCAAGGGCCGATCCCTGAATACAGGAAAAATATTTAAGCTACACAAAAGCTCCGGTAGCAAACTTTCCGATAACAAACTAATAGCAAACTATTAAACCATACGAAATGACGTGCTTAACCATTAAAAGTTGGGATCAGGAACATTCATCCGGCATAGCTAAACAAAAGATTTTCAGAGTAAGACTCAACTATATGAAATAACACTTTTTATTTGATTAAAAAGTTATTACATAGAAGCAATCCGCGTTCGAACATTACAATATCTATCTCTTCTAAGACAAATCAACCGATTAAAAAGTTGTTACATAGACGCAATCCGCGTTCGAACATTACAATATCTATCTCTTCTAAGACAAATCAACCGATCGATCCAACTCTTGTCATTTGAACAACCATCGCGGCTCAAAACGCATCGATCTAACCGCGCCCGAATCGGCATGTCGCCGGGCCTCTGACACCATCGACAATGTCAAGGCCAAGATCCAAGACAAGGGAGATTAGGGGCAGCGGTCGTTGTGTCTCCTTTCGAGGCGATCTACTTCAACGACTTGGAGGCTGACGTGTTTCCAGTTTCTCCTTTCAGCGGTCCACCTCCCACACCGGAGAATCCTCCACCGCAAACCATCTGAGCACCAAGTTCGGCCGGAATTTGAGCTCCTGAAACTATCACCATCTGATGGTGAGAACTCTTGAGCATCCCACGCAATAGATGCTGGTGAGCCAAATATGTTTGATTGCATGAGGCGCCTGCCGCTTTTATTCTCAGCAATGGCCGCGATCTCGAGGCCCAAATCCCGAAGTGATTTTATCAACACTAAACCCCATGAGACAGGCGTCGGTTAACATTCTCCATGACCTAGTTAACCCAGCGGTTGGCTAAAACAGCGCACAAAGCACGCCATAAGGGCAAAAATTGTCTAGCCCAATCGGCTAGACATCTGGCATTCGAGCTAAGTCTAAAAATGCAAAAATGCCGTAACCCCTCCGATCCCTGGCTCACGGCTTCTTCAAATTTCAACAACACACGCCGCAATGGCTTTATTCAAAAGTAAACGGCCATTACATGTAGGCCGATCACGCCAACGAATCGGCGCATCGATTTAACAGATGCTGAATCCGATTGATGTATTTACGTCTATCCAAACATTTATGCAATAAAATTAAACACGGACACGCCGAATGCGGGAGACAATTTGATATTTTCAATAAAGCGTCTTTTATTCAAAAAACCAAGAAATTACATAACTGCGAACGCAACCAGCGTTCGAACCTTACAATAATTAAAGTCATACGGCGTCGCCCTCATCCTCACTCTTCTCAACCTCGAAAGCAGAAAACGAAAAGTCCTTACTGTGGTAGAGAGGTGACGCCGAATCGATGCCTGACAAGCGAAGAGATTCGGCGACTTGAGATGCTTTGACCAACCATGCCTAAACCCACGATTTTCACATCGGCAAACTTCTTCGGCAAGCTTCTCCTTGGTCTTTTGGATTCCAACCAAGCGCCCTTCGTGAAAACCTCTTTCATAAGACCTCCCCTTTGTGGACTCCAATGCGAACATGCTCGCCGTTTCACGATCGGCAATGGCAGCGCTTATAAGCCGACTGGTAACCCTCTCTTCCACGATTGGATTCACCCGCCCTGCTAGTTGTACCTAAGCCGCTTTGATCTTTCTTAACTCACGTTCAGCCGCCTCCACGCGAGCCTCCAAACTGCGGATATGCTCTTCCTTTTTCTCCATTTCTCGACGGGCGGTGCGCAATCGCATGCCGACTTCATAAGCCGTATAGAGCCCTTTCACCGCCTCATGAATGCCCTCGCGAAACACTTCGTAGTCCTGACGACCAGCCATTGACCGCTGAACTTCCGGAGGAAATATTTGTCGAGCAAACTCGACCGCCACGTCTGGATCTCGAACGATCGAGTCCGCTTCCGTCATGGGCCTATTCTTCACAAATACTGCAAAACTTAATGGGCACGGATTCGCGTCTGATCTCCTTTCGACTTGGGCGTGTGGCGATCTCCCCTGGGACTGCCTATCCTGTCTGGGCGACCTACTATGACGTCGAGGAGATTGACGCCTCTCTCGACCCATAGAACTCTTACTCCCAGCACGCAAGAGCGCACCACGGTGTTCACTTCGATTCATATCACCGCCAAGCTCAGCCAATGTCTTGGCTTCCCCTTTGCTGTTAAAGAAGAGTTTGTTCGACATTCGCACAATAGATTTTCTCTCAGGAGTTTGAATCAGATACCTACCAGACTCTTAAAAGCTGTACCTTTGATCATTTAACACTCGCAGAGGCAGCACGATCGAGGCAAGTTCATTAATCGCGAAACCCAATCGCCTGACGCCGACTAAGTTGACGGCAGGACAAGCTTTTGGCTCAAGGTCTTCAGCCTAAGTGCGTAGTACCCCAGCCGGCTCACGAGTTGATTAGGGCAAGAGCAGATTCATCAATCTATTCGGCTCAAGTACCCCAGCCGGCTCACGAATTGATTCCTCAGAGCCAGAGTTCTTATCATGAACCCCCTGGGGCAAGGGCAGATTCATCAATCTAAGGGTCCAAGATCAGTAGGCAGTGAAATTGCAAATGGTGATTTTGATGGGATATGTTCAGCCTAAGTGCGTAGTACCCCAGCCGGCTCACGAGTTGATTAGGGCAAGAGCAGATTCATCAATCTATTTGGCTCAAGTACTCCAGCCGGCTCACAAGTTGATTAGGGCAAGAGCAGATTCATCAATATATTCGGCTCAAGTACCCCAGTCGGCTCACAAGTTGATTCGGGCAAGAGCAGATTCATCAATCTATTCGGCTCAAGTACCCCAGCCGGCTCACGAATTGATTCCTCAGAGCCAGAGTTCTTATCATGAACCCCCTGGGGCAAGGGCAGATTCATCAATCTAAGGGTCCAAGATCAGTAGGCAGTGAAATTGCAAATGGTGATTTTGATGGGATATGTATTGAGTCTGCAGGAACCCAAATATTGACCAATCTTTTCCTCTCTACCTTCAGTGGTTAGCGACATAAAAAAAAAAAAAAAAAAAAAAAAAGAACGCACAAGAACTGTTGATGAAAACTTCAGATTCAAGTAAGGAACAAACTAAAGTTTGGACACACGATATTGTATGTACGGTTTGTTTAGAAGAGTTCTAGATAAAATCATTCGTGCCACAGTAAAATCATCCGGCTCACGAGTTGACTGGCAAGAGCAGATTTATCAATCTATTCGGACCAAGTACCCCAGCCGGCTCACAAATTGATTCAGAGCTAGAATTCTTTTCATGAACCCCCTGGGGCAAGGGCAGATTCACAAATCAGGGTTTCCCCATAGTATATGCAATTCCATTTTACCAAATGCATTGACAAACACAGAACTCTTTCATTAAAATTAAACCGCAAAACTCTTTCATACAAAGTGTGTGGTGGTAGCAAAAATTACAAGGAAATTTTCATTAATAAATTGCGCGCAGATGCTAACCAATTTATACATGAAAACTACCCTGAACCAACAAAGCACTATCCAAAAGAAGAAAAACAAAAACAAAAAGACACCTGCTCAGTAAACGGCTCCCAGATCACTCGTCGGTATCGGATTCAAGTGGCTCAACATCCACCTGCTCATAAGGAATTGGCAAATCCAATGTAACCTCAGCGGCAGCAAGGGCTTTGAGCCACCCATGTTTGAACCCGCAATTCTCAAATTTGGACACTTCTTCAACATATTCCGTCAGAGCAGCGCCTCTCCCTGCCTCAAAGGCCTCCGATTCGGCTTTCTCAGTCATTTAAGCTCCTCTAAGCGAAGCTTCCGCTTCAGAAGTGCTTTCTTGAAAGTTTGAGCGATTCTCGCAGATTTGCCCTACCTCAAGATCAACACGAAGCTATTCGGCGACGCTAACCTCTCTTTCTCCGCTTCGCTCACAAGACTTCCATTTCAGCTCTCATAATTTCGAACTCGCCCTACTTTTTCTCGACCTGCACTGTTTGCAAATGGTCAATTCTCCCGTGGGCATCACGCGGGCGGCGTCCCAAGTCGGCGATCCTTCCAATCGTATGCAAAACAATTGGTATGATTAGACGCCTTTAACAAACAAGAGCGAAATGAAGGTGACCTACCGAGTGCCGATTCTTGAGCTTAGGGCAACGCCATAATATCGTGCACCGAAGGCTTTATTGTCAGCCGGCAGAGAAATTGAAGCCGCCAGGCTCAGAGCCACGGCTGGATCCTCGATGGCCGAAGCGTCGGATAAAATTGGCATATCCCTGATCTTTGGCTGAATAACGAACGGAGCGACCACGTCCGATTCTTCAAGCTGAGACCGTTTGCTACCAGGGCCAGCTTCTGAACTCGCTACTCCCTCGGCACCACGCTTTTGGCCTTGCTTCGGAATCAGCCGTTCCCCATCGGCCTGTTCTCCACCCTCTTTTCCCGTGTCGGACACAGCAACCTCAACCGTCCCCTCAGAAACGGGTACGAAGGGCTTGATCAAGCCGATCCGATTCGGCGATTCAAATTTCTTTTCGGCTATCTACGGCATTTCTTTTACGCTACCATCTGCGTTAGGCTTTCCTTCGCCATACCCTCAAAGAAATCGCCGTAGATCTCCAAATTCGCAAAAATATCCCCGAAGAGTAATCGCTGCCCCGAGGCGGATGGCTCGGTGGCCTCAAATGCCGAAAGCGTCGGCCTCGCCGCCTCTACAACCCCTCAAGAGACTCCCCACCGGATCGGCAATCACCTCTACAACCGCTCGGCGTCTTCCGAATCGGTTACGAGACCGATCGCCTAAGGTTTTTGAAGTCAGAAGATAAGGGCCGAGAGTCATGATTGCCGGATGGAATCGGAATGTTGTCTGCAATGAGAAAGTAGTGTAAGTGGGTTCGCATCAAGGAGAATATGGGCGCTCTCCTTGTTTTTGTACGTTTAGGCGGCAAATATGTGAGTGCGCCTTGATTTCCCAAGAACTACGCGTCAACCGAAGTCGAATTTTTTCAACCTATTACTGCAGAAGATAAAAAGCAATTTAGGAAAAGAGCCGAATAAGAGATAGACCAACAAACATACGACATTGCGTGGCAACCCAGGTCACCCTTATGTGCGAATAGGGTCCAGTGATCCTCCCTTCAAATAACTCCCAATTACCTCGGACGTTGACCATCACGTTGTCAACCCGCTTACCGAATCGCAAGCATATTCACCAAGTGATGGTCAAGATCTTTAGCCTCGAAAATATCGCCCAAACCGGAGGATTTGGCTAAGGCGTAACAATGCCGAATGGCAATCCCAAGGTTAATCCTAAGGCGTCGATTCAACTCTACAACCCCATGATGATTCGAAGAAATTTACATTGGGTTGAGAAGGAATCAAACCCCAATAGCGGAGAACGGCCCTAAGAAGTGGGTGGGGAACGAACCCCGCCCTCATAATGGATAAAAGGGGAATACGATCGTGTTTTGATCTTCCTCTCCATGTCGAGAGCGTTATGTTACAAGGGATAAATGGACGTCGTCAGAATAGAAAAATGTTGCGGAAACCGAGATACGATCCTCAGAAAGGAGGTCTTTCAAATGTTTGGCCATCTTAGCAAAGAACTAAATATTCGCCGAAGCTAAAATAGCAAACAGAAAACAGGATTACAAAGAAGGGAGAAGGAGACTTACGAAGAGCAGATGAGACAAGGGAAGACGGGAAGAAGTTGCAGAAAATGCGAGTCACGGAGGGATATGCACTGGCGATCCAAAAGTCTCAGAAAATTGACGAAATGTGAATTCGAAAGGACCAAAGTTTCAAATCGCAATAAATGCTGAGATACACATGAATAGAGTGGGAAAGCATAATGATAAGCAAAAAGGCGTCGCCTACATATTATTAGCACGCTGAAGCCGCCGACGCTAAACTACTCAAATTCTGAACCAATCACGCCGATCAACTGCCGTCAACAGGGAGTTCGGAGGGCAATTGTGGTAGCCGAATAATTGGCAAAGATAAAGGAGGTATATTTCAGAAGCTTGACGCTAGCCGGCAGATATCCCACAAGGATAAGGGGCCGAATAGGATAAATAGGCCGAATAGGGGAGGATCCCTAGAGCCGAATAGTGGAAAAGATAATGATTGAAAAAGTAGGCCCTGGCCCCGAGGATCAGAAGAAACGAGTATAAATATAATGGCAATGGACTAGAAAAGGTATGCAAGAATCACTTCTAAAAACTTAGTGAACAAGATTTCTTGAGTAGAGGAACTGACTTGTCCGTCGGAGTGCTAATTCCAGCACCCCCGACCGGAGTATTTGTATCTTTGCAGGTGACTAGCTAAGGATCATTGGCGTCTTCCAGGATCTGAAGAGTATTTCCAATCCACTTTCCCCACAATTTGATTTGTATTTAACAAAATGTGGTGTTAAATATCTTTAGCTCCTTATCTCTATCCCAAAGTTAAATTTGAATTTAAATACTAAACCTCAAAAATACATTTTCCTTAGATTAAAGTTTTCATATAAATTTGAACATGCACCAACAAAACCGAACATTGGAAACAAACCCCAACAACATCTATTTGTTTTTTTTTTTTTTTTTCCCTTAATGCAGTCGTGATTGTAAAAATTTCTTTAATGTATCAGTGTTTTATATCTACTAACTCCAATTATTTATTTGTTTTTCCTCTCTATGGAAGATTGTAATAGACATTGAGCTCTACAAGTAATCCCTCGAGGTCCATCATTTTTTTACTTGAAATCTATTTGGAGCCATAAAACTTCCATGCAATTTTTTTTTCATCTTTATTCTATTGATAAAACTTCCATGCAATTTTTTTTCATCTTTATTCAATTGTATATTTAATGATAGATCTTTTTAAGCAATCTTTTCAAATTCATATAATTTTACATAAGGTCTATAATGCATTAGTATATTTGGATATGGATTTATGTTTTAAATTTAATCATCAATTATATTTGGTTGTTGATTGTCATGTTGAAATAACTTATGATTAAATTAATTTTCAGGAACTCATTTCTTTTGAGACCTAAACCACAAATTTCTTCCTTTTTTAAATATCTTTTTATGCAGATTCAAAGCTTGAGCAAATGCAAACAATCTCATATTTAAAATGTTAGGGTTTTTTCTGAATAATTTAAATATTTCTATTCTTTATGTTTGTCATTCAATTTTAATGCATTTTCAAACATATTTATGTTTAGTGAATCAATATAAAATTAAAGGGAAAAAAAAAACAAAAAACAAATGGCATGTAAAAAATTTTAGGGTAAATTACAAACACCCCCTCGAGGTTTGGTGAAAATACAGATTCCCCCCTGAGGTTTGAGAAATTACATCCCACCCCCTGAGGTTTATATTTCCATAACAAATTGCCCCCTGAGGTTTTTATTTTCATACAAATTCCCCCCTAATTTTTCCTAATTTGTTATGAAAATTTGACTCTCAGGGGGCAATTTGTAATTTCTCAAACCTCAGGGGGGAATCTGTATTTTTATCAAACCTCGAGGGGGGTGTTTGTAATTTGCCCAAAATTTTTAACCACTAACTGAATATAATAGAAATTAAAATTAAAATCTATTTTATTTTATTTTAATTCATTATACTGTGTGGGATAATTAATATAATATCTCTTATTGATTGAAAAAAAAATGAAAAAAAAAAATAGCATTCTTTTATTTAATGTTAGTCATTTTGATTAATTATAATTTTAACAAAAATGTTTTAGAGCTCTAATATAGGAGCTCTAATAGCTCTAATGGGAATGTGGGACCCACCCTGATATGATGTTTGTGTCTTGTTTTGTTTGTTTTTTTTTTTTTTTTTTTTGGCTTTGACACATCACTAGAGCTCAAATTAGAGCTCTAGATTTAGAGCTCTTTAGCATTTTCCTTGCAATGCTTTTGTTGCTCCACTTTTAGTTGTCTTAACTAACTCTTATTATCTATTTGTTATATTTACATAATTTATGATAGTTTTCCAAAATTTTCCATGTTAGTCATTTTGATTAATTATAATTTTAGTATGCTTTTGTTACTTCACTTTTGGTTGTCTAATTCTTATTATTTATTTGTTATGTGATGATTTACATAATTTATGATAGTTTTCTAAAAATTTTCATGTTGTGAAGTATTAAAAATTTTGAACGATGTATAGTAAGGTTTATATATACAAATTAAATAAAAATATTTTGTTAATATTAGAAAATACAACTAAATAGCATAATTTTTTTTTTTTATTTTATTATGTTCACTTTACAAAATCTCATGCATCACATGGATGACTACTAGTTTTATTATATATGATTGTGAATGGTTGAATATATATTTTGATTTGTGAACTTTGATGGATTTTTCTTCTTTTTTTTTTTCTTTTGTAAATATGACAATTTTGTTTCGAATTCTTTAAAAGAAACTATCGAACTATAGACATGTGTATCTGTAGACATCCCATTTTGACCGACCATTAAGCCTTAGCCACTTGAATACTTCCCGATGATGAAAGATATCATAATTTTGACTTTTGAGATGCTTGAAGTTGTTAGAGCTGTTGTATCGCCATTTTCATAGTATCATAATTTTGACTTTTGAGATGCTTGAAGTTATTAGAGCAGTTGTATTGCCATTTTCATATCAAAAACTGTTTTTAGTCAAAATTATCATTTTTTGGTTCATCTTGAGAGCTTATTTTCACATAGTAAAAATGAGAATTGGAAAATTTCTATTTCAGACAAACTTGTAGCCCTTTGATTTTTCTTTGCAACGCCGCTTGATTCACCTCAATTCAATGTCAGACGAAAGAGATATACTGTGGACTCTCCTTTTTTGCGCCCCCTTTCAAAAGGTTTGAAATAAAGGCCTCACAGTTCGGACTCCTGCGATTTTGAATCTAGTCTCACTAGTGCAATGTGAAACTGATAAACACCAAAGAGTCCAAATCTGGCAAATCTTTTAGAAAATCGATTTTAAATCAAATAATGCCAAAATTGGACTGCTTTGCCAAATACAAAGTCACCATGTAAATATTTTATTTTGGGAAAATTTAGGAAACCCTGACTCGTGCCGAAAGCCATGTGTCCGTCATCACCAAAGTTGCCTCGGCTCGGGAACTTGGGTACAAGAGAGAAGGTCATTAATTGAGCACCCCCGCTCGCCCGATCAAAGATCGGCCTCTACTAATCATAATATGTTTTTTTATAAACATTATGTGTTCTTATTCCGGTTATTAAACTAGCTTTACTATGTGATGCGTACAAAGCAAGTATAGACTAGTTTGCTCGATTTGGAATAATTCAACTCATGTTTGTTTGCAAAAATGGTTTGAATTTGCCACCTCAAGTGGGCTTAAAGATTACGAATTTGCCACCAAACATAGTGGGCTTAAAACATGATTTGCCACTCAACAAAGTGGGCTTAAGACGCACATTTGTTGAATTGTTCCAATTCAAACAACAAGCCTTCATCCACAGGCATTCATGCAGTTTAGCATTTAAGCACATAGTCTCACGGCAAGCATGCTAATCATGGCAATATCCACACTCATGCAAGTATGCTAAAGCGTAAAAACTCACTGAGTACTCCAAGCCAAAATAGAAACTAGTTAGAAAGTAATGGATGATCCTAACTACACAAGGTGTCTAATGCAACACATGTAATATGCAATTAATAGGCTCGGCTACTAATATGGCATATGGATCGATTAAATAACATGCGGTCAACATGTATTTAAGGAAATATTGAAATGGCAATGCAATTTGAATGATACGCTGAGCCTCGGTGCATGCAAGACAAGATGAATGGATGCAAGCATGCGATATGCTAATTAAAACATGTCTCTAATCTAAGCACAAAAAACGATTAAATAAAATGGAGAAAGACGTGGGGTTGGAAGACATACACACACGCACACTTATTATAACATTACGCCCTCGCGAAGGAGAGTCCGAATGAATAAGCTAACCAACTAGCTATGCTAATTAAGCTAACTAATTATTACAAAACTTAAAAGTAATTAACTATTCTAGCTAATTAATGGATTACAAGTCAATTGCAAGTAAACTAAGTAATCAACCACTTAGCCCCGGGAAGTGATGGATTTGCATGCGCATGCTCAATTCTACACCCGAAAAGCCACTGCTTTGCTGCTGCGAGCCTCTGTTTGCACATTTGATCACTGAAAATTCTGCCAACTTCCAGAACACCTCTACTTTATCTTACCATCACATTGTGAAAAAATTACTGGTGGCTGACAAGAGGGACAAAGGGCCGATCGGATACCATTGGTGGCCGGCCACTAATGGTGGTTGTCGGCCACTGCTGGTTCACACTTCCATGCTGCAAAAGAGAGCAAAACAATGTATTCTCACGAGTTGTTTATACTGTTTACTTTCTTTGTCATCACACAAGCTCAAATGAGAGAAACTCTTGACCCTCAAACCATTAATCAAGCAATTTCCATGCATGATGGCTAAGGGACCAAGTTTGTACAAGTTCAATAAATGCGCAAACAAGACCAAAATGACCACCACCCTATCATGCATGATCAAGGGCAATGGTGACCTAGGAAAATGACACATTTCATCACTTTCAATATGAAATGTCCCATTTTCCTTGTGTTTGAATTAACGTCTGATTTGAACACATGCAATGCAACACAAAAAATGCTTATCTTGCACACTTTTACTTGCCAATTTTGTTTACTCATTTTAATTACCAAACCATTCATTAATCGATTTGTCCATTGGTGAGTGTCTTCTAAAGTGAAAGAAGTGTCAACCAAGGGGTGGTTTAAGGCATGAGAGAAGCTTCATGCCGTTGGTAATGAACCCTCAAAGGAGGATTAAACCATTAAGCATGAGCCTTAACCTCAAGCTTAAACAACCCTAAGGTTGAAACAACCCTCAAAACAAATGAAAAAGTGAAGAAACGAAAGAGATTACAGAGATTGTAAGTGCTGAAAATGAGGTGAAAAAAACACCAAAACATACAACTAACTCACACTAATCCTAGTTAAAGCCTCAAAACACTAAGCTAGTGAAGGAATTAACACTACAATCATGCCATGCAAGCCTCAAATGAAACAAATGACCAAAAATAGAGGCAAAACAGCCTTGATTATAGTCTAAAACATGCTGGACTTAAGCCATAAAAAGCTAAAACATTAAGCTAATACATGGAGTTAATTAGGCATGCAAACAAGACACAAGGAGGGAAGGCTAACCCCTCCAATTTTGAACTTCAAAATGAGATTTTTACCGCTGAAATAGCTCTAAAAAATAGTGTTTAAAAGCTCTGAAAAAGATGATGCAATGGTGGGAAACACAAGGGCAAAGGCCTCTAAAACAATGTACAAATAAGGGCTATCAACCCCTCAACCTTTAATGGCCTTAGGACCCAAGCTTCAGCCCCAAAACACAGAGTTTTTATAGCCCAAAATTAGTTGGAAAACATGCTGGAATGAAGACAAAAGTAGCTAAAACAATAAGCTAAAACATGGAGCTTTTGAGCTAGTAAACAAACATAAAGAGGGGTGGCTAACCCCTCTATTTTTGGGACCTCAAAACAACATTTTTAACCCTTGAAAACCTCTAAAAATCAGTGGTAAAAAGCTGGAAAAAATTTGACAATGGGATGGGAAACACAAGTAGAAAGGCTTAGAGAACAAGGTTCAAAGAATGGTGATTAACCCCTCAACCTTTAATAGCCTTAAACCATAAGCTTCAGCCCATAAAAACAGTTGAAAAACACTTCTAAGTTAGCAAGAAAAGATAGAAAAGAAGCAATGCAAAGGTGTTCAAAATTATACCTCTTGAAGAGAAATAACACTTTTGTTCACAAATCACAAGTCCTTCACTCTCAAAGGCTGAAATTTGGACACAAAAATCTCAGCAAGGAGAGCTCCAATATTGGTTTAGGAAGTGTAGAGAGAGGGTGTATAGGTTGAAAGATAGAGATAGAGAGAGAATTCCAAGAATTAGACCTTTTGGAATTTTTTTTTGAACCTTAAATCAAAAGGTTTGGCCTGGTATATATAGAAAAACAACCTAACAAGTCGAAAATATCAAGTCTTGAACAGCTGGAGCTTTTGGGGGATAGCTGACACAAAATATCTTGCTTTTTCACCAATGGCCGACCAGCCAGAAGTGTGGATACCAATGATGGCCGGTCAGCCATAAAAAATCTGCTTCCAAATCCAACTTCAAATGGGCATATCTCTTTCATCTGGACTCCTTTACAGGTTATTCTTGAGCCTAAATTGAAGCCCCGAAAGCCTAATTTCCAATGGAATGGCCTCACATCAAAATTCTAAGTGTGCTAAGAGATATGCCTATTTTAGTGAAGGTCGCTCAGTTTTTCCTTAATCGGATCGATGCCTAACTTCAACCAGCCATATCTCCCTCATCCGGACTTGGCTTTAGAAGATTCTTTATTGTAAAATGAAGCCCCGGAAGTCCACTTTCCAATGGTGGTGGCCTCACAACTTAAGTCCAAGTGTACAAAAGGACATACCTGATTTAGTGAAGGCTGCCCGATTCTCTCTCAACGATTCATGCCCAACTTCTTCCCCAACTAGGTTTCTTCCCTCTCCTCCAATTTTCTTCAACTCCAAACCTTTAAATAAGATGTTTAAATGGATTTTTCAAAGAGTTCACCTCTCTTTCATTTATTTCCACTTTATCCTTGCTCAATTTACGAAAAGTGCAATTTTTAATGAAATGTGAGCCTCGAAAAATCGTAGAAACTTTTGGGAAAAATATTTTGAAATAGAGGGTTTTGAGGTCTAAAATAATTTTGGTCAACATAGTTTTAGTCCAAAATGGGGTGTAATGTTGGGATTTGGAGCTCTTCTTGCTAAAGAAATCAAACATTTACATAGCACAACTTTCATCATTGAGTGATCAATCAGTGGTGCAAAAGTTTTAAGGGCGGTCAAAAATGGGGTGTCTACATATGCCCAAAATACGAAAGACTGTCAAGGATGTGCAGCCGTACATACAATTTCTCATTGTGCGGCCACACATCCGTAGTGTGCCCACACGTAGAGTTGATTTGCCCAAAATTCTTTTTGGTTCAAGACTATATCGCGATTTGGGGAAGACATCGCGAGTTATTGATGGGGAAGCCCTAGGGTAAGCTTTCTCAGCTCCCAAGTCACCCTGTGCCTATAAATACATCCATTTGCCTAGCCTTTTAAGGATCCTGAGAGAGGAATTTGTGCAGAACAAATGGGCTAAGCTAAATCTTGTTGGGCCTAGATGGAGTTGGACCAACGCAAGTCCTTGGACCGACCGAGCTAGGCAAGATTTGAGCTGCTGTCTAGGACCGAATTGGTCTAGGGCGAGCCACTGTCTAGGACCAAAATGATAACAAGAGGGTTGCGTAGAGCTTTAAACGGACTAGGGCCAAAATGCCCTAGAGGGATTGACCGAGTTACGAGATCGATCGAAAAATTGACCTAAGTCAGCTCGGCATAAGGTCATTGTGAGCTGGCACGAATTGAGAATGATGGAAGTGACTGCTTGGTTAGGGCATACCACGTGGCCTAATGGAAGAATGAGAGGAATCCACTCAAGGTACGCGTCAATACCATTTGGCAGTTTGGCTGATGTTGTTTTGCGGTATTGAAGTGCACACGTGTAAAGAAAAGAAAGAGGGCAGTACAGCCACGCGTCCAGTAAAGGACGACAAAAGTAGTGCACACACAACCTTGGGCCGCAAGGCTAGCCTAGATAAAAGACGGGACAAAACTCTAAGAAGGGTAAGCAAACTTTATCCATTCTCTCTCTACATTCATTCTTCTTCCTTAAGTGAACTAACTTGACCGTTAGAAAGGCTTTCTGGCAAACCACCCGCCAGATAGCTCACCATTGTTCTGTTTGTAGTAGGTAAGACACCGTTTGGAGCAAGGCAAGCTTAGTAACAAGGTGTACAAGCAACGACAAATATTTTTTCCTTGCACAATCAGCGCCGTCTATGGGAATATTGACATACAAAACCTTGTCTTCCAAGTTTTTCTGATTAATTTTGATGGCGAACAACAACGACATTCCACTGTCTGCCATCGATGACATTACACCAAAGTTAGTTTGGAGATGTAATGACTTGCCCACCATGCCGACGATGGCTAGTCTGGTGACCTCTACACGAGGGCTATCTAAAGACGCACGAGACAAGCACGCTAGGAGTTCAAAGCACTCGCAGAGCCCTGAAAGGCGCTGGCGAAGAAGAGGGTCACATACTCAGCATCTAGAGCACAAGCTAAAAGACCAAGACGCCCTCATTCGGAAGATGGCGACGAATATGGAGGCTCTGAAGCGGTAGATTAAGAGAAAGGTCGCTGTGAGAATGGGAGACGACATTAAGCGCGTCCAATCCCATCTTCAGGAAGTTGGAGTAGACGAGAGTCGTCCTTACTCTCCATCACTAGGAGTTACAGAGTCGGAGACTCTGTCCTATCGGCAAAAAGGTCCTGCACTTGGGACAGTAGCTACCATCCTTCACAACCGTCGATGACAACAAGATACTCCTACTCCATTCGATTGAAGGACCTGAGAGACATTCTGGAGGAATAAGCACACTAAAGGGAGGTCTAGAGGACTCCAGCACTACAGCGGTTGGCTCCAAGAGTCCATGCTAGTGACAAGGTCATAATGTCGTCGCCACGTATGGTAGTACATGCACCGGCATATAAGGACTTAGCGAGGCAGAGCGCCACCCTATTCTCCTCTGAGATTGAGAACACACAACTTCCCATTGGCTTCCACCAGTCTAAGTTCACATTGTACAATGGAAAGATAGACCCCGTATATGCACATCAACCATTACTGGCAAGTAATGGTTAGGCATAAGCGGAACAATGCCTTGATGTGCCTTATCTTCCCATTGAGTTTGGGAGAATTGGGCCTAAAATGGTTCGAGAGGCTACCGGAGAAGAGTATTGAGAGGTGGCAGCAACTGGCCGAGGCATTTATCACTAGATTCAAAACCAACACAAAGACTCCAAAAGAAATCGATAATCTTTTGGGAGTAAAAATGGAGCTGAGCAACTCCTTGAAGGCATACAATACCAAGTATTGGAAGACATTCAACAAGATACACGAATGCCCCACCAACTAGGCGATCACATGATATAAGCACAGTCTTCCAATTAGACATAGGCTAAGGGACACTCTCATGATGAATCAACCAGTGACCATGGAATTGCTCATATAAAGGATCAATGAGCACATACATGTTGAAGATGATGTAACCGCAACGACCATGAAGGCAAATCCGGTAGTTGCAGACAAAAGAATCGCTGGAAAAGTTCACTTAGTTGGATAGGAGGACAGCCATCCAAACAACCAAGGAAAAGATCAGAATCGCAATGTCAACAGCAATAGCTAGAACAAGAATCGCAATAATGACTAAACTAGCAATCCTTACAATGAGGAGGAAGACGCCAAAAGAAAATTGCAGGCACAGACCGGTATCACCGTGGTCTTTAAGATCCAGATCTATTGCATTCTTAATGAAATCCGAGACGAGACATACGTCTGGTAGCCAGTAAAGTTGGGAGATGCTCAAAGGGGATTCAACCTAAGGTACCACTGCACTTATCATGATGAACGAGGGCACCGCAAAGAAGATTGCATGCCATTGAAACAACATTTGGAGGAGTTAGTGGCAACGAGGTACCTAGATCGGTATATTGATGGCGTCATGAGATCAGTACCTTAAGGGCAAGTCAAGCCAAACAGTTTAGCAATTTTGGATGCAGCCCCCCAAGGAGTAATCAATGTCATTCATGAGATCATCGAGCCAACACGGGTATGCAAGCTTAAGGGGATGATCAAAAAGGTGAAACACATAAGAGAAGTGATGTCCGTTCAGTGTGCTATCAAGAAAGGAAGATCCAAGAAAAATACCTTGGCCTTTTCTAGCAAGACTTGGAAAAGATTCAAGCACTACATAACGACGCACTGGTTGTTACTCTTCATGTCAAGGATTTTGATCAACTAGCGTAGTTCAATCAAGATCATGTATTACCACACATTCAAACAGATGAAGTTGGAGGACAAAGAGTTGGCTCTAGTAACTTCTTTTTTAGTTGGCTTCAACTTCCAACTGAAATGACCTCTGGACAAGATCATTCTACCAGTCAAAGCTGGCTCGGTTACAAAGCAAGTGGAGTTATGGGTGTTGAAGGTGCCTTCCACTTACAACTTAATTTTCGGCAGAGGATGGCTTCATAGCAGTGCCATCGACCTACCACCAAGTGAGGAGGTTTCCTTCTACAGCTGGTGTAATAGAAGAAGTCTAGGGAGATCAAGTGATGTCCAAGCAGTGTTTTATTGCAGTGAATGGCAGCTGAGCTGCTAAAGGCTTCGTCCAAATGATCGAAGGACCAGAAGGCAAAGAGGTCCTAAATGATGTGGGCAAAAAAGTCAAAGAGAAGTTTGTTGAAAATCTAGTGAAAGTGTGAATCGATAAGAGCAATCTGAGCAAGTTCTTTTTGCTAAGATCATCCCTATTTGGAGTCAAGCAGTTGGAGTATGCGAACTTTTTGGTCTCCAATATTAAATTATTTGCATGGTTGCCTTACAACATTCTTGGCATCGATCCAAACTTCATTTGCCATCAACTTAATGTCTTTCCAAACGCTCGGCCAGTTATATAGCAAATTCGGCGGTCAGCCTTGTATCACTCCAAGGTAGTTGCAAATGAGGTTAAGAACTTATTAGAAGTGGGGAAAATCCAAGAAGTACACTAGCCTAAATGGATCTCCAACATAGTTGTGGTGCCTAAGAAGAACGGTAAATGGCAGGTTTGCATTGTCTACAAAATAGTAACCGAGCTTGTCCCAAAAATGGCATCTCGCTACCAAGAATCGGCCGACTAGTGGATCTCACGACCGGGCACAAGAGATTCAGTTTCCTAGATGCATATCTTTGATACCACCAAATAGCTATGTATGAGTCAGACCAAGAGGTGACTTCCTTTACAACTCCAAGAGGGTTATATTGTTACAAAGTTATGCCTTTTGACTTGAAGAATGCCAGGGCGACCTCTCAAAGAATGATTAGCAAGATGTTTACCCCTTTGCTTGGCCGTACTATGGAAGCCTATATCGATGACATGGTGGTCAAAAGTTGGGAGGAATTTGACCATCTAAAGGACCTCACCGAGATGTTCGAGATCCTCAAACGCCACAAGCTACGCCTTAATGCGTCCAAATGTGCCTTTGGCGTGGGGTTAGGGAAATTTTTGGGCTTCCTAATGACAAATTGAGGAAGAAAAGCAGACCCCTTGCAAATAAAGGAAATACAATAGCTAGAGCGGCCGAATTCTACGAAGGAAGTGCAACATCTTGCTAGGATGGTAGCTACGCTTAATAGATTTATTAGCCGGTCATTAGATTGCTACATGCCCTTCTTTCAAACATTAAAGTCCAAGTTCTTTTGGAACGAGAAATGTGACCAAGCTTTGGCAGAGTTAAAGGCATACCTATCTTCCACCTCAATCTTGGGCACTCCAAAGCCTAGTGAAGAGTTTTTCCTTTATTTGGTCGTTTCTCAACACGCGGTTAGCACGGTGCTTGTTAGAGCCAAGGGAATACAACACCTCCACATCTTCTATGTCAGTAAAACATTGCTTCCTACAGAGTCAAGATACTTACCTTTGGAGAAGCTTGCTTTGGTGCTGATGATGGCCTCCAAAAAGTTAGCCCACTATTTTTATGCTCACACAATAGTAGTGCTAACTAAGTTTCCATTGAAAGTGTTGTTTGAGAAGGCTAACTTCTCAGGCCGAATCCTAAAGTAGGCAATTGAGTTAGGGCAATACGACATCAAATTTTAACCAAGAACCACGATAAAGGCACAGGCCTTAGTTGATTTTATGGTGGAATTAACCCCAGGTACTCATCCAATTTGCCCGACCGACCTAACTCAAGCAACTAAGCAAGAAAGAATGGCCAGTGCAGAAATAACGCGACCAATAACTACTTCACATCCAAAGAAAAACTAGCCACCTACTACTCTTACCAGCCCACTATTGGGTTTAGAATCAGCCTTGCAAACCGCTGTACCCAATGTCGTACTATTTGGAGTAGGGTAGTCTTGCAAGTAGTAGAAGGGAAAGAAAGTAATGAGAAGACTAAAGAAAAAGTAGTCGATTAACTGAACAAGAAGTTAGAAACGCAAGAAGGAAAGCTGCACATGGAAGTTGTCTAAACTCTAGATTTGAAGAATTCTTAAGACCCATCTAATTGTTGGAAATTATTCATCGGTAAAATGTGAAAACTCTTCATGGATGGAGCCTCAAACAGGCATGGCGCTGGGTTAGGCATCATACTAATCTCGCCAGAAAAATTCATCATTAAGCACACAATCATACTTGAATTTCCAGCAACAAATAATGAAGCCGAGTATGAAGCACTACTGGCTGGGCTAAAAGGTGCTCTACGAATAAAAGTGACCGAACTAATGGCCTTTAATGATTCCAAACTTGTTATCAACCAAGTCTTAGGTCGAATTCTAAAATAGGCAGTTGAGTTAGGGCAATACGACATCAAATTTCAACCGAAAACAGCGATAAAGGCACAGATCTTAGTTGATGTTTTGGTGGAATTTGTTCTAGGTACTCATCTAGTTTGCCCAATCGACTTGACTCAAACAACCGAGCAAGAGAGAATGGCTAGTGTAGAAATAGCACGGCCAATAACGAACTCACATCTAGAGGAAGACTTGCAACCTACTACTTCTACCAGCACACCATTGGGTTTGGAATCAGCCTTGTAAACCACTATACCCAAAGTCGTACTACCTGAGGGAAGGTAGTCTCACAAGTAATAGAAAGGCAAGCGGGAAAGCTGCACATGGAAGCTGTCTAAATTCCAGATTTGAAGAATTCTCAAGACCCATCTGATTGTTGGAAGTTATTCATCGGTGAGATATGTAAACTCTTCGTGGATGGATCCTCAAATAGACATGACGCTGGGCTAGACGTCATATTAATCTTGCCATAAGGATTTATCATTGAGTATGCAATCATACTTGGATTTCTAGCATCAAACAGTGAAGCCGAGTATGAAGCACTGTTGGCTGGGCTAAAAAGTGCTCTACGAATGAAGGCGACCGAACTAATGGTCTTCAGTGATTCCAAACTCATTGTCAACCAAGTCTCAAGGGAATATGAAGAGAAGGATAGCAGGATACCCAAGTACCAGACGCTAATAAGAAAGGAAATCAAAAAGTTTGATGTAATAAGAGTAGAAAAAATCGGCAGAGAGGGAAATAGCAGAACAGATGAGCTAGCTGAACTAGCCTTCATGGCGAACCAGTCAACACTCAGCCTCTTATTGATAGAATTTCTACCAAGGCCCAGCATCAAAGAGTCTGAAGACGTTGAGATACTTTGCACTGAACTAGGGCCTTCTAGGATAGACCCCATCATAATCTTTTTGAAGGACAAAATCTTGCCCATCGAAAATAATAAAGCTAACAAGATAAGGGCCAAGTCAAAGCAGTTTTGGCTCTTCCCGTCTAGTGCCTTGTACAAAAAATACTTCATTTGGCCATACTTGAAATGTGTCCATCTAAGCAAGGTCAAAGCATTTTTGTTCGAAATCCATGAAGGCATGTGTGAAAGCCACATTGAGAGGGAGATCTCTAGCTTATCGCACCATTTCATAAGGGTATTGGTGCTATGCATGCAAGGCGACGCGTAAAAATATGTGAGAAAATGTGAAAAATGTCAGAAGTTTGTACACCAGATTCACCAACTGGCTAGAGAATTACTTCTACTAAGAAGTCCTTGATCATTTTCTCTTTGAGGGCTAGACACTGTTGGACCACTTCCAACTACATTGAGCAACAACAAGTTCTTCATTGTAGTAATAGACTACTTCACCAAGTGGGTGGAGGTTGAACCCTTAGCGTCTATGTAACACTAATTCATATTGCGCTTACTAACAAGAGTTGGCAAAGAAGTACAACTAGATTGTGCACCCACGGTTGTTCAAGGTTAGCGACTAGGTTTTGCGCAAAGTAATAAGCAATACCTTGGTGCCAAGGGAGGGAAAGCTAAACCTGATGTACACATTCCTAAGAGCACTAATCTGTGTATGATGGATGCACCGCCAACCCAGCCAAAACTCGAAAACCCTGTGGTGGTAGTGGTAAAAGCCAAAGAGGAAACAACCAAAGTACTTGCGATTAAGGCTGGAACACTATCGGAGGAAGAGTTTGATTCTAGCCAGTATGTTGTACCCATTGGTCAACTGAAGCCTGAGATTGTTCTGCCTAACTCATTTTCTATCAATGTTATCAAAGAAGATGCACTTGAACAATGATTGGATGACTTGGCCAACCTAGAGGAAGACTTGGCCAATTTCCAATTCTTTGAAGAATTAGACCTTGGGAATGTGCAGATAGGATAGTGGGATCCGAGAAATTCCAATGCCAGTCATGGTTGGTCAAGTAATAGCAAAGTTTCTGATGAGGAAACTAAGAGAAAAGATAAACCAAAAATTGACGCTGGAAAATCTGATGACAGTAGTAAAAGAAAGGGTTCCGGAGAGAAAAAAGAAGAACTAGAAAGTCAACCAGAGTATAGTGTGGGAATGATTCGAACAGAGCCTGATAATTTCCTTTTGGTCAATGAAGGTGAATGATGGGATAATAATGACCTGCAACTCATCTACACTAATGATGAATGGGTGAGCAATGTGCCTGACGAGACTTGGTACTCAAAAGAAATTGATCATTTGACTAGGAGTGGGCGCTATTTCAAGCCTCCACACCTAGACCAAGGAGAGTCCTCAGGCAAAGACAAAGAAGTTAAGAAAGAGAAAGAGAAAAAAATGGAAGAAGACCTGGTTCTAAAATAGCTAAAAAAAATCTAGGCAAACATCTCCAAATGGGGGTTTCTCATGGTTTTCCGAGAGCACCGACAAGTGATGTTGTCAGCTTTAAGCAGGCTAAGATGTCAATCGACACAACTTCGAAACAACTAGTGTCGCTAATCACCCCAAAAGAAATAGCTCTTGTGATGGCCTTCTCTGACAAAAAGCTACCACCGGAAGGATCAAGACATAATAAGCCTCTATATGTGTCACTAGAGTGTAGAAAGAAATGGGCCCACTACTCAGTTGATTTGGGCTTATGATAATACTAGTCGAGAAGTGATGGGAACAATCAAAGTGCAACTAACAATGGGTCCATTTGAGCACGAAGCTAAATTTCATGTTATGGATGTCCCTACAACATTCAACTTATTATTGGGAAGGCCCTTGCTTCATCAAATGAAAGTTGTATCATCCATGATGCATCAATTGATAAAATACTTATATGACGGAGGAATTGCCACTGCCTTCGAAAATTCATCCATTCATCCTCCCCATGAAATTACAACGCAGTTGCTAGAAATACAACATGGAGAGGAAGATGTGTTCGTCTCAAGCTTTACATTAGCAGAGGCCCAGATAGTTCAAACACACATGATAGAAGACGAGGGTGTATACATCAGTGCTCCAGCAATTTACTTCATGAGTAAACTGGGTCACATTCTAGGGATGGGGTTAGGACAAAGTGGTAGGAAGGCTATTTCCACAACAAGTGAAGTACCTCATAATTCGCATGCATTCGAACTAGGGTATGCACCTACAACAGATGATTGGAAAAGGAAAAGTGAAAAGATCAAGGAGAGGATCAAGGCAAAAAGAACGGGGCGATAGTTTGAGTTAGTCCATAAGCCAATTCGTGGAACCTTGAATGGGCACTTTGTTCGAGAAGGAAAGGATTTCTCTTTCTATGGGTTTTCAGAGCCATAGATTGATCAAGAGGAAAAGAAGAGATATCCTAGGTTTGAAATCTTCTTCAATCACTAGCTTTCTGATAACAATGAGAAGCAGGCAGATCCAAGCGTCAACATTGGTCAAGATAGTGATGTTAATTCTGAAAGCGGTATAGAGGATGTCCTGGGTTTAACACTAGTTGATTTGCTGAAAGAGTCTGATACTAGTGCTGAACCAATAAACTTGGGGGATATAGTTATTTTTGTGATCGGAGAAGGGCCACTTGTCAATTGCTCAAGCTTCATCGTGGATGCAGTGAATGGCACACTAGCAAATTAGCATGTTGAGAAACATCTTATTGAGAATTCTAAATTGGTTATTGAGTCTGAGTTTGTTGGGCTTATGGGGTTGGAGTCAGATTTAAGTTTGTCTGAGATGTTAGAGTCTTCTTTTGCTTTTTCTTTTTCTTTTGAGTCTATTGCCACAGTTGAGCCCAAGATTCTAATGAAGATTTGATTTCTGCTTACTTCTTTGTGCCTATAGTTCATAGCATTGACCAGAATTTTGATGAAAACAAAGAGGGAGAAATTCCTCTGGCTTTGAAAAAATTAATCAACTAGGAGGAAGAAAGGCATGCTAAGCCGTTGGTCGATGAAATTATTTCCGTAAATGTGGGTACTCAGAAAGATACTTGCTTAGTCCAGATTGGTTCCACTTTATCTTTAGAGGAACGCAAGCAATTAGTTACTTTATTGAAGGAATTCAAAGATGTTTTTGCATGGTCCTATGAATGTATGCCTGGAATTGATTTTGAAATTGTACAACATCGGATCCTTCTTAATCATGATGCCCGACCTATCAAATAGAAGTTTTGCAGAATTCGTTCGAATTGGGCATTGAAAATCAAAGAAAAGTTTACTAAACAAATCAATGTCGGAATCTTGCTTGTATTCGAGTATCCGACTTGGTTGGCAACATTGTGCCAGTCCCGAAGAAAGATGGCAGAATCAGGGTTTGTGTTGACTTTCGGGATTTGAACAAGGCTAGTCCAAAGGATAACTTTCCATTGCCACATATCGATGAATTGGTAGACTTCACTGCAGGGCATGCCTTACTGTCATTCATGGATGGTTTTTTGGGGTATAACCAGATCCTTATGGCTCCAGAGGACAGAGAAAAGACTGCATTTACTACACCATGGGGGACGTATTGTTACAGGGTCATACCATTCGGTTTGAAAAATGTCAGGGCCACTTATCAGCGAGCCACTGCCACACTGTTGCATGATGTGATCCACAAGGAAGTTAAGGTATATGTGGATGACATGATTGTCAAGTCCAAAGATCGAGAAGGTCATTATACTTCATTAAAGAAATTATTTAAGAGAATCAGGGACTATAAGCTGAGGTTGAATCCATAGAAATGCACCTTGGTAATTGCGGGAAAGATATTGGGATTTCTAATCACACAACGAGGCATTAAAGCTGATCCATCTAAAATTAAGGCCATCTTAAAAATGCCGCCACCAATGACTGAAAAGGAAGTGTAGGGCTTTCTAGGCAAAGTGCAATTCATAAGAAGGTTTATTTCAAAATTAACCTAGACTTGTGAACCATTGTTTGGTTTGTTAAAGAAAAAAAAAAAAGTTCCAATGGGATTATCGGTGTCAATTCTCCTTCGAGCAAGTTAAGTAGTATTTGCAAAATCCGTCCGTGTTATCACCACATGAGCCAAGAAAACCGCTGATTTTGTATTTATCAGTGACTGAATCAACCAGGGGATGTATGCTTACACAAGAGTTAGACGAGAAAGTGGAGAAAGCTATCTACTACTTGAGCAAGAAGATGCTTGAATACAAGACCTGCTACACTCCCTTAGAAAAGGCTTGCTTAGCTTTAGTTTGGGCCACCAAGAAGTTAAGACACTACTTGTTAGCTCACTTGGTAATTCTAGTTTCAAGATTAGACCCCATCAAATATCTCTTTGAGAAACCAGTGTTTACCGGTAGGCTAGCTCGTTGGTTGTTTTTGTTTTCTGAATTCAACCTCAAGTATGTTGCTTACAAATCTATTAAAGGAAGGGTCGTGGCAAGATTTTTGGCTGATCACCTAATTGAAGGAGAAAAAGATATGGGTTATTCATTCCCAGATGAGGAGGTCATGCAAATGGAAGAAGACACTTGGAAGTTGTACTTTGATGGAGCATCTAATCAATTTGGCTACAAGATAGATGTGTTGTTCATAGTGCCAGATGATTCCCATATCCCTTTAGCTTTCAAACTCTAATTCAGGGTATTCAATAACCAAGAAGAGTATGAGGCATGCATTGTTAGACGGGAAGTAGCTCTTGAACTAGGGGCAATAAGCTTGGATGTGATTGGGATTCGAACTTAGTCGTCCCTCAAGCCAATAGAGACGACCTTGGACATGTTGATCTCAAGGTTTGAAAGGCTGACATTTACACACCTGGTGAGAGCGAATAACCGATTTGCTGATGCGTTGGCAATCCTAGCCTCTATGATAAATATACCAGTTGGGGTTAAGATGTGCCAAATCCTGATAAAACAAAGATATATGCCCGCATGTGAAATGGTAGCTGCAACAGAAAAGGTTCAAGATGAAAACCCCTGGTACTTTTATATTTGGAATTTTTTGGAAAGTAGTACATACTCGCAAGGGGCAAATACCAAGGACAAAATGGGTATACTACGTTTGGCTGCTCAATTCATCATTTACAGAGATAAGCTATACAAAATGGGGCATCTAGAAATGCATAAGCAATGTGTAGAGGAAGAAGAGGCAAAGCGTATCATGAAAGCCATCCACAGAGGAGAGTGTAGAGCCCATATAAACGGGATAATGCTAGCCAAAAAGATCCTTAGACAGGGATACTACTGGACTATAGAGGCTAATTGTATCAACTTTGTTAGGAGATGCTACAAATGTCAAAGCCATGCTAATCGCATGAATATCCCGCCATCAAAACTTCGCCTTGGCCTTTTTCAGTCCAGGGCATAGATGTCATCGGGGCAGTCACATCGAAAGGTTCAAATGGGCATTAGTTCATCTTGGTTGCCATTGATTATTTTACCAAGTGGGTTGAAGTACAGTTGTGTTCAATTTTAAAAGCATTGCATGTGGCCAAATTCATCGGGAATAACATCATTTGCAGATATGGGGTACCAAACGAAGTAATATTGGACAATGGCTCACATTTCAGAGAAGAAGTGAAAGTTCTACTTCAGAAATATAATGTGGCTTTTCACAAGTCATCAACTTACAGGCCACAAACAAGGGGTGGGCGAGGGTCAGTTGCGGCCACAGAACTTCCAATCCGTCATCCGTCCGCTAGATTGACAGATTGGAGAAAATCAATCCGCATCCGTCCGCCAATCTGACAGATGTGGATTGAGTGGATTGGTGGATTGGTGAATGGATGCGAATCGATTTGGCGGTTTAAAATTTTATAAATTTTCAACATAATTCAACTTGTGCACTTTCTCAAAAAACAAAAAAATTACAATCAATGACTTAACAAAGTATTACAATCACTGCATGCCTCATCCAAAGAAAAAAAAGTTTAAAACTTTATCCACATATTACAATCACAACATGCCTCATCCATATAAAGTATTATAATCTGTGGTTCTTAAAATATAAAAACAATTCAAACTACCAAAACCATGAACAGAGCAGTAGTAGAGATTGTATGCCTCTGTATTGTTACATCTATATCTGTTTTTGAGAACAAAAACCAACTAGCATATATAATCTTTTTTATTTATTATTTTTAGAGTTAGATTTAAAAACTAAAATATATAGATAAATGATACATTTATTTTCTTCAATTCAAAAAATATATTTAAGTTGAAAACTCTTTTTTAACATAATATATTCAACAGAATATTTAAACTCTTTTTCAATTGAAAACACAAATACAATATATAAACAAATTGGAAACACAAAATTTTACAAATTACTAAGGATGCTCGGCGGTTTGGCAGTTCGGTTGTGGCCAAATAAATCTCAAATCTGCCATCCGTCCAAAACTAGGCGGATTGGAAAAAATCAACCCGCAACCGTCTGCTCGTCATCATGCATTCGTCCAAAATGCAGTGAATCAATTCGGTTTGGTCGGTTTGGACGGATCGGTATATCTGCTGCTCACCCCTACCACAAACCAATGGAACTGTTAAAGCTACAAATAAGAACATCAAGACTATTCTACGTAAGATGGTAGAAACCTATAAAGATTGGCTAGACCAATTGCCTTTTTCATTTTGGGGTTATAGGACATCAATTTGAATGTCTACAGGGGCAACCCCTTACTCTTTGGTATACAAAATAAAGGCTGTTTTGCCGATTGAGATTAAAGTACCTTCGTTGAGGATTATGGTTGAATGTTAGATAACATAAGCTGATTGGCAACAGAATCGAGTTGAGGAGCTGATGCTGTTTGATGAGCGAAGATTGAAGGCGTTATACTATGTTCAAGGGTATCAAAGTAGGATTACCAGAGCATTTAACAAAAAGGTTAGATCCAGGAATTTAAGGGAAGGAAACTTAGTGTTGAAAGACAATCGAGCTCCTATTTACGATCCTATGGGCAAGTTCAGTCCCAATTGGACAGGTCTTTGCATCATCAAGTCAATCCGGTCATGGGAGTAGTCATTCTCATGGATTTGGATAGTTTGGAGTTCTCATAACCAATCAATATGGACAAACTGAAGAAGTACTATCCTTGAGAGGATAGTTGGGCCGAAAACCTAGAAGGGCAACCTAGTCAAAAGTTAGAACATAACAAAAATGAAAATTGAAAAAAATGAAAAAAAGAGGAAAAATGAAAAAAAGCTCACAAGGTCAAAAACCCAAAAGGGTGGCTTTGGCAAAAGTTAGAGCACAAAAAGAGAGTGTTAATACCTGAGTGAACCTTACACGGAACTATGTGAGGCCTAATTCCTATCTTTGGAATACGTAGGCAACTTCATCTTAAAGTTCAGCCCTAATCATTTTTCAACTCACTCATCCCATTCATGGTTAATCAGTTGTTGTCTTATCCATGTTTGATTGGTTTGTCATGTTTGATTTAGTTGTCCTATTTCTCCTTCATGACGAGTTTAGTTGCAAGGCAAATTTAGTTGTGCATCTTAATAGTTGGTTTCATGTTAGTTGGGTTGTCACGACTCAAACCCGCCCCTATAGGTTTAGCATCATAACCGGCCAATAATCCTGGGATTATCGAAGGCCTCTAAGACAGATTAACATAATACTAGGGGCTAGCGGAAGCAAATAACAAATATACAACGTCCATTGAGCTGTGCAAACTTATATGAGACAGAAAAATTTTAAACTTTTTGTATACATATATACACATCATCCTTACGTCATCATATATATACAGATTAGACAAAAAGGGACTTAGCCCTATTTACAAAATACACAAAGACTTGTTTAACCAAATAAGAAAACAAAACTTAAACTTTAAATCACATAGCCATAGCCACTTGACATATTCGGAACCTCCACGGGAGACACATAGGTTGGCTGACAAAAACAGATTCTAGGCAGACTCCTCTAAGCCTAGTCACGCTCCTAATCACCTACATAAATAAATAATACAATGAGGTAGAGCCCAATGAATAGTAACAAAGAAAAGGATTTTAATGAATGATGTCTATCACAGAGTCAGAAATCGGAATTTATATCAGAAACAGAGTCTTATGCATATTCATACTTGTAACATGCTTGAACTATGGTATTATTACCCCCGGGCAAGGGCCTTGAAACCACAGCATTATTACCCCCGGGCAAGGGCTACGAGACCACAGTATTATTACCCCCGAGCAAGGGCCTTGTGCTAAGGATGCCACGAATACATTTCAGAAACTTGGACAATCATTTATTGTACAGAATATAACATTGCATAAAACAGATATTAATTCATATCATTTAGAAAATAATTAAAGTTAAACATAGCTTTACTAAGTTATTACTCACAGATGGCTCCACTAGCAGATCAGATAATGCAGACAAATCAGATAGATCAAGCAAACGATAGCGCGTGACCTACACAAACACATAACATATACACATTGAAACACAATATTAATTCTTGATCAAACTTGACTTTTCTTGTCTTCTGTCTAAATAATTCGAAGGTCTACTACGCTTAGTCTTTCTTTATTCAAATGAATCGGGTTCTCGTTTCACATATTCTTTCATTACTAAATTATTCTTTTATAAATAAACAAATTTCTTACTTGGCTTCTTAATCAATTATTACTAAGTCAATGACTTATTCTTTAACCAACTAATTTATGTTGATTGGTAGTTTATTAATCTTGTTGAGTCATAATTCTTTCCTAAGAATGATTGGAAGTGAAAGAGAACGAAAATCGAAATATGAAATAACTTTTCAAAATTTTCTAAAACAAGACTCTTCGCTCGAGCGCAACATTGGTTGCTCGAGCGGACCCTTTGGTCTACAAAAATACTAGTTGCTTGCATTCTGTGCTTGAGTGACAACTCCTTTGCTCGAGCGATGGTGATGAATTCTAGATTTTCCAGAATGTTGTTTAAACTTCAAAACACATTACCAGGGCTCCAAATTCACGCATGACTCACTCGAATATGCAAAAACATTCCCAATTACATTTATTTAAATTTAATTCCACTTATACTTCAAAATTCCATAATTTTAATTCACATTTAAACCTTGGACTTCACGTTTAAAATCATCTTTCAATTATTTCTTTATTTCATGAAACTTAAAATTGAATTTATAAGGCCCTTTTTAAAAATATTTGCATGTATAAAACTAAATCAAAATCAAAGTAATTTTTTATTCTCAATTATAAATTACAATTTATTTCCATATTGATTAAACTTAACCATGTTCATGAATTAATTCTTTAATTTCTCCAAATTACATGCATGTAACAATAAGATTCAAATTCATAGCTATTCAAAATCAAACCCAAAATAATTAATTACTAAGTTAATTTCCATAATCATGAACCTAACTCATCTTCTTGCTAATTTATTTTTGTTTACATAAAATTGACTTCAAATTCTTTTCTATCTTCCTTCAAGACAGGAAATTAAAATTATAAACTTCTTAGATAATCATTTGCATATATGAAATTAAGATCAAAACTAACTATTTTATATTTTCAAATAATAATTCTACTTCTTGAATTGTTCTAATTTAGATTTTTATTACTTTTCTTCATATCAAACCTAATTTAAGCTCATAAACCTTTAAATCATGAATTAAAGTCTAAAATCTTGGAAACCCATAATGCATGTAAGGTTAGACTTCAAATTTATGAAGGATGACAAAGATCAAACTCAAATATTAAATTACAACATCAATCTCTTAATTATCAAACATAACTCAAATTTTCCTCATCTTCTTGCTAATTCCTTTTAATTACATGACATTGATTCCAATTTCATCTTTAATTTCAAGTGTAATGTAAAGATTCTACACAAATTAAACATAAATTCCATACCTTGAGTTTTAATTTCAGAATATTTAATTGAATCCCTTCTAATTCTTCTTGAGTTTCTTCAAAAACTTGAGATTTCCTTTCAATGTTGCTTCTCCTCTTTTATTTTCTTTGTTCCAGCAACTCTCTCTCCATTTCTCTGTTCCTCTCTCTCTCTCTCTCTCTCTCAGTTCTCTCCCTATTTCTCTTGGTTCCCTCTTGAACTTGAACTCAAGTCCTTTTTTTTTTTTTTTTTAACTTCCAGACTTCTCCAGCACACACACACACACTCACATACTTCTTCATTCTTGCCTTCAACTCTCTCTCTTTCTCTTGTAAATGAACCCACTTCACTTAATGATATCAATACAACACACACTCCACTCTGTACACTGCACATGTGCACTCATCCTTAAATTCCAACACATCACTCACATGCACACACATACACAGATTTGCTCAATACACCCACACCCATTTACACCCTCAATTTTAGATTATTCCATAATTCAATTTATGATTAGAATTGATTTAATTAAGCAACATATCCTAATTATCACATAATTAAATTAATCATAACCAATCACCAATTCCACATAATTTAATTAGTCTAAATGACTTTTATTAGAGCCCAATTAATTATATTTAAATTTATCAATCTAAATCAAATTTTTAATCAAACTCCCAAAAGGCTCCAAATATCGAATTATATTTATTTCCATTCTCAATTTTGGTTTCTTAAATTATTAAGGTCTTTAATTTCAAATTAAACGTCAAAATCATCGCCAATAAATTACTTACTCAAGTGTATACCTCAATTGAATGCCTTATAAATAATTTAATTTATCATAATCTTAATTCTCAATTCTCATAACTTAATTAACTCCAATTCGGACCTAATTAATCAAATCTCAGTTTTACAAATCTGAATTAAATACTCAATTAAACTCCTATACGGTTCGATACTCGAAATTAAAATGATTCAATTCACCAATTATAATCTCTTGAGCCATTTAGGCTTTCAAGTTATAATCCCAAAATAAATTCTCAATAGAATCGTATACGGATCAGTCTCCATAATTTTTATAAATCCCAGATTAAATTAGAATAGTTAGCAATTAAAATTCAAATCTCCTTAATTAATTAAATGCTAATCATTATACATGGTGGGGTTGTCACAGGGGTAGTGGCCATGCAAATACAGATTTTGAGAACTTTTAATGAAGTTGACTGATTGTCTCGAAAATTACTTCATATATTGTAAAATCCAGACCATTCTTTGGACCAAAAAGAAGGAAAAATTTTCAGTGCTCACATTTTGGGTCACATGATTTCAAGACAGAAAGTGGAACAAGCATGCTAATTTACCTCTCATGTTGATCGAAATCATTTTAGCAAAAAAAACAAAAGTAGTCAAAGCGATGAACTAGGGGCACAGTCAAGCCAGGTTTTCTGTCTTTTTCTCGCATTCTCGACAATCTCCATTTAAATTGTCAATCATTCGCTGGGAAGTGCAGTTAGTTGGCGAGGTTTTTCTTTTGGGTTTTGAGTCTTGTTCGACGGCATCGCGCCTGCAAGCATCGCGCCTACTATAGTCTAAATCGCGCCCGCGATGACGTTCTTTGTTATTTCTATTCCGGCAAGTGTCAATCGGTCTATTTAGTTTATTTTTGCCTAGTTTTTCTTCCATTTGAGTCATTTTTTGATTGCTGGTCAGTTGAAAGTTCAATATTCAGTTCAAAATTAATTGAAATGCAACCATTTTCAATTTCAAAATTCAAAACAAAATGGTTTTTATGCTCAAGTGCCATTTATGCCATTCAGATGTGCAAAACAAACTCTTTTTATAGAATGTCAGGGATCAAACACCGATCAAAATTTTACAAAAATAGTTGAAGCTGTAAGTGCCCACTCTTAAGCAAAAATACAAGAAAAAAAAAAAACAAAACAAAAACAAACAAACAAACAAATATAAAGAAACAACAGAGAATGCAAGCATTGTTCTCAGTTTCTGGCGACTTGTGTTTCTGGCAACAAAAGTTATAGGCTGATGCTTTAGTTTCGCCACCCGCTTCCATTGTCAATTGCCTCGCCACATCTTCACTCATTGGAAGCCTTTGAAGAGTCAGCCTCGACATTGGCAGAGCTTCTAAAAGAAATTATTTCCTGCCGACTGTCAAATGCAGAGTATGAAGGAACTCCAAATCGGGCCACGGAGGTGGCCTATTGTTTCAACTCTTTGTTCTGCTTTTTCAATGCGCTAATCTCTACTTGAGCATTCTTGTACATACGTTGGAGCAATGAGAGTTGGGCGTTTAGTCGATGCACTTCACTTGTCTTACCCTACAGCCGATTGGACAAATTGGAGACCGCAGTCATGCAAGACTTCAATGTGTAATGGTTGGCATTGATGTCAGACTGTGCTGACATCAGTTGCTCGACTAACAGCGCAGGAAAGCTAAGAACAGAAGCAGGGGTACTCTATCTAGGCTTAAAGGAGCTAGTAATCTCTATTGGGGATTCATTAAGGTCTGGGAAGAGGGAAAGAGTATAGCGGGATGAGGCCATAACAAAAGAGAGTAATACCACAACGAAGAAAGATTGTCAGAGTAATGGCAGGGGGAGTTTGCAGCTTTCTGCTCTGCTCTCTTGCAGGCCTTGCTTTAAGAAGAAGTTGGAAGAGAAAAAGAAGCCAAGAGAAGAAGGATTGCCGAGGCAATCTTTGATGAACGAGGCTAGTCCAACTGTTATCGGTCAGGCATGCCGTGATTGTTGAAATCGCACACCAAACACGACACTCAACGAAGACGACGATGAAAAGAGAGAGACAAAACAGAGGAAAGAGAGTGATAAGTATGTAATATGTATATAATATGTATGTATCTGTATATGTGTATTCGTATGTATATGTATACCGTGTATATATCCGTATGTCTGTATGTGTCCATACAATATGTGCATGTGTGTATCCGTATATGTATATAGTTTGTCTGTTTGTATATATATGTAATACGTATTTTGTATATCGTTTGTATCCGTATATGTGTATATAGTATATATAAAAATACAAAATTTTCAAATTCAAAAAAAAAAAAAAAAAAAAAAAAAAAAAAAAAAAAACCTCAAAAAGAAATTGTCAAAAAAGAAAAAAAATGTAAAAATGAAAGGAAAAAAATGAAGGAAAAGAAAAGTGATTGGAAAAAATATTTGTGCATCAAGTTTTCATGGTTAAAACATTCCCTCTCTCTGTATGGGATACGGTTAGGTACACTTGTTGGTTACACTACCTTTTCTCCTTTCATGTGAAACGTGTTGCGATTTTAGTTTTTACGGTTAAAACCATCCCCCTCTCCATATGAGATACGGTTAGGTACACCTGTTGGTTACACCTCATTTTCTCCTTTTACATGAAACGCAGTAGGATTTCAGTTTTTACAGTTAAAACCTTCCCACTCTCCGTATGAGATACGGTTAGGTACACCTATTGGTTATACTGCCTTTTCTTCTTTCATGTGAAACGCGTTAGCATTTCAGTTTACTCAGTTAAAACCTTCCCCCTCTCCGTATGAGATACAATTAGGTACACCTGTTTGTTGCACCACCTTTTCTCCTTTCACGTGAAACATATTAGGTTTTGAGAATACCCGGTTATGACCTTCCCCTTCTCTGTATGAAATATGATTAAGTACACTTGTTGGTTACACCATCTTTTCTCCATTCACGTGAAATGTGTTAGGATTTGACGTTTGTTTGGTTAAAACCTCCCACTTTTCGTATGAAATACAGTTAGGTACGCATGTTGGTTACACCACATTTCTTCCTCTCGCGTGAAACGCGTTAGGATTTCAGATCACTCAGTTAAAACCTTCCTCTTTTCCGTATGAGATACGATTAGATAGGCTTGTTAGTTACACCACATTTTCTTCTTTCACGTGAAACGTATTAGGATTTGCAGAATACCTTATTATAACCTTCCCCCTCTTTGTATGAAATACGATTAGGTAAGCTTGTTGGTTATACCACTATTCCTCCTTTCGCGTAAGACACATTTGGATTTTGAGTTCATTATTCCTCCTTTCGCGTGAAACACATTTGGATTTTGAGTTCACTATTCCTCCTTTCGTGTGAGACGTATTTGGATTTCGAGTTCACCTTTCCCCTCTGTTATTTGTGTTGTGTCCCATTTGTATGTGATGCACTCCATTTTGTTGTTTGTGTTATGGCATCTCTTGTTATGTTTCATATCATTTGCACGAGGCTTGCCTCTCATGTTGCCATCTTCATATCTTTATCATCACTTCATGACATTGCTTGCACTGCATAATCATAAATTTTCAAAACAACCGGCTACGCAAAACGCATAAGTCCAACTTTCAAATTGTATTTCGAGCATGTCATTTGCATTCTACCCCTAAACTATGTTGCTTTGATTCCTTGCAAAAGGATATGTAGGCAACCCTCGGGTTCAACCAATTGCATTTGCATCTTGTCTGTTGGCCCAAGTCTTACAGCCTTGTTAAGAGGGTCGTCTTCGAGCTTTAACATTCATTCACGTCATGAAATGACTTTGAGTTCTATCAAAAAGGAGCAATTGTAGTGTCACGACCCAAACCCGGCCCTATGGGTTTAGCATCAGAATCGCCAAGAATCTGAGATTACCGAAAAGCTCACACAAGAATACGCTTAAACAGAGTATGTAATCTGAAGCTGGCGGAATACAAGAAGTAACTAGTGTCCATTGAGTGAAAATCAGATGCCAAAAACATTTTTCATGCATTCATACGCTAGTTAAAGACAGCTTTATACAATCATATACAACCATTCAAGACGGACCTAATCCCTCAGAATAAAGACAAGAAAACAAGAGATGCCTATGCAATAGTACAAAACAAGAAGGAGACCGATAGGGACACAAAACACCCCAAGCCATAACATGGCAACTCGAAACCTCGCAAGGAGGCACATAGGCGCTTGACAAAATCGGGACCAACCCACGCCTCCTAGCTCCGGCCCGGGTCAGCCGAGAACCTACATATATATATAAACAGTGAGTTAAAGCCCAGTGAATAACATAAAGCGTAAAGAGGTTACGAATGAATGTCCTTACAGTAATGAAATCAGTTCATTAAACAGTATTTCAGTCTTTTGGTATTTCAGTCAATCAGTCATATATGGTACATCCATTAGCCTATAAACAGTAGGTCCAAAGGACCGAGTCTTAACAGACCCAACAGTAATGATGGCCATCAGTCAGTAAACAATATGGTCCCACGAGGGAACCGACAGAGCTCTGTAACAGTAAACAGTAAGTGCTAAGGATGCCACAATATAGTTCAGAATACAGGACATACATTCATTCAGTAAACAATATCAGTTCAATAAACAATTCAGTTCAGTATTCAAAAGATAACCATTTTGAACATATCTTTACACAATTGTTACTCACAGAGATTGGGCTAATAGCAGCTAGAGCGCGTCCCCGAGAGCCAACCCTAAACAGTTAACAAATAGAACGCACACTAAGTTCACAGTCGGGAAGGATGATAATTAAATCCCTAAATTTCCTCGGTGTGGTTCTATGTCTAAATCCTCAATAAGATGCCTTAAACTAGGCCTAAGAATGCCTAGGATGGGATGAGGACTCAAAAATACAGTTGGAAGGCATTTTTCAAAAGTTGCTGAAAACAGGGGTCTCGCTCGAGCGAGCCTTCCTTCGCTCGAGCAAGGTTGCAAAATCAAAGGCTTCACTCGAGCGAAAAATCCTTCGCTCGAGCGGTCTGATGAAACAGTAAAAGTACTGGATGCTCGATTTTTACGCTCGAGCCACCAATCATTCGCTCGAGCGTGGCTCAGAGAAAACGGTGGTCGCCGAAGCGAGAATCTCTTCGCCGGCGAAGAAGCCGAATCTGGAATTTCCAGATTTGCCTCCCAAGCTCAAACCAAGCATTCTCAACTCAATTCTCGACCTCTTGGGCCCAAATTCTGGAAAATACATCCCAAAACAATGTATAACAAGTTTCAAAAGCCAATTTATGAATTCAAGCCCCAAAGGTGAGTCAATTAAAACCATTTTTCAAACCCAATTTCAAGAACAATTTCAAACATGCAATGCATGAGCTTTAAACCAAAATCAAGCTTCAATCCTTGCTCAATTGAGCTCAATAGTTGGAAAACAAAATGAAAACATGGACTATAGCTTAAACATGGACATGCATGTACAATCCCAACATGGATTCAACTTCAAAATGCACCAATTCAAACATGCATGCAACAATGGAGTTCCAATTCAACATATATGAGTAAATTCATGTCTTAACTTCCCTATAACCATGATACATGCAAGATGGGACTCAAAGACAACAAGAGGATGGTGAATTCACTTACCTAAATCTCAATTTCAAGGTTTATGAGCTAAATTAGCAAGTGTACTTCAATTCTCAAGCAATTCCTCAAGGTTCCAAGCCAACATATAAGATGAAATCAACTCTCTCTATTTCCCCTCTCTCTATGGTCGGTTGGGTACAAGAAAATGGCTGAGGGAATAAGTTGGTTCAAGTGTAATTCAAGTCCTCAATTGTGTAGGATAGTGGCCCACTCAATGGCAAAGTCGTAAATAAGCCAAACTATGCAATTTAACTCATTTTAATCTACTTTAATCATTCCTAATCAATTTTCAGATAAATATACTATAAAATCACAAATATTCTACTGATTACAAAACACTAAACGGTTTCTAATTCGGCCGCCGATAAGGCCTTCAATTAATAGTTTAAACACATAAACTCAAACAGATAATCAATCATTCAAACAGATAGGAATGCAATATAATAGACAAACTTATTCAATTTCAGTTTCGATTTTAATCAGTCCATTCAGTACTTTAGTTAATTCAACTATCACCATTATCGATTCGGTTTAGCGAGAATCAAGACGATCAAAGAGTTAACCTTCAAGACGAGGGTTGTTATATGTAGACACCCCATTTTGACCCACCCTAAGGCTTAGGCACTTTCTCTTAATTACCCGATGATGGCAATCAAAATGTGTTTCTCACAAAATCTTCATTAAGGGAACTGGAATCTGAGCTTTATTTCCAACCCTAAGCCTATTTTGGTCGAGTGTTTAAGCCCCGTGAGACACCCGAAGTGAAGTTGGACTAAACCGGAGCAAAACTAGACCGAACCGATGCAAAAATAGACCAACCCTGTGCTGATCGATCAACCAGCCAGTCGATCGGTTGGCACCATTGCGGGTATGATGGCAGCCTTCGAGGGCGCGATCGTGTGTTCCTTGGCCGTGACTTGTTGGTCCGTGACCACGACCTGTTCATAGTAGGCAAGTTTTTTTACTATGTGGGGCATTTTGTGATGTTATTTCTAACCTATTTTTGCACCAAATGCTTGCCTATTCATCCTCCATTGACTAGTGCTTGAGCAATTAAGGATAATGCTCCATTAGCTCCATTGTCTTCTCTAAATGCTCCACTTTGTCTTCCACCATTGATCTACTAGCATTGCCTATATAATGAGAGCTCTAGTCTTGAGTTTGAGGATAAGCTAGAAGAGAAGTCTAGAGAGAATTCTAAATTTGAGTTAGAATTTGAGAAAAGAAAGTCTTGAAAACAAGAGAATTGTCTTGCTAAATTAGTGAAGTTACCAAGCCTCTATAGATCTCATCTTCCCTTGCAAACACCACTCAAGAACCAAGCCCTAAAGCCTTGATCAAAGAGAGAGTAGTCTTGCTAAGTTGAGGAAGATTAAAGAGTGATCATACACTTGTCCAAAACCATCATTCTAAGCTCAAATTCCAAGCTCTTGAATTGAGGATTAAGAACACAATTCATAACCTTGAAGGTGATCAAGATGAAGTTTGGAAATCAAGAAGTTTAATCTTTACTTGGAAGGTGAATTTTCAATTCTTTTATTTTCCTTGCATATTCTATCTTATGTTTGTTTTCTTGTTTTCATTTCATATTGTTTTGTTGTAATTTAACCAGAAGTAATTAGTTTCAATTCTTCCTTTTCTTGCACTTTCTATCCTATATTTGTTTTCTTGCTTTAGTTTCATATTAGTTTTGTTGTAATCTAACCGAAAGTGATTAGTTGAGCCACCTATATATTCTTTGTTTGTTACTTTTCTCGATGTTGCAACAAGACAGATTTTGTTAGGCCTAGTCGGTCAACTGACCTATATGGCCGGTCGGTTAGCTTCTTTTGGACGAAACGGAGTAGTCTTCCAGCATTGCTCATCCTAGTTTCCGACAATCCTCAAAGACACATGAAGCTTATATTTTGTTTTTTTATTATTATTTGAGTGTTTTGTGAGGTTTTTTTATGTTATAATATTTTCCTCCTTCCTCTCTAATTTGGTTTGTAATTATTCTTTCAAGTATTGTAATAATTCCCCGCCCCCTATCCCATTATTTTACTTGCTTTCTTTATTTGTGCATGAGCAACATATCTTGTTTTGTTTTTTTCCCCATCAAATCCATGCTTTGCATCTATGTTTCATGCAACTTGATTCAGCTAAGTTTGTATTTATGGATTTAATCAATTCCTAATTTGATTATGTGCGCTACCTCATATTTTTGAGATGATTCACTTGTCATATATTAGAAGCCAAATCTTTAGTTGCATCTCATGAGTGAATTGCATTAGGATTTTATATATAAGATCATACATATTTCGCTAATTTTGTTTTGTAACTATTTGCAGGACGTCTGTAAACATTTAAGTTTTTATGCTTTAGCATCCTGCTGGTGTGTGTTTTTTTCTTACTATGTTTAGTATCCAACCATGAGGCTATTTGCTTACTTGATATAACTGTATGAATGTCGGTGGATAGAGGTTATGTCGCTTAATTTGGAATGATATTGATTTTCATGTTTATAAACTTAATTTCTTTGAGTTGTACATCTTCAAAACTTTTTCAAAACACATGAAATCAAATTGTTCCAAAATGAATGGCATAGTTTATACTCGTATGTTTTCACATAGTCTATACTTATTACGACGGATAGTGGCCTTAGTACGAGTCACGAGTTTCTTAATTTTCCTAACAATATTAGGTGGTGACTCTAAGATCTGGTAAAGTAGTCTATTTTTAGCAAAGATTTTGTATTAAAACGGATTTTTCATAAAAAGTTTCCAAATATGGACTTTCATCTGTATTTCACATTGCACTTGTAAAATTAGATCAAAGAAGTCGAGGATCCGAACTGTTTAACGCACACAGGTAACCCCCGGGCATGTTACAATAACCAAAATGAGCAATATGATCTAAAATTACATGTCTCATATGGTAATGTTAGCATTATTAAAATAACTAGAACATGAGCATATAATGTTTATAAGACTCATATCATGGCTTAGTAGAGGCCAATCTTTTGATTGGGTGAGTGGGGGTACTCAATTTATGACCTTCCCCCCCTCATACCTAAGGTTCTGAACCACGGCATCTTTGGTTATGACGAACATTAGCCTTTGGCACAAGTCACGGGTTTCCTAGTTTTCCAAAAAGATTATGTGGCGACTCTGAGATCTGGTGATGTAGTCCATTTCTGACATATTTTGTAATAAATGAATTTTCTATAAAAGTTGATAGATTTGGACTTTCATTTTATGTTTCACTATACACTAGTGATGTTAGATCAGGAGATCGAGAGTTTGAACTGTTAGGCGTACTCGAGTACTCCCCGAGACACCCATAGCGTCGGTAATGGTTAGAAAAGGAAGATGAAGGGTGTGAGAGAAAGAGCATGGAATGGAGTGGATTAAAAAAAAATAAAAGAAAGAGTAAAGTGGACATGAGGATTGAAGAGATGAGGAGACAAAGGAGTATGTGAGAGGTCAAATCTTGACTTGGAAAGAGAGAGTTAGCTTTGTCTTGGAAAGATAATAGAAGTCATGGGAAGAAAATGCTCAAATAATTTTCTTTTAGAGAACAGCATAAGTCTCTATAGGCTTTAGTTTTCCTAGACAAGTACACAATTCAACTAAAGTGTATATATTATATATACATGTATAATTCGATTAGATCAGGTTAGTCAGAACAGTTGATATAGGGCTCGATATCCGACAAAAAATTAAATAAACTATCATATTTCCACCTGTTTTTGACCGAGTGGCTTGTTGAAACCACTCACATCCTATTCAGGTCGGGCCCATGGTTTATTCGGTTTCTTGAACACTCCTAATAGAAGTTTTCCAATAGTTGCAATAAAGAATTTCCTTTCAATCATCATAGAGTGAAGATGAGAGAAAGAATTAATGTGTTTGGTTCCCATTTTTTAGAAAATTTTAAACTTTTTGTTTGGTTAAGTCCAAAAATGAAAAAAAGTTTTCAAATTCTAATTTTCTGGATACACACTTGGGTATTCTTTTTTCTTTGTGCGTCTGTTAGTTCATTTGAGCTCGGGACCCATAAGAAATCACAACCTACTTATCCTCTTTATTTATTCATTTATTTTTTATGTGACTTGTAAGGAAATTATTTGTTTATTTATTGATTACGTATTAGACACACTTCATCTTCATAAATGTAAGTTTTTAAAATGTTGTATTATAATCGTTAAAACATTATATACAATACAATAAAATATGAAGTTTCATCAATTTTTTGTATTAACAAATCTTTGTTGTATTAGTGTATTAATGAGCTTAAAAATTATGATAAACTTTGTAAACATACATGTACAATTTTAAATGCAATTTATATTAACTACAACAATTTATGAAAACAGATTGCAGAAACAAAGTTATGAATTTCAACAACATGAAAATTACGTTTTAAGCATTTAAAAATTACATTTATAATTTTTTTTAAATGATATTCAGCAAAATTTATTTCATCACAAAATTTCGAAACGTTGACACGTACATGCGTAACATCGTCAGAAATTGGTGGCAAAAAAATGTACACAAATTTGTAGTTGAAGTTAGAAAAGTTTGTAAGTTGGTTACGATTTATTTTTAATGCCAATTTGTGACGAAATTATGTATTTTGTGATTAATTTTATGATAAATTCACACATTTCATGGTATGATGGGTGCATATCAAATTGTGTTTTGATACATATATATATATATATATATAGCATTTACATATATACATAAAAACAAACATGGTACAACTTTTGATGTAACAATATATATATATATATTTTTTTATCATAATGTTTCTAGCCCTCTCTCTCTCTCAGCTTGTGGAGGGAAATTTTAAATTGCAATAGTGTATTTTTTTGAGAACCAAACATATATGCATTTTCAAAACATAATTTTCAAATCACCTTTTAGAAAAATAACTCAAAAAAACGAAACCAAACATGATGAATAGCATTTAAACTACTAAGAAAAATAAAAGGGGCAATCCACCATTCTCACCATAGAAGCAATCATAAGAAGATGAAAAGGCTTCTTTGATCATCAATTGATATGAAATATCACATGATGATCATGGAATCTATATCTCTTCTCATGGAAGGAAGCAAATGGATGCTCTAACCTATCTCAAAATGGATGAAGAAAGTAGATTACCATCTGTTTCTAAGAGGAAGCCATGTTTAGCTTCCAAGAAAATGAGAAAAAAATGATAAAAAAACAAGAGAGAATGTTAAAAAATTCAAAATGACTACTACAATTAATGGAACCTATCAACATTGATTGAAAGTACTATCCATCTTCATCATGGAAGATGAATATAGACATCTATTTCCATACTCAAAGGGTTAGGAGAAGAATGCTTCCCAACTCTTTTGAAGAAGAGGTGCTTGTTGGGCTCCAAAGAAAATAAAGGAGAAAATAAGAGAAAGAGTAATAATCATCATTTTTCACCATCCAATTAATCAACAAATCAATCAAACAAACTTATTTATTCACAAGCAAGGATTGAATTGCAACAATTAAACCATGTTTGGAAGGATAGAAAATTGGTAAAAAATACAAGAAAACAAAAGAAAATGAAAGAAAATAAAGACAATTACCATATTCAATCAAAGGATCAGGCTACTACCCTCTATACAAGCCTACATTTGATCTAAACAATCAAACAAAATCCAAAAAATGGGGTGTTTGGGAGGTGGGAAAATAAAAAAGAAAGTGTAGGAAAACTAGAATTCACATCATCCTAACAATCCTATGGAGGGGTGGCAAATCCCCTCCACTATCCTCAAGCCCAATCACATCATAATCAAGTTTATATATAGAATTAAATAATGTTTGGCTAGAGAGAAAATAAAAGAAAGGAAACTGGAAGAGAAAGTTCAAGAGATTACCTCAAAGAAGAAAGTAGAACTCCTAAAAGAAAGTTCTAATTACCCTCAAGCTTCTAAAATGACACTTTAATTTTTAGCGAAAAACTTCATGGATGATAGCTTCAATGTGTATGTATATGTATAAGTGTAGAGAGAGAGAGAGAGAGAGAGAGAGAGAGTTTCAAATGCTTTGAGATAAAAGAAATAGTTCTTAACTCTTCCAATCTCTTCCAATCTTTCAATTCCCTGATTAAAGGGGGTTTAAATAACCCAGGAGGTGCCTTGTTCCCTTGAGAATTGCGGAAGAGGCACCTTTCCACTTGCATGGGGGACCATCTTCTAGAAACTACTCTGCTTTGTCCAAAGTTGTTCAAATTATTTTTCCTTTGGCCATATAATTATTATTCGGCCTTGACAAAAAACTATGGGTGTACAATAAAATTGTATGACCAATGTAAAATTATATAGCCAGGGTCAATTTTAGACAATTAGTGTATTTTCAAAGGATTCTTTTCATTTTCATTCATTTCTAATATGTTCTCACTCCTTTTTCAGAAAGTACAAAGTTTTGTTTGAAATATGAATTTGAAGAATGATTGGATTTAACATGTCTAAAAACATTTTGAAAATGGTTTTAAGGGTCTAAAAATTGTTTTGGCCAAATTAAGTGTAAGGTTGGGATCCGCTTTCATCTATGGTTCATGTTGAATATTATCAAAGGCATGCGTCTTTGTTTTCATTATTGGGTGACTAGGAGGAAGCGCCCAACTCTTAGGGCCAATTAAAATGAGGTGTCTACAGCAAGATGACATGACAACCATGCAACTATCAAGTAGAAGGTGCTAACAGACTACCCCTACCAGAAGAGCTCGACGTCTTCATTGGTAGGGTTTGTAGATATTCCTAAATTTGTTTCTCAAATGGCCACAATATAACATCCTTCTCCCAACTAGCATCTAAATCAGGCAGGCCTTTTCATTTTACTAGGTAATATGTTCTTCTTGCTCATGCCTTCTGTCTTGTTTTCCAGAATTTTCTTTACTTCCTTGTCCAATCGTTTTCAAATCACAAGCGAAGCTCTTCTTGCTTGTTTTCTCCTAGTATTAGCCATATTTTCATGATATGATTCAAGGAAACTCACATGAAAAAATTGGATGGATTTTCAACCTATCCGACAATATCAATCTATAAGCCACATTTTCTACCCGCTTCCTGACTTCAAAGGGTCCATCATATTTAGGAATTAAGCCTTGATGTGATGCCTTGCTGGTGATTTTCTCCCAAACAATTAAAAAAATAATAATTTGTTTGTGTTTATTTTATTGTGCATTTTTTTCGCTAATAATAATTAGGGTTGGACTTCTCTCAAGTTGGTCATCTTAATTTGAGAGAGCATCTGGCATTGGTAGGCCTATTTTGGAACCAATTTGGTGATTCAAACTATTCATTTTATAAGACTCTTTGAGTAGAATATTCTTGTAAAAAATAAGATGATTAGATATAGTAGCTATATGTTTAAATTAAATTTATATTACAAAAAATAGATGACTATTGTTGAAATTATATTTGTTATTTTTTTGTAAAATAAATATGATTCAAACATATAACTACTGATAGCCAATCATTTTTAATTTTTTTATATAAATAATATACTCAAACCGAAATCGATTTCAAAATGAATCTTTCACCAAATTATTGTAAAGAGTCATTAGCTCTTGAGCAATGGACAACCAGCCAAATGTCCCCCTAGTTGTCTTTGACCACTTCCTTGCAAATTTTTTTGAAAAATTTAAACATATTGGTCGACTGGCCGATTGTCTCCTAATCATTCTCTCGATCGATCGGTGGTTTGATAAAATCCCAAATCACTCTGTTGAAACGCACGATATCAGATCAAACTTTTTTTTTTAAAATCAAATTTAAGTAAAATTTGATAAAATTTTTGAGCAAAGCGTTGGAGATATTTTTAGAGATAAAAAAATATATATGTATTAATTATAATGAAACGGAACAATTTCAAAAGTAAATTATAAATTTTAAAATTCAAATAAAAAATAATGCATATTGATATAAATGAATGCAATTTTAACAAAGGAAGCGCTATTTTGCGTCTAATTACTTGGTGGCAACGCTCCGGAATTGCATCAAGCAAAGCAGGCACTCCTCCAGGCTCCAATGCTCTTCTTCTCCGATTTCCCTCTCTCTCCTCCATCGCCACCTACACCCAACTCCCTTACTTAAACAAACCAAGCTTCACAAAATTTTCTCAGATCAGATCCCTCATTTTTCTCCGGAAAGTTGACTAAAACTTTCCCGGAAAATGTCTCACAGCGACACCATACCCCTCCACGCCTCATCCCAATCCGACATCGACGAGATCGAGAACCTCATCAACGCCAGCGTCCAATCTGGCCCCACCACCGTCCTCCCCGCCCGCCCTCCCAGCCCTCCCCGTGCCTCCATTCCAGTCTCTTCCGCCCCTTTCATTCCCTCCAATCTCCCTCCGCCGGCGCCGAAACCGACTCCCGTTCCGGCCGCTCCGCCACCTCCGCCGCCGGGATCTACCGGTTTCGGGTCGGCGCCGAACACGCTGACTGAGCCAGTGTGGGACACTGTGAAGAGAGATCTGTCGAGGATCGTGAGTAATTTGAAGCTGGTGGTGTTTCCGAATCCCTTTCGCGAAGACCCAGGAAAGGCGTTGAGGGATTGGGATCTCTGGGGTCCTTTCTTCTTCATTGTTTTCCTCGGTCTCACTCTTTCGTGGTCTGCATCTGTCAAAAAGGTAAAAACAATAAACTGTTTTTCTCCCCCCATTTTTACATATATATATATATATATATATAGTTGTTAGGGTCGGTTTCAGATGCTAGAGGGAGGGGAGGTTTGAAGGTGATGGGATGGAAATGGTGGCTTTGGTGCCTCTAGAATTTTCCCCAGCGGCAGTGATAGCTCCTGAAGTTTTAAATGTGAGTGAGGTTATGCAGGTTGAGGAATACCAAAGGGTCTTTCAACCTCATGAGGACAAGTTTAAAAGGATCTATTGGAGTGACCAAAAACATATCAGTTATGTTGGCTTTTTTCGAATGTGAAAATAGGGGAAAAAATGGAAAGTGGGGAGCTTTAATTCTTGCACAACTATAATTAGTGGGTCGCACCATTTTCCGGTTCCGAATCAATGGTTCGAATATCAAGTACCGAACAAAAACCTAGATCGGTACATGATATCCAAGCAATTGATTTCTGTTCTATAGTTGAGAACTGAATGGACAAAATGGTGTGACTTGAGAGAAAGGCCAGTCTGCAAATAAAAGCTCCCTGGAAGAATGGTGTAGGTAGTTCTGTTGTCTTGGGAGACTCTGTAAAGGGGACAGAGAAGTTGGAAATGGTGAGGGGCTGGAGGAAGGTATAGCAGTGTTCTTTTCTTGTGTGGCATAAGCAACATCCCGGAGCCGAGAGACCTAAAAAACCTGTCAATGGCTTTTTTGTGTTCATGGAGGAGAGACTAAACTGTTGACCCTAGGTATTAGTTTTTCATTTATGTGTTCGTGCTTTGTAATTTCTTTGCTTAAGGGTGATTATTGAGAAATTTAGCTTGTGTTTAAATCGAACGGACCGTCAATAAGACTTGGTGTTGCTTTCTAATTTTGTGCTATTAGGGGTTCATTATACATATTGAAATAATTTAAATGCAATTTTGTCTTGGCTTACTAAGTTGAGGACTTTCGACTTTGATGTATATAATTGTTCCTACTTCTATTAAATAACAATGCAAGAGGTAGGTTGATGCATACTAATTTCTTAGTCTTGTAATTCGTAAGCACGATTTATGTTGAATAGGTGGCATTTGTTTAGCTAATGGAGAGCTTAATTAGCTTGATGAATGGATTTAAGTTGGTCATGTAGCTTGCTGAGGATGTAACACCTGACGTTTGTGGAATTCCTAATGCATGCTTCGACTAATGGTATTTTGATTTATTGAAAAAGTCTTGTTTCAACTTTAGTTATGTCTTGAGGCTTTTGATCGATCATGTTCTCCATTCCTCAGATTGTGGAAAGAGGATTTGACAGAGTGGTATTGGAGCTATAGATTATTTGAGTCATATGTTATGAGATCTTGTATCAAAATAAATGTTTTGGAATTGTGATTGGAAGTTATGAATTGTAAACTTTGTCTTGAGAACTATAGTTTGGGAATCTGATATTAGAACAACCTTATATAAAACCTTTGTTAGAGCTATTATGGTTAGGGTACGGTATACAATGAGGGGCATGGATTTGTCGTGTGATTAGAGTTTAGACATATGACGACTTCGGAATAATGATGATTGTGATGTTTAATGCTTGATGTTTGAGTTTTCATTAGAACGTAGCTGTGAAATTGGTAAAAGTTGGGTCAAAGTATGAATCTTTGGGAATACAATGTCAAATATGAAGACTAGATTGCAATCTGTGTATGGTATCGTAGAGGTATAGATCTTAAAGACTAGAAATGTTGAATGGATCTTATGGATTATAAATATTGAATAGTATCTTATAGATTAGAAATGTTGAATAGTATCTTAGTGTTCGATTTCGTGATGATCACAGGTTGTGGTGCTTACTTTTCATGAATTAAATGGTTGATGTTATGAATTAGTAGGATATTAGTTATTCTTGACATGGTATTATAATAACTTGCTACAATTGAATTTCAATATCATTCATTCACATGTTTGGTAACTTAAAATTTTGTATGATAGATGTGTTAATGGAAGAGAGGATAGATGTCTATAATTTTCAAGTTCAATTGCATCATATGATATTGAGGTTGTGGAGGTTTTTAGTGCATTTTGGGATATGTTGTGCTACGAGTTTTTGAGGAAAACAATTTCACCTTGTGAATATCTGTCTCAATGATTGGAAAATGAATTCTTGGAGACCTATGTTGATTTCAATTTGTGGTAAATATGAGGCTATGGCATTATTTTAGTAGGATCTTGACATAGCAGTTATGGAAGAAGGGACTAGATATTGTTTTAGTCGACGAAATGGGGACTAAGGTCTCGTTTGGGAAGCGACCGGTTTAGCCAAAAAATTAAAAAGTTACTAAAAAATCTAAAAAGTCAAAAAGTCAAAAAGCCAACAACCTATACCAAAAAGTCCAAGACTCCCTTTTCTCTCTACGTTTTGCATCTCTTTTCGTAAAAATAAAAAAGTCATCCCAAACATATTAGATTTTTTTACATCATATTTTAGCTAAAAAGCCAAAAAGTTACTAAAAAAACCTGTTCCCAAACGAGGCCTAAATATTGTTCTAGTAGATGTGATTTCTTGAATCAACAAGAACAATCTTGAATCCACAAGGAAAATAAAAGAAAAACTCTCCTAAAATATTATTGATTGAATAATTTATAAACTGCTTATTCTATAAGTATTATTGATTGAATAATTGATAATAAACTAAACCCAACACTTGTAGAATTAGCAATTCCAAAATAAATTAGCAAACTTAAATCAATACAAAATTAGGAAATCTAAGATAATAGGAAACTAAAAATTCTTGACTATTTAACAAAATTCTAGTCAAAATCTAATTTCAAAATAATAAAACTTAATATAGAATTTTGAAACTCTTGTTCTACATTAGATCACAATTTTGTTTATATTAGTGGCATACTAAGAAGCACGGATACTTTTAAGAAGATGACGTATCCGTGTCGTGTTCGTGTCGGACACCGACACTCTTAGGACACGTGTTTGACACTCTTCAAAACGTGTCCTATTTTTTAAATTTTTTTAAAGACTCAAACACTCTTTGAACACTTGGAGGACACACATGTCAATCGCTTAAGCGCACATGTCTATTGATTAGACATGTGAAACTAATTATAAGTTTGAACAAAACAAGATACAATAATAAAACAAAAACGACATACCTACTGGAACGTCAACAATTGGGATTCTAAAAATGCTCTGGATTTTTTGGAGATAATTATGTTACCTGCAACGTCAACAACTGGAGCTCGCCAGCGAATTCTGTTCCTTGGTGGTCAGTCTTTTGAACTGGAAGAGTTGTCGGTAGACTCGATTGGGCGTCGTAGTTTATCAATCCTAGAGCGAGGTCACAGGCTTAGATGGGCAATAATGCTGATTGGTCTTGAAGCGAGATAGATTGTGGACAAAATGTAGGTGGCATCACGAGAACCAGAAGATCTCAGATTTTTGGGTCGTCTTCGTGGGAGTAGTCGCAGTGTAGCAGTGTGGGTTCGAGGGGAGGAAGGAGGTCTTTCTTCGTTTCAAATAGTAGTGATGATAGGGAGCCGTAGGGAACAAATTTGCATTTCAGTGTCGGAATTTGGAGGTGGGTGGGGTGATTTGGCTCTGGTTATTGAAGGGTTTGGGTTAGGGGATGGATGGGTTAGGCGTAATGGTGGACTGAAGGGGAATGTGTTTCCAATTGTTGGGCCAAGAGTGTTGTCTAATCGTGGAGTGGTTGGAGGGGTGAAGGCAGTTCACACGACGGTGAGATGGGTGGGTCAACTTCGGGAGATGGGTGGCAAAGGGACCAGCCTCACGGCTATCTCAGACTGGGTTAGTCGGTGGTGGAAGCTTTTAGGGAAGGTGGAGGTTCGACCCATCGGAGATCAGGCTTTCTTGTTTTTTTGCCAACTAGAGGTGAGGCGAAGAAGTTATTACAGTGGTGATGGACTATCGGTGGTCCTGATCTGATTTTGGAATGGTGGACGCCTCTGGTGGCTTATGCGTCGGGCAATATGGTGTCGCCAAAAAAGGGGGTTTGGATTCGAGTGGTGGGCTTGCCTATTCATCTTCGTGGGGAGGAGGTTTTCCGTCAAATTAGCGATCAGTGTGGCGGCTATATGGAGGCCGACAAGTCATTGGTGGATTTGGGCTCTATTCGGCTGTGTGTTAGGGGCTCGGAGAACACACCACCGCGTATCTCCATCCGATGGGGGTCGTGGAATTATTCGTTGCCAGTGTAGGTGGAGAAAGGGCCGGCGGTAGAGCCAGTGGTGCCGCCAGTTATGGTAGGTGCGAATCTTCGTCTGGGAAAAGAAGGTTGTGATTCACGGCGATCGAATCGCAGAATCCCCGAAGAGTTTGGGGGTGAAGGAATATCTGCGTAAATTTGAGGGGAATACTGTATATTGGGGCCGTGGTTTGCGGCCTTCAGTTCAGCTGGGCCACAGCATGGGCTTACAAGGGGGTTTTAAGACCACGCTAGTGGGCCTTGCTAAGGCCCAAATTCCAGAGGGCCAGCAATGGCAGACCAACACAAAAATGACTACTAATTTGGGCCTGGACGGTGAGATGGAGCAAAGGTTAGGCCAACCTAACCCAGAGGGAAGTGTTTCAGGCCAACTCAGTCAAGCCAACCTGAAGCTTAGTCGGGTTTTTGCGTAGCTTCGTGTTGGGGTGCCCGTGGCGGAGATGGGAGCTCATGGAAGGAACACCGATGATCGGCTGGGGGACCCACAGCAGTCGATTTTCCCAGCCAATGCTATCCTTCGCATCATGCTGGCTCCATTGCAGATGAGCACCGCTGTGACGAGGCGGGTTCTCAGGGTAGGCGACAGCCGAAGGCACCGCCGAATGACGCTTGTTGGGCTGATTTGGTAGACGAGATGGCCTTTGTGGTCCGGCCAGATGTCATTGGTACTGGGAAAGCTGGGGAGGATGTCGTGGATGAGGATGGTGATTCAATGTTAGAAACTGAGTTTCAGGGGGATGGGTTTCCGAGTATAGAGGAGGTTTCAGAATGGGTCCTCTCTCGTATTAATGAGGTTAGCCAATTTTTGGGGGTTTCTTTTGAAGGGCACGAGAATGAGGCCCTTAAATTATTTTCAACTATAGAGGAGTCATAATGGGATGGTGCTCCTATACGAGAAGTACAGAAGCCTGTGAAAAACAATGGAAAGGGTGTTCAGGAATTACGGAAACTGGAGTGCTCCATTAATTATGATCGAGGTAAGGGTGGAGATGGGCGAGGTGCTAGGACGGGCTGCGTAAACCAATTGTTGCAATGTAGTTAAAGATTTTGTCTTAGAATGTGCGGGGTTTGAATGATAGAGAGAAGAGGGTGTTGGTAAAATCGGTGCTCAAAAGTGTGAGGACAGATGTGGTGTGCCTTCAGGAGACTAAGCTGGAGTGTCTACAGGGGGAGTTAGTTAGGGAGTTGTGGGATGGTCGGTTTGTGGATTGGGCTTTTCTACCGGCTTTAGGGGTGGTAGGGGGAGTTCTTTGTTGGGACAAGAGGGTGGTGGTGAGGGAGGAGGAAGAGGTGGGGGCTTTCTCGATCTCTTGTCTTTTTCAGTGTGTCGAGGATGATTTTCGTTGGGCCTTCACAGGGGTAAATGGGCCGGTTCGTGGTAGGGAGCATCCGAGCTTTTGGGAGGAGTTGCAGTGCATTGCCTTCCGGTGGGGGGTTCCATGGTGTGTAGGCGGTGATTTCAATGTGGTAAGGAGTATGGGGGAGAAGTTGGGGGCCAAGTCGGTGGTGAGTTCTATACGGGCATTTTCGTCATTTATCGATGAGATGGAGTTGGTAGATTTTCCATTGCAGGGTGGTGGCTATACGTGGTCTGGGGGTGGAGTGATGTCTCGGCTTGATAGATTCTTAGTCACAGGGGAGTGGGAGGAGCATTTCTCACAAGTGTCTCAAGTCTGTTTGCCGCGGCCTGTATCCGATCATTGGCCAGTCTTATTGGATAGTGGGGGAATCAGGAGTGGTCCAGCGCCGTTTCGATTTGAGAATATGTGGTTGTTATCTAAGGGTTTTACGGAGCGGGTGAAAGGTTGGTGGGATAGCTATTCTGTGTCAGGCGTGCCTAGTTACTGTCTTGCGCAGAAACTCAAATTTCTCAAGACCGATCTGAAGCAATGGAATAGGGAAGTGTTTGGCCTCCTAGAGGTGCAAAAGGCCTCTGCGTTGGCTGTATTGTAGGAGCTGGATGCAATAGAGACTGTGGGGGGATTGTCTATGGCGGATTTGGCTCGTCGGGAGAGGGTTCGAGCGGAGTTTGCCTAGGTTGCTCAGATGGAGGAAATTAGCTTCCGACAGAAATCTAGATGCTTGTGGCTGAAGGATGGGGACCGGAATACTAAGTTTTTCCATCGTATGGCAAATGCTCATCGTAGGGTGAATCAGATAGGCTATTTGTGAGTGAATGGTGTGGAGCTTTCATCTTCCAAGGAGATTAACGCAGATATTGTGGGTTTCTATGAGCATTTATTTCAGAATGAGGAGGAGGTGTGGAGACCGGGCCTGGATGGAGTGTTGTTTGATGCTATTTCCCAAGATGATAGTTGTTTGTTGGAACGGACTTTTGCAGAAGATGAGGTATTTGAGGCTTTACGGAGTATGCCTGGTGATAAGACGCCGGGTCCAGATGGTTTTTCCTTAGCCTTTTTTCAACAATGTTAGGGAGTGGTGAAGGCAGATGTCATGGCCATGTTTGAGCAGTTCCATCAGACAGGGGAATTTGAGCGCAACCTCAATACCACATTTATTGTCTTGATTCCCAAGAAGGGTGGGGCTGAGGATATTCGGGACTTTCGGCCTATTAGTCTTTTAGGCAGTGTATATAATCTTTTGGCAAAAGTGTTGGCAAATCGATTACGTGGTGTGTTGGAAGGGGTGGTCTCTGAGTCTCAGAATGCTTTTGTGGGTGGTCGCCAAATTCTGGATACGGTCCTAGTGGCGAATGAATGTGTGGATTCTAGAATTCGGCAGGGGCAAGCGGGGCTTATTTGTAAGCTCGATATTGAGAAGGCATAAGATAATTTCAATTGGAAGTTTTTACTATATATGTTGCATAGATTAGGTTTTGGGGATCGATGGAGGAGGTGGATTCAATTTTGTATCTCCATAGTGCGGATGTCGGTCCTTGTCAATGGGTCCCCAGTGGGTTTCGTTCCTACTTACAGAGGGCTTCAACAAGGGGATCCGTTATCTCCTTTGTTGTTCATCTTAGTGATGGAGGCGCTGGGGCGGTTGTTATCTAAGGCGGTGCAAGGAGGTCTATTGCAGGGGTTTGATGTGGGAATGGCTCTTGCAGTTTTGATGGTAACCCATTTGTTTTATGTGAATGATGCTCTTATTTTCTGTGGAGTAGATGATGCTCATCTTGGCCACTTGAGATGTGTGTTGTTGTGTTTTGAGGCAGTTTCGGGTCTTCGGGTGAACCTGGCCAGGTCGGAATTGATTCCAGTTGGTAAGGTGGCACGGACGCCGGTGTTTGCAGTTATCCTGGGGTGTAAAGTGGTGTCTTTGCCAGTATCATATTTGGGGTTACCTCTAGGGGCGTCTTCAAAGCCAAGGGAGTGGGATGGGGTGGTGGATCGGGTGCAGCAACAGTTGTCAGGATGGAAACGACAGTACTTATCTAAAGGTGGCAGACTCACATTGATTAAGAGTGTCTTATCCAGCATCCCGACTTACTTTATGTCTGTTCATGTGATCCTAATGTCAATGGCGTAGCGGATTGAGAAGTTGCAAAGGGTTTTTTTATGGGGTAATGGGGGGGACAGCTCCTATCATTTGGTAGCTTGGGACCGGATTTGTAGCCCCAAGGTGAATGGGGGTTTGGGGATTCGGAGGTTGGCTGTGTTTAACGTGGCTTTGTTGGGCAAGTGGTTGTGACGTTTTGTGGAGGAGAGCACTCGTCTTCGGAGGAGGGTGGTGGTAGCCAAGTTTGGTGAAGGGAGGGGAGGGTAGTGTTCAGAGTGGGTGGGGCAGTCCCATGGTCTTGGTCTATGGAAAGGGATTTGGCTGAGGTGGGAGGAATTTTGGAAGAGGGTTAAGCTGAAGGTAGGAGTGGGGGGTAGAGTTCAGTTTTGGCAGGATAGATGGTGTGGTGATCTTTCCTTAGAAGTGCGGTTTCCTTTGATTTTTGGTATTGCCGTTGATACGGAGGTGCGAGTAGGTGTTGTGCAATATGGGCATGGGGATTTGACTATTTGGAATGTGCATTTGCGTCATGTTGTACAGGATTGGGAGCAAGTTTAGTTTTTGGAGCTGTTGGGTTTTTTATATGCATTGCGTATTGAGGAGGTTGGGCAGGATTCTTTGGTGTGGGATTGCCCTAGGGCTAAGGGGAAGTTTTCTGTATCCTCATTTTATGGTGCGCTTGTTCATGTAGAGGCTGTTGTTTTCCCTTAGAAATGTGTTTGGGTGTCAGGTACGCCGTCCAAGGTGGCCTTTTTTGTGTGGACAACCATGTTAGGACGTATCTTGACCTTAGATAATTTGATTCGTCGTGGCCACATTTTGGTCAATTGGTGTTGTTTGTGTTGTGGTGCTGCGAAGTTGGTGGATCATTTGTTGGTTCATTGCCTGGTCGCTTTTCGTCTTTGAATGCTTGTTGTTGCAATCTTTAATTTAGCTTGGGTGCAGCCGCATTCAGTTAAGGCAGTTAAGCAAAGTTGGGCTGGGGGTCGAGTTGGGAGGAGGCGACGAAAGGCGTGGATGCTCGCTTCTCATTGTCTTCTATGGTTGGTGTGGTTGGAGTGTGATAGGCGTGTTTTCCAAGGAGTGTCTCATTCGGTCCCTTGGTTAGAGTCGTCTTCTTACGATTTTGTATAGTTGGGTGACACACTTGGTCAATCCTGATGTTTTGGCTTTTTTAGATTTTGTGGAGGATTTGATTTGTTAATTCTTTGAGCCGTGGTGGCTTTCAGTTTTGTATCTTTTTGCATCTTCTTGATGCATTTCTAATAAAGTTTGGTTAATTATCAAAAAAAAAAAATAAAAAATAAATAATAATAATAATAAAACAAAAACCATATAAATTTATAGGAATTAGTGTCATATTACATTTTTTATTATCTTTGAATGATATATTCATATATATAACATATAATAAATTTATAAAATTTTATATTTCATGCATGTCTTTCACTTATCGTGTTCTGTATGTTTTGAAAATTAATGTGTCGGCATGTCTGTGTCGTGTCGCGTAGGTAACATATGTATTGAATTGGTGGAAGCTAATTTGATTATAGAGGTCAAAATTAACAATTATATGGAGCAAATGAGTCTAATGGAAGGGTTCATGTGATCTAGATTCATTCAATGATTGTTTACTGTTGATTGCATTGGAATTTGGAATACCGTGCTCATGGTTCCAGACATAAATTTCGTTTGGATGTTGGTTGATTAAATGATTCTGGCTTATAGGCCACTAAGGTTTTTTTTCAACTCGGTGTTGTTATTACTTACCATTTATGAAGAGCATGATTTGATATTAGAAATTATTTTGAAGAAGGCTTTTAGGTGCTAATAAGATAAACCTTTGTAATTTTATTTTAGTGTGAGGTTGCTCAACTAGATTATATTATGCACTTGTTCTGTAATATTTAGAGATAGAACCTTAGGTACAAGGGATTGTGATATGGAGGATTATAAGTAGAATTGCCTGTCAACCTTATGAGTTCTTTTATGTGTGATCCAACTAGCAAAGAAAATGATTGCTTATTAGACCATTGAATCGATTACTTGTTAAAGAATGATTTGATTATGTAGTTGATAGTTAAATGGGTTTACTTGGTGGGCTTTTGAGTTGTAACATTTTTTAAGTAAATTATGGATTTCAAGCCATAGATAATTTATAGTGAGGTTTTGGTCAAGGTCATGACTTCCTAGTAAGATGACATACATCTAAGAGTAATATAAACTCTGTGGAAGAATATTACTTGTTTAGTTGATGAATACAATCTTGTTTAATGAAATCTGTATTCCTTAGAAAACATGTGATGGCTTTCACGAATTATGATGTCATTGAAGCATTGATTAATAATTTAATGACGGGGTCACATGATTGATTATGGAGAAAGGGATATATTAATTAGAATGGTTACAAGACTAAGGGGTTGTTTGTGATAAATTAAATAAGTGCACTTTTTGACTTTTTGTGAAATATGGGTTGGGTATGGGTTGGATTTGAAGTGATGTGGTAGAGAGGTGATGTGACTGAAATAAAATGATGTGACTTAAATAGGATAGTGACTTTTTAACTTTTTTTGGTCATGCCAAACCAAGCCTAATTATACATTTGGTGACTACTGGTTGCAGTTGAATGATGAGGATAAAACTTCTTATGCCATGATCATGATTGGGATTCATATAACTATCTGGTGAATATTTTTGTGTACTTGTTCCAATGAGCCATGATTGTTAATTTTTTATACGATGCCCATAGTTTCTCTCTACTAGACTCTCGATGTTATAATTGAAATTTGTTTTTGAGAAAATTTAAAAAAAAAAAAATATCTCGAATGTTGGACCCTTGTAACAAAATAAACTATGAGTTTTTAAGTCTGTCAATTTAAACTCTAATCTTTTGTTTTGTTTTCAATCCTAACCATCTGCCTACTTTTGTTAAGTAAAATCAGCAACAAAATTATATTGAGTTTAATAGCTAAAATACGATTTTTTTTCATCGATTTTACTTAACGAAAATAGGCAAACAATTTAGATTAAAAACAAATCAAAAAATTAGGGTTTAATTTGATAAAATTAAAAACTCAGTGTTTATTTTGTTACAATGGTCAAATTTTGTTTGTTTGTTTGTTTTTTTTTCATAATTTGTGGTTATTAGGAGATGGACATATATCTTGAGGTTACAAAATAAGTGAGGGATTAGTCTATTAAAAAAAAAAAAAAAAATGAGGATTAGTAAATTGCCCAACTATGCAATTAGTAGATAGTGAATTCTTTCTTTATTTTGGGACTCTGAGTTATCATGTTTGAGACTGAATTCTACAAGAGCCCATATATCATATATTCTTTAAGTCTTAGATTGGAAAATAGATTTTGTAATGCACCAGAGAAGAAAAGATCAACAACTTAGGGTTGTTTGGGGAATTGGCTTTTTTTAATGGCTTTTTGACTTTTTTACAAAAAAGACATGCAAAAACAGTAGAAGAGTTGATTTTTCTTTAGTGGCGTTTTGGGTAAAATGTAGCCTTCCCAAAATAGGCCTTATTATCTTGCATTCTTGTTGTATAATGTGTTTTATTAAGCTATGGTTAAACCATGTTGGTTTGGAATTTAAATTATCGAGATATTTGGGTGACCCATATGGATTTTAGACAATATGGATTTAGTGTTGTGAATTAGAAACATTTCAATTGTAAATGTTTTAGAATAATTATTGAATGCATGATATTGAATTGGCAGTGTTGATTTTCTCACTTTCGGTCCCTAGAAAATTAAGTTTTCTCGCTTTGGTCTTTGGTCCAGAAATCCAAACTCAATTATTCCAGAAAAAATTACCTTGGATATGCCATTCAAGGAGCAAAGAGGCTGCGTATCGAAATCTGTAAGCTAGTGGAGGAGATTAGGTAGTTGGTTTGGAGGGGGAGGTGGTCAATTGTGGGGGTGGCGTGTGAAGGTATATAGAGGAGGGGAGAGAAGGGGCAAGTGAGGGGGGAGTGAAGGTTCAAGTGTTGTGAGACAACCTTTAGTGATGATGTGACAAGTTGTGATTGGGAGAAATTGTTATTAATTTGTTATTTATTTATTTATTTGAGTTGAACCAACTTTTTTGGTGGTTGGGGACCAAAGTGGGAAAAGGCTATACGTGTAATTTACTCACTTTCCATCACAAAAGTATAATAGTCATTCAAAGCTAATGTCGTCTAATTTGCCCATCGTGATTCATGTATTGATGCTTTTAGACGGTAACTCCATGACCTGGCCAATGTATTTTGGATTTTCAACCGTTCAAGGTTCGAGAAGTTTTAAGTTACATTGTACTAGCGATGCAAGTTTTAGATCGACATGGACAGTAGTTGCAGATCAAGGTCATACTTTATTTTAGTGAAGGTTTTGTGGTGGAATCACTTTGTAGAGGATGCCACTTGGGAGCGGGAGGATGAGCTGCGAACCAAATATCCTCATCTCTTTGATGCTCAAGGTATATTAAGTTTGGAGGACCAAACTTTTTGTATGGTGGGGAGGATGTAACTTCCTAGGTATTACATTTCCCATTTATATACTATTAATTTCTAATTTCATGCATAATGGTGATTGTTGAGAAATTTAGCTTGTGTTTGACTTAACTGGAGCACGAATAAGACTTGGGTGTGTCTTGATAATTTCGTGCTACGGTAAGATGTAAATACGTATTTAAATTAATTAGCTTGATGAATGGATTTCAGTTGGTCATGTGACTTGTTGAGGATGTATGACCTCAACTTTGTAGAGCTTTGGATGGGAGTCAAGTGTTCCTCGGTTGAGCGTTTGTGTTAAAAGTTGAGTGGGGTGTGATGCAAGTGGGAGATCATTCCTTTCCATTTTTCCTTGTTCAGCCGAGAGAGACAGAGAGGGAAATGTCCAGAAATTTGGTAGAGCTTCCTTAAAGTAATTTCTACCCATTCTTGTGTTTAATTCATGTTATGAACTTTGGGGGAAGGTAGAACTTCATGAAAATTTGGTAGGAATGGACTCATGGTTGATTGTACATTTGCGTGGGTTGGTTTTGATTTGTACAATCATCATGCTTGAGACCTGTAGAAGTTGACTAAATTCTAGATAGATATGTGTGTGTGTGTGTGTGTGTGTGTGTGTGTTTGGGGGGAGGGGTGTTTCTCACTATCCTTGCATGTGATTGAGGTTGCCAATAATGGATGTGGTTTCTGTAAAATGGTAATCGTGGCGGTGCGGTTGTGGAGTGTAACGGGTGTAGTGTATCGGTTGCCACAACTACAATCGTGAAAATTTTCATTTTGTGCACAACTTCTCAAAACTTACCAATACACATATGTTAGTAGATATTTTAATATTATAATGTGTTATAGATCATATTGTTTGCTTGGGCTCTAAGCAACTTGTTCTCCAAGCTATGTTTCTTTGCCTCTAAGTAAACTTTCTTTCCCTTCAAGATCTCTTTTCTTTTCCTTCAAGTAACTCTTATTTTAGTTTTGTTTCCTTTTCTTTTGCCCCAAGTTTCCTCTCCTATAAATTAAGCTAACCTCCTATCTTGAAAACAAAGAGAATAAGTGTTTGTTATTTTATTATTTTTGTGTGAGATTATCAGGAAAAGAAATAAAGGATGTATGTGATGAAGTTTTGGGTTCAACCAATTGTGCAGGATTGGTAAACCATACGATTCAGTCGGGCTATTGTATCTTGGGGGGGACAAGTCAAGGTTTTTTCTGCTGTACCAGTGTGAGGCTTTTCCTAACCACAAAGGACTTAAATCTCCTTAAAGAAAGCAAATTTCCCGTGCCTTAGCCCTTTCAATAGTTATTGTAATTTTTATTATTTGTATTTTCTGGTGTTTTTAGGGTCAATTATCACAACAGTGGGAGAGATTGATGCGAATGTGGCCCATAGGATTAAGGCGGGATAGTGTAAGTGGAGAAGTGCGTATGGGGTACTGTGCGACAAATGAATACCCACTAAACTTAAAGGTAAGTTCTATAAAACGACTATTAGACTAGCGATGTTATATGGGACGGAGTGTTGGGCAATCAAGAAACAATATGTAGATGAGTGTGGCTGAGATGAAAATGCTAAGGTGGATGTGTGGTAAGACTAAACAAGATAGAATTAGAAATGAGTGTATTCGGGAATGGGTAGGAGTAGCACCGATGAGAGATAAGTTGAGAGAGAATCGATTGAGATGGTTAGCGTTATAAATAGAGATATGGATCTACTTAATTTGACTAACGAAATGGCCTTTGATAGGGTCACGTGGTGAAGAAGGATTCATGTAGCCGACCCTATTTGATGGGACTTAAGGCTTGGTTTGGTTTATTTTTTGGTGTTTTATTTGTAATTATCACCAACAATTTTACGGAGATTCAAACAGTAAAATTCATGAAGCCAGTATTGAAGAAGCCCAACAAGAATACCGGCGATCTCAACAAGTCCTTCCAGTTCAAGGGAGCCCATTTCAAGAGATGGAAATGCAAGGTGTTTTTCTACCTCAGTCTCCTCAAGGTGGCCTAAATTCTGATTGAGAAAAATCTAAACAAAGTCTCCACTGAAGAGATGACCGACGAGGAGTATGCCACTCATCTTGAAAAATTCGAGAAATAAAACACAGATGAGTATAAATGTCGGTATTATCTTTTGAATTGTCTTTCGGATCAATTTTATGATTATTATGATACTACTTACATTACTGCCAAGAAAATTTAGAAAGCCTTGCAGAATAAATATGACACTAAAGAGGCAGGAGTTAAAAAATATGCTGCAAGCCGTTTTTTCCGCTATTAGATGATAGATGGAAAATCAGTGGTGGAGCAAGTTCAATATTTTCAGATGCTAGTGGCTGAAGTTAGATCCAAAGGCATCAAAATTGGAGATAATCTTGTTGTGGTAGGTATTATTGACAAACTACCATCATCTTGGAGGGAGTTTCAGAAGTCAATGCGTCACAAACAAAAAGAGACGTCCTTGGAGACTCTAATCACACGGATTCAAGTGGAGGAGGAAGCACGAGGACAAGATGTGCCTATGACACGAGCATTCCACTGCAAAGGTAAATAGTCACTTGAAGGCAGTTAAGAAAATCTGGAAAAATACTGAAAGACCACAAAATAAAAATTACCCGAGGCAAAAGAAATGGAACCAAGAACCCCCTTCACAAGATCTGACAAATGTGACATGTTTTGTGTGGCAAAAGTGGGCATATTGCTCGAACTTGCAAATTTTGGAAACAACAGTCTCAACCACAGGCTAACGTTACCGAGGAACCATTTGTGGCTATGATAACAGATATTTTTATGGTTCAATCTGTGGAAGGGTGGTGGGCAGACTCTGGTGCCAATAGCCATGTCTACTATAATAAAGATTGGTTTAAAGATTTTACTTCTTTTAATGAGGAGAGGATCTTTATGGTTGGTGACTCCAGTTTAACCAAGGTGCTCGGGTGTGGAGATGTTGAGCTAAAATTTACCTCTAGACGTGTGTTTGTTTTAAAAAATGTGTTGTACACACCGTCTATGAGGAAAAATTTGATGTCGAGTTATTTGCTCAACAAAATTGGTTTCAAGCAGACTATTGAATCTGACCAATATGTAATCACTGAAAAAGGTATATTTGTGGGAAAAGGATATGCAGGTGATGGAATGTTTAAATTAAATGTTGAGAATAAGAAAGTGTAAAGGGTCAGAAATTAAACCCCAAATTAAGTATGGAAGTGTTAGGGTCGCCCCATTAAGGCGACTAGGAATGACTGAAGGACCTTGGGCTAAAGCCCAGGGCAAGTGGGCTAACATTAGGCCGAAGCAGGTCCGACCCACCAAGGGTCCAAATGGACTCTACGAAAGAAAATGCCTAAGTCAAGTTGCAGAGGCAACAGATGCAGCGGGAAAGTTGCTAAGGCACTTTGCCTCAGCATTGCCATTCTTAATATTTTCAGTTCCGCCGCCATCTGAAGTTGTTGAGGGAAAGAAAAAGCCGATGCAACTAAGTTGCAGAGGCACTTCGTCCCAGTGCTGCCATTTTAAGTAACATCAGTGCCGCCGCCATCTCAAGTAATGTTGGTACCACAGCCATCTGAAGTTACTGATGGAAAGAGAAATCCGAAGCAACTAAGTTGCAGAGGCAATACTTACAGCGCCCAAGTTACAGAGGCATTCTGTCAACGCCGCCATCTCTAATATTGTTGGTCCTGCCGTCTGAACTCGCCATAGGAAATGATTACCGCAGCAACTATGACCACAGCAACTGAGTTGCAGAGGGAATATCCTGCCAAGGTGATAGCAGCCTTTGAGAGAAGCTTCCCTTTGCAAGTAGAGGCTAATGCTTGGCACGGATAGCAGGCCCAAGACATTACTAGCCTAGGGCTGATAGCAGGCCCCCTCTCCAAAGTTTATTAACTTGGCACTGATTGCAAGCCTCAAGACTTACTGGTTAGAATTGATAGCAGGTCCAGAGATACTAGTTTACCGTGGCGATCTCGCAAAGATGGGAGTAGTGTAGCTCGAGCATAAGGTACTCCCTTTCCAGTACCCAAGTCATGGACCTGCCTTAGTCGGACAGGCAAGACTAAGGAATCCCCGTTGGGTTTGGTACTAAGGCACAGCATGGCTGATAGCAGGCTTGGCTGTGGCCTTCGCCCTGGGAAGCTAGGGAGTTTGTGGTTAGGTGGCTAAGGGTGGAGATTTCGCTGAGGCGACCACAAACATAACAAATAGCAGGCTAATGGAGTCCTGAGAATGCATGTGCTGGCCAAATAGAACTGAGAAGGCAAGTGCAGCGGCAAGGTTCACCGCTACAAGTGCACTTGCTGAGGTTCAGGCTGAGAAAGCAAGTGCAGAGGCAAACACTCCCGCTTCAACTGCACTTGCTGAGGCTCAAAAGGGAGTTGCAGCACCAAACACTCCCCTTGTAACTACACTTGTTGTGGCTCAAAAAGGTAGTTGCGGAAGTAAACAGATAGTACACAATACATGCAGAAGGACATGTGGCACCTTCAGCCTGGTGGCTCAAGGCAGAATATTCTATGTGATCCGCTGGGACACGTCTTCTCTCTATTTGGCCACTTGGTGTCCTCTTGGCACCAAGGAAAAGCCTGTAAATAGGACCCATTTCCCAAGGTTCAAAGAAGATGAATTTTGGGGATTCAGGGGAGATGTTGCCCCATTTTGACACTACCATTGTCTTCTTCTTGAGCTACCTGCTTCACCTTCATCCAGCTACACACTCTCCAGCTACCCAGACAATTACTGCTGCTCATTCTCCAGCCATTCCACCATTGTTGGACCATTAACATAGTTTTGCTTCTCTAATCACCTTCCTAACCTTGAACCCCCTATAGAAAACACGATGTTTCTGTTTATATGCTGTCTTCTATGAATTTTTGGCATGCTCGTCTGTGTCATATTAATAGCCGATACATAGGAGTCATGAGTGGTTTAGGATTAATTCCCAGACTAACAAATAATTTTGAGAAATGTGAAGTTTGCAGTCAAGCAAAAATAACTAAAAGGCCTCATAAAAGTGTGGTGAGAAATACTGAATTGCTAAAATTAATTCACCCGGATTTATGTGAATTTGAAGGAATTTTAACGCGTGGTGAAAATAGATATTTTATCACTTTTATTGATGATTTTTCAAAATACACTTATGTATATTTGTTGAAAAGTAAAAGTGATACTTCTGAATAATTTAAAGAATTCCTTCTTGAAGTTGAAAATCAATTCGATAAAAAGATTAAAAGATATAGAAGTGATAGAGGCTAGGAATATGAATCTTTTGGATTCAACTCGTTTGCTTAATCTTTGGGAATAATACATGAAACTACTCCACCATATTCACCTACATCTAATGGTGTTGCAGAAAGGAAAAATAGAACTTTAACTGATTTAACAAATGCTATGCTAATTGAAGCAAGTGCTTCTTCAAATTTGTGGGGAGAAGCAATTTTAATTGCATGTTATGTTATGAATAGAGTGCCACATAAAAAAACAAAAGTTACACCTTTTGAGTTGTAGAAAGGGCATAAGTCAAATTTGGGATATTTGAGGGTTTGGGGTTGTTTAGCTTTTGTTAGACTTGTGGACCCTAAAAGACTTAAATTAGGCGTGAAAGCTGCCACTTGTGCTTTTCTTGGGTATGCTACAAATAGTACAACCTATAGATTTTTTGATATTGAAAACAAAATAATTTTTGAATCAAGTGATGCAATTTTTCATGAAGAAAAATTTCCTTTTAAATCTAAAAATGGTGAGGCTAATTATATTTTGGGAATGAAAATTACCAAAACCTATGATGGTATATTTTTTGATCAGTCGCATTATGTTGAGAAAATTTTGAGAAAATATAATTTTTATAAGTGCACGCATGTTCTTTCTCAAAATTATTTGTTAGTCTAGGAATTAATCCTAAATTACTCATGACTCCCACATATCGGCTATTAATATGAAACAGACAAACATGCCAAAAATTCATAAAAGATAGCATGTAAATAGAAACATTTGCTTTTTTATTCTCAACATTTAATTTAAACATTCCATCACATGCATATCATTTTCCCACAAATATGCCTTTTTTAGTGATTATATATTTTGGTTAGATTCAATAGTCTACTTGAAACTAGTTTTGTTGAGCAAATAATTCGACATCAAATTTTTCCTTATAGACGGTGTGTACAACACATCTTTTAAAACAAGCACACATCCAGAGGTAAATTTCAACTCAACATCCCCACACCCGAGCACCTTGGTTAAACTGGAGTCACCAAGCATAACGGTCCTCTCCTCATTAAAAGGTGTAAAATCTTTGAACCAATCTTTATCATAGCAGACATGCCTGTTGGCACCAGAGTTTGCCCACCACCCTTCCAAAGATTGAACCATAAAAATATCAGTAATCATAGCCACAAATGGTTCCTCGGTAATATTAGCCTGTAGTCGAGACTGTTTCCAAAATTTGCAAATTCGAGCAATATATCCACTTTTGTCTCACACACATCACATTTGTCAGATCTTATGAAGGGAGTTCTTCGTTCCATTTCTTTTGCCTCGGGTAATTTTTATTTTGTAGCCTTTTAGTATTTTTTCAGATTTTCTTAACTGGCTTCAAGTGACTATTTTTATGAAATCGACCTTTACGTAAAGTATTTCCATAAGTTAAATTTACCTTTGTAATGGAATGCTCGTGTCATAAGCGCATCTTGTCTTCATGCTTCCTCCTTCACCCGAATTTGTGTGATTAAAGTCTCCAAGGACATCTTTTTTTGCTTGTGACGCATTTACTTCTGAAACTTCCTCCAAGATGATGGTAGAACTTGCTCCACCATTGATTTTCCATCTATCATCTGATAACGGAAAAAACAGCTTACAGCATATTTTTTTGCTCTTGCCTCATCAATGTCATATTTATTCTGCAAGGCTTTCCAAATTTTCTTGACAATGGTGTAAGTAGTATCATAATAATCATAAAATTGATCCGAAAGACAATTCAAAAGATAATACCGACATTTATACTCATTTGTGTTGTATTTTTTGATTTTTTCAAGATGAGTGGCTAGGAAGCACGGATACCAATACGGGATACGGATACAATACAATATGATACGATACGGCGATACGACAAAATTTGAAAAACTAGGATACGGGTACTGTGGGGATACATTCGTAAAAAATATTATTTTTACAATTTTTAGTAATGTAGCATGCATAAAAATAAAACTTAAAGCAAAAGACAACTTGATAAAAAAGAAAGATTCCTATAAAGCTTTGAAAAATTCTGAAAATTTTAATTTAAAAAAAAAAAAAAAAAAAAAGTCAAAATTCACCTAATAACACAAATTCTGCAAATTTAAATTTTAAATAAAAAAGAGTCAGAACTATATCATCCTAATAACTCAATTTTTACTCAAATTTTATTTTAATTTCATAGATTTCAATTTTCACCTAAAATTTAAATGATGCTATGATGGAAGGGGTACATTAAAATACAAGAAGGAAGAGTGCAGACTTTACTATAATTATTTAAAAAGTAAGGGATCAATTGTAAAAAGTAGTTTAATTAAAAGACGATAAAAGGGTAACCGAAATATCATTCTAATAACTCAATAAAAAAGAGTCACGTGAATAACTCTCACATGGGTAAGCAAAAAACACAAGGAAAAAAAAAGAAAAGAAAAATTAAAACAGAGAGTGAGAGAGACAGAGACAGTGAGATCGAACGAGATGGAGAGCGAGAGGGAGTGAGTGAGATCGAGCGAGAGGGAGAGGGAGAGGGAGGGAGAGAGGAAGAGAGAGAGAGAGAGAGAGAGAGAGAGAGAGAGACCGTGAGATCGAGCGAGAGGGAGAGAGAGATGACAAACCTAATCGACGACTCCTCATCCTCCTTGCTTCTGCCTGCTGTTCGCGAACTTTTCTTGCGATAGAGGCGACTCCTCCTCTTGTTGCTGCTCTTCGAACCTAGGGCTTGGAGGTTGGTTGATTTTTTTTGTTTTATTTTACATTACTTTTGTTATTTTACAATTTGACCCCATTATAAGTTTTTAAAATTATTTTTTCACCCCGCTGTATCCCGAACGTATCCTGAAGTATCCTCGCGTATCCCAAACGTATTTGAAATTTAAAAATATATATATATATATATATATGGGATGCTTCTTTGCCATATCTGATATGTATCTCGCCATATCGGACGTGTATCCGTATTCGATACGTATCCGACACGCGTATGGAGGCCATTTCGGAGTATCCGTGCTTCATAGATGAGTGACGTACTCCTCGTCGGTCATCTCTTCAGTTGGAACTTTGTTTAGATTTTTCTCGATCAGGATATAGGCCACCTTGAGGAGACTGAGGTAGAAAAACACCTTGCCTTTCCATCTGTTGAAATGGGCTTTCTTGAACCGGAAGGGTTTGTTGAGATTGCCACTAGCATTCTCGTCGGGCTTCTCCAATACTGGCTCTATGACTTTTACTGTTTGAATCTCTTTAAAATTGTTGGTGATAATTACAAATAAAACACCAGAAAATACAAATAATAAAAATTACAATAACTATTGAAAGGGCTAAGGCACGGGAAATTCGCTCTCTTTAAGGAGATTCAAGCCCTCTGTGGTTAGGCAAACCTACACACCGGTGCAGCAGAAAAAACCTTGACTTGTCCTCCCAGGATACAACAGCCCGGCTGAGTCGTATAGTTCACCAATACTGCACAATTGGTTGAACCCAAAGGTTCATCACATACACCTTTTATTTATTTGCCTAATAATCTCACACAAAAATAATAAAATAACAAACACTTCTTCTCTTTGTTTTTAAGATAAGAGGTTAGCTCAAAAGCAAAGGAAACAAAAATAAAATAAGAGTTACTTAGAGGAAAAGAAAAGAGATCTTGGAGGGAAAGAAACTTTACTTACAAAGAAAAGTAGTTTGGAGAGCAAGTTGCTTGGAGCCTAAGCAAACAATATGATCTATAACACATTGTAATATTAAAATATCTGCTAACAATGCTTTTATTTTATAATCACATTTGTTGATATTCAAAATGGTTTTTGGAGGATTTAATATTTTTTAAAAGTGATCCAATATGTGTACTAAATTTTATTCCATTTTTAAGTTGCTATGAAGAGAGCTTTGACGTATTTTTCTTTCATCATTTATTCATTTCATGCGTCATAAATTCATATGCACCTTTTTACTGTTATTTTTTTTGTAATTAATAGTTGTGTTTCAAATTTGCAAGTTACATATGTTCAATAAATAAATGTGGATACCATTGTTATTGTTATTTTAATTGGTGTGTATCCAATTTTTCCCATCCCAAATACACATTAATGTGTACTAATTGACCATTATTTTTTTATTGTTATTTTATTAAACAAACTAAAATCATATGATTCATATATTCAAGTTAGACATGTAATACAACATACAATTTACAAGTTACAACTACATATGAAAATTAATTCACTCGTTAATGCTGAGTGAATAAATAAAAAACAAAAGCTGAAAGAGAATGTAGCAAATGTAATGGTTGTCATGGCCCGTTACAAGTATTATGTAATGGTGGTAGTTGACTTGTGAAATTCAATCACTTCTATAGCTGTTGTAATGGGTAATGGTGATTGAGCTAAGCCTGATCACTTTCCTGACTTGGAAAAAAACTTCAGCTACTTGAAGAGTGAAGAAGCAGCTACCATGTTTCAATGCAATACTGACCCAACTACTTGAAGAGTGAAGAAGCAGCCACCCCTTATTTCCTAATAGCAACCAAGCCGGCCGACCTATATTTGAACGAAAATGCTGGGTCGCTCAGTGAGGAGAGGATAGGGTGCTCTCAGATTTTCCAAGAAAGACAGGGTTACGTTGCAGCCCAATTTTAAAACCATGCATGTGATTATATTGCAACTATAGGCTCTAGGCCAATGTTGAATTTTCTTTAAGTACTTATAATCAATCCGAAATGTCCTAAGAAGCAAAACACACAGCTTTCGCTGTGTACTAAGCCTTTTATGTTTTTAATACCAAATTCCATTGTTTAGGCTCTCAAATTTTTGCACTTTTTTGGGGAAGCTTTGTTTTTGTCTATAGTTTTATTTAGAATTTTTTGTTTTTAATGGCCTTTGTCTTGGCATGCTTCTAATGCATTATAGTTCTCAAATTTTGGTCAAATTTATTTTTAGTAATTTCTTTTTGTCGTTTATTCATTTTGTGTTTGGCAAGAAACTATCTTAGTTTGTTGTTTCCTATTCGAATTTGTATCTTTTCTATTATAACCTCGTAAGCATTAGGGCTGATCAAAGTTTTTGGATTATGAATAAATTTCAGAGACTCTTATATGTGTTTTGCATTCTGGTTATTCGTAGAATCAACAGAATTATAGATGAATTTGAATTAATTTTGTTGCGTGAATTCTGCTTGTACATGTTTTCCTGCATCAGGGAGAGAGATCGTAAACTGCTAAGATAGACTCTCAGACAATAATGGTTGTGAAGTTCTTGCATTGATTGTTCCTTTTAAAGTACTTCATTTTTATTTTTTTTTCAAGCATATGAAACTTGTATTTTGCATCTTCAATTTTTTTAAGTCCATATCTGCTGCTTTTCTTTTCTTTATCCTTAATTCCAATAAAGTAGTTGAATTCTTATCTAATATGGTCTCTCTCTTTTCAGAAGGGATAGACGGGGTTTGATTGTACAGCTAATAAGATCTTGTGCATATAAGGATCATTATTTTTTTATTCGAGTGCAAAATCTTTCTTCTATGTTACTACTGTTATTTTTGTGGGAACATTTTCCTCTCATGGACCTCATTCTATTTGACGGGCCTAGTGTTGGGAACTCACTAATGGCTTTCTTGTGCTTTTCATTTATTTTCCAGTCTGAGGTTTTCGCTGTTGCTTTTGCACTACTTGCAGCTGGTGCTGTGATTCTGACATTGAATGTACTGCTTCTGGTAAATCACCTCTCCTCTCTTTTCTCCTCTCAAGTATGAGGGATCAGATTTTGGTTTAGGAATTGGTTTCTGCTAAAAGTTTGAGTTTTGGAAATTTGGGGTTTTCTGTTGAGGAAGAAACATGGAAATCTCTGAACTGTGTTTGGATCTTAGACTTGTGGAGAGAAATAAATAGAAAGCTGAAAGAAAATGGAAGCAAAAAAAACTGTATATATTTTTTGTTTTCTTTTGTTTTTTTTATTTTATTTTTTATTTTTTATTTTATTTTTTTTGGGGGGGGGGGGGGTTGTTGGGGTTAGGAAAATGAAAAGAAAATGTGTGTTTGGTTTGAGTTTTTTGGATTAAGTTTTTTGAACTGAGTTTTTGGATTTTTTTGTTTTTAGTGAATATTTTTAAAATTTTAAACATTTTTTTTACTTTTTTATATGCACCTTACTTAAATGTATCTAAAAAGTAAAAAAATTGTGAAAAAATATTTTAAAAAATTAATAAATACATAAAAATACAAAAAATGTACTAAATTTTTGTATTTTTGGTATTTAGTGAATTTTTAAAAGTTTTTTTCACAAATTTTTTACTTTTTAGGTATATTTATGTTAGGTATGTCTAAAAATTAAAAAAATTGCTTAAAATATTAAAAAAATTCAATAAAAACAAAAAAAAACACGGAAAACAAGAAAGTAGAATTATCTGAAAAGCGTTTTTGAAAAACTCTAACCAAGTTTGTAAATAAAAATTAAAAGTTAAAAAGTCATTTTTTGTTTGGTTACACATAAAAAATGAATTTGTGCAAATGCTTTTATTTCCCATTCATTTTCTTTTCCCTCAACTAATTCAAGATCCAAACGAAGCAGAAATGTTGTCTGAATCTCTGAAATTTGAAAAATGGCATGTGGCAATAGTTTGCTCTAGGTTTATTCATATGTATACATTGTTTCAGGGTGGTCACATAATATTCTTCCAGAGTCTGAGTCTTCTGGGTTACTGTCTGTTCCCTCTGGATATTGGGGCCCTGATCTGCATGTTGAGGGACAATGTGATATTGAAGGTGATTGTGGTTTGTTTCACATTGGCTTGGAGTTGTTGGGCTGCATATCCATTCATGAGTACAGCTGTCAACCCTAGGAGAAAAGCTCTTGCACTCTACCCTGTTTTACTCATGTACGTATCTGTTGGTTTTCTCATCATTGCCATTGATTAGTGAGTGCATTGGTGGTCGTGGCTGTTATACGGATGGATTATTATATAGGCTGTTCAAAACACACTTGCGGTAATAGAAATTTCATGTGGTGGTTACTCTGTCCACCAATATTCTACACATGTATGAAATTTGTATGTGGAATTGTATTGTATTTCTCATGTAACTTGGTCTGCCAATATTTTGACGGATATAACCACACTGGGATTGGAAGTTATCAAATTTAGCCATTCGGGCTTGAGTAGCACTTTCTTTTAAAGGAGATGAACTTAGCTGTGTGACACTAGGTCCTTGGGCTAGTTTTAATTCTACTTTATTGAACTTTGAGAAGATGGGACATGGAATAAGTTATATTTGAATCGTTTCTCCTATACCCTTTTCAATTTTTGACCGATCACATTCAAAAGCGGACTTATTTTGCAATAATAGAAGTTTGTAATTAGTGTTGATGCCAATTGGTAGTATCAGCATCGTTGGATCTCTGCTGTTTAAGAGCTTATGGTTGTAATGAAAAATCTTTTATTTTATGTACTCGTAGAATATATCCAGTCAAAAGAATCATGTGTATAGTGGTAGAAATTTGCAGAGTATATATGCCTCTCTCATTACTGTTCTGTTGCTCTTCCTCTTTGGTGCAAATCTCCTTTTCATTTTTTCCTTTTTTGCTTTTTTTTTAAAAAAAAGAAAGAAAAATCTTTCGACAGAGTTTGCCACAAGGGGGGCCCTTGTCTGCATATGAGGAACTTTTTGTGGCTCTTTTTTGATGTACTTTTTAAAATCCCACGTGGGTTTGGACTGTCACTTTCTCAGTTTCAATGGTTTCAAATTTGTTTGGTTAAATATTTGATAAAAATGTTGACCATCACCATCACCAGCACCAGCACCGGCCAAACATGGAGAATTTTGGTTAGGTAGTGTTGCAGTCAGTCCATGGATTAATCGATTGATCTCTTGTCTGTGTGCATTAATGGAGAAGTTATTCAATGGTCTTAGGGCATGGCCAAATGGTGTCCCCGAGGTGTTGTGATTGATGGAAGAAGTGGAGGGCACGATTTTGTATTGGGGCATGAAAGAACAAGGGGGCTCAGCATTTGGTGATTGCAGGGACATGTGGTCCTTAAGATCACCTAATAATTTTTTTCATAATTGCTGTGGTAGCACTGGTGCAAAAATGTATCTCAATGAAAAGAAGAGAATATCAGTGGAGAAGAGGATAACTAGTTCATGATTAAGCAATGAGAGGTGGTGTGTCAAATTTGTTTATTGAGTTTAGCCTTTTACTATGATATCCAATATTTGATATGCATACCATTTGAGTGACTCAAGACACATGCCTTAGCTTCAGCCATGGTGTAATAGGGCAAAATGTAACGAGGCGAAGTTGTTCAGATTCTGTTGCACATAATAATCAACATGGTAATAACAGAATCCATTCTACCATCTGATGTTAGGGGTTAAAACGGAAAATTTAGTACTGAATTGAATTCTTCAATTTTGTTGGCTTAGGAGTTGAAACATATCGCATGCTACAGTTATAATTTTGTTGATTTTTAGTTTAGTACAATGTAAATGAGGGATCAAGCATTTTATAGAAATTTGTAGAAGTGATTTGCGAATTGAAAGTTGATACAAAACATCCAAAATGATGTGACATTAGCATTACTAAAATTATGCAAACAATAGTGGAGTGTTTTGATTGAAAAATAGTGGAATGGAATAATATATTTGCTTTACTAAATTATAATCATAATTAAATTGGTTAGCGTTATAAATAAAAATATGAATTTACTTAATTTGACTAATGAAATGGCCTTTGATAGGGCCGCGTGGAGAAGAAAGATTCATATAATCGACCCCATTTGATTGGACTTGAGGCTTTGTTTGGTTTGATTTACTAACTATAACCATAATGAACATTTCATTTTATTGCTCTTGGTTTGAAATAAATAGAGTTTGTGGTGTTGCTTTATAAATTTTTCTCTTCCTAACATATATTGTAGAACATGTATTAGTTATTTTTCTTACAATCCTATTTATTTATTTATTTCGTTGTGGAGCTTATTTGTGCACCATACAAAACGAACCATCCAAAAGAGGGACAAACCAGCGACAGCTTCAACATTTAAACCCACGGTCGGAAAATATTGGAATTGGATGCTAGCATAGCCGAATGTGTACTTGGGAATAATTGCAACGGCTTGCAATTGTACTTGAAAGAAGAAAAAAGAGGAAAAATTATGGGAAAATTTCAAATCTGTGAAGTTAAAAAAATAAATAAATAAATTACAAATTAGTAGTAAATTTTTTTAATATTAATAATTAAAATTATAAATTTTTTCATGTGTATGTAATAATTGTCTCAAATTAACACCGTTTTGCTAACAATAAAGTGTCGTTTGGTAATACTTACGTTTTCAGTTTTCATTTTATATTTATAAAAATTAAAAAAATTAAAATAAAAACTTGTTTGGTAAATTTTTGATTTATAAATCAGTGGTCTCAGTTTATAAATTTGGCCAAAAAATATAAACTCAAAAAATGTGTTTCCATTTTTAATTTTTAGTTTTTTTTTTTTTTTTTACCACCCAACACTAGCCACCACCCGCCACCATTTTCCACCACCGTCTTCCGCCACCACCACCCACCACCACCTGCCACCCACCTGTCACCCACTCGCCACCACCACCCACTGCCACCACCCGCCACCCATCTGCCACCCGCCCGCCACCACCACCACTTACCACCCGCCACCACCACCACCACCCACCTGCCACCCACTCGCCGCCACCACCACCACCACCACCACCACCACCCACCTCCCACCGCCACCATCACCACAACCATCACCACCCACCACCCACCCGCCACCGAGCCTAGGTTCTGGGAGAGGCGGACAGGAAGACTTCACATGTTACAAATGTGGTCAGCTGGGCCACAAGTCTCCAACTTGCCCGCAGATGGGAGGAGGGCAAAAAGCAGCTTCATCTTTGGCTTGTCCTCAGAGCTAGAGTCAGGACAGAGGCCAGTCGCTCTCTTGTTACTAGTGTGGTCAGGCGAGGCACCTGAAGAGGTTTTGCCCACAGTTGAGTGGCACATTTGGTTCGAGGCAGACTCAGAGCCATCAGCCAGCTCAATTAGTTCAGGCCTCGAGGGCCAATCAGGGAGCCTCTTCTACCAGGCAAAGCAGCCTTATACTCGAGAGGTGGCAGGTAGATCGAGAGACCCACGTGTATCTATTCTGCGCCAGAGCTTGTGCCGGCTTCATCAGTTGTGAGAGGTACCTTTTTGTTTTGCAACTCGGTAGCTAATGTGTTGATTGATACGGGTGCATCTCATTCCTTTATATCTGCTGCATTTGCATCTGTTTTGGGGTTGGAGTTGACGCAGTTAACATCTCCTATTTTCGTTGTATCACTTGTTGGGGGTGAATTGACTTTGAAATGAGGGTGTAGAGATTGTGATATAGAGGTCGCTGATCGTCGGCTTTCATTTTTGTTTGTAGTAATGGTTATGTCGGGTTTTGATGTGATTTTGGGTATGGACTGGTTATCGTCATACCAGGCTGTTATAGACTGTTACCGACAGAGGGTTACTGTATGTACCTTGAGCGGGGATTGTTTTTAATTCTTGGGGGATCAGGTTGGTAGAGTCTTACCACCGGTGTATGATCCGCGTGGGCGGAGTGAGCTTAGTTGTCATCTTGCTAGCTGTATAAATAGTGAGTGTGATAAGACCCAGACTAAATTGCCGAGAGTGGTTTGTGAGTACTCGAATGTCTTTCCCGAGGATCTCGTCAGTTTACCACCCTATCGAGAGATTGAGTTCTCTATTGATCTAGTGCCTGGCACGGCACCGATTTCTATGGCACCGTATCGTTTTGCCCCAGCCCAGTTGAGTAAGTTGAATATTCAACTCCAGGAGTTGCTAGATAAGGGCTTCATCTGTCCTAGTACTTCACCGTGGAGAACACCGGCCCTCTTTGCTAAAAAGAAATATGGGGCTTTGAGACTTTGTATTGACTACCGAAAGTTGAATCGGGCTACGGTTAAGAACAAGTACCCTATGCCTCGTATAGATGATTTGTTTGACCAGTTGAAAGGTTCCCACTGTTTCTCTAAAATAGATTTGAGATCGGGTTACCATCAGTTGAGGGTCAGGGAGGGAGATATCCCAAAGACGACATTCCGTACGCGGTATGACCATTATGAGTTTTTGGTGATGCCTTTTGGGCTCACCAACGCACCGGCTGTGTTTATGGACTTGATGAATCGGATCTTCCGGGAGTTCTTAGATCACTTTGTGGTCGTTTTCGTGGATAACATTTTGATTTATTCACCTTCTGAGGAGGAGCACGATGAACACTTATGAGTGGTGCTTGAGTTACTTAGAGCCCACAAGCTGTATGCTAAGTTTGGGAAGTGTGAGGTTAAATTCTTAGGCCACATGGTATCCGGGGAAGGGGTGACTGTAGATTCATCCAAGATAGAGGCAGTGCAAGATTGGGCACACCCTAAGAGTGTTTTTGAGATCCGCAGTTTTTCTGGGATTGGCCGGTTATTACCGTAGGTTTGTAAAAGATTTCTCCAAGCTAGCTTCGTCGTTGACTAGATTGACGCGGAAAGGGGTCAAGTTTGTATGGACTGAGACTGACCTAGAGTTAGCAGCCGTAATTTTTTCCTTGAAGATTTGGAGGCATTACCTTTATGGTGAGAGATTCAAGGTGTTCTCGGATCATAAGAGTCTGAAGTATCTGTTTACACAGAAGGACTTGAATTTGAGGCAGAGGAGGTGGATGCAGTTTATAGAGGATTACGACTTCAAGTTGCATTATCATCCGGGGAAGGCAAATGTTGTGGCCGATGCCCTTAATAGGAAATCCATTAGTGATGTAGCTTGTATAGCCATTTGGGAATGAGAGATGTTGGGTACACTTGGCGAGTTCGACTTGCTTCTAGGTGAGTCTGTTGAGTCTGCGGCCTTGTTTTCTGTGGTTGCACAACCTACACTTGTAAATCGAGTGTTAGAGGTGTAAATGGGTGACTTGGAAGTAGAATCCTTTCGGGAAAAGATATCCAGTGGGAAGGTAGAGAAGAGCTTGACTGTGTATCCTGACCTAAGTATGAGGTACCGAGACCACTTGTTTGTGCCGGAGTCTTGCCGAGAGGAAGTACTCTAAGAGTTTCACCATTCACACCTTGCGGTGCATCCGGGAGACACAAAGATGTATCATGATCTGAGTCGCCAGTTTTGGTGGAAAGGGATGAAGAAAGATATGGCAGTTTTTGTATCTAAGTGCCTTACTTGTCAGCAAGTGAATGCCGAATATTAGAGGCCAGCGTGTTTGTTACAACCCTTGCCTATTGCTGAGTAGAAGCGGGAGCATGTCACAATGGATTTTGTCGTGGGTCTTCCGAGGACTCAACGGGGCAGTGATGCCATTTGGATGGTAGTGGACCGGTTAACTAAGTCAGCGCACTTTATCCCTATGCGCGTAAGAGATTCGATAGACCATCTTGCCGACTTATATATTCGGGACATAGTGAGGTTGCACGGGATCCTAGTGTCGATTGTCTCAGATGGAGATCCGCGTTTTACTGCTAGGTTGTGGTAGAGTTTGCAGAGTGCCTTGGGCACTAAGTTGACCATTAGTACGGCTTACCATCCTCAGACTGACAGGCAGTCCGAGCATACTATTAAGATCCTTGAGAATATGCTTTGAGGTTGTGTCCTTAACTTTAGTGGATCGTGGGAGAGGCACTTGCCCTTAGTGGAGTTTACCTATAACAACAGTTTTCAATCAAGCATTGGCATGGCACCATTTAAGGCCTTGTATGGCCGACCGTGTAGGTTTCCAGTATGTTGGGCTGAGGTGGGTGATGCACCTTTGTTGGGCCCGGAGTTAGTACGGGAAACAACGGAGAAATTTGAACTTATCCGTGAGAGGTTAGTTACAGTCCAGAGTTACCAAAAGAGTTATGTCGGCCGTAGGAGAAGGCCTTTGGCATTTGAAGCGAGTGATCACGTCTTTTTGAAAATATCACCTAGGCGGGGTTTGATGAGGTTTGGGAAGAGTGGGAAGTTGTCCCATCGGTTTATTGGCCCTTTTGAGATCCTTGAACGGATTGGGAAGGTTGCGTACTGTCTAGCTTTATCGTCGCAGTTGTTCGAAGTGCATGACGTGTTTCACGTTAATATGCTTTGGAAACACAAGCCGGATTCGTCACATGTATTGGATTGGACCGACTTAGAGGTAGATGAGGATGCCTCGTATGAGGAGAGACCAATGAGGGTCTTGGATAGACAAGACCAAGTCTTGCGAGGCAAGACCTTGGTAAAAGTTTTGTGAAAACATCATGGAGTTGAGAAAGCAACTTGGGAACGTGAATTGGAGGTCCGAGAGAAATATCCAAACTTGTTTGTTAATGTTTAGCCATGTATTGAAAATTTTGTTTTATTGATGAATTCTGGAAACATTGTATATGTTTAGATTGTGGAAATGTTATAACCACTGGATGTGGTTTGGAAATGGGAGTTTACTTTAATATTGTATATGTTAATTATGTTTTAGAAATGCAAATATGAACATGAACATTGAATATATTTTGAGAAGCATGAGATATGTCTGTTGAAGTTGATGAACTTTAAAGGGATGCATGTTGATAATGCATGTTGAATTATAATGTGTTGAGAATTGGAAAATATCACATTTTTTAAACTTATTTATCTAATTTTGGGGACGAAATTCTTTAAGAGGGGGAGGTTATAGCGATCCCGATTTTACCTCCATTGTTTATTGTATTCCGGACTCGATTCTGTAGATGTGTGTTGTTGTCTTATTCTCGTTTTCATCCTTTGATTCTTTGTATTTGAGTTTTGGGATATGTTGGGCAGGTTTGAAATAGGTTGGCTATGTTTAGAAACAAATAGCAACTGCCTAGATTTTGGTCTCCCCACTCGAGCGGGACTTTTCACGCTCGAGCGGGCCCTTTTGCATTTGCTCCTCCGCTCGAGCGACCAGTTTGACGCTCGAGCAAGATTCTTCAGCCTTTAGTATTTTTTTCGCAGGTCTACAGAAACTGGAAGTGTGCTTTCGATGCTCGTGCGTCTATTTTCACGCTCAAGCAGGAGTCTGTGTCTGACGCTCGAGCAAGGCGTTCCACGCTCGAGCAGACTATGTGTATTTCAGTCCGAGAAGAAGCCATTTTGAATCACTTTTTCGACTCTCTCTCTCTCTAAAGCATTCCAAAACCCTAGGTTGAGAGCTTCTCACTCTAGAATACTCTCTCTCTCTACATTTTGATCTTGATTTAGTGAGACCCAACCTTTGTGCCTTCATTAAAGTGTTGGAACTTCTCAAGACCTCCATTTCTATCCGAATAGGAGTTGATTTCGCCACCTTTGGAGTTCACCACTTACTTGGTTCATCTTCTCCTTTAAGCTCCGAAATTTGAGGTAGGGATAACCTACTCATTTCCATGAGTTTTAACATAAATGTCATGTATTTTGTATAGATGGTGTTGTTTGGGAGTTTTGGAAAAGTTAGGGTTTGAAATTGAAATTATAAAAGAGGGGTTTTCTATTTTTGGGGTTCCAAGTGTATGAGTGGTCCCTAAAATGATATTATTGTATATGATTGATGAAATTTGGCCTTGGGTGCAATACTTGAGAAAATGGGGAAAAAGCCCTAATTTAATGTCATTGATTAATTTGTATAATTAATTTGGAAAATATGAAAATATGAAATTGAGTTGAAAATCATGAAATTGGAAAATTATGAGATTGAATGGTGGAGTTGGATTGATTAATCACTCACCTTTGAAATTGTAGATAATTTATCAGTTTAATCATTTATCATCTGTTTAGAAATAATTATTTTGGGCTATCGGTGGAGGATAGTCTTGATTGTTGTAGACACTGCATGTTGATTAGAGAAATTAAAACTAATCATCTAGAATATGTCATTGAATATGACGGTTGAATTAACACATTGATTAGGTGTCTGGATTGATCATTGTATATGATAAAGTGCTTAAATATATTGCATATGTATTGTGTTTGGGAGGAGAAAGTGGATGAACTCTATGGTTTGGGGAGGAGATAGGGGATGTACTCTCAAACCTGTTGGGAGGAGATAGGGGATGGACTCCATTGATAACTAAGTTGGCCGAAGTGTCCAAGGTGAAAGTCCTGAAATCTTGATTACGTTTGCATAACGTAGATGAATTGAAGTAGTGAAGTATTAATAATATGAGTTGTAATCTCATTTTAAATTGACGTATTGAAGTATTAATAATATGAGTTGTAGTCTCATTTTGAATCGAAGTATTGAAGTATTAACGATATAAGTTGTAGTCTCATTTTAAATTGATTATGATTGGAGTGTTGATAGTATGAGTTGTAATCTCATTTGAAACTGTTCGGATAAACAATGAACCGTATTTATGAATTGATTTGGATAATGAAACAGAAAAGGATTGAAACATGATTGTGAATATGGTTTGGTTATGGAAGAGATGTACGTTAGTTAATAATATGAGTTAAACATTTATCAAATGCTAATATTTTAGTTATTTCTCATGTTTGGTTTAGCGTATCTCTACTGGGTTTTGGCTCACCCTATATGGGACATCATTTTCAGGTACAGGTGATATGCCGCCTCCAAGGATGTAGCTTGGGAGGTTTAGAAGCTGAAAGCTTATTTTTGTAGTTATCTTTTGGTATTGCATATAATTCAAGCCAGGAGCTTAATATGTTAAGAGTTAAAACTCTCTTTTGTTGAAATCAAGTGTTGACTTGGAAAGTTGTAAGCCCGTAGGACATTTACTTTTGTTGTCAACATGTAATACTTTTTGTAATGAATACTCTGATAAACAAATACATGTCTATTTCTCCTATGTCTATAGATGTCATGAATAATTGGTTTATATGTATTATTCTGAGGGCGGTACATGGTCTCTCTCTTTACCCATGATTGAATTGTTTAGAAAGTTGTTAAAAAAAATTTCCTTGATTAAAAATATATTTAACTTTTTTTATTAAAAAGTTGCCTTTTTAAAAAAAAAAAAAAAAATTGGTTCCCAGTCGTCCACAAAATCTTCATCAACTTAACACCGATTCAAGGTAAAACGTAGACGGTGGAGAGTGTCGGAAGATTTATGAAAGGGGTGGCCAAGGTGGAAGGAGGACCGAGTTCGAAAAAAGGTGGAAGAAGGAAATGAGAACATAAAACTAATTTTCTTTTGATATTTGACAAAAAAAAAAATTATTTTTATTTTTTTTAATAAATTACAAATACACTGTGAGATTTGTTGAAAATATAAATTTTCTCCTCACATTTAATAAGTGTATGACGTAAGCAATAAATTTTTTTTCCCTACAAATATTATATTAACCTTTATGAAGTTAAATATTTTATTTTATTTTTATTTATTTATTTGTATCTTACATTTCTTATGGGATAAATTATTTGTAAGTCATATTTGGAAAATTTATACAAAATAGGATCCTATGAAAAAACTTCTAACCCAATAGGTCTTGTGATTTTCTTGTGGACACATCTACTCTCAATCTTAATTAATTAATAACCTGATTAATGATAATACCATAAATTTAATATTATCATAGATTGTGATCATATCTATATGGTTAGAAATTTGAAATTCAAAATAACATAATTAATAGCAATACCATATATAGAAAATCTAATATTACCATAAATTGTGATTATATCTATATGGTTAAAAATTTGAAATTCAGAATAACCTAATTAATGGCAATACCATATATGGAAAATCCAATATTATCATAGATTGTAATCATATCTATATTGTTGGAAATTTGAAATTGAAAATGTAAATGTAACATATAACATTTCAAACCCAACGTGACATTTCCATATATTTCTAAAATTCAAAATAACTTGATTAATGATAATACGATCATATCTATATAGTTGAAAATTTGAAATTTAAAAAATAAATGTAACATGTAATATCTCAAATCCAATGTGACATTTCTAAACCCAATGTGACATTCTCATATGCTTCTCATCCCAAACTCAACGTAAATGTAACATATAACATCCCAAACCCATCGTGACATTCCTATATACTTCTTATCCCAAACCCAACGTAACATTTAAATACTCCACCGTTGAATTATGAGTAATATAACTTCTTAAATGTAACATGTAACATCTCAACCCAACCCGTGTATTGAACTACGATTACCCTAAACCCAGCGTAACTTCAACATCTAGCGATGGGATTTAATCCACATTCAATTACAAACCCAAATTTTCAATAATTTTGCATAATATACTATGATCTGTATGTAAACATTGATTACAACAAAAACATGATACACATTCAAACACATATACAATCAAACAAACACACAAATGTCATCTACTATATGGTATATGTAGATTAACGTTACACACTAAATATAACATGCATCGCAACATGAAAATCCAGGTTCCAATGTACAATTGTCATCTTACAACGTGGTTCACATTTGACATCCAATTAATAACCAAAATCAAATACCCCTAACTCAACGCTCGAACCCATACACACCACTCCACACATCGAACATATCAAAATGCATCAACCATCATAATGTCAAATACACACATTCAATCATAATATTAGCCAAAGTGTGCCTATCAATGAGTATAATAATTGTCAATGCCCTATTAAAGATGAACAATCCACACTTCAATAAACAGCAACACACTTAAAAAAAATAAAAATAAAATACCTCTTGCCCTGAACCAATTGGAGTCAAAATCTGTCGAAAGAATCAACACACAACCCTCAAACTTCATCATATCATTGACCATATTCATATCCATTTAAGCAACATTTTGAAAATGTACTGGAATCCAGCGATCAAGGCGAAAAAAACTCGCACGATTATTGCCTCTAGACTTGTCATTCCTAAAAGCCTTCCCAAACGTGATATGATGAATGAGAAAATAAGATACAATATAAAAATAAATTAGGGGTATAATAGTACACTAATATCTTTCATTTACAACTCATAGAACCTTATGAAACACATTCCTATTTAAATAAAACTTCAAATTCTAAAAAAATATTCATAAAACTTTCTATTAAATAAGCTTTCTAAATAAGACTTATAAATATTTTTTCCTTTCTATATATCTCATTTTCTCTCAACTAGTAACACTACTTTGAATAACTATCACACCGCTCTCTCCCACACGTGATTAGCACCATTGTCATTATTATCTACAAATATTTTGGTGCGTCACTGATGAGAGTTGGAGATTATTGTGGTTGCTTGGATAGAGGGGTTTGGTGGTGTGGATGAAAATGAGGGTACTATAATAATTTTATTTTGGTATTAAAGGATATTTAGGTGATTTTTATTTTTTTTCTGATAGCTCAGTTGTAGGAAAAAAAAATGGCAATTGGATATTTATAATTTTCAAAATGTGACTGAAAATTTTATAGTTTTGACAAATTTGAAGTGTATTTGTAAATTATCTTATTTTTTTATTTTTTTATTTTGGTAGTTAACTATGTTAAAAACAAACTCTATTAAGAAGAATCTGCAAATTTTTTTTAAGCTTAAGGGTAATACGTATTTTAAATAAATTTTTTTAAAAAAATGTAATTATAATTTAGGGGATTTTTTTAAAAGATTCCTGGTATTAAGATTTTATAGTATAAAAGAAACTCGATATTTTCATAATGTTTAAGGTTCCTCAACATCGATCTAGAGAAAATTCAATCCAGAGAATTTCTCTGGATACATCACAGAGAAAATTTCAAATTTCTCTGGACATATTACAGAGAAAATTTCAAATTTTTCTAGATACATCACAGAAAAATTTGTTTTTGGACCATTCAAATTTCCCCATGATCAATCTGGATGAGGGACTTCTTGGGTTTGATTTGATATTGGATTGATTGCCATTCATATATTAGTGTTCCTTGTAGGAGCAATGGGGTAAGCGAGTTTTTTATGGAATAAAGTTGGCAGCGATGTAACCATGCACTGATTTTTGCTCATGTAGAGTGTAAAACCCCTTCATCGTTTTGGATATAATTTGGATAAACAGAGGATCTAGTTCGACGTTCCTCGGGACTATTGGTAGAAAAAATGTGTTGTCTTCTAGGGGTAGTTTGTGAAAATGAAAATTGGAAAGAGAGAGCGAGTCAAATTTTTCTAATCTGATATATGGGTGTGGGTTTAGAGACTTTAGACATCAAAAAATAATATTGTAGATCTCTTCCATTACTAAAAATGAGAAAGTGATCTTAGACTAATTTTTCCTATAATTTATCTTAAAATTTAATGGTAGATGTCAAAGACCCATCATAATAATCTTTTTTATTATCTATTATTTATTATTTATATGGTTAAGCAACAATACTGAACCGATTCAAATTTGGTTTTGCTAGAAGGAAAGTTTTTTCTTAATAATTAATAATTATGAAAATGGCATATTAATAAATATTATTTAAAATTAAAAAATGAATAAAAAGGCTTTTAATATTATAATAATGTAATAAGTATAGGGTGCTCAAATCATAAATCGATTTTATAGATTTTTAAGAGTATAGGCCAACGTGCTTTTTATTTGGGTCCATAAGGACAGTTCCTATTGTGCTTATCTGTTGAAATTAAAGAGAGAGAACGAGATCTTGGTCTTCTCCAAAGAAAGGTGACCTTTCTCTCTCTTCTCCAAAGAAAGCTCGCTCATCATTTTTTGCATTATCCATATCCACTTTCTCTCTCATCTTCTTCTTCTTCTTCTTTATCTTTGCCCTCTTCCTTTCTTCCATTGTCCGATCGGACTACAATGACTCTTTCATCATCCGATTACCTATCGATGATACCAACTCCGTCAGAGACACCAGAGCTCTCTGCGCCAGCACGACGCCTCCTCCCCCTTGTCTCGTCAAGTGATTCTGTACTGACCCGGTGTGCAGTGTCAACGACATCATCTACTAGAAAATCTTTCAAACACGTCTCCCTAAAGCCGATCCCAAACTCATTCTCAGCCTTTCTCTCCGAGTCGCTGCCAAAAAACTCACCTTCTGAATTCTCTCCTCAAAACCTTGATCTCGATCCAACAACACTCAATTTGCGTCGACGTTGAAGGATTGTGTGAGTCTGTTTGATGACGCGCTAAGTCAACTCAATAAATCGGTTGAGTCGGTGGAGGTAGGTTCCAAAGAAAAGGTGTTGACGAAGGGGAAGATTGAAGATATGAAGACGTGGATAAGTGCGGTGATGACCAATCAAGAGACATGTTTGCATGGGTTGGATGAGTTTCGTAGATCAGCTCTTCTCAATTTGTTTAATTGGACATATTCAGTTTGTTTAATTTGGACAGATCGATTCAAGCTCAATTTGTTTAATTTGGATAGATAAGAAAGAATAGTAACACTAGCCAAAAAAAAAAAATTAGGACATATAAATACAATTTGTACAAATAGCAAAAATACTAGGACAGATAAAAAAAAAATTAGAACAGACAAATTCAATTTGGACAGATAAGGAAAAAATAGTAACATAGATAGCCAAAAATACTAGGACATATAGATTCAATTTGTATAGATAGCAAAAATACTAGGACAGATTAGGAAAAAAAAAATTAGGACAGATAAAGTCAATTTGGACAGATAAAAAAAAACTACCCCAAATAGATTAAAATAATTTGGATAGACAGGTTCAAAAAAATTGAAAATAAAAATTTGTATAGATAGATAGATGGCATTTGTGGAATTTAATTTCTTAAACTTTAGCACACGAACTTTTCACCAACAAATGTCCTTATGTTTGCAATAGAACTACTATTATCCTTAATGACTTATACGGGTTGGGAATATAGATTTATCAAGGATTTTTCCCTAGGTATAAACAATTAATTTGAATTGGGGAATTGATTAAAAAGTACTACTAAGAAGATGGGTACACCATAAGGCCCCGTTTGTTTTGGAGTGTAAAGGATGGAATGGGATTAGGATGGAGGTATGGCTAATTAATGTTGTGTTTGTTTGTGGAGTTGGGGAATGGATTAGGATGGAGGAGGGGATTAAGATGGAGGTTAGAAGGGGGATTGGAATGGAGGAGGTGGAGGTGGTATTAGAAAAATAGTAAGGGTATTAGAAATTTTTTTATTTTTTACATATTGCAATTTTTTTTTTTTTGAACATTAATTTTTAATTTTTTGAATTTTTTTATTTGTTTTATTAGTTTATATAAAAATAATTTCACAATTCCTACACTAACAGCTATCATCAAAACAAATACAATTTTATTTAATCCCCTCACTATTAATCCCCTCTATTCTACTTCTGAAAACAAACGGGGCCTAAGTCTTCTTGACTTTTTAGCGACATATTTAAAAAATTGTCATAATAAATATCAATAATATTTGTGAAACATTTTGATCTATTAGAACACTTGTAAGATTTAATAGTGCACAATTCCTTATAACAAGGCTTTGTGAATAATTACCTTTTGAATTTTGGCTATGGATGGAAAGGATAAAAATCCATCCATGGAGGACACACGTGACTAGATTAGGTCAGTACTGCATTGGATTTCCTTTTGTTGGGTGAACATTAAATAGAGAATTACATGCAGGTGAGAGAAGGAAAAAAATTACCAATACATGAGGATGTGAAAGACTAAATCAGGTTACTACTGTATTGGGTTTCTCTCAGTTGGGTGAAAAGTAAAAGGGAATTATATGCAAATGGGAAAAGGGGAAAAAAAGAAAATTATAAACACATGAGGGGGTGCAAGTGACACTTGCACTTGCACTTGCATCGGCACCGGCACCCCCATAGTATTTCATTTGCACATCACTATAGACACTTGCACCCCATGTGTTAAAATTTTTTTCCCCTTCTTTCACCTGCATGTAGTTCTCCAAAAAGTAAATTTGTCAAGCTGGACTATAGATCGAAAAAAATAAATAAATTTAAAATTATATTTATACAAACTATTAGGGTATTTATTTATAAATTATTTTTCACCTACTTATATTCTATTTAATTTAAATTATTTTTTATGTTTCAATAAATTCTATGAGTGACATAGTTACCAAAATATTCTTAATACTAATATGGTAAAACGTGCATTAATGTTTACATTGACATGTGAATGTTCCGTGATGTGAGCATTCACACATCAATATAGACATTCACACTATCAAATATCAATGTTCATATCACCAAATTGCTAAACGTTCAAAAAATATTTATAGAGGTAAAATTATTCATAAAATACCTTAAATATGATAATTAGAATTTGATGGATCAAATATCCAAAAAATAAGATTTATTATAATGCAATAATATGTTATGGACTAATTAGGATATAAATACTTACAAGAGGATTTCCTAATAAATTTTCCAATTATTTAATTATATAATAGTCTATTGAAAAATCGTACACATCGATTATTTTTTAAAAAGTAAATATAAAATCATGTAGTTATGATTATCAAATTATTTGATTTTTGGGACAATTACAAATAAGTAAATAAAAACTCCTGAGTTTACTCCTTATAAAAAAATAATTTTGAATTTTGTTAATTTAAATCCTAATATTTCGATTTATTTTTAATCTAAACAATTAGCTTATTTTTGTTAACTAAAATCGATAGAAAAAGAATATTTTAGTCATTAAGTTCAATATAAGTATACATAAAATGTCTAAAATATCTTTTCTCATGAGTTTAATAACTAAAATACTCATTTTTTTCCCATTAATTTTAGTTAACAAAAATCGGCAAATGGTTTAAATTCAAAATAAATCTAAAGTATAAGATTTAAATTTACAAAATTAAAAATTCAGATTTTATATTGTTATATGGCTCAAATCCTAGAATTTTTCTTTTATAATTTGCCCTTGATTTTTTCTTTTTTCTTTTTTGATAAAAAAATCTATTCATTAAATCTACAAAATAAATAATTCAAATCAGTACCAGTCCAACTGAACAGAACAGCTTCTCTCCATGGAGATACACAATCCTTATTGTATACCTAGTCTTTTTTCTTTCTTTTCTTTTCTTTTCTTTTCTTTTCTCTTTTTCTTTTTGTCAATTAATAGAAGGAAAATTAGAAATATGATAAATATTTACATTATCAAAGAGATTATTAGTCCACAATAATTACAAAGTCAACAAAGCCGTAACACAACTAATATACCAAGCCCAAACCCAACCATCACTACTAATTACATACAACCCCATTACTAACTACATACAACCCTCGTAATGGAAAACAAATAAACAATCACCACAAAATGGTCTCTCTATAAAAATTGAACCCGAGACTTAGCACCACAAAGGATGTTGTTAGGTTTTTATTCTTGGCAATCTCGTTTGACAAAACTCCTTTTCAGTTGTACTTGTTTTCGCACTTTTATTTTAGTGAGGCTATGAGTTTATTAGATGCGAATCCAACCCAAATCGTGCTTTGCAGAGAAGTTTGTGGTGTTTAATTCTTTCAAGATTGCCACTTCGCTGACTATGACGGGGATCATTTGCCGGTCGGCTCCGGAGGTCCAAAGACTCAAGTGGCAGTCCGGTAACGCCATGGCGGGGTTGAGGGGCAGCGCCCCTAAAGCAAAATACAAAAATGCATTCAAAGTTGCCTCCCCGCTCGAGCTTTCATTTCCCCACTCGAGCGAAGAATGCTGAGTTCCAGAAGTTTGGTAAGTCTACAAAAATACTGTGATCCATGTTTTCATGCTCGAGCGTCGAAATCCCCGCTCGAGCGTACATCCTAGTTTTGAACACATCATATAGAGTCCCCGTTCGAGCGTCAATTCTCACGCTCGCGCGGACCTCGCGATTTCATATTCTATAAATTCACATGTTGCTTCAAATCTAGGGTAACACCTCCAGATCTTCTTCTTGGATATTAGGGTTTATATCTGGGGCTATTTTGCTAGTTTTCTTTTATGTTTCATTGAGTATTCAACTCATGGTTTAAGGAGGATACATCAAAGGATTGTTTGTTCATTCTATACAAAAGAGAGAGTTGTTCTTCGGTGGATTCTGAAGAATTCGAGCCTGAAGTTTTGGTGGATTCTGGAGTGGCTCATCATCAAGACAATTTCGAGGTGAAGACGGGATTGAAAGAGGCACATAGGGGGTGGTTCAATTCGGGCGTGGATTCGCTAGGTAATTGAGAGTATACCTGTGTAATTCCTTTATATCTTCTTAGTGGATTGTTTTGTGGCTGTTGCCCGTGATTTTTTTTTTATCACACTTGGAGGTGCTCCAATTGTGATTTTTCCACGTTAAAATCATTGTGTCAATTTGTCTTGATTGTTTGATTGGGATTGTTTTATTGCTTAAATTGATACATAATCACAAATCAATATCTAGCGGATTTCTAGATTTTTCAATTGGTATCAGAGCGGGTCACCCTATTTTTTAAAAAAACTTTTAGAGTGAGACATTTGATGAATTTTATGCGAAGTTGAGTGACATTGTAAATTCCAGGTTCAATTTTGGTGAAAAAATACCGGAATCCAAGATTATAGGAAAAATTTTGAGGTGCTTGCCCGATCGGTTGCAACCAAAAGTTACGGCTATTGAGGAGGCTCAAGATGTTGATAACCTCAAGCTAGATAATTTGGTTGGAAATCTCCAAACTTATGAGGCACATAGGAATTTCAATAAGAAACAAAAAGATGCTATTGCTTTTAGTAGTGCTCATAGAGTTGGAGTAGATTCTGATGAGGACTGTGAGATAGATTCCAAGATTACAGATGCTTTTGTAAAACAATTTAAAAAATCTTTTTTGAAAAAGAATCCTAATCTTTTGGACTCTACTCATACTCATAAATTCAAAGGCAAAGATAAACTCAAAATTAATTTTATAGCCAAGAAGGAGAAATGAAAGATACAAGGGAACTCTGAAAGAATCCAATGCTATGAATGCCAAGGATTTGGCCACTTTGCTCAAGAATGCCCCACTCGTTTGAGAAAGAAGAAAGCCCTCGCTATCACTTGGGATGATGAACCAGAATCTGATAAAGATGAAAGTGACAACAAAGATCAAGGCGAAGAGGGACACAAACAATTCCTTGCCTTCATGGCAGCTTCTGAAACTGATGGATGAATAGAGTATTCGAAGAGCCCGATTGAGAATGCCACTGATGATGAATCCTCGGGGAGTGAAGATGAAGAACTTCAGCAAGCATATCAAAAGTTGTATAAGGAATCTCTTAACTTATCCAAATTGAATGAAAAACTCACTACGAAACTCAAAGCATGTGAAAGTGAGAATGTCAAATTAAAGAAAGAGATTTCCGAGGCTAGGAATGATGTCCTTAAGATTTCTAATGATCGACAAGCTCTTTGTGTAAAACTCTTGACTTGTGAGACAGATAGGAATGAGCTACAACAAATCTATGCAACATATGAAGAAAAAATTGAAACTCTCGAGATATCTCAAGTTGCTTTGGAAGAACTAATGATCAAGAAAGAGGAAGAACTTAAGTGTGCTATGGCTATCATTAGTCTTTGGAACAGAGGATCAAAGACTTTGGACAATATCATTGGGTCTCAACAAATTTGTTCTGACAAGAGTGGCATTGGCTTTGGTAGTAAGAAAGAGCAAAAACAAAGTGCTCCCACATCTCATGATACAAGAACTCAAGGAAAGGGAGAACAAAAAATTCAACATAACGATGAACTTCTCAAACTTCCTAGAGTTGGTAAGGCCAAAGAAAAGAAGGTACACTCTGTTTTTATTTGTCATCATTGTGGTATGCATGGTCATATTCGCCCTTATTGTTATGAGTTGCATGGGAGAGTGTCTCATAGAGATAGAAGAAATTCTAACATCTCATGGGGTAGGAGACACTTCATTGGTCGTAAGGAGGTTACGGGTCATAATAAGCCTTGCTATTTTGATTTGCTTGAGACCAAACATGGAGTGAGTTTGTATTTGCCTAAACCTAGAAATAGGAAATTGGAAACCAAGTTGAGACGGGTTCCCATTGAAGAGGAAGGGAACCACAACGTCAAGACACCACCCAAAAACCGCAATTCTCACAACTTTGTTCATACTAAAGCGGTTTGGGTGAAAAATTTGACTTGTGTTAATTTGTTTATTCGGTTTAGTTTTTAGGTTTCTGTGTGTTTTTTTTTTTTTTTTCTTTTTGAGTCATTTATTATGTGCATGGTTGTTTTCTGTCTTGCTTTGTTTTGGAAAAAAAAAATGAAAAAAAAAATATCCAAAAAGATTTGCTTAGTATGGTTTTACAAGCTTGAAATTTTTGAATGGTCCTTGTTACATATTGGAATTGATGAGAATATCAATTACATGTTAATATATGTGTGCTTTCTATGGTCATTACTCATTTCGAAGTGTGTGTTCTTTGATTAGTATGTCTCATTCTGTATACACTCTTGGATTGGCAAATTTTGGAGTCTTCCGCCTTAGTGATCATTTTTCTCTATGGACTTCTGACATTATATCTTTTGCTTTTCTAGAGGAATTGACCTCTACTAGCACATCGTGGGTGATGTTGAGTCTCTTAACCACCTTTCATCTTTTTGCATCTCCATGGCTTTCCCCTCTGTTCTTTGGAGTCCTGCCATGAGGAAAAGGCTACCTCAGCGTCACCAACTAGGCTATCCTTATTATATCCATGCTCCTCTGGTTCGGTTTCCAAAATCTTAAGCGTGTCAGCCACCAATGAGTGTGCAAAAGAAAAGAAAAAATGTGCAAAAGAAAAAAAATATGCAAAAATAAAAAAATAAAAATAAAAATAAAATTTGAAAAAAAAGATTCATTGATTGAGGGGGAGCCTCCGTTATTACTCAACAAATATCCATTGATTCCTAGTGGTTTGACTTTCCTTAGTTATGCTTAGATTCTCTTGTCGAATGTCCAGCTTTCATATCACTACTAGGATTTGAATCTAGTGTTTGTTGAACTCCAAGAGTCACACACACACTTTTATCATGGGATCTATACTTTTCACATAATGCATCACTTTCTTTTATGAGGAATCTTCTAGAGGCTATGCACATTGTGTTTTCAAGTAATTGTGCTTCTTGGATAATCTTGTGTGTTTCAAGGTACAAATCTGAAATTCCTTACTTGCTCCACCATATTATTTTTTTTTTGTCATTTTCTTCTTGTTCATTGTTTGTTGTGAGGGGGAGTTTGGTTTATCATTACAAGAGTTTGTTAGCATGAACACTTTGATTTGTTTAATAAGGGAGATTGGCTTTAGTTGTTTTGCATGTTGCTATGCACTGTTTGCTTGTTATTTTCTTCTTGCATGCTCTTGATATTTACATCATTATATCATTGCTTGTGTGGTTTATGATCTTGCTTTTGTTGTTTGAGCTTCCTTTGTCAATTCGTGACAAAAAGGGGGAGAAAGTTGTTTTTCATGTGTCTTAGGATTTCATGGCGGGTGCATTTGTGTTGGGATTGTCATCTATTCACGCTACATGTTCTTAAAATCTCCAACTTATATGTAGTCATATTTTCATCTCATACTTCAAGATAATCTTGTCATATGTTTACTGCTCTTTCATATACTCTTGGAGGTTGTGGCACTAATAACTGTTTTGCAGATCATGACCTTGAGAAAGAAGTTGGCTTTTGTTGGCTGTAATGGGTTGAGGTGTTTAGGATTTTATTTGTTTAGGTGTGTTTTGTCACGGCATTGCCAAATGGGGAGATTTTTAGGTTTTTATTCTTGACAATCCCGTTTGACAAAACTCCTTTCAGTTATACTTGTTTTCGCACTTTTATTTTAGTGAGGCTATGAGTTTATTAGATGCGAATCCAACCCGGATCGTGCTTTGCAGAGAAGTTTGTGGTGTTTAATTCTTTCAAGATTGCCACTTCATTGACTATGACGAGGATTGAGCTGCCCGGTTAGCTCGCGGGGGTCCAGGGGGCAGCACCCCTTGGCAGGTCCGGGGCAGCGCCATGGCGGGGTTGAGGGGCATCGCCCCCGAATCAAAATGCAAAAATGCATTCAAAGTTGCCTCCCCGTTCGAGCGTTCATTTCCCCGCTCGAGCAGAGAATGCTGAGTTCCAAAAGTTTGGTGAGTCTGCAAAAATACTGTGATCCATGTTTTCATGCTCGAGCGTCGAAATCCCCGCTCAAGTGTACATCCTGGTTTTGAACACATCATATAGAGTCCTCGCTCGAACGTCAATTCCCACGCTCGAGCAGACCTCGTGATTTTCAGATTCTATAAATTCGTATGTTGCTCCAAATCTAGGGTAACGCCTCCAAATCTTCTTCTTGGATATTAGGGTGTATATTCGGGGCTATTTTCCTAGTTTTCTTTGATATTTCATTGAGTATTCAACTCATGGTTTAAGGAGGATACATCAAAGGATTGTTTGTTCATTCTATACAAAAGAGAGAGTTGTTCTTCAGTAAATTCTAAAGAATTCGAGCTTGAAGCTTTGGTGGATTCTGGAGTGGCTCATCGTCAAGACAATTCCAAAGTGAAGACGGGGTTGGAAGAGGCACATAGGGGTTGATTCAATTCGGGCGTGGATTCGCTAGGTAATTGAGAGTATACCTGTGTAATTCCTTTATATCTTCTTAGTGGATTGTTTTGTGACTGTTGCCCGTGGGTTTTTTTATCACACTTGGAGGTGCTCCAATTGTGATTTTTTCACGTTAAAATCGTTGTGTCGATTTGTCTTGGTTGTTTGATTGGGATTGTTTTATTGCTTAAAATTGATACATAATAACAAATCAATATCCAATGGATTTCTAGATTTTCAGATGTTACCCATTTACTAAGTTAAATACCTTGATTATTGTAAACCTAGTTCACTAGTCTCAAACTTGTGCATTATTGGTTTGGTTAGAAGGAAAGAGAGAGGAAAAAAAATGGTTGGAAGTAAAAGTGAAAGAAATAAAATGAAAAATAAAATATATTTCTTGCAATTTTATTTCTTCTACTTTCTATCAATTTCATACCAAACAAACATATAAAAAATTAAAAATAATACACAAGTCCACTTTTTAGACACATTAATGTGCAAGAAAGATGATTGGTTAATGATTAGAAAAGATATAAGAAAAAAAGTTAGCTTAGATAATCTAATAAATTGTCACTTCATTGAGTTTAAAAAACAGATCTAATTTTTGAGTTAAAATAACACTACTCTAAACTTTTTTTTTTTTTCCCTTCTCATTTTCTATTATTTTCATGCTTAAAGAGCTCAGTAAAAGTTGGCCTAAACCAAAGACATGAAAATAAAAGAAAATTGAACGAGGATATTATAACAAAATAGGTAAATTACATTGATTTCCTTTAAAATTTTAAAAAATATAGTAAATTTTACAAGTTTGACATAATTATACTATATTCTTTTAAGGTTTTCATTCATGTAACAATTAGCTCTTCTTTTTTTTTATCAAAAATTCGTTAGTTATATAAATGAAAATTTGATATTATCATTATTTTTATATTGAAATATATATTTTATCTCGTATATCTTTGTGTTTTCATATCATCTATATTAGATTTGGTCTCTTTAACATTACTAGGGGTAAAAATGGTTTGGTTCGGTCGGCGTTGATGGCATATGTAGCATTGAACCGATCCTTTTGATTTTTATGGTAGAGAAACCGATATATAGCGTACGCGATGGTTCAATTTTATCAATTTTGTCAATTTGATACAAAAGAGAAATTTGCATGAGATTTTAAAGGATTTTATAGAAAATTATAGAACTTTATAGTGAAAATAAATGAAGAAAATGTATGAAAGTTACTCAATAATATTTCTTATCTTACTTTTTATTATAAAAGTGTATTATATTTGTTACTTACCATATAATGTTCAAAAAATTATAATATAAAAGTATTTAATTCAGTTGGTTCGATTTGTATTGGTATAAAAAATTTTAAAATCGAAACAAATTGTATGTTATAAAAAAAAAAAAAAATCCAAAACTGAACTTTTGATCAATTTCAATCGGTTGACTAGGTTCCAACAAATTTTCTCATATCCCTAAACTTTACTAATATAAATAAAAAAAATTAGTAATAAATCCAATTTAGAGAGTATCTAAGACATTAAATCCAGTGATTTTTTTTTTTTTTTTTGTTAATGAGAGATCCATGTTTTGTGAAATTGTTTGGTGAGAAGTCTTGTAAAATATTTTGTTTTTAATTTTATCTTTTCATTTTTTTTATCTGTTTGACTTTTGTTTATATCTGTTCAATTTTTTTTTTCAAACTATTCAATTTTTTTACTCTATCTGTTTAATTTTTTAAATCTTTTCAATTTAAATTTCCCTTATCTGTTTAAATATTTGTCCAAATAAAATTCTATCTATCCAAATTTATTATTTGTTCAATTTTTTTGACCATTTGTTTAATTTGTTTCGCTTATCTATTTAAATATCTGACCAAATTTGATTATCTGTTCAATTTTTCTCTATTCAAAAACTTTTCTGTTCAATTTTTATATCCATTCACTTTTTTTTATCTTTATCTGTTCAAATTCACATACATACCAAGATAGAGGGTGAGAAGTGGAAATGGAATTTTCAACCTTATCTGTTGCAATACCAAGCCAAACCAAACCCTACCTGTTATTTTTATTTATTTATTTATTTTTCTATCTGTGTTGAACAGATTGCACATAATTATTGCAATCTGTTTCATCATCTATATCACTGATGTTTAATCTATCTGTGTTCGACAACAACAACAACAAAAGCAGACAACAAATAAATTTTTTTATCTGTATTAAACACCATAGATTATTCACCAAACACACATATTAAACACCACACTCAGATTCGTCAGATCTGAGGAAATGAAGAGACAGATTTGAGTATCATAACCAACGATATTCATCATCAACAACAATAACAACAGATCAACATCTATCAAAAAAAAAAAAAAAAACATAATAACCTGTGAAGAGACACACAAAATACTTGATGCTCTGGCTCCTACCACTGTGCCGCCGTGAACGGCGGCCGAAACCCCGGTCCGGATCGCGAAGCCCACGCTGGCATCGACCCTTCAGATCTGTGGTCGCGCGATGTGATCTGGTTTCAGATCTGGTAAAGAGAGAGAGAGAGAGAGAGAGAGAGAGAGAGAGAGGTGGCTGTGGTGAAGACGATTCTAGCGGCAGTGACGGCGGAGCTAATCGACGGCACCGGCGACCAGATCTGAAGAAAAGAGAAGGAAGCGACGGATTGAGAAGAGGTAGTGGCGACGGCGAGGGAGGAGGAAGAGAAGAATCAGAAGAGGGAGGATCTGAGGAGATCGAGATAGGATTCCGGCGACTCCAGTGACTCCGGCGGAGAGAGAGAGACCGTGTGTTGACGGATTACATTCTGAGAATTGGGACCGATGATATATATAGTGGGGTAATTTAGTCATTTTACAGTGATTTGTTTTTATTGCTACTATTATGCTATTATCACTCTATTAATTACTTTGAGCCCCTCAATTTTTACCCTTTTTTTATTATAATAATAACTTTAAATAAAATTATTAAAAATGACATCATTAATTTTGAGACACTTCATCTCATAATTAAATTCATACATCCACTACATCATGAATTAAGGTTTATGAGGCCACCCATCTCCATCACCACTCATCCATTCTCCAAATCTCACCTTCAAAACTTACCTATTCTCAAAATTTTGAAAACCCTTTAGTGGCAATATTTTGATAATAACGGTAGCAATCATTTGATTACCTATACTTCTCTAGTAATGATAATGAGTGATTAACGGTAGCAACCATTGTTTATTTGTTTAGGAACCGAAAATCAAACATTTATTATTTGTTTGGGAATCGATAACCAAACATTAATCACTGAAAAAAAGGATGAGGTGGCAGAGAGAGAGCATTCCAACCGTGACAGTGGTTAGACCAAGGAAAAGGATGGTGCAGCAGAGACAGTAATCACACTTGACTCTTTTTCTCATTTATGGGTTTGTTAAGATTTTTAGAAGAGAGTTTTTTTTTTTTTTTTTGGAGTGAGAGTGTGCATTCAATTAAATAGGTGAAATGTTTTCATAAAAATAATTTTGGTATTACTTGAAAGAATTATTTTTTTTAAGAATTTCAAAATTTATAAGTGGAATCCAAAAAAAGTGAGATCCAAAATAATAAATTGGGTACTAATAACACCACTCAAATATTATTGTTTGTCGCGTGGACCTTCAGACAAAAACAATTTAATTTTAAATTTTTGACCCAACCATCTAAATAAATATTTATATAATTATGTCAAAATTATAATTTTTTTTTTAATATTTCTTTAAATTTATAGAAAGTTGAGCGTAATCTATCTTGATAAAATCTTCTTGGGTGTGTTTGTATATTTGATATCCATTTTCAGTCTTGTTAAGATTTTCTCTACTGCATCAAGAAACCCAAAAGCAGGAGGACCACCGGCAGCAGGTAATAAGTGGCAAATAGCAAATGAAAGTGAAAGTGAAGCACAGAAATCTATTTTGCTTGTTGTGGTGGTTAAAAGCTGAAGTGGGCCCCTCGGTACCTTCTATGCTTAGTTATATTCTTTCAGGATTTCCTTCTGCACATATTACCTGTTTGTTAAATTCATGAATGAATGATTTAGGTTTTTGAATCCTGAAACCTCACATGCACACATCTGTATCACCTTCAAATATATAAATATATATATATATATATTATAGTGTGTGTTGTACATGACACTTGATCTATTATTAATTATTAGTATTATGATTATGGATGTCTTACATGATAAAAAATATAACATTAGTTATTAGTATGTTTTTATTTATATAGAAAATATGAAATCAATTTCTTAAAAAAATGAAATAATATTGTAACTTAATATTTTAATCGATTTAGAAATTTCATAATTATTTTCACGATATTTATAGATTCATACTTATAAGTGTTCGCAGAATCACTTTCATTAAACTGTCAAGTTATATAATTTATGGGTGGTGATTCATCCCACTAATTTTTGGACCACTAATAGCACTAATGAACTAAAAAAAAAAAAAAAAACACAAACTCAAGCCAAAACATCACATCACTTTGGTGGGCCCCCTGTGCCACATCATTAGTGATGCTCTAGTGCTCCTAATTTAGAGCTCTAAAACATTATTGATAATTTATTATGGCATCTCTAAGTAATCAGCATATAACAAAAATTGATTAAAAAACTTTATTTCATATACTTACTTTCTGTATCATTGAATTGCTGCGATAATGTTTGAGCATTATTTGATTTTTTTTCCTTATAATTGGACTAAAATGTGTGCATGAGGTACATTATTTTTTTTGAACTTCACAACGGATAAGAAAATTCCTACTTTAGTTCGTTTAACTTTGCTTAGAGAGCATATTGCAATAAATCTTTTGTAGTTTTTATTTTATCATCTTCTTATTTTTCTTCTTCCTCACCAATATAACTTATTTTGATGAGTAAGAGTTTGAGACGATATCATATTATTATAAATTTCAAAATATATTTTCTCAATAATGTGATTTTTTTTTTTTTGTGATGACAAAATAAGTACAATTATTATTGTGAGGGAGGTGTTTTACAAAGTCTTAATTTGTTATTGAAAGTATTTGTTGTAGACATTAAACATAATTTTGTAATTTTTTCCTAACAAATATAACTATATTACTAAAGCAATAAATGTTGAAAATTTAAAATATCTGATGGTAATATAACATTACAAATTAAAATGTATAAATACAGTAACATATATAAATTTGCACTTATATATAAATATTTTTATATATTTATATATGTAGATATTGACATATTTAAGATATCACAAAAGTAATATATGAAATCTTTTATAATAATGTAATACAGGTAATAATGAAAAGTTAATTATTCATAATTAAATAGTTGGTGATAATATAGATGTTCAGTGTTATATTTTTGTGTATATGTACTATTTTTTAATTAGATTATTAAATTCAAATAAAAATTGAAAGAAATTTGTGAATAATTTGTATGAAATTAGAGATTAATGATGAAAGATTTAAAAAAAAGAAAAGTTTATAGTGTTTTGTTTTGTTTTGTTTGTTTTTTTTTTTTTTCAAACTTTAGTTTTGAATATTTTAGTTTTCATATATATATATATATATATATTGTTTTTTATACTATTTTTTTAATAACCCTTTTATTTTATTTTTAGATTCACTTAATTTAATATTTTTTATTTTCTAATTTTACTTTTACATTTAGATTCACTTAATCTAAATACACTCTGAAAATATTTTGTTATGTATTCTTTTTGAAAAAAAAATTATTCATATTAAATAATAATAATAACAATAACAATATATATATATATATATAATAAAATAAAAAATCAATACATGTTTGAATTTATAAATTTTTTTTATCAATATTTTACTTTTTAATTCTATTTAGATGATTAGATATTAGATTTTCATGTAAAAATATAATTTAAATATAAAACATGAAGAAATGCAAGTATCTTTAATCACTAAAACTGAGAAAATATGAAAAAAAATCAAAAATTGAAAAAAGAGATTTAAAAAATAAAACCAATGAAAGTGATTTTTGTTTAAAATTTTGATATCATACATTGGTTATTAAAGTACTATGTAAAATATTACAGTTCATAAAAACATAATTTAAACAAAAGAAAATGAATGAAGATAATTTGCGAATTTTTGAGATGTAGTACAAATCTTTGTTTTAAAAACACACGCACTTTCCTCTATCTAAATTCAAACAAATACATACAACTTTAAAACTCAACCAAAATTATTTATAATGATTTGATCCAAGATAGACAATTGTAAATATTATGTATATCAATATAAAAGTAAACAGAGAAAATAAGAAAGAATAATTATTTTTTGTTCTTCAATGTTCTTCAATCATCATCAATGTAAAAAATAAAAAGACTTTTTCTTTTTCCTTTTCTTTTTCTGAAAAAAAAGAAGAAGAAGAAGAAGGGAAACGGTTTGTTTATATTTATATAGAATTTTTGGAAGAAAATGTATCACTTTTGAGTTTTCAACTCTAAAAATAAAGAGATAGTTTACTTATATAGGACTCTTCATTACTTTTAGAAAATATAATTGATTTGAGAGGGTAAAATTGAGATTTAAAAAAAGTAAAAAACAAGGTAGGTTCTTCACACTTTTATAATAACTAGTGGTTGGACACGTGCGTTACATGTGACACATGATTTTTCATAAATTATTAGTATTGTAATTATGTGTGCCTCTAAAATTGATATGTGATATATATATATATATATATATATATAAAGTATGAAGGCTTGTATGGATAAATTAATTTATATCCAAAATACAACTAAATAAGAAATGAATACATACTTGGTTGAAGAATTTAAATGTTAAATGAAAAATTTTATAAATATAAATACTAATGTATAGTTAGATTGTTGAGATCACAATCTTATCTTAAATAATAAATAATAAACATGTCTTTTAAATATATAGTATTACATAAATATTTTTCTATCAACTTTTCACTTTAATTTTTCATAGTTCATACCTGTAGTATAATTGTATGTATGAAATTAATTGCACAATTACACAATTTTGTTAAATAGTTTATCTCATAATACAAATTTATTAAACCCACTATTGCATATTATTTGCATACTATTGGTGTAAGAATGTATTAATATCAATATAATATATTTTTATATATCAAGAGTTGTTGAGTTTCGTTTCATGTGCTACAAATATCTTGTATGTTGAAAAATATAACATTAGTCATTAATATATTTTCATTTATGTAGAACATGTAAAATAAATTTTTTTAAAAAAATAGAATGATATTGTAACTTAATATTTCGATCGATATATGAATTTCATAATTGTTTTCAAGATATTTATAGATCCATACTTATAAGTATTTGTATGGTCACTTTCATGAAACTGTCAGGTTACATAATTTATTTTGTCATTTGTGAGTAATTAGCATATGACAAAAATTGATTAAAATTTTTTATTTGATGCACTTATTGTCTAATCATTGATGTTGCGATATTATTTGGGCATTATTTGATTTCCCCCCCCCCCCCTCTCCCTTATAATTTGACTAAAATATGTGCCTGAGGTACATTGTTTTTTTTGAATTTCACAATAAATTGGGTAATTCCTGCTTTAGTTCGTCTAACTTTGCTTAGAGAGAATACTGCAATAGATTTTCTGCAGCTTTTATTTAATCGTCTTCTTGTTTTTCTTCTTACTCACTATTATAACTCATTGTAATAAAAATATTTTGATGAGTAAGAGTTTAAAGCAATATCATATTATTATGAATTTCAAAATCCATTTTCCTCAAACCTTTTGAGTACATCATACAATAGTTTAGTCTTCCGGGACAGTTGGGGTTGAGTTTTGGAAATTTATTTTAAAAAATTGAAATCAATTTGATAAAGATAAACATCTAAAAGCATTTTATTTATTTTTTCAATCCAAAAGAAAGATAATTATATGAAAATAATGAGTACCTTTTTCTTTTTTTTCTTTTTTTGTCACCGAATGAAATTTTGAAATTTTTTCAAAACTATATTATGAAAATTCAACCAAATAGAGCAATTGGGCAATTCTCTAATTTGGCTTCCGTATTTGTTCAAGATCAATGAGACACTATGTTTGATCAATTTCTATATAGTTTGCACAAATTTAAAAACTATTCTACATATTTTTAAATCTAATTTAATCATTTCAAATAATTAAGTTAAGATTTTCACGATTTTATTAATGGTTAAGGTGTTGTTTGGAAAGTCAATATTTTAGTGAAACAAACTAAGAACTTGTATAAAAAAGTTAAAAATTTCTTTTTATTCTCTCTAATTTTTGCATTTTTTTTTGGGGTAAAAAATAAAAAAATTGTCTTCAAATGCACTTTCTATATTTTCACTTCATATTTCAATAATAAATGATCACTAACAAAAATCCCTTTTCAAATCATCCCTAAATAGAAATTTCGGCCCTCTGTTCAAAGTTTTTAAAGGCGAATGTGTACCTCGAGACGTTTTACCCCTCATGAGCGTTGAGGCATAAGTATTTCAAATTTCAAATTTTAATATTTAGTGAATAAATTAAATATTTTAAAATAGTAAAAAAATAAAAACAAAATTAAATATAAAAGTGTAAATACTTTTCGCTTTAATGCGTTGAACATTTTACTATATAGAAGGAAGTTTTCCTTCACTAAAAGTAAAATTGATATTCTTAACTTCAGTGATTGAGCTTCTCACTTGATTATTAACTGTGTTTTTTCTTGATTGATTATTTACTTAATTTTTCCTGTAAAATATAGTTGCAAAAATAGATTTTTTTTATTTTTTTATATTTAAACAATCCAATAGATTAAGTTTAACAAAAGCCCAAGGCAACCTCTGCATGTGCGTACTCCTCACATGTTTATACGCAAAAAACGTACAAAGCGCACCTAAGGCGCATGTCTCAAACTATGATACGCAAGCCTTTGGAGAGTAATGCTTAAAAATCAAAGCCTTAATACGTTTTACCTTAACCTCAAGATAAGACGAATATCGAGGCGAGCATCAGGAAAGTCTTTTAAAACACTGCCTCTGGTTAATTCAACAAAAAAAAAAAAGGGCAATCAATGTGAAAAGTAATGAATAGAAATTTCGGCCCTCTGTTTACATTGAGAAAAAAGGCAATCAACATGAAAACTGATGAATAGAAATTTCGGCCCTATGTTTACATTGACAAAAAGAAGCAATCAACGTGAAAACTGATGAGTAGAAATTTCGGCCCTATGTTTACATTGACAAAGAAAAAGCAATCAACGTGAAAACTGATGGAGGAGAAATGCACTAGGAGAAAAGACGACATTTACTTTGAAAATGATGATGTGCTCATCATCTATTGGTTTATGGGTAAGTTGAATGGAATTTAATCTCATGGGAATATTTGCCTATAAAAACCCAAGCCCTGCAAAATTTCACTTACTCCATGGCTTTTACTTAGTGGCGGAGTCGGAAAATTAATTTAGAAGAGGCACTTACTAATTATAATAATTTTTATAAAAATATTTCACGTAAATTTTTTACGATTGATTTCAGGAAACATCAAGAAAAAAAATATTATTTGTAACTAGTGTATCATGGACAATACAAAAAAAATATGGATATAAGCTTTAAAATAAATTATATAATGATAAATTATTTTTTGATACAAAATTTGATTAAAAATTCAATATAATGGTAATACCACGTCATCACTGGTATGTAAAATCACCCACTAATAGTAAATAAATGCATAAATAGTGAACTTCACATGTCAAATTAACTAACAATCTAATAAATTTCATATATTTATAGTGAAATTACTTATACTTACATATCACTAATAATGACATCGTCGTTACATTAAAAAAATTTCATAGCTAGTATGATTTATTTATAATAGTTTCTTCATTTCCAATCAAAACAACCATTCTTGTTTTCATAATTTTTAAAATATCTTTGACATTTCACTATAATAATATTTTTGTAATTTTTTATTTAATTTTTTTTATGTTTGCAAAAAAAAAAAAAAAAAAATTTCTCAAAATCTCAGGGAGGGGGGGGCACGTGATCCTCCTGGTCACATGCTCCCTCCGCCCCTGCTTCTACTAACCATTTCCAATGCATTTTCTTGGCATTTCTCTTTGTCTTGGGAGTTTTGTCCTCTCAAGCTTCCTCTCGCCTTCTCAATGAACAAACCATGCTAGAAATGCATGAGCAATGGATGACACATTATGGAAGCATTTACAAGGATGTTGAAGAGAAGAATGCGTGATTTCAATATTCAAAGACAATTTTCAACATATAAACGCCTGTAATGAAGGTGTAGACCAAGCATACAAGCTTCAAGTGAATCAATTTGCAAACTTAAGCGATGAGGAGTTTCGTGCTTCTCATACTGGTTACAAGAAGCAACCAATCAAAGTGACATCTATCTCAAAACCAACATCTTTTAGGTATGCAAATGTTACGGATGTACCAGCCACCATCGACTGGAGAGAGAAAGGTACAGTTACTCATGTTAAGGACCAAGGCCAATGTGGTAAGCATTACATGATATATATGTATACCTATATTTATATCAATCAAGAATTTGAAATAGTGTTATATATGATTATAGTGTAGTGGTATCAAGAGTATCGATTGCTATATATAAACAATTGAGTTATTTGGTCGTGAATATTTTAAAATGATTAGTTGCCATAAAAAATAAAAAAGAAGAGAGCCTTGTAACGGTCGAAGCACCTATGTTGACTACAATTGGGTCATGAATTGGCTCTTAATTGATATGTAGCATGAACCTGTTAATACATCATATCCTTTTGTAAACTAATCATAACCCACTTGATTGTAATTCCTTTTCTATTTATAACCTTTTTATTTTTATTTTTTTTTAATTTATATTTTTTTGTGTGGTGCATATCGTGTATATAGGATGTTGTTGGGCATTTTCAACAGTGGCAGCCATGGAAGGTATTAATCAACTTAAAAATGGTAACATAATATCACTGTCTGAGCAAGAGCTCATTGATTGTAATGTTGATAACAATGGTTGTGGAGGTGGCTCTATGGATACAACCTTTTAATTCATCAAACAAAACAATTGTCTCATAACAAAAGATAAATACCCTTATGTTGGACAAGATGGCACTTGTGACAGCACCCAAGCAACAACCTCTGTAGCCATGATAACTGGATACGAAAATGTGTCATCCAATAATGAGCAAGCTCTTCTGCAAGCTGTGCCAACCAACCAATTTATGTTGCCATTGAAGGTAGTGGATCCGACTTCAAGTTTTACTCGAGTGGTGTCTTCATTGAGAATTGTGGCACCAATCTTGGCCATGTTGTCACTATAATTGGATATGGAGCTACTAGTGATGGGACTAAGTATTGTTTGGTTAAGAATTCATGGGGTTCTAGATGGGGTGAGAATGGATATATGAAGATCAAAAGAGATGTTGCTGCAAATGCGGTGAGATAGGTCATCGTGTGAAAGACTGCCCGAAGACAAAGACTAATGATGGTAAGAAAAATGGGAGTACTTCGGGCTTTGCACAGAAGAGCAAAGTCGGGAAGGCACAGATGAGACAGGGCAGAGTTTTTGCATTAGTGCCAGGAGACACCCAGAGTGCTGAGACAGTAGTGTTAGGTACCCTTCCAATTTGCTCTCAAGATGCATATATATTGATTGATTCGGGTTCTACACATTCATTTGTATCTGCTAAATTTTTCGAGAAGTTAAATAGGGAGCTAGAACCCCTTGGTTATGTGTTGTCTGTATCTACTCCATCTGGGAGAACTATGACTGTTGCATCAATTTATAGGGCGTGTGTTGTTGTGATTGAAGATATTGAATTATTAGTTGATTTGGTGCTATTGAATATGACTCATTTTGATGCTATATTGGGAATGGATTGGTTGGTAGTTAATCATGCATCCATTAATTGTGTTTCCAAAAGTGTCACATTGAAACCCCCAAACCAAGCCAAGGTTACGTCTCAGGGTAAAGGAGTAGTATCCCCACCTTACTTGATTTCGTCCATGAAGGCTTATAAGTTGATCCAAAAAGGGTGTCAAGGTTATTTGTGTAGTGTACTAAGTAATCTGAATGGAAACGTTGAAATTGCCGATATCCCAGTTGTTAACGAATTCCCTGACGTCTTTCCAAATGACTTGCTTGGTCACTTAGTCGATAGAGAAATAGAATTTACTGTTGACGTTATGTCGGGAACCCAGCTTATCTCAAAACACCCTATAGAATGGCCCCAACCGATCTTAAAGAGTTGAAACTGCAACTACAAGAGTTGTTGGATAAGGGTTTTATTAGGCCAAGCACTTCACCTTGGGGAGCACCAGTCCTATTTGTTAAGAAAAAGGATGGTACACTTCGTCTTTGTATTGATTACCGAGAACTGAACAAGATAACCATTAAGAATAAGTATTCATTGCCGAGGATTGATGATTTGCTTGATCAATTACAAGGAGCACAAGTCTTTTCTAAAATTGATCTTAGGTCGGGCTACCATCAGCTCAAGGTTAAAGCCGAGGATGTTGAGAAGACTGCTTTTCGGACAAGATATGGCCACTACGAATTTTTGCTAATGCCTTTTGGAGTGACTAATGCTCCTGCAGCATTCATAGATTTGATGAACAGAGTCTTTAAGCCATACCTAGATGAGTTCGTGGTTGTTTTTATCGACGATATATTGATCTATTCCAAGAGTGGTGATGAGCATGAGAAGCATTTGAGACTTGCCTTACAGATTTTGAGAGACAGAAAGTTGTATGCCAAGCTTAGCAAATGTGAGTTTTGGCTTTCCAGCATTTCATTTTTGGGTCATGTGATTAATGAAAAAGGTATTTCGGTTGATCCTAGCAAAATTGAAGCCATTATGAACTGGCCGAGGCCGACTAATATGTCCGAGGTCTGTAGTTTTCTGGGTTTGGCAAGTTATTACAGAAAGTTTGTGAAGAACTTTTCAAGGATTGCAGTACCATTAACACAATTGACTCGGAAGTGGTGTATGAATGGACCGAGGATAGAGAATCAGCCTTCCAGGAGCTAAAAATGAGGTTAGTCACAGCATCGATTCTTGTACTACCATCAGGTAATGAGAAATTTCAGATTTATAGTGATGCTTCACATAAGGGTTTGGGTTGTATGTTAATGCAAGGGGGTAAAGTCATAACATATGCATCTCGTCAATTAAAACCCCATGAAAAGAATTATCCTACCCTTGATTTAGAACTAGCAGCCGTAGTATTTGTCTTGAAAATTTGGCGTCATTACTTGTATGGAGCTTCTTGCCAAGTTTTCACTAATCACAAGAGTTTGAAGTACTTGTTCACCCAGAAGGAATTAAACATGAGGCAGAGAAGGTGGCTTGAGTTATTGAAAGACTATGACATGCAGATTCAGTATCACCCAGGTAAAGCAAACTCGGTGGCCGACGCATTGAGTAGGAAATTAGTTGGGAGTTTGGCATGTTTAGCAATGATTTCAGTGGAGCCTACTATTATGAAGGAAGTGAAGACCAGACAGATGGAGGACGGATTCTTCAAGAAGGTAATTGATGAGTTTGTCACCAAGCCGAGGTCAGGTTACACCATTGAGAATCAAGTACTTAAGTTTGAGGAAAGATTATGCGTGGCCGACGTCCCAGAGTTGAAATGAAGATTTTGCAGGAAGCCCATGGTTCCAGATTTGCCGTTCATCCAGGAAATACCAAGATGTACCAAGATGTGAAGCAGACTTTTTTGTAGCCAAATATGAAAGAGAAATAGCCGAATTTGTATCCAGTGTTTGTATTGTCAACAAGTAAAAGCATAACATCAGAGACCAGTAGGACTTCTTCAACCTTTGTCAATTCCTGAGTGGAAATGGGAACACATCTCCATGGATTTTGTGATTGGTTTGCCGAGGACGCAAAAGGGTATGGATTTGATTTGGGTTATAGTTGATAGATTAACTAAGTCAGCACACTTCTTGCTTGTTAAGACTACATTTAATGCCGATCGACTTGCTTTGTTATATATGAATGAGATCGTTAGACTTCATGGAGTGCCAATGTCCATTGTGTCAGACCGAGATCCGAAGTTTGTTTCTAGATTTTGGCAGAGTCTACAAAGAACCTTGGGAATCGAGTTGAGGTTTAGCACGGCCTTTCACCCCCAGACCGATGGGCAAACAGATAGAACAATTCAAACGCTTGAAGACATGCTTAGACTATGTGTATTGGACTTCAAGGGAAGTTGGGAATTACATTTGCCATTAGTAGAATTTGCTTACAACAATAATTTTCAAGCTACCATTGGCATGGCGCCGTATGAAGCTTTGTATGGAAGGAAGTGTAGATCGCTGATATGTTGGACTGAGGTAGGAGACAAAGCTTTGACTGGTCCCGAGCTAGTTCAAATGACAACTGAGAAGATTAAGCTAATTCAGCAAAGAATCAAAACCGCTCAGAGTCGACAGAAGAGTTATGCCGACCAGAGAATAAAGGAGTTAGAATTTAAAGTTGGGGATCACGTACTCCTGAAGATTTTGCTGATGAAAGGAGTTTCAAGATTTGGGAAGAAAGGCAAGCTAGCACCTCGATATATTGGGCCATTCGAAATTCTTGAGAAGGTTAACCCCGTTGCCTACAGACTTGCTTTGCCGCCAGAATTAAGCCAAGTCCACAATGTGTTTCTGTGACGCCCCGAATCTACACTATAGGTTGCAGTTAAGGGAGAGTCACTAATGAGTCCTATGGTCAATAACCAAGTAAGATCCCAGATCACCGGAGGAGTCAAATTAGCCTCCCTTCTAAGTCCGGCTTTCTTAGGCAGCGCACTACCCTTTTGACAGATCTTAAAAGGTATTGACACAAGGTCTCATAAGCAACAATAAGGTTCATACATAGAATACAAATACATAACAACCACATTTATACTTAATTCAAAAGATTGTTTCATTACATTACATCCCAATAGAAAGTTTAAACTCTACATGAGTTCTTACAAAATAACAAAAAGGAAATTTCTATTATTCCTAAGATAGCCAAAAGTCCTCGAAGGTTTCGCCTGCTGTCTCCACTATGAGTTCCGCTTTTTCACCTGGCATGATACGCCGTGAGCTTTGAATGCCCAGTAAACACACACACGCCCTACTCCTTTTTCCCAGTCCAATACACAATTACAAATATAACATTAAATAGTAAAGCATGATACTCAAATAAATAAATAAAGGGGTCACGTTAGATGTTAGTAAACTAGAAATCCCCCAAAGAGATTTCGTCCTCCCAACCACAAGAATCGGACACGGATTATTCGGTATGCCCTCTCTTTTGCTGCTTTGTTGCAGAACTAACCTCGGATGCCTACCAACGGTTATATACCGCGTAGCGCCAACCGCAGGGCCTCAAAAGAGACGGTAAAAGTAGGGCCTTGCTCGAAATCCCTCCTCACACCAAGCTACCTAGGGTCCGAATACAACCGCTCCGTTCAAGGGTTCCGAAAACCACTCACATAAGACTTTAACTTCAAATAGGGAACGCATCCCAATAATCCATATATCACTTATTCTCATCTTTTCATTACTCAAGTGCTCGAAAACCCAATACCCACCCAATTAGGTTTCCCGTTGAATTAAGTGTTTTAAGTCAAGGTTAGTCCAACTAAACAATATAATAACATCCACATAAGCATGCATCAATAAGGTGAAGAAGATGAAGAACATAACATAACACATACAATATCATGCCAAGATATGATCGTAAGCTAATAAACATTATCATGAATACAAGAGCATAAAATAATCATGCATAACAAAATTTCCAGATTTAATATCACATAAAGATTAAAATGAAAGGCCTATTTTAGATCTTCTACCGGACTTGGCCTTCTTATGGTTTGTAGAGAATTTGATCTAGTTTCTAGAACATTTTTCGGAAATGGGATTGCTTTTCCAGATTTTAAGTTATTGAGAAAACATTCCAGCGCTGTCCAGAATCTGTTCGGATCTGTCGACCGTTACGAAAATTTGATTTTCTTGCAAACCGCTTAATGTTTTTTGATGAAACCAATTTTAGTTGAAAGCTAACTCATTAAGGAAGATTTCGACATAAAATAGAGGTCCAGAATATTTTTGTATATTTTTCTGGAAGTTTTGAAAGTGGGCTGCAAAAACAGATTTTTAGGTAGAATGCCCAAAACAAGGAAAATTATAAAAAGGGGGTTCCACCATGGGAAAGTTTCATTTCTTTTGTGAAGAAAATATACTAGGTATCACATGTCTAACTCAGAAAATTTGTTTGAAAGAGTGCTCTTGAAAAGTTGAGAGATTGGTAGAAAAGAATGTGGTTTTGTGCCAAAATGGGAAAAATACAAGAGAGATGGAATCAATGCTCAACTTTTAGCATTTTTAACACAAGTAACTTATCAATAACACATTTGAAAACATTATTTAGAACCCTTAGAAACATGTATTTGAAAAAGGAAAATGAAAGAGAATGTTGTGTTGTGGCTTACTTACTAAGCTTGCACAAGGAAGCTCTCTTCTTTCTTCCTCCTTTTCTCCTAGACTTCTCTTCCTTGCTCTCCCCTCTCTCTCTCTAGCCAAAATGTGTGTGTGAGTGTGGTGTGTTATATGTGCTTGCAAGCTAGGGGGTGTTGGTATTTATAGACAAGCTTTGATGCAAAATGTCCTAAATGCCCACTAGTTGAAAATGGATGGAAAGTTTAGGATTTGTTTGAAGTTCAAATGAATAGAAGTGGCTTGGGGAGTGGTTTACTCAAGGATTAGGTAACACTTGGTTGTAATGAAACTAGTTTTGGGAATTAGCATCCTAGGTCTAGGTATTAGGTTGTGTATTTCTAGAATTCCATCATGGTGGTTCTTGGAAATTGGTTTCTCACTCTTCCCTAGGAGTGTGATGGGTTATTATTTTATTTGTTTTGGTCCTAGAGCACATTCTTCAAGGTGTGTATATATATATATCCTACAAGATTGATGGTACTAATAACATTAGGGTACATGTACTATTTTTGGGGTAATGCTTAATAAAAGAAATGAGGGCTTGGAATTAAACTCATGTATTGGAATCTTATTTATGTATTTACTTATGATCTAGTTAGATTTAGGGCTAATTTAAATACTCATAGCAAATCTTTATTAGTACTAAAGTCATTATTGCTCCAAGATTCAAGGGATTTGTTTGTACTATAGTATAATGATGATGCCTAGTCATGTCCTCAAAATTTGGGAAGATTTTCTTATTTATTTGGTGTACAAATCTTGGAAATTGTAAAACATAATGTTAAAAAAGATTTTAGGATACAAGTGTATATATATAAATATATGATGGTACTTGTTTGAGGTCAATTTGTGATTTAATAAAAATGTGAGGGCTTGGGCTTAATTTCTTGTGTTGGGACCCTACTTAGGTAGAATTAAATTAAATTAGGTTAGGGAACCTAATCTGGCTGGGAAAATTCCTATTTTGAAGAAAAGAAATAAAAAAATGCTAACCGACAATATTTGAATTAATTCAAGTAATCGAGGGCTTTAAGAAAATAATTCAACATTAGGGTCTTAAAAGTGAATACATATTTCAGGGGTTTCACAGTTTCATGTTTCGATGTTGAAGAAGTATATTCGGGACCCACTGCATGTGATTGATTATTTCGGAATTGTGGTTAATGAAGATTTAGGCTACGAGGAGAAGCCGATGAGAATTATTGATAGGCAAGTGAAACAGCTGAGGAATAAGTCGATACCGATGGTGAAAATTGAATGGAAGGAGCATTACGGCAAGGATGCCACATGGGAAATGGAAGAAGAGATGAAAATCCGTTATCCGGAGTTGTTTTTAGAGTAAGGTGACTGAAGTTTGGGGACCAAACTCCTTTAAGGAGGGTAGACTGTAATGACCCTCATCCTCGTCTTAGCCATGTTCATGTGCATTTGCATGGTTTTGTTTTCTTAAGCTTGCATTTGTAGATTTTGACTTGTTTTGCCTAAAATAAAGATCCCTGTCTTGTTTTGTGCTTATGTGATTCGCCTGAGTATTGTTTGTATGCTTTGTTCCTTACTTGGTGTGTTAAGCCTAGGTCACTCTTGAACCTCTTATACCTAGGACCATCTTGGAACCACTTTGGTTGACCTCCACCTTCACCCTGGCATATTGGTCGAGATGTCACCATCTAGGCCGAGATGTTATCATCTAGGCAACCAACATCCTTGATCCTTGCACCTAGTGATCTTGTTCCTGGACTGGTATGACCTAGACTGAGGTGTAGCACATCTAGGCCGAGTGTTATCCTTCATAGCCGAGATCATCGAAACCTTCTTGCCCGAAGCCTATGTTTTGATCCGAGGTCATTACCTTGTTTAAAGTGCCCTTGTCACCTTGCTTGTTATACACTCTTGTCTTGTCATTCTGTCACCTTTTTGAAGAGATCCAATCCGACGTTGCCACGTGTCCCAGCAGAGGGTTAAGTCAGGTACTAGCTGAGAACCTATGTCATTTTGTGTCATACCTTTTGCATTGTAGAGAGAGAAACTCTAGGAAGAGGAAGAGAAGTTTAGAGTAAGAGAGCTAGATCCCAAGCTTGATCTTTAGAGTTTGAACCGCTAGATCCGTGTTTTGAGGTTATATTTTTGATCTACTCTTGTTAATCCTTATGTTTATTTGATCACATTGCATGATCCAGCATGAGTCGTGAGCCGTGCATTGATTTGAAGTTGGTTTTAGAAAGAGAAAATGATGTTCATGTGTTCTTGAAGAAAAACCTTGTTTTGATTTGAAAGTTTATAACAAGTTCCATGTTTTTGTGTTTGTTTTCATGGAATCTTCAAGTATGGGTACCCAGGTCCATGTTTTTGAACTCATATCGTGAAATCTCAGATTTTAAATAAAGAAGTAATGATTTTGGCATTCATGTTCTTCATGTTTATATTCTTCATGTTCTTCAGAAAAAAAACCCAGATTTTCTAGACTTCATTTTCCTGAATGTGGTCATCGGGACCACACCTCGGCCAAGACCTGGTTGGTACCCAACATGTTTTCCCGAGATGAAAAACAGTATTTTAACTCCCAGCACATGTTTTGCTTTGTCTTGACTTAGTTTTGAAAGAAATGCCGAGATCATTGCACTCATGTAAAGCTTATTTTGAGAATGCATTCCATATCGATCTTTGGCATCTCTTCTTGTCTTCTTGAAATGCGTTCAGTGGACCTTGCCATGTATTTGTAGGTCTTGGATTCTTGCCTTAATCCCTGCACCCGAAGAGCTATGTGAGTGGTATTTTTAATAAAGATATGTTCTAATGTTTTGATAAAAGCTTTGCTTGTTTCATTTTGGAAAAGTGTTTGTTCAAGTATGAATGATTATTCCTAGTTTTGTATCAAGTATTATCTTGTTTTGATGACATTCTTGGAAAGCCCTTATTGCTAGAGGACTATAATGCAACTAGTACCCTTGTTTGAGATATCTCCCTTGCCACCAACGGTCTTGTACGGGTGGGTTTGTCTAATCGATTCCGGGTCGATTATTCCCTTGTTTTGTCAACAATGTCATCCCTTGTATTATATTGATGCTAGTAAGCATCCCTTGAAGCTTTGAAAGACTTGATAGATGAACTTGGTTTATCCCTTGATTTGTGCAAGATATGCTATGTATTGTTTTGATAAAGATCTCGAATATCATTCATTCAAACCTTTATTACTAATATCATTCACTGAGTATCCAAGCTCACCCTCTCCTTATCTATACTATATATATAACCAAATGTAGTTGCTAAGTCAAAAGGCTCCAAAACTTAAATCCTAAATTCTCATAATTTTAAAGAAAAAAATATTACGTGGCACTTCCCTTCATCTCTTTTCCCACTCTTCAAACCTTCTCACTCTTTCTCTCTATATAAAATATAAAATTAAAAAATAATAAAATATTCATCCATATCCATCACCAATAATAATATTTATCTCAAAATAATAAAATATTCATCCATATCTATTACCCACAATAATATCTATCTCATTCTCAATCTCAATTTATAAAAGAAAAAAAGAAACCAAGAACTTCTACAACTTCCATGCACACGTTTCTCTATTCAGTTTATTTCAGCCATCTTTTGTTTGCTCATAATAACTCATCTTCTCCATTGTTATATTTTTCAAGTTTGATTATCTACAAAAATCATTGCAAGGTCAGCGTAATATTATTTCTTACTTTATATGCATTTTTTCAGTGTTTGTTACTTTGAGTGTATATATATATTTTTTCAATATTTTTCAGTTCATCTACAAATTTTTTCATTTTCTTCATTTTTATGCTCATAATATTATTTCTTACTTTATATGTACTTTTCCAGTATTTATTACTTTTGTGTGCATATATTTCTTCTTCTTTTTTCATTATTTTTTAGTTCATCTACACATCTTTTCATACCAAATGTAGTTGTTAAGTCAAAAGGCTCCAAAACTTAAATCCTAAATTCTCATAATTTGAAAGAAAAAAAATATTACGTGGCACTTCCCTTCATCTCTTTTCCCACTCTTCAAGCATTCTCACTCTTTCTCCCTATATAAAATATAAAATTAAAAAATAATAAAATATTCATCCATATCCATCACCAATAATAATATTTATCTCAAAATAATAAAATATTCATCCATATCTATTACCCACAATAATATCTATCTCATTCTCAATCTCAATTTATAAAAGAAAAAAAGAAACCAAGAACTTCTACAACTTCCATGCACACGTTTCTCTATTCAGTTTATTCCAGCCATCTTTTATTTGCTCATAATAACTCATTTTCTCCATTGTTATATTTTTCAAGTTTGATTATCTACAAAAATCATTGCAAGGTCAGCGTAATATTATTTCTTACTTTATATGCATTTTTTCAGTGTTTGTTACTTTGAGTGTATATATATATTTTTTCATTATTTTTCAGTTCATCTACACATCTTTTCATCTTCTTTATTATTACATTTTGTATGATTTGAGCTTGCTTACTTTAAAATTTTTAATTTGCTTTTGTTTTTCAATTTAATTAGATTCGACACTCATCAAATCTTGAATTTAATTTAATTTATTTTATCTCATGTCTATCACACCATCACACTTATTAATGGCTTTGTGCAAACTCTCGAATTCAAGAAGATTAGCTCTGCATAAATGTAACAACCCGTCTGCATTTTAGATTAACGATTGATTGATTCTTGATTCTTGTTAATCGAGGCGATAATGACCGATAACTAGATGAATAAAGCACGGCCGGTAGTGAAATTGAGCCTGAAGTGATTGAGTATATTCATTGTATTGCATATTCTATCTGTTTGATTGATTGTATATATCTGTTCGTGTTTTATGTTTAAACTGCTAATTGTAGGCCTTATCGGCGGCCGAACTGTAAACTGATTTATGTTTTAGGATCACCATAATTTATGTGATTTTATGGCATATTTAATTGAAATGTGATTAGGAATGATTAAATTAGATTAAAATAGGCTAGTCAAAGAGTTTGACTTAATTACAAACTTGCCATGGTGAGTGGCCACTACCTAATCACTTTTGAGTTCATTACACTTGCACACAAACATATTTCATCAGCTCATTTCCTTACCACCACCGAATTAGAGAGAGAGAGTGAATTAGGGGAGTGTTTCAACTTGATTTTGTGTATTTACTTGAAGATTGGCTTGTAAGGCTTGAGAACTTGGAGGATATTTGCATAATTGAGCTCCCTCACTTCTCATTCTACACCTAAGGTAGATCATTCATCTCCCTAATTATGTCATTGAATTGTTCTTGCATGGTTTTGAGCTAAATTGAGGTCAAGAGCCAATTTATGGCTCAAAGTGTTGAATTGAAGCTAAACATTTGCATGCATGGCATACTCTTGTATTTTTGAGGTTGTTCTTCATGGATTTTTGCATGCATGTCCATGTTAATGTTTAGAACCATGTTTTCACCTTATTTTGAAGATATGAGCTCATTTAAGCAAGCTTTGAAGCTTTAATTTGGTTAAATTTCATGCATGTTAGCATTTCTTCATGTTTATGAAAATGGGTTTGAAAATGGTATCAATTGACTCACTCTTGGGCTTTGAATTCACAAATTGAGCTTTAAAACTTGTTGTATATTGAATTTAGATGTGTTTTCCAGAATTTGGGCCCAAGAGGTCGAGTTTTGGGTGATAGAATGCTTGGTTTGAGCTTGGAAGGCAAATCTGGAAATTCCAGATTTGGCTTCTTCGCTCGAGCGAAGGATTCCTCGCTCGAGCGACCAACGATTACTCTGAGCTACGCTCGAGCGAAGGATTGGTGGCTCGAGCGTAAAATTCGAGCATCCAGTATTTTTACTGTTTCATCAGACCACTCGAGCGAAGGATTGCTCGCTCGAGCGAAGCCTTTGATTTTGGAAGCTCGCTCGAGCGAAGGAAGGCTCGCTCGAGCGAGGCTCCTATTTTCAGCAATTTTGCAAAATGTTTTCTAAGTGTATTTTGCATCCTCACCCTATTCTAGGCATTCTTAGGCCTAGTTTAAGACATCTTAATGAGGATATAGATGTAGAACACACCAAGGCAAATTAGGGATTAAGTTATGATATTTCCCAACTGTGTAGCTTAGTGTGTGTTCAACCTGTGAACTGTGTAGGGTTGGCGACTGGGGAGGCACGCTCTAGCATAGTGTAGCCCGAACTCTGTGAGTAACAATTGTGTAAAGATATGTTCAAAATGATTATCTTTCGAATACTGAACTGTTTACTGAACTGGTATTATTTACTGAATGAATGTATGTCCTTTATTTCTGAACTGTACTGTGGCATCCTTAGCACCTACTGTTACTGTTACAGAGATCTCTGTCGGTTCCCTCGTGGAACCATTATTTATTCTTGTTGATGGCCATCATTCTTTGTTAGATCTTTAAGACCTCTTGCTCTTCTATGCTAATGGATGTACCACATATGACTGAATAACTGTTCTGACTGAAAGACTGAAATACTTTTTAATGAACTGTTTTTATTACTGTAAGGACATTTCATTCTTAACCTCTTTACGCATTATGTTATTTACTGGGCTTTAGCTCACTGTTTATATATATATGTAGGTGCTCAGCCACCAAACCGGAGCTAGGTGCGAGGGTTAGACTCCAGTTTTGTCAAGCCAGCCTACGTGCCTCACTGCGAGGTTCCAAGCCTATCATGCCGGGGCTTAGGGGTGTCTTAGCTTTCCCCCCCTTCTGTACTGTCTCACTGTTTTGTATAAACTGAATGCTTACTATACTGTTGTCAAGGGATTAGGTCATTGCACTGTTTGACTATAAATATTGTATAGACTGTACTGTTTGAATATGTGAATGCATGAAAAATCTTTTTGGCATACAGACTGTCACAGCTCAATGGACATTATTTAATTACTGTATTGGCTTCCGCCAGGCCCTGAACTCTATTTGTATTGTTCTATTGTTAAGCAGGCCTTCGGTAATCTCGGATTACTGGCCGGTTACGGTGTTAAACCCATAGGGCCGGGTTTGGGTCGTGACAATAAAGTTAATCTCACATTTGCTCCTTCAAGCTCTCTCAAATGAGAGTTCTTCGGATCATCTACAACTAATATACACCCACTTAACAATACAATCACACACAACAGCTTTAAAACCTTAAACACAATTTCTCAATTTAAAAATTTTTAAAAATAAAAATATATTTGGCTTGAAGTGATTGGTACATCTAACAATATTTAATTTTAAAATTTTAAAATCTTTAAATGTTATCTAAACATGTCTAATTTAAAATTTTGAATTTTTTTTTTTTACAATATTAGAAAGAAAAAAAGTGGCTCAAATCTATTAGTGTATTATCTAAATTTTGAATTATTACACATAGCATAATATTACTGGATTTAACATTTAAATTTTAAAATTAACCAAAATATCTAACTACATGATTTAAGAAATTTCAATACTTTATTCTGAATTTTCTATTTTTTTTATTTTTATTTTTACAACATTTAAGTTACTAAGTATTAATTTTTTATTGGCTATCCATGATTTTATCCTAAATTAGTGGTTAATGATTGACCACTATTAAATTCTTTTTGTAAGCTATAATGATAACAATTGACTACCATCAATTTCAAAATTTTCTATCAATGTATTTAAAAAACAAAAAAAAATCATCATCAAGCATGCAATTTAAAAATTAAATATATTTTATTCTATTACAACTTTATTAAAAGTGTAAATTTATTTTGCTACAATTCAAGAAAATATATATGCCTTTATTTTGATATAAGAAAAATTAAATTATCTTCTATTCATACATAATCTCTCATAAATATCTTATCTTTTTAAAAATTTTGATTATCAGCAACCAACCGAATTCCCACATTTCTCTCTTTTCTTTTTTTTTTAGGATGTTTATTTTATTTTTATCTTTTTTCAAATTAGATTTGATATCTATCTTTTTACCTATATATCTATATCTATACTATATATAAGGAAATATAGTATCTACTCTAAAATTTTCAAAGTCTCAATACTTAATTCTCAAACAGTTTATATTCTTTTTCCTACATGTCACTCTCTCAAAATTATGTTTTAAATTTTTCTTCATCCTTATTTTTCTCCAATAAAACACATTTTTTTCCCTCTTAATATTGTTTTTATTTTAAATTTTTAACTTTTAAAATCTTTTATTATCTAAGACTCCTTATCTCTTTTTATTTTATTTTTTATTTTGCTTAATCTTCTCCTGTATCTTCATTTATCTTTATTTCTTATTTCTTCCTTTTTAAATTTTTTTTTTTAATCCCCAATCCTATCATTATCTCCAAATCTATTTTTATTATATTGCTCATATGATCCCTTTTTTAAATTTATTTTAATCTTAAATCTAATAATTATCTTCAAATTTATTCCTATCTGATAATGATCTTCAATTTCATTTCTATCTTATTTTTCAAATGCTTCATATTTTAGCTATATATTCTAACACACCATAGAGTTTTTTTAGTGTTTGCATATTGGGTATAAAGTTTTGTTCAAGCTTTGCGTTTAAAATTCGAGTTGCATTCAACCATCAACAACGTCACAATTAGTTAAGCAATTGTAGGATTCAAGGGTTTGATGAATTTTATTCTTTTTGTATACCTATGTGTATATGTACTGAGTGCATTTTTTGTTGTTTTCTTTAAAGCGGGCTTTGAACATTTTTACATTATTTGTAGTAGTGTTCAATTTTATATTATTTGTAATAGTACCCATTTTTACATTATTTGTTTTTAAAACTATAATAATGTCCGATAGAAATATAGTTCAAGTTGCTAAATGACCTACTTGGACTAAGATGATTTTATAATCAATTTTTTAAATGACAAATTTATGAAAAAAATGAATGTATGAACTTAGGTATGAGATAGTTATCATATTCAAAATATTTCTTAGTTACAATTCCCTGTTATATTTTAAATTTATAAGAATTTTTTATTTTATTATACAAAAATAACTATAATAAATTATTTAAATTATACATTCCCGTGCATAGCATGGGTTGTTGCTAGTATATATATATACATATGTAGGTGACGAGCAAGAAAGCGGTGATGCCTAGATGTTATTTGCAAGTTGTTTTGGATTCGTGTTTTGCTAGCATCTTGAAGATTATGCTTATTAACTTTGTATTTCATGTCTTTTGTATATGTCGGCTTGAGAAGCCTTTTGATCAAGATGTAACATGTACTTATTTTATTTGTATTCAAGTTGTAAAGTCATGTTAAGATATATGTTATTTCATTTGACTTATGCACAGCTTTTGTGGACTATTTAGATTTAAATTTATTGCTTCCGCATATGTAAGCCCCATATGTATACTCTGATTGTGTGTGACTTTGCAAGTTGACCTTTGGTAATCTCAGATTACTGGCCACCATGCCACCATTCTACTAGGAGCGGAATGTGGTCGTGACATGTGGTGTTAAATTGTATCAGTGTGACTAACAAAAGATTTATAATATGGTTGGATTGTGGCTCGTCTGTGCTTTCTAAGGCACTGCCTGTGACTCAGTATGGGAGAAGGGACAGAACTGCACACTTTCGTGTTCAGATATTAATCATAAATTTGTAACACATCATTAAAATCTAAAACGATATGTTGTTGTGACTATTTCACAATCATTACTCACAAATTAACATTTCCATTCCCTCTATATATGAAACTGGATTGATCATCATCATAACCAAATAGCCACCTACCATGGCCAAGTTAGCTCCTGGATGGGAATATACTAAAATAGTTGCAAAAAGTCTACGCAAAGCTAATGGCATTTGGAAGGAAGAAGCTTTAACTAAACAATTTGATATCCAATCATCTCCTTGAAACAACCCTCTCTTTTCAACAGCTTCTTTAAATGAAGAGAATTGAATACCATTACAGCTTAATAAATCAACAAAAGATGTTAGACTCCTAACATGGTTTAACAAAAGCCTCAAGTAATATTTTTGACCTTCAGATGGGTTTGCTCCATTTATACGACCAATAACCTATCTTGTTTTCCTTTCTTTCCAATATTTCCGTTGTTTGTTCCATACAAAATGCTCTGGGAATTCTCTATAAAGATATTGCCTTTTATGTTTATCATTCAAACAAAACATAAAAAATTCTATGAGCATTATTTTTGAAGCTGTTTCAGAATAAATAATGTTCTCCAAGTCTTGGTTTTCCCAATAGGAGACAAATTGATTGTTTGGCAAATGTAGTTGCAAATTTATAACTGCTGGGTGGATTTCATTTAGATCAAATTCAAATATCCTCCACATGGCTTCTTGTGCTGATAACCACCGAGCATCTTGGAATTGTTGTATTTCATCAATAATGATATTTCCATCATTCTGACTAATGTTAACTACAATCTTGTCGTGACCCTTATAAATGTATTTATAAAGATACTTAACTGCTTTCACCCCTGAGTATATCTCAACATTAATATGGCAGTTATATCGACTCAAAAGACAAGGATTATAAGGTACCACCCATCTATTATCCAAAACAGCATTCTACACGTTAACAGTAAAACTTTCTTCACTCCTTTTATAAATTGGATAACTGTCTTTGCCTTGCATTGTTTTCAGTGAAAAAGTACCTTCGGGCATACAAGGATTTTTTTGATTTAAAATTCCACAAGGCCCATACATCATATGTTTAGCAACATTTTCATATAAATCAAGAAACTTGTTTGGATCTGGAATTTCAGCACAAACAATTTTGTCATAATCATTTGGATTTGTAATCTTGCAATCTGCCACGAAGATGATTAACATGTGTGCATGGGGTAGGCCTCTTTTTTGAAACTCAATAACGTGAACGTATGCTGCTATTTTTCCAAAAATATGCTTCTTAAATAGTTGTTGTTGTAGGTCTTGTAACTTTGCTCGAAAGACTTTTGCAGTTAAATCAAGTCTATCTTGTGTTACCTGTCATTTCTTTAATGAATCCCTAATCTTTTTCTAATCAGGATTACAAGTCATTGTGATAAAAAGACTTGGCTTTCCAAACCATTGTACTAATGAGATAGCATCTAAATATCTCCTGCGCATATCTCTTGGGCCTCCTACAAAGGATGCAGGTAATGCTATTCTTTTTCCCACTTTGCTTCCCTTGTTCTCACGAGATAATACACTATCTACAATCCATTGGTAAAGTTCAGCCCTTATTTTTTATTGTTTCTTCCGATAAGAGTCCAACCTTGTATTCTCAAGTTTTATATACATGTTGACAACAAATTGCTGCAATAGTAGCCCAGATAGTAGGATGATTGAGTGGTCATCATCTCATACTTGTAGTTTATAACAATAGTATTGTCGACATGACACATTCTTTCTACCACTACCATCAATATCTGCACCAAACATTACATTTACAATAAGAAAAAAGGAGACATTAGAGTATTATACATGAAAAATATATAATGAAATCACAACTAAATAGGCACAAAGAATTCAAACAATCCAGAACATGCACCTTTTCTTGTCTATTCATTGCAAACTGTTTATAAAAATGTAAGTAATATAAAAATCAAATAACCATTTAGTGTATAAAAAAGTAACTAATTTAAATGGTTACCTAAACATTTAGTATTTTTAATAAGAAAAGTATTTACATAGTAGCAAAATTTAGGGTGTAAAGATGGTTGCTTTTCATGACAATCTCATTATAGATGTAGAGTGAATTGGAATGTTCAAATATTTTTTGACAATCTCATCAAATATCTCATTTTTATTTCGGTTCTTGGACTATTCAAAACTTATCATTTCTATTAATTTAATTATTAGTCCTTCAGCGTCCCGTTCATAAAAATCCAAAAAAATGAAAAACAAAAAACGATAAAATATAAAATAATAAAAATAAAAAACAATTTCATTAGAAAAGAGTGAGTACCTTCTTGTTCTTGTCTAAAAATGTTTTCAGTTGATGTAAATGAATGCATATTTGAATTTTGTTGCATGTTAATGACACCATTATCTACTCCAGTCTATTTCTTTTAAGGATATTTTGATACCTTCCAACCACACCTCTAGGAAATAATAATGGGTATTGCAATGGATTGTAACAACCATGATAGTGTTGCACTCTATGCTTATGGCCTGAATTTGAGTGAACTATAATATCACATTTATGTGGAATCCAAATTGTAGTTACCTGATCAGCTGATGGTGAGTTGTAAATCTTTTGATCCAACTTCACATTTGTACTTATATGGATTTGAAAAGTATCTAATGGAACATGTTCTAGTGTACGCAAAAATTGAGCATAAGGATTTTCTGAAAGTATCTCAATTAGTTTACCAACAACAACCTTCCAAAGTGGTGCATCGTTTAGTTTACTCAATCTATTCTGAAGTTCATTGTCTGTATCATAGAAGTATAACTGGAAATAACAAGGATCCTTACCAGATGGAATCAAAGATGGAAAATCATGGTATATTTGACCTTGTGCACGAAATGTATAAACACCTCGTCTAGAATTTGTCAATTCCTTGTCTAACTTCACGCCAAATGATGTGAATGCAAAAATGCTATTATATGCTTGAACCCGCTCGATTGAATATGAGTTTAAAAAAAAAATTAGGCCCGCAATCGCCTACAATGCAATTTACAATTTGTGCAAGTGGGTTAATGAGGTGTGTGTGTGGGAGTATTTGGTTGTGCGGGTTAGGATTTTATTTAAAAAAACACAACTATTCATGAAGCTCAATAATTTTTAGCTCATTCAAACTCGTTCAATTACCAAATAAGTCAAGCTTGTGCTTTACTTTCAAGCAATTTTTATTTGTAAATTTACAAATAATTAATGCATTGCTTAAAGAAAATTGATAGAATGGACACACTTTTACAAGGGTTGAGAATGATTCAATTATTTATTATTATTATTTTTTAAATTTTTGTGGGACAACACAAGTGAACTTAATATATATATATATATATATAAGAGGGCTATTATTTGCCCCCAGCTTTTTACCTTGACCCCCTTACTTCTTTGAATCTTTACTCACATAATTGAAACCCTTACATCTTTTCTTTGAACCTACACCTTAATACCAGTTATACCCCTGTTCTTTGGACACCCAACTTTTCTTCTGGCAATGTTTCTAACATTGGCAGCCCTTCATCGACGACCTCCATCCTCTCTGGCAAACTCTACCCTTTCCATTTTCAAACCCTAACCCAACCCCAACCCTAACCCTATCCTACCCTAATTTCTTCTTCTTCTTCTTCATCATCCTTCTCCTCTAAAAAACCCAAATTCTTTTTTCAATAATCCAAATTCTTTTGCCATCGCCAGACTAGATTCTTCTCCGAAAGTGAGAAAGAGGGGGAGGAGGGAATGAGCGACTCCTAGAAGAAGGAAACGAAGATCGATGGTTTTGCGATGCGACGAAAATGATGGCGACATGACGGTTGGGCTAGGGTTTTGTAGCAAGATGATGGCAACGCAATTTAGATCGATCTCCCTCTCTCTCTCTCTTACTCGATCTTGGTCTAGCTCTCTCTCTCTCTCTCTCTGAGGGGTAAGAGGTGGTCAGAGATAGCGATGGTTGTGGCAGTGAGCGGTGGTTGGAGATGGTGGTGGTTGAGGCGATGAGGGGTGGTCAGGTGATTAGGGTTAGGGTTTGGATTTGGAAAATTAGAGTTAGAAGAATAATAATGAGGGTAAGAGTGGAATTTTAGGTTAAGATAAAATTGGAATTAAAAAAATTTTTGAAGAGGTGAGACTTCTAAGAAGAAAGGTAAGGGTTAATAGCAATGCCCTCTCTTTTTTTTTTTTCTCTCTCTCTCTATATATATATAAATATAAATATAAATAAATATAATTTGGTCTTAAATTTTCATTATTTTGCATCTTACGTTATTTTTTTAATAGTTTCAATAGGCACAAAGACTTTATATATGTGAGAAAAGATGATAAAAGGATTTGAAAAAAAAGAATAACTCATGTGGGAGATTAGATGATTTTTTTAATTTAATAATGTGAGCAAGTTGTGGACAGGTTGAGTGCGACTTACAACCTCCCCACAACCAGTAATTTTAACCATCCAACCTTGCGGGTAAAGTCGGATTTGATGAGTTATGCGACCTCTAGAAATATATATGTATTTGCGAGAAAATATCCTATGAATCTATCTAATATTTTAATGCTCTTATAATTCTATTAATCATATATTATTCTATTATAGACCCACAGTCACTGGACAGACGTACTAGATATCTTCTCACAACAGGTCCAGCAGTAGATCTGCTTCAAGCTCATTCGTTGTCTGGTTGTGAGATGGATGGATCTTGATATATCATATTCACTCTCTCTCATTTCACAATCTCAGTAGTCGGTACTTTCTAGGCCCACAATAACTCATTCAAATTTGGCATAATAGTGTACAGGAAAAGATGAACAATAAAAAAAACCACACTGGAAATCACTAAAACTTTTCGAACACCACAAAACAAAACAAACACCCTCTCCCCCTCCCCCCTCCCCCACCCCCCCAATCTGTGATCTGATCTCTTTCCAACACGCATTCAACAATCCAAAACCCCTTTTGTCTTTTAGCTCCTGCCTTTTGCGGTTTTCCTTGTACTTGTATGTATGTATGTGTCCCATGGCCAGCCCATCCCATCTCATCATCTCTCCTCTCCCCAACCCCCAATTTCAAAACCCTTTTCCACCTTTTTGAGCTTTTCATTTCTTTAGGTAATGGTAGGATATTAAATTTGTTACTAAATAAGTAATCAAATATTTTATATGATTGTATAAATCTTACATCTATATAAAATATTTATTTAATAAAAAATTTAAAATTTATAACATTTTTCTATCCTTTATTCCCCCGTTCTCTCTCTTTCTTTCTATCCCAACTTGTTACTCATTTCAAGAATTCCAAAACCCATTTAGGCTTGGTTTGGGAATAGGCTATTTTAGTAATTTTTTAACTTTTTACAAAAAGATGTGCAAAAAAATAGAGAGATGATGTGATGTGTTTTAGTTGACTTTTTGACTTTTTAACTATTTTAGCCACTTCCCAAACATAGCTTTACTTTCTCTATAAATAAAGAAAGACCCATCTCTCAAAACTCAAGAATTCTCTTCATCTCCATTCAATTCCCCACCACCACCTCCTATCTATCCCCTCTCTCTCTCTCTCTCTCTCTCTCTCTCTCTCCAAACCTGCTCATTTTCAACTTATATCCATTACAAGAATTCCGAAACCCATAAACTCTCGCTAAAAATCTAGCAAGACCCATCTCTCAAAAACCAGTTTCCCACCACCACTAGCCAAAAAAAAAAAAAAAAAAAAAAAAATTTGAAAATGAAGGAATTCTGGACATCTTTGGCATCACTAATGGGCGTTTGGGCCTTCTGCCAAAGCCTCCTCCACGCAGTATTCCCAGCAGAGCTTCGCGTGGCGTCTCTGAAGCTGTTAAGCCGCGTCTTCAACCTCTGCTCCTCCTACTGCTACTACGACATCACCGAGATCGACGGCGTGAACACCAACGAGCTCTACAACGCCGCCCAACTCTACCTCAGCACCTCCGCTTCCATCACCGGCAGCCGCCTCAGCCTCACCCGCGCCACCAACTCCACCGCCGTCACCTTCGGCCTTTCCAACTCGGACAACCTCGTCGACGTCTTCCTCGGCGTTCCCGTCCTCTGGGAACACGTCATCACTCCCCGCCAGAACCAGACCTTCTCTTGGCGCCCATTGCCCGAAGACAAGCGAGGCTTCACTCTTCGAATCAAGAAGAAGGACAAGTCATTGGTCCTCGATTCCTATCTCGATCACATCATGGACAAGGCCAACGAAATTCGAAGGAAGAACCAGGATCGGTTTTTATACACAAATTCACGAGGTGGGTCGCTCGATTCGAGAGGCCATCCTTGGGAGTCTGTTCCTTTCAAGCATCCCAGCACATTCGAGACATTGGCAATGGATCCACTGAAGAAAGAAGAGATCATGGCCGATCTCAATGACTTCGTTAACGGTCAGTCTTTTTATCAGAAGACTGGTCGAGCATGGAAGCGTGGTTATCTATTGTATGGACCACCAGGAACTGGAAAATCAAGCATGATTGCTGCCATGGCCAATCACCTCGGCTACGACATTTACGATTTGGAATTGACTGAGGTTCATAACAATTCCGATTTGAGGAAGCTCTTGATGAAGACCAGTTCCAAATCCATAATCGTGATCGAGGACATCGATTGTTCTATCAATTTGACTAACAGGAAGAAGAATGCTGGTGATGCTCCGGGGAGAAACCACCACTACGACGGCGGACCGCTGCCTGAAATGAGAGGCGGCGGCGATGATGGTGGCGGAAACTCGATTACGCTTTCTGGGTTGTTGAATTTCACTGATGGGTTGTGGTCGTGTTGTGGGAGCGAGAGGATATTCGTGTTCACAACCAACCATGTGGAGAAGCTCGACCCGGCATTGCTGCGAAGTGGGAGGATGGATATGCATATATTCATGAGCTATTGTTCATTCCCATCGCTGAAGATTCTTTTGAAGAATTATCTGGCATATGGTGAGGGAGATTTGGATGAGATGGTGTTGAAGGAATTGGGTGAGGTTGTTGATGATGCTCAGATGACACCAGCAGATATCAGTGAGGTGTTGATCAAGAACAGGCGTGATAAAGACAAGGCGGTTAATGAATTATTGGAGGCATTGAAGGCTAGGGTGGAGAAGAATAGAGCAAATGGTGGGTTGATGAGAGAAGAAGAAGAGCAAGAGAAGAGGGCACTTGAGAGCCCAAAACAAGGTGGTGATGAATTGCAAGAAAGTTGTAACAAAAGTGATGATAACAAGCCAAATTGATACACAATTGGAATTGGGTTAGTGAGAGAGAGGGAGAGAGTGAGTGTGCAGTTTGGTGCATTCATCAGGTCATGAAATTTTTTTTGGACATTGGAAAGAAGAAAGGAAAAAAAAAAAAACAAAAAACAAAATGTTATTATAACTATTTTACTCATGTTTGATTATCTATTATTATTATTATTATTATATCTTTTGCTCTTTTTTTTTTTTTATATATTTTAAAGTACAAATAATGAAATCCTAATATTTATTGCTTAAGGTGAGTTGATTTTTGTTGCATGTGAAGTGTTTGGCTCATAGTCATAGATTATTTTGGTTGATAATGATACTCCTATTTATGATGATATCTGTGCACATGCTACTGTTAGCTTATAAGAACAAAATCCAATTAATTGAGAATTTGTTTTGATGTAATCCACATTGTTAGCTAATGGCTAGCTGGCTATACTGTGACTGCACCTACTGGGGACATGGGCCGCTGTATCTGTATCATCACTCCGATTACTTTCACCAACCATAACACTCTTACCATATTATTTATTTTATTTAATTTTTTTGAGAATTACGTTCACTATTTATTTAAGTGAACTCCCAGTGAGAAATTATTCAGCGGTGCTAGAGGTCAATAATTTTTTTTTTTTTGGGAGTGGTGGTTGTGTTACTTTTTTTTTTTTTTTTTTAATTTGATTTTTTTTAAGGGTGGTTTATGTGGAGGAATGTGTCAAAAAATTAGATATTTCACACCAACTCATCATATAAAATTATATAAAATTAATAAAATTTAACCAACAACCTAACTAATCAGTTAATTTTATCACTCAATCAGTCCAATTTAATTGACTGATCAGTTAAACTACTCAGTTAAGCTGCTGGTTAAATTTTGTTAATTTTATATAATTTTATACGATGAATTAGTGCGAAATGTTTAATTTTTTGGCACACCTCTACACATAACTATCTTTAAAAAAAAAATAACCAAACCAACATAGGCCAACAAATATAAGAAAAAAAAAATTCAGCCTGTATAGTTTTGATAAGCTAAGTGAATTAGGTTAAACTTTATCAAACCATACATGCAGTTTGTGCGAGATGTCTAATACACATAACCACCTTTACAAAAAAGAAAGGAAAATAAAAGATAGAAAAAAGAAATTTTAAAAAAAAAACAGACACACAGCAAAAAAAAAAAAAAACAATTTCGAGGCAATTTTGAGGCCTCGAATTCGAGGCCTCAAGCATTAATCGAAATTATTATTGGACAATTCACCATAACCGAGTCAATTTTTCATAAAATTGAGTTTTTTTTTTTTTTGGTATTTTTTGTTTTTAGTAGTTTTTTTTTTTTTTGTTTTTATATATATTTTAACCAAAATTTTTATTTTTTAGATACACTTAAATATTCTTAAAAATCATAATATTTGGGATTTTTTTTTTAAAAAAAAATACCAAATACAAAAATATAAAAATTCAATATATTTTCATATTTTGTTGTATTCAATAATTTTTTTTGAAGATTTATTTACAATTTTAAGTATATAAAGATTAAGAAAATCTAAAAATTAAAAAAATTTGATTAAAATATTTTTAAAAAATTATTAAAAATATAAAAATACAAATTAAAAATTCAAAAAACTGTTTTTAAAAGTTGAAAACCAGTGATTGCCACTTAGTCCTATTTGTTGGAGTTCTTATCCAATAAGTTTGAATGAGATTTTTATGGATATATTAATTTTAAAAATAGTGAATAGTTGATGGAATTGAACGTTGTTCTAAAAAAACAATATTTTCTTGTTCTATTCTTGAAGGAACCAAATTTTTAAATAGAGTCTAGTACTTCAAATTATATATTTTCATATCACACAAAATTGTTCTAGTTGATAAACCCTAAATCCTATATATATATATATATATCTTGGTTGGGGATTTTGACAATTTAGATCATCTATTAGACTACCATTTTGCAATTACTAAAGCAAAAACCGTGACAGCGAAAGCCCCTAAGGTCAATTATCATATTATATCTTGTCATTATGTTTGATTATGATGAAGATCATCCATAACAACAATGGTTTGTTTCGGGTAAGGCTTCTTCTTTAAGATAAAAATACACTTTCTCCCTTTTATATTTGGCCATTTTCTTTAATCTGTAAAGTTTAATTTTTCTCACTTTGATCTTTCTTATTTTAAGTTTTCTTCAGTTTACTCTTAAAATTACTTTCTGTTTTAAATTGGATAGAAAAATATCATGATAACTGTCACATAATATAAAAAATATATTATTATATTAGAATTTGAGTTTGTATCAGAGGTGTGAGTTATATATAATAAAATATTTTTATATCACTCCCTTGTTAATGTGTCATTTTCTATCTAATTTTAAATAGAGGTTAGTTTTGAAAACAAATTGGAAAAAAATTAAAACACGAAAAGCTAAAGTAGGAAAAATAAATAAATAAATAAAAATTTAAGGGTAAAATTGAAAAAGTGGTCAAACATAAAAAAAGGGTAAAGTGCAATTTATTTATTTATTTTTTTTGACTTTTTTGCTTATTACAAAATGACGCACAAAATAGTAGAGAGATGATGTGATTCAAATAAGTCAATAAATTAATAAATTACTTATTTTTTGTGTATCCAAAAAAGCCAAAATAGGGAGAAAAAAAAAATCAAACAAATTAAACTAGGATTTGAGGCCTAAATTCCTTTGAATCTTCGGATTTATACATTTGAAATGAATCGATTTGATATTAATAACTTGAGAAGTATAATCTTTAATTCAAAATAAATTTTTTGATTAAAATAACAAGAACGAATTTAAGAACTTTCGATTGATTGATTTCGAATAGCTTGGTGAAACTAATTAATTGAGATCCTTTAATTTGAAAGATCTTAATAAAATATTTTTCATGGCTCTACTCAATCCTTCATTTTAGAGTTATCAAACTACTTTCAAAATGAATCTCTTTATAATTTTACAAAATTTAACCTCAAATCCTTGACATCAACTGATTCAAATGGAGTCCTACACAAAGAGTTGTGCTTTTGTACTTCTCTCAAGTTTAAATTTAAACTTGAGTCTCGTTTCGATAATTAAGTGTAATAACCCCGACCCTGATTAACGCTAATTAGAACTTAATTATATCTGATAATGATTAAGGGAAAAATCTGGAATTTACTTGCATGTGCATTGCATGACTTATGTGTTTTATCTGTTCGGTGTCGGAATATCTGTTTGTGTTTTAAACTTTAATTCGCAAATTGGAAGCCTTATCGGCACCCGATTCTGAAATTGATTTGTGTTTTGGACTTGTTAGATTATATGTAAATTTATGGTAGGTCCAATTAAAATTCGATTTGGAATGTTTAAAACCGATTAAATAACATTTTAATATTGAGCCTAGCTTAATTACTGAAATGCCATTGAGTGGTCTTGTTCTTGAGTTTTATACACTTAAACAAAATATCTCCCTTCAGCCTATTTGGGTCCTCAACCAACGACTAGAGAGAGAGTGAAGGGAAAATTGGTGTAGAATTGGAAATTTTTACTCAACAAGTGATTTGGCTTGATCTTGGAAGGGATTGAAGAAGTGTGTGTGTGTTAGAGCCTCTAAGCTTGACATTCTAGACTTAAAGGTGAGAATTCATCCCCTCCTTCATGTGATTGAACTAGTTCTTGCAAGTTCCTTGACTTGTAGAAGATTAAATTCTAGATTTGGTTAGAAATGGTGGAATTGGGTAGCATATCATGCATGCATGTTTATACTCTTGCCATTTGAGGTTGTTTTCATCCCAATTTTGCATGCATGTCTATATTTTGTTAGAGTCCATGTACTCATCATGTTTTTCCAGAAAATGTGCCATTTGATCATGTTTTGAAGTTGTAAAATGCATGTGAATTCAAGAATGTTGGATTTCACCTTGTTCTTGAAATGGGTTGTAAATGGTGCTCAAATTGACTCACTCTTGGGCAATGATTTTACAAATTACTTTTGAAACTTGTTATACATTGTGTTTAAAGTGTTTTTCCAGATTTTGGGCCCAAGAGGTTGAGTTTTGGGTTGTTGAATGCTTGGTTCGAACTTGGAAGACAAATCTGGAAATTCCAGATTTTGCTTCCTCGCTCGAGCGAAGGATTACTCGCTCGAGCGAGCCCTTTTATTTTGCAATCTCGCTCGGCGAGCATCGGCGACCATCGCGTAAAATTGCAGCATCCGATATTTTCTTGTTTCATCGAGACCGCCGGCGAAGGGGTCTCGCCGGCGAAGCTTTGATTTTAAGCTCGCTCGGCGAGCATCGCATGGAAAAAATCAACAACCGATACTTTTCGATTCATCGGACGCTCGGCGAAGGACTCCTCGCTCGAGCGAACCCTTTGATTTTGGGAGCTCGCTCGGGCGGAGGAAGGCTCGCTCGAGCGGGGCCCCTGGTTTCAGGAACCTTTGGAAAATAATTTCTAAGGCATTTTTGCATCCCCATTTCATCCTAGGCATTCCTAGGCCATGATTAGGACTCCATATTGAGGGTAAGGGGTTAGATACACACTTAGAATCATTGGTGTGAGGTTTGTGCATTTAGAAATGCGTATTTCAAGTGTGTATCTGTAATGTGTTATGTAGGTCACGTCATGACCCGTTTGACCCTCTTGGCTTCGTCTACTTGTATCAACGCCCACTGTGAGTAATAACTTTGTAAAGTTATGTTCAATGTTATGTATTTTCAGTATACTATGATATGAAATGATTGGTTCTTGAAAAGCTATGATATGTTGGAAATGAATGAATGAATGTCCAGTTTTCTAAAAAGTAGTTGTGGCACCCTTAGTCCCTATGGCCCTTGCCCGGGGGTAACAATACCGTGGCTTATGGCCCTCGCCTGGGGGTAACAATACCGTGGCCTATGGCCCTCGCCCGGGGGTAACAATACCGTGGCCTATGGTCCTCGCCCGGGGGTAACAATACCGTGGCCTATGGCCCTCGCCCGGGGGTAACAATACCGTGGCCTACGGCCCTTGCCTGGGGGTAATAATACCATGGTTGCTTGCGCGCAAGATATGGACCTTTATGGTTGTTGGTACCAACTTTGTTGTGGTCTTCGGACCTACTTGTTGTGGTCTTTAGACCTACTTGATTGGATAGCTATTGGGTGTACCACATATGATCTTATGCAAAATCTGAATAAGAATGTGAATATGAATATGAGCATGTATCTGAATTTGTTTCTGATTTGAAATCTGAAAATGCATAAGACTCTGTTTCTGATAAGATTATGTCTCTGAGATAAACTCTGATTTCTGACTCTGTGGTGGACATCATTCATTAAAACCTTTACTCTGTTTATTATTCACTGGGCTTTCGTTCACAGTTTACTATATATATGTAGGTGAGCCGACGCAAGAGCAGGGCCAGAGTTGAGGGCCTGCAGTACCCCTTTTTGTCAGCCAGCTGTTGTGCCTCCCGAGGAGGTTCCGGTCATAGCTTAACGCAGTGGCTGTTCCGGTTCATGCTAGTCGAGTCTGATGTTTATGACTTGTAAAGTCGAAATTTTGGGGGCATAATTATGTATATATATCATGTAAATACTGGTGTATGTGACTAGCATGTTATGTATATAAATAAGTTTTAAATTTTCTGTCTCATGTACGTCATCACAGCTCATTGGACCTTATTTACTTTTTTTTGTATTTGCTTCCGCAGCCCCTTATTATTTGTTATTCTGTTTGGAGGCCGTAGGTAATCCACGGATTACTGGCCGGTTACGTCACCGAACCTATAGGGGCGGGTTTGGGTCGTGACATTAAGACTATTTATTTTATAAACCCTCAAAGTATATCATTTATAGAAAAAAAAATTAAGTCAATTTAATAATCGTAACATTATTTATTTTTTTTTGAAATAAAAACAATAAAATAAAAAAGTTATGATTATCAGATTGATCTAATTTTTTTTTATAAATAATATACACAGAATGTCCTACAAATAAACGATTCAGATTATCAAAATAAGCCCACTAATGGGCTCTGCTGGTTCCTAAAGTTCTCTAAAGTTCAAATTTAAACTTGAGAGAAGAAATTACAAAGATACAACTGAGCCTAATTATTTTGGGAAAAATACAATTCAGTATATATTTAGAAAATAAATTATTCATTAGTGATAAACTTTATAAATATTAATAATTAAATTTCTAAACTTTTTCATGCATCCATAAAAAATAACAATAAAAAAATTATAAAAAAAAATCAAAACCCACTGAATTACAATTCTCTCAATTATTTTCCATGGCAAAAAACAATTAGACTGATGGAAATATTCAACTATCTGATTTTATTATATTATATTTTATTATTTTATTTATTTTTTAAGTTTTGTTGAAGGTGAATTGTTTTCAAATTTGTTCTTTTCACATGGGTTGAAAACGAAAATTGCAATATTGTTGGAAATGTTTCGTTTAAACTTTTGAGGGTTCACATTTTTTTTTTTTTTTGATCGACAAAGAAAAATTTCATTTAACAGCATGAAATTAAAAATACAAGAAGATGACATGCATCAAGAGAGATTCGGAAGTATAAAAATATCCCTACTACTGCTACTCGTATCCATACAACTAACGCCTTTTGAGGGTTCACATAATTTTCTTTAATAGGTAAAATCTCGTGATATTATTTAAATTTTATTAATGAATTAATATTGAAATGATTGCATATTTAAGGATCTATGACCTGTTTGGTTTGGATTTTAAAAACTGTTTTTGATAGTCAAAAATTGAAAGGTGATTTGTTTAAAATTTTTCCAAAACTATTTAAAATTTATCTGTATTCCCAAAATCATTTCAAATCAATTCCACATTTATTTATGGATTTTATTAACAAGTGTCCTTAGAGTATCGCTAATAACTAGGCATAAAATGTTTGTTTGTCAAAATCTCTAGTATAAGTCACTTTTTTCAACTCCAATACACTAGGTATTTTTACTCAACTCATATTCACTAGCTATATGTAACTAGCTTTTTAAATCATTATGATCATTTCCCTCTATCTTCGTTACTGATGTGATATTCTTTAAAGTTAATATTATCTCGATGAATAGTTAAAATAAATTGTATGGTTAGAATAAAAACATGAAAAAGTTGATAGATAAAATAAAATGTATATTTTATAATGATGTTTAGTTAGATAAAATGCTTATTAGTGTCCAAGATGCTCTTAATATACTTGTTAAGAAGGCATTAGCTACTAACTTTTACTTTATTTTTAGGGTAAATTATACTGACACCCACTGAGGTTTCTGTTTAATATAGACCCTTCCTCATATTTGAAAAATTACATTTGCCTCCCTAATATTTTTAATCTCATTACAAATTGCTCCATGAATTGTTGATGTCATGTCCTAAAATTTTCTAAATGACCATTTTGTCACTTTTTCTACTATTTCTCATTTTTATTATTATAACTACATTCTATGACTTTTCATCATTAAATATGTTTATGATATTTTTTGTATAAATTTTTATATATAAATAGAAAATTTTCATTTTTATTTCCACAATTATTTTCTTTCTCGTCTATTCATTCACATTTATTATAGTTTTACCAAATATCGTCATGCACATTTATTACAGAATTATTGAATTTTTGTATTTTTTCTTTTTTTGTATTTGGTCAATTTAAAAAAATATAAAATATTATACTTCTTAAGTATATGTAAATTAGGTGTATCTAAAAACTAAAAGAATAGTTTAAAATATTATAAAAAAAAATTCTGTAAAAATAAAAAAAATATGAAAAATATAAAAATTCATTTTTTGGTGTGAATTAAACTAAAAAAAGATGATTGTTATTTCTCTTGAAATGACATGAACAAAATATCATATTATTTTATTATTTTATATATACAAAGGCTAAGGGGCAAATATGTCATTTTAATCTGACATGGGAAAAAGTGTAATTTTTCAAACTTAAGGAGAGAATTTGTATTAAATAGAAACATCAAGGAGTGTTAGTGTAATTTATCTTTATTTTTTATATGAAGCAGTTAACATAAATGGCTACAAAATTATATTTTTGAAAAGGGTAATTCTATTTGCACACTACTAATACTCTTAGTACACACCATTACTTCGTATACAAAAAAAAATAATTTTTAGGATTTAAAAATATCGTAGTTCACACCTCAACTTTCCATTACTAACCCTATATTAACATAACACTAACTATTTGAGTACACATCATTACACACACTAAAAACTCTTGATCTTCACCACTATACACAACAAAAATTCCACAATCTCATCACTGATCACTGATAATACTGATTACTACTAAACTAAGACTGATTATGACTGACTGAACTACTGAACTGACCGACTGGAATCTGAAACTGATTGATTGACTGTATCTGTTTGAATTGCACTTCTATCTGTTGATTGTCTAATTATCTGTTCGTGTATATGTGTTTAAACTGTAAATTGAAGGCCATATCGGCGGCCGAATCTGAAATCGATTGATGTTTTATGATAATTGTAATTTATGTGATTTTATGACATATTTATCTGAAAGTCGATTTGGTACGATTAAACTAGATTAATTTAAGCCAAATTAATGGAGTTGCCTTATTTACATTTCTATCCTATTAGTGGGCCACTATACCATATATAGAGAGATTAGTCTTGCATTGCACAAACACATTTCTATCAGCCATTTTCTTGCTCTAACCGACCATAGAGAGAGAGAGGTGAGAGGATTGAGCTCCTTTTTGTGTTCTACTTGGAGTTTTGCTTGAAAGTGGAGAAATTGAAGTGTAGATTGTCAATTGAGCCTCCATACCTCTAATTCAAGACTTAGGTAAGGAAATTCATCTTCTTCATTGTGCCTTTGAGTTGATTCTTGCATGCTTTATGCTAATTTGAAGAATTGAGCCTAGGATTGGTTAAAAGTGTTACATTAGAAGCTTAAATGTTGCATGCATGGCTATATCTTTGCATTTTGAGGTTGATCACATAGAATTTGGTACATGCATGCTCATGATTATGTCTAAGGTCCATGAACTCATCTTGTTTTGGAGGAAATTGGCTCATTTGAACTTGGATTCAAAGCTTGGAATTGTTTTAAACTCATGCATGTTATGTTTGTAGCATGTTCATGAAAATTGGTTTGAAATTGAGTTTGAATTAAACACCCTTGGGCTTTGATTTATCAAATTGATCTTTGAAATATATAATGTCATGTGTTTACAAGTGTTTTCCAGGTTTTTAGCCCAAAAGGATCGAAAATTTTGAATTTAAACTTGATTTTGAGCTAGAGGTTCAAATCTGGGATTTCCAGATTTTGGACCTACGCTCGAGCAAGGAAGTCCACGCTCGAGCGTACACTCTGTGATCCTGCCTTCCGCTCGAGCGAGAAAAGTGACGCTCGAGCGTGAAATGCGTGCATCTAGTACTTTGCATGAGTTCACAGTCCGCTCGAGCGAGGAAACTCACGCTCGAGCGAGGACTTGTGTCTCACGCTCGAGCGAGGGTCGAGTGTCCATCGGGCGTAAATTTTGAGCATCCAAGATTATTTTCTTGTAGCACCGCGATCGCTCGGCGGCAATTTACGCTCGAGCGGAGACCCTTTGTCTGCATATCCGCTCGAGTGTAGAAAGCCACGCTCGAGCGAGACCCTTGTTTTCTAAAAATTTTGTAAAGTGTTTTTAAGTGCATCTTTGCATCCTTATTCCATCCTAGGCATTCTTAGGCCTAGTTTAAGGCATCTTAATGAGGATATAGATGTAGAACACACCGAGGCAAATTAGGGATTAAGTTATTATCTTTCCCAACTATGTAGCTCAGTGTGTGTTCAATCTATAAACTATGTAGGGTTGGCTTTCCGAGGAGACGCTCTAGTTCACTGTAGTCCAGAACTCTGTGAGTAACAATTGTGTAAAGATATGTTCAAAATGATTATTTTTTGAATACTGAATCAATTTCTTGAATCGATATTGTTTCTTGAATGAATGTATGTCCTATATTCGAATCTGTCTTGTGGCATCCTTAGCACCCTCTTGTTCTTTATTCTTATTCTGAGAGATCTCTGTCGGTTCCTTGTGGAACCACTATCATTCTTGATTGATGGCCATCAATTCTTGTTGATCTTTTAAGACCTCATTTCTTGTTATGCTAATGGATGTACCATATATTGATTGACTAAAAGATCAAATCTTGATTTAAAGGCTGTTTTCATTACTGTAAGGACATTCATTCTAAACCTCTTTACGCATTATGTTATTCACTGGGCTTTAGCTCACTGCTCATATATATATATATATATATATGTAGGTGTACAGGCACCGTATCAAAGCTAGAAGCGTCGGGGTTAACTCCAGTTTTGTCAAGCCAACCACTGTGCCCCACTGCGAGGTTCTGAGCCTGCCAAGCTATGGCTTAGGGGTGTTTTCATTTCCCCGTCTGTCCTCGCACTCTTTTGTATCTTGTATAGACTGTCATCTTTGTGTTAATAGGGTTTTAGTCCCTGCTCTGAATGGTTGTATATAATGTGCATATTGTTTTGTCACTGCCTGTACAAATATATGAAAAGTCCTTTTGCATACAGATTGTCACAGCTCATTGGACATTGTTTATTTACTGTATTGGCTTCCGCCAAGCCCCTGTACTCTGTTTTACTGTATTACTGTTAAGTAGGCCTTCGGTAATCTAGGATTACTGGCCGGTTACGGTGCTAAACCCATAGGGGCGGGTTTGGGTCGTGACAGAGTGGTATCAGAGCGATACTTAACCACGAGTTATACCGCACACATGTGTCCAAATGAGCTATAGGATGTCCTAGAAAGGTGATTAGGGCATTGCATAAACATGAAAAGTGTGTGGTTATGACATGACTGAATGTATGCTAATGTGTTAAACTGTTTAAGTACGCAACCGTTTATGTTTATAATTGCTATAACTGCTTATAGTGAAATGGATAATGCGAATGAATCTGAGTCCTCATCCACTGAGGAAAGAATGGCAAGAATGGAAAGGGTGATGGAACTGATAACTGCTAGACTTGAGCAATAACAGAATCAACAACCCCCACTTCCTCCTCCGGTACAACCGGAACCGAATGTGAATGTTGGTGATGGGGATATAATTGCTCTTACCCAGAAGTTCAGCAAACTGAAACCGCCATCCTTTCAAGGAGGCCTTGAACCGTTAAAAGCTGAGGCATGGGTTTTGGAGACTGAAAAATTGTTTGTAGTGTTTCCGTGCTCGGAGGCACACAAAGTACTGTTAGCTACCTTCACCTTGCAAGAAGAAACCAGAAGGTGGTGGATGCTAGTCCGTGACACCAACGCCGTTTTGACATGGGCTCAATTCAAGGGAGCCTTCTTTGAAAAGTACTTTCCTCAGTGTGTCAAGAACAGAAAGGTGACTGAATTTGAGCAACTGAAACAAGGCATCATGTCAGTGGCAGAATATGAGACAAAATTTACTGAGCTTGCTAGATATGCACCATACATGGTGGACACCGACTATAAGAAGGCTAGGAGACTTGAAGGCGGCCTTAATGTTGCTATACTGGACCGAGCTATGTGAATGTTCTTGACCGAGCTTTGATGGCTGAGTCGAACATCGAAGCTGTGAAACAATCTAAAACGCCGGTATCTGAATGGCGTATCAAAAGGCATGGTCTCAAGTTCAAGAAAGGCAAGCATAACCCATCAAATAAGAAACAGAATACGGGGTCAACAACTAGCCCCAGCCAAGGGAGTGGTTTTACTCCATCTTGTTCTGAATGTGGCAGGAAGCATAAAGGGGTTTGTTACAAAATATCTGGAGCCTGTTATAGGTGTGGCAAGGTGGGCCACATGGTTAAAGACTACCCCTCTGCTCCGCAGGCTAGAAGTAAAGCTGCACCAAGCGCAGCAGCATCAACTATAGCACCAAAGTCTAACTCCAAAGCTACCGGGAAAGAGCCTATGAGGCAGGGCCGAGTGTTCGCCCTAGTACCGGGAGACGTGCAAAATACTGAAATCGTTGTGTCAGGTATCCTCTCTATTTGTGCTCAAAATGCATATGTACTGATTGATTCGGGGTCTACACACTCATATGTATCGCATGCTTTTTCACGGAAATTGAGTAGACCCTTAGAACCCATGAACTATCTGTTAGCTGTATCATCACCTGTTGGGGGATCCATAACATGTGCTTATATGTACCCTGTATGTGAAATCATTGTTGGGGATATGCATCTGTTTATTGATTTACTGCCACTGAACATTGATCATTTTAATGTAATATTTGGGATGGACTGGTTACAAAAATATCATGCTACCATTGACTGTGTGACAAAGCAAGTTGTTTTCCGTCCACCTGGTTTACCCGAATTTGTATTTAATGGAAGTGGAGTAGTACCTCCCCCGTATTTGATTTCTTCTGTGAAAGCTGTTAAATTGATTAGAAATGGGTGTAAAGGATATCTGTGTTCTGTATTGACTGTGTCTACTAGTGATAATACTAAAACTGATGTGAACTGTATTCCTATAGTCAGAGAATTCCCAGATGTATTTCCAGATGATCTGCCAGGGGATTTGATTGACAGGGAGATTGAATTCACCGTTGATGTGATTTCGGGAACGCAGCCAATAGCTAAAGCTCTTTACAGAATGGCTCCAACTGAACTGAAGGAACTAAAAGTGCAACTGCAAGAACTGTTAGACAAGAAGTTTATCAGGCCTAGTACTTCACCGTGGGGCTCACCCGTCTTGTTTGTGAAAAAGAAAGATGGCTCACTAAGATTGTGCATTGATTACCGTGAATTGAACAAGGTAACTGTGAAAAATAAATATCCATTACCGCGTATTGATGACTTATTTGATCAGTTACAGGGTGCACAAGTATTTTCTAAGATTGATCTCAGATCTGGATATCACCAACTGAAAGTTAAACCAGGGGACATTGACAAAACTGCTTTTCGAACGAGGTATGGACATTATGAATTTTTAGTTATGCCTTTCGGAGTCACCAATGCACCTGCTGCATTTATGGACCTCATGAACAGGATCCTTAAACCATACCTTGATGATTTTATTGTTGTATTCATTGATGACATCTTGATTTATTCTAAGACTAAAGAAGAACATGAACATCATCTGAGACTTGCCCTACAAACCCTAAGAGAACAGAAACTTTATGCTAAACTGTCTAAATGTGAATTTTGACTTGACCATGTTATGTTTTTGGGGCATGTTGTTAGCAAAGATGGGATTTCTATTGATCCACAGAAAATTGAAGCTGTAGTGAACTAGCCTAGACCAACAAATGTGACAGAAGTCCGAAGCTTTTTGGGTTTGGCTGGCTATTACAGAAGGTTTGTCAAAGATTTCTCCAAAATTTCCTTACCGTTGACTCAGTTAACTCAGAAGGGGACATTATTTGACTGGACTGACCAAAGGGAATCAGCATTTCAAGAATTGAAAACTCGACTTGTGACTGCACCTGTTCTTACCTTACCTTCAGGTATGGATGGTTATACTATATTTAGTGATGCTTTTCATAAGGGTTGTGGAGTGTGTTTTAATGCAGAATGAGAGAGTTATTGCTTATGCTTCTCGACAACTGAGACCGCATGAAAAGAACTACCCAACCCATGATCTGGAACTTGCGGCAGTAGAGTTTGCACTGAAAATCTGGCATCACTATTTGTATGGGGCAACATGTGAAGTATATACCGACCACAAAAGTCTGAAGTATTTTTTCACCCAGAAAGAACTAAATATGAGACAGCAGAGATGGCTAGAATTGATCAAAGATTATGACCTACAGATTTTGTATCACCTGGGAAAAGCCAATACCGTTGCCGATGCACTGAGCCGGAAGTCGATTGCAAATTTAGCTTGTTTGCTCACCGGACAGAAAGAGTTTCTTTGTGACCTTGAAAGATCTAAAATTGAAATTGTTCTGCGAGAACAAGGTGGGACAATAGCTGCTATTTCTGCTCAATCGGCATTGATTGAGGAAATTAAAGAGAAACAACAACAGGATGACTTCTTGAAAAAGATCATCGAAGAAAGGAAATCTAAACCGAGACCGAGGTTCAAATTTGAAAATAATGTACTGAAATTTCAAGAAAGACTGTGTGTACCAAATGATATTGAACTGAAAAGAAGAGTTTTGCAAGAGGGCCACAATTCAAAATTCTCTATCCATCCGGGGAATACGAAAATGTACCAAGATTTGAAACAGAACTTTTGGTGGCCGGGAATGAAGAAAGAAATTGCTGATTTTGTGTCAAAATGTCTTCATTGCCAACAAGTCAAGGCAGAACATCAGCGACCCGCAAGCTTACTACAACCCTTACCCATACCGGAGTGGAAATAGGAACATATCACGATGGATTTTATTGTCGGATTACCTCGCTCCAGAAAAGGTATGGACTCTATTTGGGTTATTGTTGATAGACTGACTAAATCTGCACACTTCTTACCTGTCAAGACAATTTATAATGCGGACAAATTGGCTATACTCTATATTGATGAAATTGTTAGATTGCATGGAGTGCCTGTGTCCATTGTTTTTGACAGGGATTCGAAGTTTACGTCAAGATTTTGGCAAAGCTTATAGACTGCATTGGGTACTGAACTGAGGCTGAGTAGTGCCTATCATCCTCAGACAGATGGTCAGTCAGAAAGGACCATCCAAACTCTGCAGGATTTATTGAGAATGTGTGCCCTTGATTTTCAGGGAAACTGGGAAAGCCATTTGCCCTTAGCTGAGTTCGCCTACAACAACAGTTATCATTCAAGTATTGGTATGGCGCCTTTCGAGGCGTTGTATGGCAGGAAATGTAGATCTCTGATCTGCTGGGCAGAAGTTGGAGATGGGCCTTTGCTTGGGCCCGAGATTGTATATGAAACAACTGAGAAAGTAAAACTAATACAACAGAGATTGAAAACTGCACAGAGCCGACAGAAAAGTTATGCAGACGTCAGAAGACGGGACAGAGAGTATGAAGTGGGAGATCACGTTTTTGTCAAAGTGACACCAATGAAAGGCCAGACTCGTTTTGGAGTCAAAGGCAAGTTAGCGCCGAGATATGTCGGACCGACCGACCAGACGGACGGCGGCGGCAGCGTGCGCGCGCGTGTGGTGATTTTTGGATCCAATGGGTCTAGCCCATTTTGCCCATAACCTCTCCCTCTAAAACACTTGGGTACCCCTTGGGGCACACCCCAAGTATCAAACCCATGCCTTATAAACCCTCTCAAAACCTCCCACCAAATCAATGTGGGACAAGCCTTATACATACCTTTAAGGAATTTCCACCAAAACTCCATTTCCATGGAGCATACTTTGGCTTCAATTTCCCATTCATTCGGTAATGGTTTTAAGCAACCAAATATACCACGTGAATCACAACGCGGCAAAGAACGCGTTACCACTTCGACCCGTGTAAATCGATGCACGGGGCCCACCTAAAAATTAGACCAAACTTAGGAAAAAATTCTGGTTTTACCCAGAATTTTATAACCATTTCCAACACACAATATCACGATTTGAACTGTATATGAAATTAGAGTTAAGATTTATCATTTTTAACACAAATACAAATATGTCATGACTCAATAACATAAATATTAAACGGGTTGAACTTGAATATGAAGTTGATACAAATAATACTTTTAATGACCATTACTTACACAATTTCATGTTGAGTCTATGACATTTTGAATCCTTATGTAACTCTATTTAACTAAATAAATAATTATGTAAAATAAGATTTAAAGGCTAAAATAATTTTTTTATTTAAAGTCAATCTAATAAAAAAATAAAAAATACTATGGTATAGTTTTTGTAAAAAATTAATATGGTATCATTTTATTTCTTTATATTTTTTTTAATGTCTTACTAATAAGTGTCTCTAGAACATAAGTAAAAGAAAAAATATTTGTAAAATACAATACATTTTTCACTCATTTCAATACACTTTTATTGAAATCAATACACTTTTTAATATTTTTATATATTTTTAAAACATTTTTTTTACACAATTTCTAATATAAAACCATACCTAAGGACACTTGTTAAAATTTGCCCTCTTTTTATATAGCAATGTTCTCACAGACAAAATAAATTTGAAGTATGAAGATAATCAAAGGTTTTGAAAAGTTGGTTGAAAAATGTAAAATTATGGTTGCATAAAATATCGTCAAATTCACTAAAATCGCACCGATCCGCACTGCTCTATCCGCTACCCGTGGTTTAAACTTTAAACTTTATAAACCGCTTTCCAAACTGCTCCATTCCGTTATAGTTAATACATACATATTTTTTAACTTATAATGAAATATTAAAGTAAAAATGAGTGTGAAAGAAATTTAATGTGAAATTTATTACAAATTAGTAGTTATATATATGAAAAATATTATGTTAAATTAGTTTGTGTTATATATAAAAAATATTATGCAAATTAATATTAAATATTGTGCAAAAGCTTGATAATTAGTAAAATATTTTTTAATCCGCCAATCCCCCAAAAACCGGTCAAATTGCAATTTGTCAATCCGTTAATCCGCTAATCTATCATTCAATTTATAATTTTACTTTTAAACCGTTCGAATAGCACCGCACACACCTCTAGGTAAAACAAAGGAAAACGTAAATAATATAAAAAAGTGAGGGTATTTTTGTTACATTACTAACAAAAAGTTATGTTGTAAGAGACATTTATTAGTTTTCTCAATCTCCATGATAGCAGGGTAATTAAGTCTCCCTTCCATATTTTATCTCTCCATAGTCTTTAGGCTTAATTTTAAATTTATGCTGATGATTCAAACTGTCTGTCTTATACGTTTCTAAATAAAGGTCATCAATACAAAAAAATAAATTTCATTGGACATAATAAATATAAGAAAAAAAAAAATCACATTTTGTTTTATAAAATGAATGATAAATGTGATTGTAAACTTAAAATCATTCATTTTTTTAAAATAAAATGATATTTATTCATATGTTTATAATTGGTTGATGAAGTTAATTTTTTGCATTAATAATCTTTACTCCAATGTCTACAAAGCAGACGATTCGGATCATCAGTGCAAGTTTAGAATTGAGCCCTATAAAAGGAGAATGTGTTGGAACAATCTTTTGTGTTAAAAAAAAAAAAAAATTTTTTTTGAAACAAATAAAATAATTTACTTACAGAAAGTTCTTGTTTCAGAAATAAAAAATAGTAAGACTATGATTAAGTCGAGTATGTGACACTCTATTCTTAAGACAAATTCGCTGCGGAACAGGTGCTCACAGATTAAAGACGTCTATTTCCCAGGATACAATAATCAATACCACAAATTGTAGTAGCACTATAAACAATTTGTCAAGCAAACTAAACCTGAGTTCTGAACTCTCTGAAAAATCTATGAACTAATATGAAAAACAATTCAGCACAGAAGGAAAACAGAAAAAAAATTTGGAATCAATTGAATCTGCTAGAGGGATCCTATATATATAGGGCAAAAGGTTGTTCAGAAGGGCAGAAAACCCTTCGAACAGGTGTGATCGGAATTTGAAGAGAGGTGACCGGAGTGGCACTGATTCTGGGAAGTAAAATTCGAATTCGAATTTTGGCATAAACGTTTGAATAGATCCGTTAGGATTTCAAAATTTTCCCGCAAAACTGTGAAAAAATTCAAATGAATTTTGTCCAAAAAATCAAGTTAGGACCTGACCAAAGCCCGCGCGCGCGCGTGCGTGCGTGTGGTGGATTTGGCTCAAGCCCACTTTGTCCATAACTCCCTTTCTTACAAAACTTGGGGTGCCCCTTGGGGCCTAAGCCAAGTATGTCAACCTAAAGCTTATATACTCATATATGTTCTCTTAAAGTTTCTATGTAGGACATCCAAAACAAGGTAACCCACATTTGACTCTTCAACTTCCCATAGACTCATAAATGATTTTGACAATTCGTCTTCACCGTGTGACTTGCCAAGCACCAAGGAACACGTCACTGCTTGGACCCACCTCAAAAGACATGTGGGCCGCACTTAAATTTGGGCTCAAAGATGGCCTAAAATGAGCCTATAAACCAAAATTTTCCAACAATCCCCACATGAATGAAATTGACGAAGAGAACATGCAATAACATGACGTATCTAAAGAGAGTATAGAAATCGGAGATGTTCTGCAAATGATAGGTAGCTTTTGGCTTTGAACCTTTCCATGTGAGACACTATCGGATTTATTAGCTAATAAGTGAACATGATGTCTTGAATTGTTCAACCATTTGTATAAACCAAGACAATAAAACTCACACAACATATTTCCAAACATGGTTTGGCTCTCACAGTTGTGTTCATTTTGGCCTTGAACAACCTGGTAGTTTATGAGTGCTCTAGAGAATTGTAGCCCTTGCAAGACTCATAGAATTGGCCTAATTCACACTCATGTAGGTGATTCCTATGAAAAGTATCCTACTATACTCCACTAGGTATTCCTGGATATAAATAGGGATGGCAATTTGAACCCGGCCCGACGAGGACCCGACCCCGAATTGAATGGTTATTCACCGAAAAATATCTCCGACGGGCCGAGGATGGTATACAAAAGTTCATCCCTGATGATATCCGAGCCGGGGACAGAGATAGATGTTTAAGCCTTGGACCCGGCCCGTCCCCGTCCCCGTTCCCGAGGTAAAATTACTGTTTTGTCCCTGGGTATATATATATATATATTATATGCTTGTGTTTGTTTAGGGTTTGACACACTCCGCCTCTCACACTCACTCACACATACGGCGCTGCTCTACTTCTCTCTCTCTCTCTCGCTCTCTGCTGGTTTGGTTTCTCCCTTTCTCTTTCTCTCACCGCCGCTCCTCTCACACCGGCAATCCTCTATCACCACCGATTCTCCCTCACTGCCGCTGCTATTTAGCGTTTCGCCTCCCCCCTCTCTCTCTCACACACGACGCCGATGGGGCTGCTTCCCTCTCTCCCTTCCCCTTCCCCTTCTCTCTTGATCTAGGGTTTACATATGTATGTATATATATATATATATATAGATCTGAGTGTATATATATATTTTCTTTAACCTCTGTTTGTTTTTTCCCTCTAAATTTATTTATTATGAATTTGAAAGATTATTTTTATAAATAGAAATGAAGCAAATCATTAATATATCTGTTTATTTTATATATAAACAGAAATGAAATAGAAATGAAGCATATCATTAATATAAATATATCATTATTTTTTTTATATATAATATATTTATTTATTATGAATTTGAAAATAGAAAAAGAAATGAAACAAATCATTAATATATCTGTTTATTTTATATATCATGAAGCAAATCATTAATAGATCATTTATATATCTGTCTAGCATTAATAGTTATATATTTGTTATTATTGATCTATTTACATTGGGATTATGTTTATCTGTTTACAAAACAGATCATTAATGTATATCTATTTATTGTTGATCTGTATATCTGTTTAGAAAAAGAATGTCACTATGTATATCTGTTTATATCTGTATTGATTATTTGTTTGAATAGGATGTTTTAAAAAAAAAAAAATCAGGAAATTTGCGGGATCGGGGATACCCGATCCCCAATCGGAGACGGGGGCCGGGGGGGAGCGATGGGCTCCTCGTCGGGGATTGGGGGCAGGGACATGACATTTCTCACCTTCGGGGATTGGGGATTGGAGAGGTAGTCCTCGGCCCGACCCGGCCCCGCCCTGTTGCCATTCCTAGATCTAAAAAGTCATTAAAAAAATTGTTTATCCTAACACACTGCAGACATCACTATTTCATTATAGAAATAGGTAGGAGTTTGATTGTCCCTTTGAACCGAGATCTTGGATTGTGGTAACTCTTATTAAATAGGCTTAAGTCTTATTTCCCTCAATGAATTCTCAACTAACTCTCTTGCTAACTGTTTGGTTAGTGGATCCGCTATGTTATCTTTAGACTTCACAGATTCATTGGAAATAAATCTGTTAGAGAGTAGTTGTCTCACGGTGTTATGTCGACCACGAATATGTTGTGACTTACCGTTATACATATGACTTTGTACTCTACATATTACTGATTGACTATCACAAAGTATGCATATAGCAGACACAGGTTTCTACCACATTAGAATATCTTCAAGGAAGTGATGAAGCCATTCTGCTTCTTTCCCAACTTTATCTAATGCTATAAACTCTGATTCCATAGTAGACCTAGTAATGTAAGTCTATTTGGAAGATTTCCAAGATATAGCCGCACCACCAAGGGAAAAGACATACTCACTAGTAGTTTTTGAGTATCTAGTATCCGATATCCAGTTTGCATCACAGTATCTTTCAAGTACCGCAGGATATCTAGTATAGTTTAGCCCAATGTTGCGAGTTAATTTGAGATATCTTAGAACCCTTATAATAGCTTTCCAATATTCTACTCATGGATTACTTGTATATCTACTTAATATACTTATTGCATAAGCTATATCTGGGTGAGTGCAGTTCATAAAGTACATTAAGCTTCCAATAATTTGGATATACTCTAACTGAGAAATACTTTCCGGTACATTCTTAGAAAGAAACAAATTAACATCCACATGTGTTCTAGCAAGATGATTATCATCTTTGCTATATTTGTCAAGTATTTTCTCAATGTAATATGACTGTGACAAAGCATATCCTTATGATATTTTGGTAATTTTCAGACCAAGAATTACAGTAGCAATCCTCATGTCCTTCATGTCAAAATGCTTATTCAACATTTTTTAAGTAGTTTTAATCATGTCGTTATTACTACCTATGATGAGCATATCATCAACATAAAGCCATACTATAACATAACCTTTGTTTGTGTTTTTAATATAAACACATTTGTTACATTCATTGATTTTAAATTCATTTGACATCATTACCTTGTCAAATTTCTCATGCCATTACTTTGACGCTTGTTTTAAACCATATAATGATTTAACCAATTTACACACTTTCTTTTCTTTTCCTGTAACAGAAAATCCTTATGGTTGTTCTATGTAGATTTCTTCAATTAATTCACTATTTAAGAAAGCTGTTTTCACATCCATTTGATGAATTTCTAATTTGTATAAAGACGCAATAGCAATTAGCATTCTAATGGATGTTATTCTAGTAATCGGTGAGTATGTGTCAAAGTAATCAAGACTTTCTTTTTGTTTATATCCTTTGACCACAAATATTGTCTTGTATTTGTCAATTGATCCATGTGGTTTCATTCTTTTCTTGAAAATCCAGTTGTATCCAAGAGGTTTACAACCTTAGTGGCAAATCCACCAATTCCCATGTGTGATTTTGCGAAATGGATTTAACTTCGCTATTTACAGCCTTTTTTCATAAAGAAGCCTCAAGATTGGACATAACTTCTTTAAAAGTAAGGCTCATTTTCTAACAAAAATATTAGAAAATCTAGACCAAAAGATTTTGAGATTCTAGCACATTTACTATGCCTAAGTTTCTTTTTTTTTATTTTGATCCATCTCTTGCTTTTGTCCTTGATCTTTTTCTTGATCATGACTAGTAATAGCATCATAAGATCTTTTGTTAGTACTAGTCTCTTGTCCATTTTTATTAGGAAACACATGTTCAAAGAACGATGCATTCCTAGATTCAATAATAGTATTTATATGCATTTATGAGTGTTCTGACTTATGAATCAAAATTTGATATGCATTACTATTCTCGGCATAACCGATGAATATGCAATCAATGGATTTCATACCTATCTTAGTTTTTTTTTTAGGACTAGTAATAGTCACTTTAGCCAAATACCTCCACACTTTTAAGTATTTGTAAGATGATACGCTCTCATGCCACATTTCATAAGGTGTTTGATTCACTTTCTTTTGGGGTACTTTATTGAGTGTATAATTATTAGAAAGTGTTGCTTTCCTCCACAAGTTCTAAGGTAATCCAGAACTTATTAATATAACATTCATGATTTCTTTTAAATTTATATTTTTCCTTTTAGCAATTCCATTTTGCTGAGGTGAGTAAGTAGTGGTGATTTGATAAATTGTTCCACGTTCTTTACAAAAATCACCAAAAGGTGATTCATATTCACCACCTCTATCATTTCTTAGAATTTTATTTTTCTTACTAAGTTGACTTTCAACTTCATTTTTATATGAATGAAAGTTTCCGAAGCTTTATCCTTGATTCAAACTAAATAAACATAACTATCTCTAGTATAGTCATCTATAAAAGTGATAAAATATTTTTTTCCACCTCTAGTTTGAATTGATTTAAAATCACAAATGTCACTGTGAATTAATTCAAGTGGTTCAGTATTTCTTTCAATTGAATGAAAAGAAGTGTTAGTTAATTTTGTCTCAACACAAATTTCACATTTATGATTTGGATCAACTTCAAATTTAGGTAAACATTCGATATTGAATAATTTACTCAAAGATCCATAATTAACATGTCATAGTCTACCATGCCATAAATTTGAAGACTCAAGCAAGTAAGAAGAATATATATTTTTATTAATTATAGAAGATACAATAGTCATTACATTCATTTTGAAAAGGCCATCATTCATGTAACTTTTTCCTAGATACATCCCATTTTTGGTAAGTACAAATTTGTTATTCTAAAAAACTAGCCTAAGCCCATTCTTGCTTAACAAAGAACCAGAAACAAGATTCTTGCGAATGTCCGGTACATGCCGCACTTTGTTGAAGGTGAGTTCTTTTCCAGATGTCATCTTCAGAATAACCTTTCCTTGTCCTTCGACTTTAGACGTCGATGAGTTGTCCATGAACAGTTGTTCTTCATTGTCCACCACAGAATAAGAAGAGAATATCTTTTTGTCGACATAGATGTGACAAAGTAGCACCAATGTCTATCCACCATTCTTTGAGATTTCTGACAAGGTTGGTTTCAGACACTACGACTGAAAGGTTTATGTCATCAACACCATTGGAGATTCGGTCCACTTTGGTGACATTGGCTTGAGTAGGTTTCTTACTTGAACTTCTTTTTCCTTTGCGCTTGCTACGACAATCTTTGGCTGTCACGCCCCAAAATTTAGACAATTAAATATTAAATTAGGACTAAACCCCAATTAATATTCCATCATCCAAATTCTAGGGGTGAAACAAAAATAAAATAAAAATAAATAAATGCTAACCAAACCATCCACCATAATTTCATAACTAACCAATACCTCCAACATTAAAGTAACAATACATAGTCAAAACAACTTAAATAATGTACGGTTATAAATCATGCCAAATTATCCCAATACTAAAGTCATAAAAAAATAAAATAATGAATACATAAACTAATATCAACCCTAAGCTCAAGAAAAACAAAAGAAATCCAAGAGATATGTCCAAAAACTATAGTTACTCCACGTCACCACCGTAGCCCCAACTAATCCTATAAAGGAAGCTCAGCTGCGCTCAAACAGAACGCACCCAAGTTGCCAAGAGACAAAATGTGTCAGTATACAAGTATACTGGTATGAGTACAAAATTTAACTCCCACGTGTCCACCAGATACAAACAAAAATACATTTAATTCTTGTTACGGGACAAGACAAGTAGTTCCATCTACACCGAGACGAATGGGTAGTTTCTCGAGATACGGTGACATTTAGTTTCTTACTTGTACACAACGAAATATAAATTGAGTATGAAATAAATAAAATAGAAATAAAAACATGGTGAGTCAGCCCTGCAAAAAAAATTAGTAAGACCCACCATCCTGCAAAAAAAAAAAATAAAGTTAGCATAATTTAATCATAAGCAACTTGCTAAAGAAGTATAAAAATGCACCGTTTCATACTTAAATAATTCGAATTGACCAAAACTCAAAGAACAAAAGTTGCACAGAATCAAATTTCCTAAAAGACATTGTGAACGAATTTAGTAGAAACTGAACGGGTTGAGAGAAGAACTTGATAGAAGAACCTAGATGGATTTCAACTGAAAAACCTGAAACTAAAAACAAACAAAAACTGTCCTAAGATGATTTTTTTCGGAAAAGTTCAAAACACGAAAAGTGTGCAGAATAATGTTTTACTTCAATTTTTGAGAAACCAATAAAAATGAGCTCTTTTCGTGGGTTAAAACAGCCTCTAAAATCTGTATTGCTAAAATGAATCAAAATTACAATAACCAAGATCATCCGATTATAAGTTCTAATCGATCTTTTTAATAAAAAGTTAAAACACAAAAGTTGTCTAGAATCAAGTATACATGTCTCTGCTCAAATTTCATAATTTATCGAGGTCGTTTACTATTTTTCAAAATGTATAAATCAATACAATTCACACTATAACAATAAACTCGTAATTAAATTCTTTGTGCCTTAACTCCACCACTTTGGCCCTTTACTTCCGGCCTACACATATATCCCATGTGCTTCCCGTATACCTAACACCGCTTTGAAGCCAAACTTGCACGGGGATATCGTCCCGAGTTTGACTCACACTCTTCGGATGGTTAGCATATACATACATGCGTAAATCAAAGCACTTGTCTACTCATGAGAACGAGACAACAATATATATATACACAACATCTCACTCATGAGAATAAACATAACAATGCCAAGTCTAAGGCATTCAAATAAATCTCATAATCCTCACTTTTTTTTTTTTTTTAATACACTCTTTCTCACCAACACTCAAATAAAACAACAATCCATGGAGTCACGGTGGAGTGTAAGGAATTTATCTATGGGTTCCTAATTAATTTTAATTTCATATAACCATGAGTGTGATTACAACCATAAAATAAATCCATATAAAAACCTTAAACCTGACATACACAACTAATCAAAATAATTAAAATCATTCAATCAACTAAAAACCCTAAATCTTACATACACAACTAAACAAAATAATTAAAATCAATCAATCATCTAAAAACCCTAAACCTTACATACACAACTAATCAAAATAATTAAAATCGATCAATCATCTGCATGCAAATATGAAATCAATTCAACATCAAATAAATATAAATAAATAAATAAAAACAACGAATTAAATATAAATCAAGGGAAGTGAGTTTTGTACTTACAATATTTTTTTAAAAATCAAAGAATTATTTGAAGAATTAAAAGAGTAACCAAAATAAAACCCTAATCTTTTTTTCTTCCTTTCTCTCCTCTATCTCCCGTTTCTCTGATGCACTCACACAATCCCTCTCTCTCGCACTAACTCTCTCTCTCTCTCTCGGCCCCCTGTTTCACCTTTTTTTTTTTTTGTTGCTATTAACTTCTAAACCTACTTGACCACTTATGTTATATTATATATATAATGACCTAATTTCTTATTATATTATATTATACAAATAAATCACAAATATAACATATATAAATATAAATATCCTATATAAATTCAATATATACATAACACCCTTATATATATATATATATATATAATATAAATATATATAAATATTCAAATTAATTATAGGGTAAACTACCAATAGGTCCTACTTTGGAGACTTATTACCCAATAGGTCCTACTTTGGAGACTTATTACCCATTAAGTCCTATTTGATATAATTTATTAAGTGATAAAGATAAATTTATCAGTCTTTTTTTTTATGAATAATTTTATAGTGATAAATTTATCAGTCTCTTTGTTTTATGAATAAATTTTTAGTGATAAATTTATCACTCTCTTATTTTTATAGTGTTAAATTTATTAGTTAGGACCTGTAGGTAAATAAGTCTAGTTAACAGAACTAATTGGTAAGTATCCCTTAATTATATATAATTAAATAACACATTAAATTAATTAAATAACACATTAAATTCTCATGTAACCACGTAATTAATAAAGACAAAAATAAAATAAAGTAATAATACTAAATAAGGACGTACTAAAAATCAGGGTCACTACATTGGCCCAGTGTCCTTCTTTGTCACAGATGTAGCATTTGCTATTAAATTTGGATTTCTTGGTTTCACCTCTCTTAGAGCCTTGAGAGGAACTTTCTTCCATATATTTTTGTTTCTTTACTTTTGGTGCATATTCTATGACATTTGCCTTTGACTTCATAGGATGCTTTCAAACCCTCTTCTCAGAAGTCCGGTTGTCTTTCTCAATTCTCAGTCACACAATTAATTCTTCCAAAGTCATTTCTTTACCCTTGTGCTTGAGATAGCTCTTAAATTCCTTCCATCATTGTGGTAATTTTTCAATTAGGATAGTGACTTGGAATGACTCGCTTAGTGACATGCCTTCTATATGGATGTCATATAGGATAAGTTGGAGATCGTGAACTTAGCTGATCACAGTCTTTGTATCAACCATCACAAAATCTAGAAATTTGCCCACCACGAATTTTTTTGAGCCAACATCTTTTATTTTTATTTTTTTCTCCAATGATTCACATAATTCCTTTTCCGTCTTGATAGGGCTATAAACATTGTACAATATTGTCAAGCCCATTCAAGATGTAGTTGCAGCAAAGGAAATCTGTATGCTTTCAAGCATCGGCCGCAATACCCACTTGTCGGTCGGTTTCATCCTCTTTCAACACAAGAGCATCTTCACGAAGGAAACGCGCAAGATTTAATGTAGTAAGATAGAACAACATTTTCTGCTGCCATCTTTTAAAATCAGTTCCTAGAAACTTTTCTAGCTTTTCCCCATGAGTCATTGGGACTATCACCGCAGTAGGAGAGATTGGGGCAGTCGCAACACCGGTCAGATTAGAAGTTTCAGTAGCTGTTGAATTGTAAATTATAAGACATAATTATAATTATAATTGTATACTACACAGAAAATTAAAACACAAGCACATAATATAATTCTGTAAAAGATAAAAGAAACAAAGTTGTAACTTTTCTTTCAAAGTAATTTGAAAATAAACTTTTATTTAATCAAATTAACTCTACATAGAAAATTATTTATGTAAACTTCAGAATTAATTTTTGACAAACTTTACACAGAAAAATAATTTTTGTAATCAAACTCAAAAGAAAGAAGAAAGAAAACAAATGAAAAAATTATGTATAAACATAATAATTTGAGTCTGTTTTAAGATTGTTGGAACAATCTTTTGTGTAAAAAATAAAACTGAAACAAATAAAATAATTTACTTACAGAAAGTTCTTGTTTCGGAAATAAAAAACAGCAATACTATGATTATGTTGAGTATGTGACACTCTATCTTTAAGACAAATTCGACACCGCACAATTGCTCACAGATTAAAGGCGTTTATCTCGAAGGATACAATGATCAATACCACAAATTGTAGTAGCATTACAAATAATCTGTCAGGCAAACCAAACCTGAGTTCTGAACTCTCTAAAAAATCTATGAACTAATATGAAGAACAATGCAGCACAGAAGGAAAACAGAAAGGAAATTTGGAATCAGTTGAATCTACTGGAGGGACCCTATATTTATAGGCCAAAAGGTGCTTGTTTAGAAGGGTAGACAACCCTTCAAACAAGTGTGACCGGAATTTAAAGAGAGGTGACCAGAGAGGCACTGATTCTGGGAAGCAAAATTTGAATTCGAATTTGAATTTTGGCATAAACATTTGAATAGATTCGTTAGGATTTCAAATTTTTCTTGCAAAACTTTGAAAAAATTCAAATGAATTCTGTCCAAAAAATTAAGCTAGGACTCGATCTAGACAGACGGCACCGGCGGCGCACGTGTGTGGTGGATTTGGGTCAAGCCCACTTTGTCTATAACTCTCCTTCTTACAAAACTTGGAGTGTCCCTTGGGGCTTAATCCAAGTATGTCAACCTAAAACTGATATACTCATATAAGTCTCTTAAAGTTTTATGTGGGATACCTAAAAGAAGGTAACCCACATTTGATTCTCCAACTTCTTATGTTATGAATTCGAAAACGACGTCAACTTTCTATTCACTCATAAATGGTTTTGACGACCTGTCTTCACCGTGTGACTTGCTAAGCGCAAGAAATATGTTACAACTTGAACCCACCTCAAAAGACGTGTGGGCCCCACTTAAATTTTGGCTCAAAGATGACCCAAAATAAGCTTATAAACCAAAATTTTCCAACAGTATGGAGAATTATGATGGGGATCCTATCCTCGTTAACAAAACCCTTCATCTCTATTCTCAAAACTATTTCAAATCTATTTAAATTTATTTCTATCACCAAAGTTACATTAATTGAACCAATATTTATGTTGAAGTATATTGTACATCATATTTTCAAGTTAATTCAAATATTTTTAGATGAAACTTTGTACATAAATTATTTGCAAGTTAATTCAAATATTTTTAGATGAAACTTTGTACATAAATTATTTGTCAATTCATATAAAAATTTAAAACAAAATGAATTTGTATTTTTGAATTAATAAAAAATATTTTTTAAAATAGTGAAATGTTTTAAATTTAAATTCAGATGACCAGTGTGGAATGAGTAAATAATTTTTAAAACTTTGTTTTGTTTTAAAGTATTCAAAAATAGTTTTTGAGTTTTTAATTCGTATTATTTTATTTATAATGAAAATTTTTAATATATTAGCCAATTATTTATATACTTAAAAAAAATGTAAAAAATCTTTAAAAAATTCAACAAATACAAAAAATATACAAAAATGTATTAAATTATATATATATATATATTGTATATTTGTTAGTATTTAGTATTTTTTTTAAAAAAAAAATCATAAATTTTATACATTTTAAGTGTAATTAGATTGAGTGAATCTAAAAGCTGAAAAATATTGATTAAGATATTTAAAAAGTTAATTACAAATAAAATAGATTTAGATTAGGTACATCTACAAGTACATTTAGATTAGGTGAATCTAAAAAATAAAAAACTAAATTACAAAAAAAGTTCATTAAAAATAACAAAACACAAAAAATTAAAAACTCAAAAATTAGTTTTGAAAACTCAAAAGCAAACAAGTTTTGGATTTTCAAAATTTTAAAATATAAAACCAACCAAAATTTTAAATTTTCTAACTCTTTTTAAAAAGTTATCTTTAAAAATTGATTCTGAAAATTAAATCAAACTGATGCTATAATTTTATTTAGTAAATATTATTACAAAAGAAATGGATAAGGTTATAAGTGCAATTTTGTACAAATAAAGTGCATAGGAAACAAATAAACAAATTCCAAGATTTTGTGTTGGGAAAAGGAGGATTGAAGTGGAAAAGCAGCTAGAGAGTCTTTTCTTGTGATCAGAAAAGTAGACATTTTTTTGTTATGGATCTTGATACCGAGATGCAAAGCCAGCAAAATTATTATTATCATTTTTTTTCAAGCATAATAAGTAGATTTTGGTCCACGTGGTGACAATTTAAACCTTATTGTTATTATTGGCCAGGGAAATCATGTTCTTTTCAACTTGCAAGTAGCAACTTGTGAGCCGCATGAGAAAGTAGGCATTCATTGTGCCCATGACTTCGAGAAAAAGAAGTGAAAAGCAATTTTACTCCTAATGTGGATGGATAAACACTACATTACTGTCTTCACTCGTGTTTTTTTATGTTCCTAAATGCTTGATCTAATCAGACAATAATGTTTGAGCTTATGGGCCTTATATACGGTTTCAATTTAATAATTTGAATCGTTTATTTTTTAGATTATAATATATAAATTATTTATAAAAAAAATTAGATCAATATGATAATTATGGACACTTTAGTTTATTATATTTGTGTTCTAACTAATAAATAAGCAAGTTTTCAAATAATATTGATCATTTAGGTGCCGTTTGATAACACTTACGTTTTCAGTTTTCTGTTTATATTTACAAAAATTTAAAAAACTCAAATAAACTATTTGAATCATAATGGAATCCATGGTGAATTCCATGAATCCAAAAATAAAAGTTACATAAGTGATCAAAAATATATAGAAGGAATTACTTAATAGTGGGACAAAGAAAAATTACAAAAATATGAAGGGTGCAAGTTATTTCGTGATTGCAAGAGAAAGCAAGTCCACTTGTACCCCTTCATGTGTGTATATTTTCTTTTTCAACTGCTAAGTAATTCTCCTAAATATATAAGTAATTTTTATTTTTAATTTTAATTTAGCGATAGGTTTCTTTTGATTGAAATGAAATGTATTTGTTGTATTTGTTATGATATTAGAGAGAAGAGAGAGTAAGAGAGAAAACTTTGTATTATATTCAATGACTTTAATGAATGGTTACAAACCCATATAGAGAGGAGAAGCTAACTATGGTAATACACAAAATATGGTATGTAAATATACAGAGAATATATACTATATGCAACACACACCACCAGCTCAAGGTGGTAATGCCACGCACCAAGAATGAACTTCATGTCATTGTCTAATCGCCCACTCATGCTAATCAATCTCTATATACTTGGTCCGACCAACATCATTAACCGTCACAATCACCCATGTTACAAAGAAGCCACCACTTGTCATTTCTCACTCTTTTTTATTTTTTTAAAATTTTTTAAACATTTTGTCAATTACTAAACGCGTTTGTAGTTTATGTTTTTCTAAAAATAAACAAAAAATAAATAAAAACCAGTTTATAAAATTTTTATAAATATAAATTGAAAACGTAAACGTTACCAAACACACCCTTATTATATCATAAACTAACAAGTTTACAGTTATCAGATCGACTTAACTTTTTACATAAATAATTTATATGTTATATTCTAAAACATAAACTATTCGAATCATCGAGATGGAATCCATGGTGAATTTCATGAATCCAAAATAAAAGTTACATAAGTGATCAAAAAATATATAGAAAGAATTACTTAATAGTGGGATAAAGAAAAAAATTACAAAAATATGAAGGGAGCAAGTTATTCTGTGATGGGGTGCAAGTGAAAATCTGTGGGGGTGCAAGTCTGACTTGTACCCCTTCATGTTTGCATATTTTCTTTTTCAACTGCTAAGTAATTCTCCTAAATATATAAGTAATTTTTATTTTTATTTTTGATTTTAATTTAGCGGGATAGGTTTCTTCTGATTGAAATGAAATGTATTTGTTGTGTTTGTTATGATTTAGAGTGAAAAGAGAGTAAGAGAGAAAACTTTGTATTATATTCAATGACTTTAATGAATGGTTACAAACTCCTTGATATAGGAGAGGAGAAGCTAACTATGGTAATACACAAAATATGGTATGTAAATATACAGAGAATATATACTATATATAACACCCCCTCCCCCCCCAAGCTCAAGGTGGTAATGCACAGTTTGGAAAGTAAATTAGAAAAGCGTACTGGAGAATGAACTTCGGTGAAGATGTCAGTTGTCTGATCGGCAGAGGTAATAAAGAGAAAATGAATAGTGCCACTCGTAACATGCTAATCAATCTCTATATACTTGGTGCGATCATGGAAGACATCATTATGTGTGATCTGAATAGCACTCTGACTGTTACAATAGAGGTTAGTGGTAGTAGGATGATAAACAACCATGTCAGAAAGAAGCCAACGAAGCCACATAAGCTCCTGAGTAGTATCATCAAGAGCACGATACTCAGCCTCACTACTAAAACGAGCAATAAGAGATTTGCTTCTTGCTACGCCAGGCAATAAGAGAGTCACCAAAGAAGAAGCAGAACCCTGTAGTAGAATGGTGATCAATAGGATCCCTTACCCAATCTACATCAGAAAAGACGTGTAACTGTAGAGAAGAGTGTGCTGAGTAGTGAAGACCATGAAACATAGTTATTTTAGATAGCACAAAATGCTAACTAGAGCATTATAGTGTGAAGAGTAAGGAGCAGTGATGAACTGACTGACAAAGTAAACAACATAGGCAATGTCTGGACGAGTAATAGTGAGATAAATAAGACTGATTGACAATGTAAACAATATAGTCAATGTCTGGACGAGTAATTATGAGATAAACAATACTGCTAACTAGTTAACGATATCAAGTAGCATCAGAAAATAGGTGACCATCAAAAGGTGTGAGAAGAGACTGAGGATCAAGTAAGGTAGAAGTAGTCTTACAATTAGTAAAACCAATACGAGCCAAGAGATCAGAGGTATATTTGGCCTAGGTGAGAAAGTAACCAGAAGAATCATAAGAAATTTCCAAGTTGAGGAAATGGCTAAGCAAACCCAAATCTTTCATCATAAACTGACGACTGAGGAACTACTTGAAACTAGAGATACCCACCGTGTCATCCTTAGTGATGATCAAATCATCCACACAGAGAAAAAGGAGAATAATACCACACTCTGTCTTACGTATAAATAGAGTAGAATAATAGACGCTGGAGGAGAATCTAAAGTCACGAATGGTAGAATTGAACTTGGCAAACCAGGCACGGGGAGCTTGTTTCAAACCATACAAAGCACGACGAAGTTTGCAGACTTTGGTGGATGGAACTGAGGAACTAGGAGGAGGATACATATAAACTTCCTTAGTGAGATCACCATTGAGAAAAGTGTTCTTAACATCCATCTGACAAAAACTCTAATGGTGAGCAACAACAATGGCAATGAGGCTACAAACTGAAGTAAGACGAGCAATAAGAGCAAAAGTTTCCTCATAGTCAATGCCATATTCTTGAGTAAACCCTCGGGCAACAAGACGAGCTTTTCAACGCTTAATGGAACCTTTATAATGAGTTTTGATCTTTTAAACTCATTTGCAACTAACAGCACTCTTTCTCGGTGGAAGGTCAACTGCATCCTAGGCATGAGTTTTATCTAAAGCCTGCAGTTCATTAGTCATAGCTTGTTGCCAAAGAGGGTTAGAACAAGCCTCGCAATATGAAGTAGGTTCACGAGAAGAAAAATTAGTGGAACCATGAAGAAAGATAGAAGGTTGTGTCACCCGAGTAGAATGAAGAAGAAGTACCTCTGGTGCAGAAGATAATGTAAGATAATCAAGGGATGCATGAGGCTTACTGTGCGGAGGAATGAAGACAGGACTTGGAGGTGGAGTAGAAACAAAGCAAGAGTAAGACCAGGCTTAGGATCAGGGACCAAAAGGAAGATCAGAATCCTCAGGATGGGCCAGAGTCATCATGTTGAAAATAGTGTCTATATCAAGCACATTAAACAGAAAAGAAAGATTTATAAAGAATGGTGTAGTGGAGGGAGTGGACAAATGAAACTTAAATATATTGGAAAACATCTTGTGTTCCCAAAATACCACATGACGATAGACTTGGAGATGACGAGAAAGAGGATCCTAACAACGATAACCTTTATGTTTAATCCCATAGCCCAGGAAGCAACACAAACGGGGCGCGAGGTTCTAATTTGGTACGCTTATGTGGTTGAAAAAGAAGAAACAAGCAATCCCAAACACACGACGGGTAGTATGGGCAGGAGGTGTGCCATATAAACGCTCATATGGGGTTTGATTGTTGATGGTAGGAGAAGGGACACACTTGATGGTATAGACAGCTGTGATTCTCCCCAAAAGTGTTCATGACAAGAAGAGGAGATTAAAAGAGCATGGACAGTGTCTAAGATATGACGATGCTTGCGTTCAGTATGACCATTTTGTTGGGAGGTACCGGAAAGATAGTGAGAAAGTATACCATTTTGATGAAAGGGATCTAAAAAAATGAGCTTCTTTGTATTCCTAGGCATTATCAGCACAAAAAATTTTGATAGTGGAAGAAAATTGTGTTTTGACCATTTATGAAAAATCATAGTATATTTGGTGTAACTTAGAGCGAGATTTCATAGGAAATAACCAGGTAAAACGAGTGAAATCATCGACAAAATATTTAGATCCCTACATAGTGGTATTAGGTGAAGGCCCCTAAACATTAGAGTGTATGAGATCAAAAGGTGCATGAGATATAGAGGTACTAGAATAAAATGGTAAATCAGGTTGTTTTGTAAGTTGACAAGATAGACAATCTATTTTATCATTTGGAACAACACCTAACTGACCACTTGAAAATAGAGATCATAGATGACCAAAAGAAACATGACCTAACTGAGAATGCTATAAAGCAAGAGGGGAACTAGTAGTAACAGGAGTTGCAGCTCGACAGTGGAAGGGCTAGAGAAGGGAATGCGAAGATGGATGAGCTTGTACTGACGTCCATGTTTATGACCTATCCCAAGAGTCTATCCCGTCTTCGGATCTTGTACAACATAACTAGTTGGAGTAAATAGATCAGTGAGGCCAAGATCACAAAGTTAACCGATTGAAATAAGGTTAAGTGTAAGACTGAGAATCAAATAAGTATAACGAAGAGAGACATTAGAAGTAGAAATATGACCGATATGACTAACATGCATTTGAGAGCCATCAGCAGTGTGAATGATAGGTAAATTAGAAGAATATGTAGTAAAGGAGAAAAGTCTAGGGCTAGAGGCCATATGGTTGCAACAAGTGGAATCAAAATACCAAGAAGAGGTACCTGGAGTGACTGAGAGAGCAATAGAGGGTGTACCAAATGTAGAAAAAACCTTTTTGACAATAGCTTTAATGTCCTGAACAGTATAGGGTGGTGAAGGTATAGAAATGTAGGATGAGCTAGGGACAACTATAGTAGATGGAAAATGAGCCCAACACTAATGTGGTTTGTATGTTGTTGGGAGTCCAGAATAGCTACCATGCTGAGTATAGCTATCTGAACAAGCCATGAGGTGATTAAATAATTAATCACAGAGAGGAAACAATAGTGTCGAAGTAGAACTGGATAAAACAGAGTGCACCAGTAAATCCGGAAGGTCAAAAATACTCAGGAACCAGGCTAAAACAATCAAAATAGGGCTGAAAATAGATGAAAAATAGCCAAAATAAGAAATGGGCCAAACAGGAGATAAGGTTGACGTTAGTAGTAAGAGAGCTGACGTCAGCAAGGTGCACAGTAGTGCATAGAGGGCGCAACACAAGTTAGCAGAAAGGGTGCGGCATACGTTAGCAACAAAATGAAGAAGGTGCGAGAGACAGTGCCTTCGAGCTTGGCTTGGAGCGACGGTCGATGAAAGTGGCTGACTAAAGCAGTAGCTAAGGGCTGACATCAATGTGGAGAGGTTGACATTAGCAAGAAACTAAGGTGCGTGTACATGTGAGAGTGGCGGCCAAAGGCTGTGACGTGCGATGATATAAAAGGCGTGTGAGGGAGCGTGAGAGGCCCGTTGGAGATGTTTTTGGTAGCGTTGGAATCGTCTAGAAATTCCGAGCAAGTTGATGGTAGTTTCAGAGAAAAATAGTGACCTTAGTAGCCTGACAGTAGGGAAATAGTACCAAAAAGGTTGAAAACTAGAAAAGATATTTTGTATTCTGGTGATGAACAAAAGAGAAGAGAAGAGAGGAGAATTTTTTTTTTTTATAACTCTGATACCATGTTATGATATTAGAGAGAGAAAGAGAGAAAGAGAGTAAGAAAGAAAACTTTGTATTATATTCAATGACTTTAATGAATGGTTACAAACTCCTTGATATAGGAGAGGAGAAACTAACTATGGTAATGCATAGAATATGATATGTAAATATACAGACAATATATACTATATGTAACAATATTAAAAGCAATTGTGAATGTGATTTGATTACCTATATGTGTAATTCTGGCCACTTTAAACCATAACCAAATCATGGTTGAACTTGGTTGTCTTCGAATCTAATGTGATAATGTTACCACTCAATATAATCTTTAGTCACATGCATATTATTGTACATAAGTGTATTTTGAAATTTTTATTCATTTAAATAATTATATTTTAAAGGATAAAGTAAAGTTTCTCTTTCTTACTTTCTCATCTTTTTTTTTTTTTTTTTTTCATCTTTAATTTTGTCCCTAACTATTTTGATTTTTACCAATTTGACTAAATCCCTAACTTCCCTCCAAATCAAGTGGTTATTGGGTGCTTCTGGAATATGAACACGTAGTGCTCCAAGATGTTATGATTAATGGAGAAGAAATGGCTCATGATTTTGTGTCGAGTAATTGAGAAACACGAGGAGCATATTGTATGATGATTAGTGAAGGAGCAAGAACACGTGGTGCTCCAAGGTGTTGTGATTGATTGATAAAATTTATCTTTCTTACTTTTTCACTTTCTTTTTTTTTCATCTTCTAATTTTGTCCCTAACTATTTGATTTTTATTAATTTCACTAAATCCCTAACTTTCCTCCTAATCGAGTGGTTATTAGGTGTTCCTAGAGTACGGCCACATGGTGCTTCAAGATGTTGTGATTGGTGTAGAAGATAGGGCCTAATGATTTTGTGTCTAGTGATTAGGGTTGTGTGTGGACCTGCACAACTCGACGTATCCGTCCAGCCTGCACGAACCCGACAGCTTGCGGTCGATTTCGATTCACAGAACAATCAGACTTGGTTTCTGCAAATCAAAATTTTTGAGTTCATGGTCGGTGGTGGTTTTGAATTGTATCTAGCCATCGAAACCAACCTGACTACATTTTTAAAAAGCAAAAGATAAAGCAGACACAACTGATTTCATTATTTTGGTTGACATGATTGTGATTATTAACATTCATGTCTCAGTGGGTTTCATAACCTTCTCTATCTCTATCTACCTTCAATCAAACCTCTAACCTCTCATCCCCTCTCATTTGCCTCACCCTTACGCCTCAACTGGCTATACTTATTTGCATTCAAGCGAATCCGACTCTTAATAGTGACAATGAAAGAGTATGGTACGATCTTCTTTTGTAAAGCAATACAATAGAAGCATATAGTGTATGATAATCAGTGAAGAAGCATGAATATGTGGCACTCCAACAACATTGAATAATTTTTCCTCCAAACCATTGACGAAAAATGCCACGTGACGACACCGAAACACATGTGGCACTACATGGCATTAATGTGACCTAGAAGACAATGGGTAGATTCACTTTGGCCCTTTGTTTTACATTTTCTCACATTAACCTTTAAGTATTGTTATTTTCAATGTAGTCCAAAAAATGGAGATTAAAACTCTTACCTAGGGGTGCATTTGGGCGGGCTTAATCTGAGCAACTCGAGCTTAGTCTAAAATATTTTAGGGCTTGGAAAAAATATTTTTAAATTCAGTATGAACTTGGGCAAAAATTTCAAAGCCTGAATTAAATTTGTGCTTATTTGGGCGAAGATATCAAACAACCGAGCAACCCGAAACCCAAATTATATATATACATGTATAAAAATATTGAAAAAATATATAAATTATTAGCCATTAGATATTAAAGTAATTTATTAGATCATATTGAATATTTATTATATACACAAGTAAGACAATACAAAATTTTACTTATTTATTTTTTTTCAATCATAAATTGTAAAGACCATATAATGACATCTCCCGTACATTATATAAATTATTTTCTTTTGATTTTAGTAATGATTTATAACAACAAAATTGTAAATAGTCTAATTTTAATAAATTAATAAACTTAGCTGCACTAAAAAAGAAAAAGAAAAAAGGGGATGGGGGGAATGAAATTTATGTATAATTTGAACAATTCAAACAACTTAGACAATTTAGGTTTAACATGAGTCGGGCTTCGACAGACAACTTCAGATTACAATTCGGGCTTAGGCGGGTCTGGGTAGCTCTCAACACAACTTGGGTTGGCTTGGACAAATTCTCAACCTGCCCGAGTTTCACCCTTACTCCTACCATAGTGATTGGAAGACATGCAAAGTGATTTGTAATTCCATTTTTTTTTTCATTACTTAAGCTGTGTTTAGTTCATAGAAATAGGGAAGAATTTGAAAAGAAAAAGGAAAAAACAAGTGAAATATACCAAACAAAGCCTAAATGTCATTGTAGCTGGTTTTTTGCGCTCCTCGGAGGGGTTTAGTCTCCTCAGATGCAATTGCCCTACAGTTCGGACTCCCGTGGTTCTGAATCTGGTTTCACAAGTATAATGTGAAACAGAAAAAATGAATGAGAGTCCAAATTCAACAAATCTTAAAAAATCCATTAATCATTAGAGATGCAAAAAATGGACTGCATTGTTAGATTTCAGAGTCACCATGTAAATATTTTTGAAAAATTTAGAAAACCCGTGACTTGTGCCAAACGCCACTTGTCCATCATAACCAAAGTGTCTTGATTCGGGAATTTAGGTATGAGAGGGAAAGGTCATGCATTGAGCATCCCACTTACTCGATCAAAGATCGGACTCTACTAATTATGATGTGAATTTTATAGACATTATATGCTCATGTTCTTATTATTAATATACTAACATTACTATGTGAAGCAAAACAAGTATAGACCACGCCACTTACTTTGGATTGCTTTGATTTCATGCTTTTTATGAAAAAGAGCCTTGAATATGTACTACTCAAAGGAAAAGTGAGCTCATATGTACAATAATCAAAGCCATTCCAACTTAAGCGAAATAGCCTTCATCCATAGGCATTCAAAAAAGTATTTCAAATATGCACATAGCCTCATGGTAGTATACTTGTCATGGCAATACGAACACATATGTAATGCTAAAGCAAAAAAAATGCTCACCTAGTACTCCGAGGCAAGCCGAAAAAAAGAAAATAATTAGAAAATGCATGACCCTAACGATGTAATGACTAATGCAACACATATAAAATGAAACTACTAGGTTCAGCTTATTAACATGTCATATGGATTAACTCAAAGCATGCGGTAATGCACGTATTCAAGTAAGTAGGAAATGACAAAGATATTCAATAATGATGAACCGAACCTTAATGCGTGCAAAAATAGATACAAAGCATGGTAATGATATGAAACAAAAACATGATACGATATACAATCACGGTAAGCATGTAAATAAAAGGGAGAAAGAAATGGGGGTTGGAAGACATACATCACATATTACAAATTTGCCCTCGCACAATAGGGTCTGAATGTCCTAATTAACTAATTATTACAAACACAAATGAATGAACTAATTAATTAACTAATTATTACAAGCATGAATTTCAACACGAGGCGAGGAATCGCATGCGCACGAGCAAGAACATCCTTCTTAAACCTCCTCTGCTTATTGCCAAAACTTGCGCTATTCATAGCCAGAAAATAGTTTTGTTTTGGCCTCAAGATCTGCTCTCTTTTGTAGGAAAATTACCACTGCTATACAACATGCTTGGCCGGTCGACCTAATAAGATGATCGGCCGTACAGAATAATGATTGGCTGACCACTATTTCTGAGGAATACCCTGCTGCAGTAGAATTGGAATAGAGCAAGACAGAGTGTTTCCAAAAGAAGTTCATCCTTCTTACTTCCTCTTGTCATGAAGATTTTCAAGGAGGGAATAGGTTTGCTTCCCAAATCATCAACCATCGCAAGTTTGTTGCGTTATGATCTTAAAAGCAACAGGAGAAAACTTGGCTAAACACACACACACACACACACACACACACACACACACACACACACACAGAAAAGAAGGGTATTATGCTCTTTACCTCCTTCCTATCATGAATTTATTCAAGGAAGAGGTAGACATGCTTTACAAATCATCAAACATCACAAGATAGTATGTGATGATTATAGAGCGACTCAAATGACAAATAATGCTAACTTAAGAATTGTTGTCAACTCCTCTCCCTACTCATGGGATAAGGATGGAACATCCATTTCCATACTTCAAAGTGGAACAAGGAGAGAGTTTTCAACACTTCTCGATAAAGAGCTCTCTAGGAGCAACAAAGCAAATACGGAAGAAGAAGAAGAAGAAAAAGAAGAAGACGCAAGCTATCTATCAAATATTAAACATACAACTTGCCAAAGTTGTTGACAACTCCTCTTTATTCATGGAACAAGGATGAGACATCGTTTCTATGTTTCAAAAATGAATGATAAGAGAGTTTTTGAACACGAAAGCTATTACCTAGCTTCAAGGTGGACAACAATAATATGAAAGCAAGAAATTTATCACTAGTTAAGCAAACTTGTGGCAGGGTGGCTAAGCCTAAACTCTAATACTCCCATGACCACAAGGTTCCATGACACATAGGGAAAGCTATAACAAAGTAAAAATGATCAACTCAAATGGACTAGCCTGTATATCATAAACACGCCAAATCCGAGAGGACTTACAACAATACAAATATGATATTCAAAGCATAAGAAGTAAGAGAACATGTAGCGGGGAGGACGAGGACTCTTTTGAAGCCCATATTCAATTTATATCACACAAAAACAATCTAAAATAGTGCTAAAAGTGCTGAAATTTAACCAAATGAAGTGAAAAAAAAAATGAAAGAAAGCAAAGGATGTACAACTAGTAAACTAGCCAATGGAAGGATGGCTAGCCCACCCACTTTTAATGAGGTTTTAATCACATTTTAAGCTTAAAACAACTCTGAAATCAGTATGTAAATACAAGAAAAAGAGAGAGAAAAGATGGTGAAAAAGGTTCAAAGTTCACCTCTCGAAAGAGAGGATGATCTTCTTAGTTCACAAACCTCAAGCTAAAAACTCTCAAGTATCTGAAATTGTATTCAAAATCTTAGCAAAAAGCTTCAAGTCTAAGCTTATATGGTGTATCTATTGTGTATCTATATTGCAAGAGGGTAGACAAGTGTATGGGGCAAGCTTTAGGCTCTTGGCAAATTTTTCTAACCCAAACCATGAAGGGGGTGTTATATTTATAGAGTTTCATCTTCTCATGTCGAAAATATCTGTAAGAGAGACAATTGGTCCAAATCTCATGCATGGAAATAGTCGCCATCAGAAAGTATTCACATGCTAAACTCCGCCGGTCAGCCATGGGGATGTAAGGCTGGCCTAATGAAAATGGCCTATTGGCTATCTGTTGGCTAGCTGTTCTTTGAGTGGTCATGCTAGAAAAAAATAAGGTTTTGGTCAAAATGGGGTGCAAGGTTTAGGCTTTAAAGCTTGAAACTGAATTCTTTTGTTGAAGATTTGAACGATTGCACAACGTAACATTTCATCATCGAGTGTTCAGAGTAAAGCGTCCAAGTCTTAAAGGTGGTCAAAATGGGGTGTCTACAGTTGCCCCTCTTTGGCAGAGCTCAAAGTCATTTCATGATGTGAGTAAATACCAAAGCCCGAAGACGACCCTTGTGATAAGGCCGTAAGACTTGGGCAAATAAACAAAATGTAAATACAATTGGTTGAACTCAAAAGTTGGCTACGTATTCCATTTCAAGGAATCAAATCAGTGTAGTTCAAGGGAAAGATAACAAATGACATGCTCAAAATGCAAAATGCAAATGAAAATTGGACTTACATGCTTCACGAAGCCGATTATTTTTGAAAGTTCATGATTGTGCAATGCATTGCAATAAGTAATTAGCAATATGACAGGATATGCAATAAACAAGATGACAATATATGGAACAAGCGTCAAGCTTAAATCAAAATAGGTCTAACTGTGTTTCACACGGAAAAGAGTAAGCAAACATCAATTCCAAACATGTTTCAGCTGAAAGGAGGAAAGACGGTGTAACTAACAGGTGTATCTAACTGTATCTCATACGGAGAGAGGAAAGGTTTTAACTGACTTCAAATCAATATCCTACCGAATTTCACGCAAAAGGAAGGAAGGGTGGTGTAACCAACAAGCATATTTAACTATATCTCATACGAGAAGAGGGAAGGTTTTAACCAGGTAAATCAACATCCTAGCGCGTTTCACGCGGAAGGGAGATAAATGTGGTGTAACCAACAAGCGTATCTAACCGTATCTCATATGGGGAGAGGGAAGGTTTAAGCCAAACTATGTTTCATATAGAAAGAGTAAATGAGGCAAGCCAAACTATGTTTCATGTGGAAAAGGAGTGAAAAGATGCAAGCTAAACCACGTCTCCCGTGGAGAGGGAAGGTACAAGTCAAACTACGTCTCTCGTAGAGAGAGTGAAAGATGCAAGCCAAACTATGTTTTACGCAAAGTGGATGAAAGATGCAAACCAAACTATGCCTCACGTAAAGAGGGCGAAAGATGCAAACCAACTACCTCTCACATAGAGAGGGTGAAAGATGCAAGCCAAACTACGTTTCACGTAGAGAGGGTGAAAGATGCAGGCCAAACTATGTTTCACGCTGAGAGGATGAAAAATGCAAGCCAAACTACGTTTCATATAGAGAGGATGAACAAACCTAATGTCTGAAATGTGAAAGGGGTAAATACAAGGCAAATCACACTATCGGGTGATAAGGGTGGGTACAATAAGATGAAAAGCACGATGCATATGAATGCAACACATTTGTTGTAATTGATACGAAATACAATGCGATGCATGTTCCATGCAACATAATAGAAAAGATAAACAAAAAATAGTGGCTTTGAAAACACTTCATGGGGGGAAGTGGCGATGACAACCCTGTTTTACCGTGGATCTTCCTATTCTTTTTCTATTTTTCAAACTTCTACCTTCAACTCACAATCAAAGGTTCTCACATGCTAAAAAGTAGGTAAAACCTACTTGAGCTCAAGCTCAATACATATTCACACTTCAAAGACATGGCGGGACCTAGAATGATGCATCTAGAATGGAATCTCAAAATTTTCTACAACTGAAACAAACTCAAACATTCCAATTTTTCATTTTTTAAGATGAATACAAGAACACCCGTGCCTCAAATTAGGTAAAAGTCCAACAAAACACCTCAGAACACTGTGGGACAGTCAGCCGGCCAAAAGAAGGGTCGGCCGTACAATATATTGGCCGGCTAGCCAATTATATCGACATTAGGGACAGAATCGGGGTTTTCACACCCGTGGCTTATTAAAACACAACTTTGGCTCATTCTTTCACACCTACACAATCAGAAAACCCGCTACCTCCCTCTTTAGTCTCTCTCTCTCTCTCTCTCTACATTTTCACTCTGCTCGTTTTACCCAACGACCCACGCAAACTTTTTTTTCTTGAAACCCTTTTGGCCCTCTACGTTTTGAACCGATTGGATTTGATTTGGTTGAGTTTTTGGGTTTCTCATTGTTTTTTGCTTGTTTCTCACTAGTTTTCTTGGCCTTTTGCCCTTACTCTCAAGTTTTCACTTTTTCTCTCATTTTCTCTTTCCTAGGGTTTGGGTTTTGGGTTTTTCTCCTATTTCTCTCATTTTTCTTATTTTTCTCTCACCACGACATTCTCCATGGCTAATAACGTTCCATATGACGGTGCCCCTTCCGAGGTACCTATTTCTCTGCCTATCGTGGTTGTAAAAGATCCGATGATAGAGGAGGCAAACGGGGTGGCATGAGATATTGCTGTTGACATTGTCGCGGAAGAGATTTACCTTCCTGAGCCTGAGCTTGAGTTACCACCGCTGAAGGTGAGGCTATTCGATCCAGCTACCTTCCACTTGCACACGCACGAGATGGCCCCCAGTGTCATGTTGAGATTTAAGGACTTTGCCTGGGGCGTGCCCGAGGATCATCTCTTGCGCAAGAGCACATCACATCTTTCCTATAATGTTTATGAGGAAAGAACCTTTTCAAGTACTCTGCTTTGGCATTCATTACAATCTTTTATCTGGCCATGTATTTAACAAATTCTTCTTTCAACGCAGGGTGATGCCTACGTTTGAAGAGGTTATGGCGTTGCGATAGCGAAGAACTGGTATCAGGAGCTCCCCGCTCGAGTCTGGGAGATAGTGGACGAGGCAGGCTTTGACCTATTCTGCTCCAGGCTCTCATGGTTACTAGCAAACCGACCTTTGCTCGACGCCCTAGTGGAGAGGTGGTGGGACACCACTAACTCATTCTATTTTTCCACTACTAGAGAGATGATGATGATGCCCTATGATTTCCCCATGATCACGAGGCTATAAGTAGGAGATGATTCGATCCCCTGTGATCTAGACATAGGCTAGCGGGGGGCTGCCTGGGTCTATTTTCTAGGAGCACATCCCTTGTTAGATAGGTCATCCATGGAGAGGTATAACTAGTTTTACGACCACTTTCACGGGAGCCAGACGGAGACTGAGAAGTAGATGGAGCAGTACACCCGTGAATTCTTGATCTATTTTCTCAGCACCACCTTGTTTGCAAACAGGTGGAACACCATGGGTCTATATCATCTTAGCGCTTTGGTGGTGCTGCCGCGTGTGCGTTATTACGACTGGGGTGGCACTGGCCTTGCCATCCTGTACAGCTATATGAGCTCCGGTTCCCACAAGAAAAGGAACATGGCTAGAGGTTATTGGAGAGCTTGGGAGGTACATTCCGCACTTTCACTTTCAATTTCTGTTGTAAATTATGCTTCCTATTTTGCATTTTCTACCTTTATTTATGCTTGCAACTTGTTGACTTACAAATTGTTCTCTTCTTGCAACTTTGGGTATACGTTTATTTCTCCACCCTTGCCCCAATTCTGAGAGAAGAGGTGGAAGCGGCTGTGCCTCACTCGAGATTGTATGATGACAGGTGCTATCCCTGTTGCCGTAGCGTCACCACCTTCACCTATTACTGCCGCTTCTTCGATATAGTGACGGCCCATGAGGTAATTTGAAACTCATACCCATTCCATTCCATTCCATTTTTATTGCTTTGGTCCATACTTTGACAACTGAGACAACTGACAACTGATAGCAACTATGAATCCTCTGTTTGCAAGTTACTTGGCAGCTGTGGGTGGTCATGCCTGTCAGGACGAGGGATGAGTATGCTGGTTCATAGAACACTTCTTGGTTGCGGATCTTGTTAAAGAGTCCCTTTTGAGGACCTGGCATTTGGGGGAGCGTTTTGTACGCCAAACTCTAGGTCTTCCCGACTCCATTGTTCCTGCTCCCCTCCCTCTATTGATGAGGATCGTCAATAGTCTTCTTGTCGAGGCTATCGTGACATTCATGGCAAGGTAGGATATTGATCTGTTCCATGGAGACGGGGACTACATTACTTTCATGCAGATCCATCTCATACTGCCTCTGACCAGAGCTCGCGTAGGGGATACTATAGATGTACCCGCCGCTAGAGGTGCTGCTCCCGTAGCTGAGCCTGATGCCAGAGGCGCTACTCCTACCGTCCACGTGGCCGACTTCTTGTGATCCCGACCACGATCACATACTGGCGGCTGAATGGGACATCCCTCTAGATTCCACTCGAGCACCCAAAGGAGCTTGAGTATGTTAGGGACCCTGACATCCAGCAGGTATGCACTTTGTCTTATAGTTTTGTATTTCACATTTCCTTTTCTCTGTATACTGATATTCAAACTCACTTGTAGGTGCTGGTGGGTTATGTGAACGGCTTCCTCAAGTTGGTCGACTCCTTAGTCCACATAATGTGGAGGATGGAGGCATTGCTCGCTTACCATGGTCATCAAAAATCTCATTTGACATTGTTTACTCATTTGACATGCTCTGATTTCTTTTGAATATACTCATATTATTTTTGTACCAAACTATACTGATGCTCTATTTCTTACAAACTCTTTTTAGCCTTCGCTTGTACTAGTGGCAGTTGTTGCACCCGCTCCAACTGTGGAGATGAGAGAGAAACAGGCTCTCGCACGCGGTAGGGATGAGGGAAGTGCTAGAGGTAGGGGTAAAGGTACCTGGAGTTGGAGTCAGAGTAGAGATAGTGAGTCTTGGGTGTAAGGGGCTTCATCATCTACTGAGAGGACTTTGACAGACGAGGACACTGAGACTAGGAACATCGAGGAGATCGCGAGTGAGCACTCTGGGTCCGAGGATAGAGACGATGATTCTGGCTTAGAGTCACATTCTTCCAGTGATAGCAGTGCTGGCAGTGATAATGATCCTAAGTCTCATCCTCGAAAGAGGACGAAGAGGGCTTCCTAACGCACCTAACTCGGTGAGAGATTTGTTGGTTTGCGGGGCGTCCCTACTTCTCCAAGTCTTGTTTCCCACCCTTTCTTATTTATGATTTCTTACATCACTTTGGCACTCACTCTTTATTTTCTCTCAAACACCATTTCATTACATTTTCTCTCAACGTATGTTTCTCTATTCTTTAATCTCTCTTATTTTTTTTTTATCTTTTCCCAGGTATGGTTGATGGGTAAGCTAAAAGTGGTAGACCCTTGCCCTGAGTACTCGGCTAGATCCGACTTCTTTCACCCATAGCTAGTGAGCTTCCCCACAGAGGGATTGTAATGCGACTGGTTGTGTAGCAGATCTACAACTGACATTGTTTGGTGAAGCCCTTGGTTGAACTTAACCAAGATGAGTTACAGCATGTCTCGCCAACTGGGCATACAGTTGATCAGGCTTACATGCTGTGTTTTCTATTTCCCCTTCCGGTTCAAACTTCAGTTTGGGCGTGAGCAGACTTGTCCAGATAAGGGGGTCGAATACCCTGCTTCATTTCCAATTCGTGCTTCACACTTGGCCTGATACCTCATTGCTTAGAGGATGAGAGAGCTTTTGGCTCCTGCTATTAGCTTTAGTTGTGCCCTTTCTGGCGAGTGCTTCACTTGACTTGAGAATGAGACACGGGTTGAGCTATCCTTGGCGGTAGAAACTTATGAGAGTGCGGAGAAGAGGCAAAGGACCACTACCTGACTTATCTATGCCCCTAGTTTATTGCTTTGACTTTTCTTTTCAAGTTTTATGATGTAAAAGAAACTTTGATTTAAGCTGATTGTTGAATGGTGTACTTGTTTTGAAATCATGTAATTAAAGTTATGAGTATTGAAAATTTTCCTTCTTAGTCCAAAGAATGGTTTGTGTTAAAAAAAGTAATATTTTCAGAAAATCAACTTCATTAAAACATCTCAAAACAAATTTTCACAAACGGTCATTACCAGATACACATGGAATCAATCCACAAGACGCACAGCCTTGAATTAAGAGGATCATGACTGCCTACAACTACATTCACTTTCACTATTGTTCTGCTCCTTGCTTTATCTTGCAACCGGACCTTCGCTCGAAATGGAGGTAAAACAATCAAGCCAACTGAGAGTAAGATGGGCCGATCAAACAATGGACAAGACAGTTTAGTTGAAAATGATTAGGGCTGAACTTCAAGATGAAGTTTTCTATGTATCCCAAAGATGGGAATCAGGCCTTACTTCGGTTAAGGTTCACTCGAGTATTAACTCTCTCCTTTTGCGCTCTAATTTTTGCCAAAGCCGCCTTTTTAGGTTTTCAACCTTGTGAGCTCTGTTTTTCTTTATTTCTAATTTTTCACGCTCTAACTTTTTCCTAGGTCGCCTTTTCAGGTTTTTTACCTAACGAGCCTCTCAAGGATATTACTTCTTAAACTTGTCAATATTGATCAGTTGTGAGAACTCCAAGCCATCTAAATCCATGAGGATGATTGCTCCTCCTAACCAAATGGATTTGATGATGTAGGGACCAGTCCAATTGGGTCTGAACTTGCCCATAGGGTCATGGATAGGAGCTTGATTGTCTTTGAGCACCATATCTCCCTTTTTGAGGTTTCTGGATTCGAATTTCTTGTTGAAGGCCATTGCAATCCTGCGTTGATATCCCTAGATATGGTATAACACCTTCAATCTCCATTCATCAAACAACATCAACTCCTCAAACCTATTCTGTTGCCAATCCACTTCTACTATTTGACATTCGGCCACATTCTCAGCAGCGGCACCTCGATTTCAATTAGCAAAATAGCTTTCATCCATAAACCAAAGAGTAGGGGGTCGCCTACGTAGACGTTTAAATTGATGTTCGATAACCCCAAAGTGCAAAAGGCAGCTTGTCTGGCCAATCCTTGTAGGTTTCCACCATTTTTCACAGAATATTCATGATATTCTTGTTGGCGGCTTCAATGACTCCATTAGTCTATGGCCTATATGTTGATGACTTATGAAAAGTCACGTTGTACTTCTCAAGTAAATCTACCACCTCATTTTTGATGTGTAAGCCATTGTTCAATATTATCTCATTTGGCACCCTATACCTGCAGATGTTATTCCTGATGAATTTGGCCACATGTGAAGGTTTCAACACAGAATACGACTGTGCTTCTACCCATTCAGTAAAGTAGCCGATTGTTACTAAAGTGAACTCATGTCCATTCATCTTCTTTGGCGAGACTGCTCTGATGACGTCAATTCCCTAGACTGACAAATGCCATGGTAAAGTCATATTGTAGAGCTTTGACAGTGGAATATTCATGCGATTAGCATGGATTTGACACTTATGGTGTCGCCGGACAAAGTTGACACAATTTTCCTTCATGGTTGACCAATAGTAACCTTGCTTGAGGATTTCCCTGGCCAACATCACACCATTCATGTGTGCTCTACACTCTCCTCTGTGGATGGTCTCCATCTGACGCTTCGACTCTTTTTCTTCCACATAGAGCTTGTGCATTCCTAGATGCCCTCTTTTGTACAACTTACTTCCACATATGATGAATTGAATGACTAGATGCCGTATTCCTCTTTTATCCTTGGCATTTGCCCCTTGTGGATAAGTGCCCTTTTCCAGAAAGCTCCAAATGTCATGATGCCAAGGATTCTTATCCTGAACCTCGTCTATTGCGACTATTGTCTTGTAAGCAGGCACATACTTCTATTCAATGATAATCAAACACATCTTAACCCCGATCGGTATGTTTACCATAGAGGATAGAGTTGCTACTGCATCAACAAACTGATTGTTCTCTCTTAACAAATGCATAAATGTCAATTTTTCAAACCTTGGAATCAGAATGTCTAGGGTTTGGTGATAAACTTTCATTTTCTCTTCTTTGACCTTCTAATCTCCATTGGCTTGATAAACAACCAGGTTCGAGTCTCTAATGATGTCCAACATTATTGCTCCTAGTTCTAGGGCAGCTTGTAATCTGACAATACATGTCTCATACTCTGTTTCGTTGTTAAATACTTTGAACCGGAGTTTGAAAGCTAGGGGTATATGGGAATCATCGGGTGCTATATGCAACACGCCTATCCTATAACCGTATTGGTTAGCCGCTCCATCAAAGTACATTTTCCATATCTCTTTTTTTACCTATAGGATCTCCTCATCTGGGAACAGGTACTTTACTTCTTTCTCTCATTCCACTGGGTGGGCTACTAGAAATTTCTTTATAGCTCTTCCTTTAACTGACTTGTGAGTGACATACTTGAGGTCAAATTCGGAGAGAAGAAGCAACCAACGAGCTAGCTTATGCGTAAGTGCCAGTTTCTCAAAGAGATATTTAATGGGATCCAATCTCAAAACTAGAATTACTAAATGGGCTAAGAAGTAGTGCTTTAACTTCTTAGTGGCCCAAACCAAACCAAAGCTAAGCAAGCTTTCTCTAGAGGAGTGTAATGGGCCTTATAAGCCAATAACTTTTTACTCAGATAGTAAATAGCCTTTTTCACTTTCGCTTCTGATTCTTGTGCTAGCATGCATCCCATGGTTGACTCTGTCACCGACAGGTGTATGATTAGTGGCTTCCCTGGCTCTAGTGGCAACAACACAGGTGGATTCTGAAGATACTGCTTGACTTGTTCGAAGGCAAATTGACATCAATCATTCCATTGGAACTTCTTCTCCTTTTCAAGAGACTAAATAGTGGTTCACAAGTGAAAGTTAATTTAGAGATAAACCGTCTTATGAATTGCACTATTCCTAGAAAGTCGCACACCTCCTTTTCAGTCTTTGGTGGTGGCATTTCTAAGATGGCCTTGATCTTGGATGGATCTACTTCAATTCCCTTTTGTGTAATCAGAAAACTCAACATTTTCCCTACAGTCACCCTTCTGTGGATTCAATCTCAACCTATACTCCTTGATCCTCTCAAAGAACTTCTCCAACGCGATGTAGTGGCCTTCTCGCTCTTTGGATTTCACAATCATATCATCCACATACACCTCGACTTCTTTGTGGATCATGTCAAGTAGTATTGTGGTTGCAACCCTCTAATACGTAGCCCGACATTCTTCAACCTGAATGGTATGACTCTATAGTAGTAGGTACCCCACTGTGTAGTGAATGTAGTCTTTTCTCTGTCTTCCGGGGAAATCAAGATTTGATTGTACCCCAAAATCCCATCCATGAATGACAACAAGGCATTGCCAGTGGTGAAATCTACCAACTCATCAATGTATGGCAACGGAAAGTTGTCCTTGGGACTAGCCTTATTCAAATCCTTGAAGTCGACGCAAGCTCTGATTCTGCCATCTTTCTTTGAAACTGGAACAATGTTGGCCAACTAAGTCGGATATTCGGATACCATCAAGAATCCTGCATTAATTCCCTTGGTGATTTCCTCTTTAATTTTTAGTGCCCAATCTGGATGGATTCTACGAAGTTTCTGCTTCACTGGTCGGGCCTCAGGGTCAAGAGGGATCCTGTGTTGTACAATCTCAAGATCAATTCCAGACATGTCCTCATAGGACCACGCAAAAACAATTTTGAAATCTTTTAACAATGCGATTAACCACTCGTGTTCCTCCAAAGACAACGTAGAACCAATCTGGACTAAGCATATATCTTTCTCAGTACCCTTATTAATTGAAATGATCTCGTCCAAGCAAGGTTTAGCACGTCTCTCCTCTTCTTAGTCAATCAAGTTTTTCAAACCTTGAGGAATTTTTTCCTCTTTGTTTTCATTAAAATTTTGAAAATCCTGGTCAATGCAATGAATTAATGGCATAGAGAAGTAAGCAGAAACTATAGCATTTTCATTAAGAGGTTCTAGCTCCCTGGTTACAACAGATTCAAAGGAAAATGCAAAAGAAGACCTAGACAGGACTATGGTATTTGGGCTACCACCCCTGGGAACACCAAGCACAGACTCAATAGACTTAGAGGAATCAAAATCGAACTCAATATCCGATTTAGAACCCATGACTAGATCTTCCTCAAATTTCCAGTCTAAGTGTTGGCCTTTCATTGCTTCCTAGATGAGGTTGGTGCAACCTGTAGATGATCCCTCCACGATCATGAAGATTGACACATCATCTCCCTAGTTTTTAGGCCTTACTCCAGCTTTGGGATCCATCAGAAGGTTAGCCAGTGCCAACCCTAAAATTTCCTTTGCATTGCTCTCCGAGTTGTTACTTTCGCTTGCTTGATCGCAATGTCGGGGTCTACCTGCTCTTTGTCATCATCAGAAAGTTGATGATCAAAGAAAATTTGAAAGCTGGGGTACCTCTTCTTTGCCCTTTACTCAACCCATGGTTCAAGAAATCTGCAAAAGGGGAAATCTTCCTGGCAAAGTGTCCATTAAGGGTTCCGATGATTGGCTTATAGGGTAGTTTATACTGTTTCCCGGCCCTCTTTGCTTTGACCATTTCCTTTACTTCTTCTCTCTTCAGCCTCCAGTCCTCCTTTGTTGGTTCGTATCCTAATTCGAAGGAGTGTGGATTGTGACTGATCTCCACTGCCATTGTGATGCCTTGTAGGCCACTCTTGTCTAATCCCAACCTCAGGATGTGCCCTTGTCTGCTCATCATATAGACAGACATAGAGTTCTTGTATTCGCCTTCTTTTTTTGCTATGAAAGTCTGCACTAGTTGTGCTTCCTTCAAAGAAAAGCCCGAGAGGAATACATCTTCCTCCCCATATTGTATCTCTAGTACTGGTTCGTATCCTAAGGGCTTGTTATGGTTAGTCCCCTCAGGTGGTAGTTCCTTATCAGAAAAGGAAAGTGCTGGATTTGCCTCCCAAGGCATGATCAAGGACACTAGCTCATCTGGTGTCACCTCTATCGGTAGCTTGGTCTTGTTCATCACCAATAGTAAAGTTTGGCGACGTTCTCAAGAAGCCATAAGTAGCCCCCAGATGGAGATATCTGCCTGAATTTTCTTCAGTTGCTTTAGCACCAAGTCCTCTTTTGCTTCCAGTTCTTTCCTCTTTTTTGTATCTTTGCCCGATGGCTCGTCTTGATCCAAATGCGAAGGTTTGAAGTAACGCCCATTCTTGGTCAAGTGGTCAACCTCCTCGGCATACCACGTATCATTGGGGGCATTCGTTCCCCATCTTTCATTAGTGTAAGCCAGATGCAGGTCATTGTCCTCTCACCATTCTCCTTCAACATTTGATAGACAGTTGTCTACCTCTTCTTGGACCATACCCGTATCACGTCTTTCATTGTTGGGTTGATATGGCGAGTTTGGGTAAATTCTTGAAAGGATTTCCCTCTTCTTGGTCTGAGTCCATGCTTTGTTGGCATGTAGTTTCTCTGCTAAGGCTGACTCAATTTTTGCCTTGTGACGACATTCTAGTTCTCTCCGCATCTTCCCTTTGTTACAAAATTTCCCTCCAAATTCTTCTTCAATTTCTCAAGATTTAACGTCCTGCTTTCCTTTTCCCTTCCTTCACAAATTTAGGTCCTCCTGGTTAGTTCTTAGACTCTCCTCTTGGCCAACTTCTAGGGTCTTGGTTTTTCCTACTTTTGTTGCTTCATCACTGTCCACTTCAGATTCCTCCCTACTGCTCAACCATCCAGTGTTGGTTTCTGACTTTCTAGGATCATACCACCCAAACTAGACATCTTCGAGATCATGCTCCTCAAAGAAGCAGAGATTGCCCAAGTTCTCATCCAAATCAGCCATATCATCCAAGCCTTGTTTTGGGCCATTTTCCTTAACTACATTGATGCTGAAGGAACTGGGTAATAAGACCTCTGGCTTTGGCTGGACAATAGCCATAATATATCTGCTCAGGTCGTACCACTCTTCTGGAAATTTCCCTGTTTCCACCACTGGTGCCTCAAACATTTCTACTTTTACGTTCCCAAGTTGTGTTACTAATATCACCACATGACTATGGGGTTTTGGCTGGGTGTCGGATGTTTCCATTAGGCACAAGTTAGTGCATTCTGGAATGACCACTTTTGGCTTAGGTAAGTGTGATGAGGTATATACTGGGGTTGAAGGTAGGTGGTAGTGCATGGATAAGGTTTAAATTTTGAGGAGGAGGAGGTACGAGGTCATGTACAGGGAGTAGGTTTTGGTTACATTGGGTTTCTGAGGTGGAGCTATAATCTTATTGTCGATGAGATCCTAGATCCCATGATGAAGGCGAAAGCAACGGTCAATGTGATGACCATGCTGCTGATGTTATGCACAATATTAAGCAGGGTTGTGTGTAGCTGGGAATAGGTCCGGAAGGGGTCAGGGATCGAGGGGTTTGAGATACCCTCTTTGCATTAGGACTTTTAGTGCTTAGGTTGGGCTTATATGGAGAGGAGCGAAAGTTCTGAGTTGGGCTCGGGCTGGGTAGGTTATATGTGGGCGCATACTGGTGAATGGATTGGCAGTTTTGGGATTGGCAGTGACGGTATTGATTTAAGTGGTTTTGGGAATAGTGCTGTTACTAGCATTATTACTTTTGGTAAATGCCCTTTTCACCAGTTTGCTTGTTTGTGGAAGGATTCCTTTGTTAAATGCACTCTCGATCTGTACCCCCAATTCATGCAAATCTTTAAAGGTGAACAGTGGTGCGACTATTAACTTTTGTAGTAGATCAAGGTCAAGGTTCTGTACCACTATCCGAACTTGGTCCCTCTCAGAAGGTCGATCTGTCATTTGGGTTGCCTTTGCTCTCCACCTTGCAACAAATTCCACAAAAGGTTCTTTCGGATTCTAGTGAGTTGTTTCTAGCTCTCAGGTCGTCATTTTAATTTTTGTATTGTAAGAACATTGATTGACAAACGCCTCAGCCAAATCTTTCCAGTTCTACTTCATTTTATCCACCAACTTGGCATACCAAGTGGCTGTTATACCCGATAGGGTTATTCCATATAGAGAGAGTTTCTGAGGCCTAGTCAAACCCATCGGTTTTAGAACGTTTGAGAAAACTCGGACATGTACCATGGGATCTCTAGACTTGTCGAAACGGTCAACGTATGGCATTTTGAATCTTTTTGGGAGCCTTACGGCAGCCTCTGTGTACCCATCCTCAATGTCAGGAATGGAGTTGATTCCCTGTGCCTTTTTGAATTGCTTCTCAAGTTTAGCAAATTTTAACAAAGCTGAGTCGATATCATTAATATCAAGGGGAAAAAGTTCCTCATTAGGCTACACCAAGGGTCTGAAAGCTTGTGTTTCAGTCAACCTTTCTCGAGGTTCCCGGTGACAAATCTTTAACTGGCGGAGGTGGGTCAAAGTCTAGCTAAGGGCCCGGGATGGGATGGATATTAGACGCCCTAGATGGGTGGTGCAATTCAACGACGGTCTCTTCCTGAGCAGCGATCCTGTTGTTTAGAGTATCCACGGCCTTTTGGAAAGTCGTCATCATAGCCACAACTTCTTTTGAACTCTTGTTCCATTGCAAATCTGAAAGAATTGACTATTAGAGAGCTAAGCAAATGGGAATCGAGGAAGGACTAGGGAGTGCGCTGTGCTGGTGGTAATTGGCGGAAAAGAGACAAACACTAGCTGGTTTTCAACCAGATCCCTGATTTTGCAAAGCATACTGGCGTGAGTCCACAAAACTTGGGGGATGCAGGTCTTTCTGAAGCTATGATTTTATAAGACTACCTAGCAAAAGAAAGAAAAGAAAAACAAAAATCAGAAATCAGACAACACCTAAGCTGAATTTCACCACAGCTGAATAACTGTACTCCCTACTGAATTCTTTCCCACAAACTGATATAATTGAACCATTGATATGATGAACCCCTGTATAGATCCGTTGCAAAGTACACAACAGGTAAAGAGAACCAAAACACCCCTATGAGGGGGTAGGTTTACCTTGTCCTAGCTTTGGCATGATCTAAAGTTTCACTACTGCAAACAAGTGATTTCACAATATCCTGCATTGGCGAGCATACTGTCCTATATTGAAATAGTCACTAGAGCTTTGCTATATGCGCTAGGCCAGTTGGTCAAAAGGGTACCTTAGCAAGGTTACCTAATATACCTCTCACACCTAACACTGAAAAGTGAAAGGAGGATCAAGTGGTATAGCAGTAACCCAGATCCAAGGGTTGTATTTCCAACGTGACATTGCCTACATCTGACCAGCCTTTTGGCAAGCTTTTGGCAAGCCTCCGACAAGTTGTCCAAGATATTAGATGGTAAACACAGTGACTTAAGAGCACCATGCAAATGCAATGCAATGAACGTATATATGTAAATAAAATTCCACATCATGAAGTCCAAGTCAAGTTCTTTAGATCCCCAGCAGAGTCGCCAAAAACTGCAACTGGTTTTTTGTGCTCCTCGAAGAGGTTTAGTCTCGTCGAATGCGATTTCCCTACAGTTCAAACTCCTGTGGTTTTAAATCTGGTTTCACAAGTGCAATGAGAAATGGAAAAAATGAATGAGAGTCCAAATCTGGCAAATTCTAGAAAATCCATTAATCATCAAAAATGCCAAAAATAGACTGCATAGCTAGATTTCAGAGTTGCCATCTAAATATTTTTGAAAAATTTAGGAAACCCATAACTCGTGCCAAAGGCCACTTGTTCGTCATAACCAAAGTGTCTTGGTTCGGGAACTTAGGTATAAGAGGGGAAGGTCATGAATTGAGCACGCCACTCATCCGATCAAAGATTGGTCTCTACTATTCATGATGTGAATTTTATAGACATTATATGCTCATGTTCTTATTATTAATATACTAACTTTACTATGTGAAGCAAAACAAGTATAGACCATGTTACTTACTTTGGATTGCTTTTCATGCTTTTAAAAAAAAAAAAAGAATCTTGAATATGTGTTATTTAAAGGAAAAGTGAGCTCACATGTACAATAATCAAAGTCATTCCAACTTAAGCAAAATAGCTTTCAGCCACAGGCATTCAAAGAGGTATTTCAAATAAGCAAGTAGCCTCATGGTAGTATGCTTGTCGTGGAAACACCAACACGCATGCAATGCTAAAGCAAAAAAATGCTCACCTAGTACTCTGAGGCAAGTTGAAGAAAAGAAAATAATTAGAAAATGCATGACCCTAACAATGTACATGACTAATGCAACACATACAAAATGCAACTACTAGGTTCGACTTATTAACTTGTCATATGGATTAACTCAAAGCATGAGGTAACGCACGTATTCAAGTAAGTAGGAAATGACAAGATATTCAATAATGATGAACCAATTCTTAATGCGTGCAAAAATGGATACATAGCATGGTAATGATATAAAACGAAAACATGATACGATATACAATCATAGTAAGAATGTAAATAAAAGGGAGAAAGAAATGGGGGTTGGAAGATGTACATCACATATTACAAATTTGCTCTCGCACAATAGGATCCGAATGTCCTAATTAACTAATTATTACAAATACAAATGAATGAACTAATTAATTAATTACTAACTAATTAGTACAAGCATGAATTTCAACACGAGGTGAGGAATCGCGTGCGTGCGAGCAAGAACATCCTCTGGAAACCTTCTCTGCTTATTGCCAAAACCTGCCCTATTCACAGCTAGAAAATAGTTCTTTTTTTGGCCACAAGATCTGCTCTCTTTTGCTGGAAAATTACCACTGCCTTACAACATGCTTGGTCGGCTATACAAAATAATAGTCGGCTAGCCAATATTTTCGAGGAATACCTGCTGTAGTAGAACTGGAACAGGGCAAGACAAAATGTTTCCAACAGATGTTCATCCTTCTTGCTCCCTCTTGTCATGAAGATTTTCAAGGAGCAAATAGGTTTGCTTCCCAAATCATCAACCATTGCAAGTTTGTTGCGTGATGATCTTAAAATCAATAGGAGAAGACTCGACTAAATAAAAAAGAAAGAAAGAAAAAGGTGCTTTGCTCTTTACCTTCTTCCTATCATGAATTTATTTAATGAAGAGGTAGACATGCTTCACAAATCATCAAATGTCACAAGATAGTATGAGATGATTATAGAGCAACTCAAATGACAAATAATGACAACTCAAGAATTGTTGTCAACTTCTCTCCCTACTCATGGAATAAGGATGAAACATCCATTTCCATGCTTCAAATTGGAACAAGGAGAGAGTTTTCAACATTTCTCGATAAAGAGTTCTCTAAGAGCAACAAAGCAAATAAGGAAAAAAAAGAAAAGAAAAAGAAACAAGCTATCTTTTAAAGCTTAAACACACAGCTTGCCAAAGTTGTTAACAACTCCTCTTTATTCATGGAAGAAGAATGAGACATTGTTTCCATGTTTCAAAAATGACCGATAAGAGAGTTTTTAATACTTTGAACACGAAAGCTACTACCTAGCTTCAAGGTGGACAATAATATAAAAGTAAGAAATTTATCACTAGTTAAGAAAACTTGTAGCAGGGTGGCTAAGCCTAAACTCTAATCCTCCTATGACCACAAGGTTCCATGATACATAAGGAAAGCTATAACAAAGTAAAAATGATCAACTCAAACAAACTGGCCTGTGTATCCTAAATTCGCCAAATCCAAGAGGACTTACAACAATACAAATATGATATTCAAAGCATAGGAAGTAAGAGAACATGTAGCGGGGAGGACGAGGACTCTTTTTAAGACCATATTCAATTTATATCACACAAAAACAATCTAAAATAGTGCTAAAAGTGATGAAATTTAACCAAATGAAGTGAAAAGAAAGTGGGAAAAAAAATGAAAGAAAGCAAAGGATGTATAACTAGCAAGCTAGCCAATGGAAGGATGGCTAGCCCACACACTTTTAATGAGGTTTTAATCACATTTTAAGCTTAAAACAACTCTGAAATCAATATGTAAATACAAAAAAAAAAAAAAAAGAGAAAAGATGGTGAAAGAGGTTCAAAGTTCATCTCTTGTAAGAGAGGATGATCTTCTTAGTTTAGAAACCTCAAGCTAAAAACTCTAAACTATTTGAAATTGTATTCAAAATCTCAGCAAAAAGCTTCAGGTCTAAGCTTATATGGTGTATCTATTGTGTATCTATATTGCAAGAGGGTAGAGAAGTATGTGGGGCAAGCTTTAGGCTCTTGGCAAATTTTTCTAACCCCAAACCATGAAGGGAGGTGCTGTATTTATAGAGTTTCAGCTTCTCACGTTGGAAATATCTACAAAAGAGATAGCTGGTCTAAATCCCATGCATGGGAGTAGTTGGCTGCAGTAAAATATTTGCTACACTAAATGTGGCTGGTTGACCATAGGGATGTACGGCCGGCCCAATGAAAATGGCCTACCAACCATCTATTGGCCAGCTATTCTTTTTGTAACACCCCGAAATAAATACCATAATCCGACTCCCTATAATATATACACAATGATATAAACAAAATGGTAATCTTTCATTAATCCAAATTGTTGTACAAAAGGTGATACATGCGATGTACATTCATAAATAGTTTATCCTGAATCTATAGCATGTGTTACAAGAAGTAATAAGAAATGAAGGCTAGACAGATATTCATATGTCCTAAAGGCTTACATCTTTCCAAGACTGTGCTTGGTTACAACAAAATGAGTCAGAAGCTCAATACAAATAAAGCCATAGGCTTGTACAAAAGTAAAACACAAAATAAACAAAATGAGCCTTTAGCCCGACAGTCCTCCCAAGTCAAGTCCTTGGCGGAGTCATATCACCAGCACTTGAAAATAGTTTTTCCCAAGTAGGGTGAGCCAAAGTCCAGTAGAAACAATCTAACACAATATAAGAATTTTAACAAAGGTATAAGTATGATGTGCATAAACAATGCCTTTGATAAAACCATTCATAATCCAGAAAATCTTCATATGCCAGGGTTTATATCTCATTTTATTGGTCATATCCATTTTATTCAATCAACCAATACTGAAGATACAATTCATTGGGTCTCAAATCAATATAGTTATCATACAAATTCATTCATTTGCCATTTTATGGAAATTTTATCCGCAAGATCGACACCGATGTATATAAATGGTTTTCAGGACTTTCACGCTGGACACACAGGCCAACTTAATTCTCTAGAATCCATCCCCTTTCTCCTCCCAAACCTAGAGTACATCTCCTTTCTCCTCTAAAACATCATACATATGCAATGTATTAAAACACAGTCATGTTCAATGACAATCAATAAGAGATTAGTTTCAATTCACATAATGCTCATGCAATGTTTATAACAATCATAGCGATCCTCCACCGATAGCCCAAAAACAGATATTTCTAAACATATATACAATCTCCAAGACAAATAAATTATCTAAATTTCTATGGGTAAGGAGTAATACATATTCAGCACCATCATTTATATAAACATTTATCCAATTTAACATTTTCAATACCAATTCCATTATTTATACAAAATAATTATTGGAAACAAATTAGGGCAAAGCTCTATTCTCCAAAAATCCCATCCATGTGTCAAAATCATCAAATTTAACACAACAAATCCTTATCTTTACACCCACAATCATTTTCAATGCTTTCATTTGAAAACCCCTCTTTTGATTTTAAACCCAAAACCTTAGGTTTGTCTAAAATCCTCCAAAACCAAACATTTATTTACACAACAACAAATAACTAAGTTAAAAATCATTGGAGATTGTAGAAAGTCCCTATCTCAAGTTTAGAATACCAATGGGTGAATTGGAGAAACTCCAACGACGTCGAAACCATAATTTATTCAGATCAAAACGTAGCTCTTGAGATGCTCTACCATTTTTCCAAAGTGTAGACACCCCATTTTTGACCGTCCTCAAGACTTGGACGTCATTACTTGAGCACTCGATGATTATGATTGCATGTGCTTGTTTTGGCGCTTGAAGTCCTTGGCGGACTGCCCTGTCTTTGAGCCTTCAAACTCCATTTATGTGCCCTGTTTTGGATCAAAACCTTCAAACCTGCAACCCCTGGTGGCTGCCGGCCACCAAATGAGGCTACCAGCCACCAATTGAGGCTGTCGGCCATCATTGGTGGCCTGCTAGCCACCAGTGACCTTTTTGCAGATATTTTGTTGACAGCTATTCCAGTTGTTGGTACAATGGGCTTCATCTCCATACACGTGTATGGATGGATATTTCTTAGCCAAATGCATGTTTTTCTATATATATGGGGTCTCCTCCCCCATTTTTAAAGGTTAGAAAATTTGGAATAAAAATCTCTCTCTCTCTCTCTCTCTTGCAAATTTCTGCACATTAGCTTAGATACACAACATTTTTGCCTACACCTCCTTAATCAAAGTTGATAATCTTTGAGCTGAGGTTCCTTCAAGCCTTCTTGGAGCTTTTGAAGATGGTTTTGGCTTGAATTAGTACCTAAAGTTGACATTTGCTTCAAGAGGTATACTACTTCTCTTTTAAGCTTTCTTTGTATACTTGTTTTTCTATCTATTCCTACTATTTTTGGGCTGTTTTTGGGCCATAAAAAACTCTGTCTTTGTGAGCTGAAATTGGTGTTTTAGGCCATTTAAGGTTAGGGGGGTATTTCACTCTTCTTTATTCCTTGCTTGTAAGGCTTTTCCATCTTTGTTTCCCACCTTTAAACTATCTTTTCTTGGGCTTTTGAGCACTGAATTTCAGAGCATTTTCAATGGTAAAAATCATGTTTTGAAGTCCAAAATTGGAGGGATTAGCCTCCCCTCTTTGTGTCTTGTTTGCTAGCCTAGTTAATTCTATGTGTTAGCTTATTTTTCTAGCCTTTTGCAACTTAATTCCAGCATGTTTTAGGCTCTATTTTAGACTGTTTTGTCTCTAATTTCGGCTGGTTATTGCATTTAAGTCTTGTTTTGCATGCCTCTAGTGTAATAGTCGTCACAAGCTTGGTGTTTTAGGTTTTTAGAAACTACTTGTTTGAGTTAATTGCATATTTTAGTGATTTTCTCACTTAATTTCAACACTTATTAATCTCTGCAACCTCCCTCATTTCTTGACTTTTTATTTGTTTTGAGGGTTGTTTCAACCTCAGCATTATTTAAGCTTGGGATTGAGGTTCGTGCTTAATGGTTTAATCATCTTTTGAGGATTCATTATCAACGGCATGACACCTCTCTCTTGCCTTAAACTACCAATTGTTTGACACTTCCTTCTCTTTAGAAGACTTCTCACAAATGGACTTAATTGGTTAAAGAATGGAATGGTAAGTTGAAATGGGTAAGCAAAATGGAAACTAAAATTATGCAAGATAAGATTTGGTTATGTTTTGATGTGTTCAATTGGACGTTAATTGAACACAAGGAAAATTGGGGCATTTCTTACTCAAAGTGATGAAATATGCCAAGTTTCCTAGGTTTCCATTGCCCTTGATCATGCATGATAGGGTGATGGCCTTTTTTTGGTCTTGTTTGTGCATTTATTAACTTGTACATCTTAGTTCCTTATCCATCATGCAACGAAATTGCTTGATTGATGGTTTGAGGACCAAGTGTATCACTGCTTTGAGATGTTTTGATGATAAGGAGGGATACACAATACAAAAAACCTGTGAGAATACCCTCTCTTTGCCTTGTTTGCTCTCTGTTGTAACAAAAGAAAGGTGTGTCATCAGTGGCCGGCTGGCCACTGTTACTGGCCGGCAGGTTATCACTATTAGATGGCAACCTCTCAATGGTGGCCAGTCGGCCACCACTTTTGGCTTGCTGACCACCAATGATTTTTGAGCAGTGTGCTTGTAAAGCATGGTAGAGTTGATCTAGAGAAGGCAAAAGTGTAAGTATTGTGTAACAGAGGCATACAGCAGCAAAACAGTGGATGTTCTTCGGGTGGAAACCGAGTATGCATGAGCCTCTCTCACTCCCTAGGATTAGTTAATTAGTTTAATTAGTTTAATTAGTTGTAGCTAGTTTTGATTAATTAAATTAGTTTGTGTTGTAATATTTAATTAGCTCAGCCTAGTTAAATTCTTATCTTAGAGTTAGTTTATTAATTGAAGTGTTGTGATAATTAGTTAATTAGATTAGCTATTTATTCGGTTTGTAATAATTAGCTTAATTAGCTTAGTTTTAATTAGTTGGTAGTTAGCTTCTATTCATTCGGACTCTCCTTCGTGAGAGCATAATGTAATAATGTGTATGTCTTCCAACCCCACGTCTTTCTTTGCTTTTGATGGTTAGATTAGAGACATGTTTCAATTAGCATACCTTATGCTTGCATCTATTCATCTTGTATTGCATGCACCGAGGCTTGGTGCATCATTCAATTGCATTGTCATTTCAATACTTTTTTGAATCCGTACTTAGACCACATGTTATTTAATTTATAATTCATATGCTATGCTTATTAGCCGAGCCTATTTTAGTTGCATATCGCATGTGTTGCATTAGACATTTCACATAGTTAGGAATCATGTACGTTTTTCTAACTCATTTGTTTTATCCTAGCTTGGAGTACTAGGTGAGTTTTTAGTGCTTTAACATACTTGCATGAGTGTGAGTGATTGCCATGACTAGCATGCTTGCCATGATGCTAAGTGCATACTTGATAAACTGTTTGAATGCTTGTGGATGAAAGTTTGTTGCTTGAATTGGAATGATTCAACGAATGTACATTTAAGCCCACTTTGTCAAGTGGCAAATTCGCAAACTTTAAGCCCACTTTGTTGAATGGCAAAATCAAACATTTTTCAAAAAACAAACATGAAATTGAATTGTTCGAAATCGAGCAAAGTCTATACTTGTATGTACACATCACATAGTAATGGTAGCCTAATAACCGGAACAAGAGCATATAATGTTGATAAAAATCGTATCATGATTAGTAGAGGCCGATCTTTGATCGGGCGAGCGGGGGTGCTCAATTCATGACCTTCCCCTCTTGTACCTAAGTTCCCGAGCTGAGACAATCTTGGTGATGATGGACATGTGGCCTTTGGCATGAGTCATAGGTTTCCTAAATTTTTCCAAAAAAAAATATTTAGGTGGAAACTCTGTATCTGGCAAAGCAATCTAATTTTGCCATTTTTGATTCAAAATCGATTTTCCAAAAGATTTGTCGGATTTGCACTCTTTGGTGTTTATCAATTTCACATTGCACTTGTGAGATTAGATTCAGAACCGCAGGAGTCCGAACTGTAGGGCTTTCTTTCGAGCTTCTGAAAGGAAGAGAAAAAAAAAGCGAGCTATAGTTTCTGGCAACTCTGCTAGGGATTTAGAGAACTTGACTAGAACTCATGATATGAAAATTTATCTACACTTATGTGTTTCTTTGCATTTGCATTTACATTAGTGCACCTAAGTCACTGTGTTTGCCATTTGCTATTCTTGGACGATTTGCCGGAGGCTTGCTTGGAAAAGCTCGCCAAAAGCCTGACCAGTCGTGGGCTCCGCCACGATGGTAACACAACACTTGGATTTGGACTACCGTTGTATCGTTTGATCCTCCTTTCACTTCTTGGTGTTAGGTGTGAGAGGTATATTAGGTAGTCTTGCTGAGGTACCCTTTTTGACTAATCGGCCTAGTTGCATATCGAAAGCCATAGAGACTATTCCAAACTAGGACAGGATGCTCATCCAAATGCAGGATTGTGTGAAACCACTTTGTTTGAATAGTCAACCCTAGTTCTTGACGAAACTAGGACAGGGTAACCCCACCCCATCATAGGGGTGTTTTGGCTCACACTTAACTGGTATGTGCTTTTAGAGTGAAACTCTATAGGAATGTGCGTATCAGTTGCAAGATTGGGTATCAGATTTGGGGGCAGAAATCAGTGTTGAGTACAGTTCTGGAGCTTTTGATTACAACTATGTGTTGTCAATGTCTGAGCTAAGGTGCTGTGCGGTTTCTGATTTTTGTTTTCCTTTTGCTTTATTTCTTTTTCCAAGGTAGTTTATCACAATTGCTTCAGACAGTTCCGTTACCCCCCAAGCACTCTGGACTGGTGTAAGGAGAGTTTACAGATTCAGGGATTTTGTTAGGGGATAACCTGTGTTTGTTTCGTTCCCATCGATTACGAGATGGAGTAGAGTTAGGCATAATTCACCAGTTCAGCAATCACCTGCTTTCAGTCAGGCTTCATCTTCTACATCTAGGCCAACAAAAGATCACTCACCTATTCAGAGGACTCAGTACCCTGCGGCTACTATGGAGGACTTGATCCGTCATCTTCAACAAACAGTGGAAACCATGTAGCGAGTTCTGCCATGGTGAAGTTCTGACTCACCAAGTCAAGTGATAAACAAAGCTACAACAATAGCAACCACATGGTGTGGCCTCAGATCTCATGCACCTCTAGTGGGTATCCCAGCACCTGGAATTACTGCTAACGCCCAGGCTGAGAGTCAGGGTAACCTAGTAGACCCCATCTCACCACAAGTCTCCAAGGCACCAGTGTACCAAATTGAGGCGCCGTTCAAATTCGAAGTTGACCCTATTATACTAAAGGTCAACAAGCTGGAGAAGCTTCTCAAGTGGGAACAAGGCGTGAACTCAATCCCCGACATCGAAGATGGATATACTGACTCTGTAGTAACTCTGCCGAACCGATTCTAAATGCCACACATAGATCGATTTGATGGCTCTAGGGATCCTATGGTCCATCTGTAGTTGTTCTCCGATATTCTGCGGCCGATGGGCCTTACTAGACTTCAAAAGTTGTCACTTTTCAGCCAGACCTTGTCGGGAATAGCGGCTATCTAGTATGCAAAGTTGGAGGACTCTATGAAGTAAAGTTGGGAGGAAATGGCTGAGGCTTTCATCGCACAGTACTCCTACAATACCCAGATCAAGGTCACAATCCGTGATCTTAAGGCAACCCGTCAGGAGCCAAAGGAGGGCTTCTCAAACTTTGTAACTAGGTGGAGGGCCAAGGCTTTGATGATGACTACCAGACCATCCAAGAAAGATCAAATCAGGATGGTGGTCTGCAATCTGGAAGGGAAATTATTGTAGAAGATGATTGTGTTTCCAATGTTCACATTCTTTGAGCTCTATGAGATAGAGGTTCAGATTGAAGATGCAATGAAATAGGGGTTGATAACCAATGAGAAGGAACAGGTCAAGAGGCCTTTTACACATAGTTCCAATACAACCACGAGTGGAAGCACAACTGCACGACCATCTGATGTGAATGTTGTCACCATTACAGCCAAGACCACTAGCCCATTCGCCAATAAAAATCCACAAACGTCAAATAACCAAGCTCGAACCCAAAGGGTCATTACCTCGCTCTATATGCCTTTATCCAAAGCCCTGGGGGTGCTGATAAAAAAGGGACATCTTAAGCCCTTAGAGTCTCGCCTACTACCCAATCTTCTCCCATCTAAACACAACCCAGCCAAATACTGTGCTTTTCTCACTAGCAGCATGGTCACGACTAGGGTTGCAAATGAACCGAGCTATTCATGAACAAGTTTAGCTCGGCTCGTTAAGGCTTGGCTCGTCTCGGTTCGTTTAGTAAATGAGCCGAGCTTGAGCTCGAGCTCGAGCTCGAATATTAGGCTCGTTTAGTAAACAAGCCAAGCTCGAGCTTGAATAAGCTCGGCAAGTTAGGCTCAACTCGTTTATCATTATTTAAATTATATAATAAATATATTATTTATATATTAAATAATTTTAATTATATATTAAAATATATATTAAATAATATAAATAATATTTTTTATTTAAACAATATTAAAAAAATTATCGAGCCGAGCCAAGCCGAGCCGAGCTGAGTCGAGCTCGAGTTTCATTAATATTAATGGAGCTGAGCTCGAGCCCAATTCCTTATCGAGTCGAGCTCGAGCTCAATAAATGAGCACGATAAGTAAACAAGCCGAGCTCAAGCACAGCAAAGCTCGGCTCGGCTCGGTTTGTTTACAGTCCTAGTCATGACACCTACCAATGCTACAGGCTATGTCATGAGAATCAAGATCTCATTGACAACAAGGTGATAGCACCACCCCAAAAGCCAAATGTGACCACCAACCCTCTTCCGGCCCACAACCAAGTCCTTCCACCTCGGCACTTAAATCTAATACATACACTGACCATCCCATATAACCCTAGTGTATATATTACCCATTCCCACCTACCTAAACCGGCTGTGTTCATTCTTGAAAGCACAGACTTGTGCATGATGGACACGTCCATACTTCAATCTGAACCCGTGGTGGTGACAGTGGTAGAAGAAGGGAAGTTAGCCTTAGAGGAGAGTGTTAGCCCGTTGCTTGAGAGTTCTACGGACTTATCTGAGGAGGTATATGACCCGTGCTGTTACATTATGCTAGTTGATCAAGCCAAGCTCGAAGTGGTATTGCCGACAATAGCGGAGGTCAATGTGGTTAGAGAGGATGGCCCAAGTCAGAGACTGGATGATCTGGTGGACCTGGAAGAAGACTTAAACAATCTGTAGTTCTATGACAAACAAGATTAGGGGGACGTGCAGATTGACTAGTTTGATTTGAATGGGTCGACGGACAACTCCGGGTGGCTTAGTAATAAACCTGACTGGGGGAAAGGAACTGAACCAAAACCTGAAGAGAAAGAAACAAGAGTAACTGCAGTGGCCGGAATGGCCGAGAAAAAGGGAAAACTGTTAGAGAACACCGGTATCAAGAATTTAGCTCAGGAATTGGGCGCCGTGAGTATCACGGATACTGAACAGGAAGTTATGTTAAAACGGTTTGTGCAAGAAAAAGATCAAGATAAACATGAAGCTGGAAAAGCCCAACACCCTGCGGGGGATACCTCTGATGAGGGAATGATCAAAACGGAGCCAGACAACTATTTGTTGGCTATCGAAGGTGCATGGTGGGAGGATGATGATCTGCTCTTGGCTCACACAGATGAAGATTGGGGTGAAGACCTGCCAGACAACACCTGGTACTCCGAAGAGATTGACTATATGATGAGTGAGCGTTATTTCAAGCCCCTACACTTGGACCAAGCTGAAGCCTTCGAGAAAGATAAAGAGGTAGAGAAGCAGAAGGAAAAGTAGTTGGAAAAAGAGGCGGTGCTGAAACAACTGAAGAAAATTCAAGCTGATATTTCAATATAGGGTCTGCTTACGCTTTCTCGAGTGCAATGACAGGCTGTATTATTAGCCATGGACAAAGCCAAACTATCCATTGACACCACCCCTAAACAGCTTGTTGGATTAGTCTTCCCAAGAGGCACTGCACCAACTCTAACCTTTTCAAATAGGGAACTGTCGCCGGAAGGCTCAGCACACGACAAATCTCTGTACATATCAGTGGAGTGCAGAGAAAAGTGGGCGCCAGTGGTATTGGTTGATATAGGGTCAGCTATCAATGTCTGTCTGTCTGTCACGCACAGCCTATGCCATTGGCCTGAAACCAACATATTTCGTATTTACAACCCAAGTGATTCGAGCATATGACAATACAAGTAGAGAGGTTATGGGCATAGTACAAATCCAAGTCCAAGTGGGTCCAGCTCAACAGGATATTGAGTTCCATGTCCTAGATGTGCCAGCCACTTTCATTATACTGCTAGGGAGACCTTGGTTGCACCAAGTGAAAGCTGTCTCTTTTACCCTCCACCAAATGCTAAAATACCCTCATGGGAAGGGGGTGGCTATTGTATTCAGGAATTCATCCATACATCCTCCGCCAAAGGTAACTACACTTGTGCTGGAAATTGTTCATGGCGAGGAGGATGTATTCCTTTCAGGTTTTACCCTGGCCGAGGCCCGGGTAGTACAGAACATCTTTGCAGTTGATGAGGGCTTTTTTGTTAGTGCCCAATCAATCTATTTCATGAACAAGCTCCAACATGTGCTAGGAATGGGGCTGGGAAGAAGTGGCTGGAAGGGCGTCACAACATTGGCTGAAATGCCACATAATCTACATGCATTTGGTCTTGGCTATACGCCCATCAAAGAGGATTGGGCCAGAAAGAGAGGAGATGGCAGGCAAAGCTAGAGTGAAGCAGACTGGGAAATGCTATGAGATTGTGCATAGACGATTCGGGGAACATTGAATGGTCATTTTGTTCGGCAGGGTGAAGGCTTCCCATTTTGCTGTTTTCCTGAACTCTGGTTCAATTCTGAGAAGCAACGCGTTCCTGGCTTTGAAATTTTCTTCAACTTGCAACTGCAAGACAGTGATACAGAGGAAAGGGCTAAGCCAATTACTGTTGAAGCTGAGAAGAGCATAGAAAATAACTCAGACAACAATGAACTTGAAGTAGGGGTAGCATTGGCATGTCTCCTTTTAGATCCTCCGATCGACTCAGAGTGCTTGGGGGATAACCTGACCGTTTCCATGATCGGGGACTAACCAGGTGTGAACCCTTCTAGCAGCATTTTGGATGCATTTGACGCACCATCTCTCGTTTGGCAACTGGAGGAGGGCTACCTGTCTAGTAGTTTTGAGTTGGGTAGTGAGCTAGAATCTTATTCCATAGAGTCTGTGGAGTTGGAATCAGATTTTGATTCTTTTAAGTCTGAGTTAAGTATTCCTGGGGGTGATAACCTGGATGCCAAGGTCTTGTCCCGGTCATCCTTTTCTTTTTCTTTTGAGTCGGTTGTAATTGAAGAGCGGATGAGCTTGACCTTGTAAATGAGAATGCCACTACAGATTCTGAGTGTTTCTCTATGCTGCTTGTTTATTGCATTGATCAGGATTTTCAAAATTTCAATGAAAACGATAAGGAAGGAATTCCTCTAGTTTTAAAATTTTTGATTAATCGAGAAGAGGAGAGGTTTGCAAAACTCTTAGCTGATGAAATCATTGCTTTTAATATAGGTACTGAGAAGGATCCATGTTTGGTCCAGATCGGGTCCACATTGTCTTGGGGGAGCGCGAGCGCTTAGTCGCTTTATTAAAATATTTCAAAGATGTTTTCGCGTGGTCCTACGAAGACATGCCTGGAATCGATCTTGAGATTGTACAGCATCAGATCCCTCTTGACCCTGAGGCCCGACCCGTCAAACAGAAGTTGCAGAGAATACGTTCGGATTGGACTTTGAAGATTAAGGAAGAAGTTACCAAATAGATTAAGGTAGGGTTCTTGCTTGTGTCTGAGTGTCTAACGTGGTTGGCCAACATTGTTCCAATCCCGAAGAAGGATGGCAGAATTAGAGTCTGTGTTGACTTCAAGGATCTGAGTAAGGCTAGTCTGAATGATGATTTTCCCCTACCACATATTGATGAGTTGGTGGACTTCACCACGGGTCATGCATTGCTCTCCATCATGGATGGATTGTCTGAGTATAACCAGATTCTGATGGCGCCCGAGGATAGAGAGAAAATTTCTTTCACTACCCCGTGGGAAACCTACTGCTATTGGGTGATGCTGTTTGGGTTGAAGAACGCTAGAGCTACCTATCAAAGGGCTGTAGCCACTATTCTACATGATATGATCCATAAAGAGATCGAGGTGTATGTGGATGACATGATTGTCAAGTCCAAGGAAAGAGAGGGCCACTACACCGCCTTGAAGATTCTTTCAACGGATTAGAGAATACAGACTTAGGTTGAATCCACATAAATGTACTTTCGGCATAACAACAGGGAAAATATTGGGTTTCTTGATTATTGTAGATGCGCCCGAACGTCCCCGGAGAAATCCCGTTTTGTTCATTGGGCTCACTACAGTTCGGACTCGATGTCACGGTCCTGAATCTAATCCCGTAAAGTGCAATGCATGACCGATAAATCACCAAAGAGTCCAAATCCGGCAAATCGTTTTGAAAAATAGATTTTTAGAAAGAAGTGCCAAACATGGAATGCTTTGCCAGATATAGAGTCGCCACCTAAATATTTTGTTTTGGGGGAATTTAGGAAACCCTGACTCGTGCCTAAGGCCACGTGTCCGTCATCACCAAAGTTGCCTCGGCTCGGGAATTTGGGCACGATTGGGGAAGGTCATTTCATGAGCACACCCGCTCGCTCGAGTAAAGATCAGCCACTACTAAACATGATATCGAGTTTTCGAAAACACATGTGCTCTTATTTCGATTTATTAGCCTAGAATTGCTACATGATACGCACAGCATACAAGTATAGACTGGATTGCCTAAATTGGAACAAAACATCGCATATCCGTTTATTTTGAAAATGGATTGAAGTTTGCTGCTCGCAAGTAAGCTAAAACACGGGTTTTGATGAATTATTCCAACTCAAGCTACCCGACCTTCACCCACAGGCATTCAGGCAGTTATGTCACATAAGCACATAGCCTCATAGTAAGCATGTTATCATGGCAGTCACTCACACACATGCAAGGATGCTAAAGCATAAACGCTTACTGAGTACTTCGAGCCAATGAAAGAAGCTAATTAGAAATCATGCATGAATGCTACCTATGCTAAGATGCCTAACGCAACACATGCAAAAATGCAACTACAATAGGCTCGGCTATTCTAAGATGGCATATGAGATGCAACAATCGATACATGTATTCAACTTGGAATTGAAATACAATGTAGTTAGCATGATGCACCGAGCCCGGTACATGCAATACAGATGAATGAATGCAAGCATGCGAATCATATAGATGCTAATTGAAACATTCCCTAAAACTAACCATCATAAGCTGGTAAATAAAAGGGAGAAAGATGTGGGGTTGGAAGACATGCATCACACACACGCACACTTATTACAAAGTTCGTCCTCTCGCGGAGGGTCCGAATAAATAATGCAGAACCGACTAGCTAATCTAAGCTAATTAAACTAATTATTACACAACCGAAATGAATAACGAATTACAGCTAAATATTACACAACACTAATTAATTAACAAATTAAACTAAGGAAGCAAATAAATTAGCATGCAAGCTACGTGAAATGGACTGCCTCAACTCTATTCCAAATGATAAAGGATGCATGCATGCTCGAGTCGCCTTGTTGGGAAATCCATCGCGATGTCTCAACTCGCCTGTGTTTGCAATTGAACTCAGAAACTTGCACAAAGCTCCAAGGAGATGAAACTCCACCCTGGGAATCTAGGGGGAAGGCTACCGACCAGCTATAAGCATTAGAGCCCACCTACCAACCACCCTTGGTGGTGAAAACCAGAAAAGGTGGTCGGCCTACCAGAAAACCTGGTCGGCCAGCCAGTTTTTTCTCCTAGTTTATGCATTTCCTGCAACAAAGGCAAGAGAGAGAGAGAGAGAAGGCAAAGTATTTTCAACATATGTGTGCCCGACCACTCTCTCCGTCATTGCATAAGCTCTAGGGAGTGTAGTCCTCGATCCTCGTGCCATCAATCACGCATCCTGATGCATGATGGCTGAGGAGTCGAATTGCACGGCTCAATGTGAAATGAATGCACATGTAAACACCTAAAGCCAACAACTCTATCATGGATAGTCAAGAGTGTCGGTGACCAAGAATCAAGGCACGTTTCGTCACTTTGAGTACGAAACGTCTCTCGTTTCCCGTGTTTGGACTAAACCCTACTCCAAACACAATGCAACAAACAATGTATGGACAAATGCAACTCTAGCATGCGATCTAAATGCAATGCAACTAAGTGATGCGAAGATGCACGGAATGACATGCAAGCATGCAAATGGCATTCACAATGCTATGAACTAATCAATGGCATACTCAATGCACATGGATTATGTGGTATGCACAATGCACATGTGAAGCTAACATACACCATGAGATGAACAAAACACGCACAATGCAATGATCAATCATATGGCAACACGAACTAGATGGCATACACAATGCAAGGTGGACTTAAACCAAAGTGGACGGGCCTTGGCCACCCCCAAATCAGTGGCCAATGGATGATGAAATCAAAGCAACAAGACACACACAAGCATGGACAATGCAAAGGCTCCAAGCCAAGGGCACAAGATACAACTCTCCAAGGGTATGGCAAGGATGAAACATGGGACACAATGGCATATATTTCAGCTCTGGAATGGCATGCAAAATGGTCCCGAATCATGCAAACAACTCACCCGATGCATGTTGGATGGTACAATTACCGAAACTAGTGAAGTGCATTACACTAGAGGTATGCAAAGCAATGCCCAAATGAACAAACAAACCCCAAATAGTCCCTATGTAGACCCAAAACAGTAGCAAAATGGACTAAAATGATGGCTTGCAATGCACAAAAATGAAGCTTATGCAATGGCCCAAAAATGAGGCATACAAGCACAACTCTCAAACCCATTTAAAGAGTGGAAAACATGGGAATATGGCACAAGTATAAGCTCTGAAATAACATGTTCAATGACACCAAAACATGAAAACAACTCAAGTTAAGCATGCAAGAGGCTTCAAAACTCGAAGCTAGGCAAGGGTATTACACTACAAGCATGCATGGCAAGCATCATTTGACCATGGGACCTCAAAACAGAGCCAATGTAGCCCAAATCATGAATAAAGTCAGTTTAGAACATGGCCAAATTATGCTAGAATCAAGGGCCAAAACAACATGCAATATGAGCTAGTGAACATGGATTACACTACAAACATATGAAGCATTCAAGAGGCCACTAAACTAGCAAAAGTCAGAGACATGACATGCCAAATAAAGCCCAAAAAACCACTGAAACATGATCAATGCATGCAAGAATAACATGCTCCTTTGATAGGCTATAAGAGGGGTTATTCTACACATGCAAGAGACACACCCAAGGTGACAAAATCAACTCTGGACAAAGCCTAGTGTCATGGCCTTAGACTTCGCAAGCCTACCGTGCGGCCTTAGATGCTTTTCAACCCTTTTGGTTGCACCTAAGTCAGCCTTACCCACTCAACCACACTAACACACACAAGGTTTAGGTGGAAGAATGCCTTCACTATACAAGTCAACTTTACAAGTATAGTCGTGTACAAAGCTTTACAAGGCTCTCACCCTCACACTCACAAGTGCTTCACTCTTAGAGCTCTCTTGGATCTCCAGGTCTCTAGGTGTCTCAGACTCTAGGTGCCTAGCAAATGAGACCCCTCACCCTTATATAGCCATCCCATTCCTCAATGGACGGCTAGGATCCTTTCGATCCAAGGGCTACAAACTCTCATCTAGAACACTCCATAGAACTATCTAGGACAACTACCCTATCTACTACATTCTAGATCTCTCCACACTAGTGTAGTACATGGTAGGCTTCTCCTAGCATAATCGAGGATGTTCCAGACTCATCCAGACTCCTCTGGACACTCCAAGGTTCTTCCACATTTCGGAATCTTTTAGGCCACTCCAGACCCTTCCACCAGCTTCTAGAGTCTTCCAGCATACTCTAGGTTGGTCTCCCTCATTCCGAAACCTTCCAGCGCTTTCAGCATATCGCCCACGCTGCTCCTTGTGTAACATAAATTCTCGGGGCGTGACACTCTCCCCCACCCAATCCCGTGACGCCCTCGTCACACAGAAGCATACCGAGCCACCATGTCTCGATATGATCTGTGTCCGCTGCTGCTGGTGCTTGCCTCTTCTTTGCCCTTACCGTGCGGCCTACTCTGCTGCATCCTTGCAAGTCCTCTCTTCTTGCCTTGCCATGCAGCCCACTCTGCCACATCCTTGTAAGTGCCTTCCTCTTCGGGCAGTCCCTCACCATGTGCGGTCCGTTGCACAGGAAACACTCGAGCCGCCCCTTTCTCTTCATGTCCAGCCTTTTAGCCTTGTCAGTGCACTCAAACCTTAGAGTGGCACCTCTCTTCTCTTGCGCATGTGAAGCTTTCCCCTTAGCCTTCACCTCCGCGCACCACTCATCCTTCTTTTGGATGTGCCTCGACTCTGGCATTGCCCCACTCTTCTAGGATATTCACCTAAGAAGTTGGATACTCCCCAGCTGTGCCTCCTTCTCTGAAGGGCCTTCACTCTCGGAGTCCCTCGCCTCCTTCTTTCCCTTTTTCTCCATGGCACTCAGCTGTTTCTTCTTCTTCGGGCAGTTTCTTACCATGTGCGGTTCGTTGCACAGGTAATACTCAAGCTGCCCCCTCTTCCCCAGAGATCCGGTGTGTTGCCCCTTCCCTTGGCGTTCCCGTCTCTTCTGGGCCTCGCCATCACTATGCTCATCCTCGGTGGTCTGAGGAGACTGCCTCCCACCTTTGGCAGGGCTCTCTCAGGCACCCCTCACACCCTCATAGCTCTTAGGTTTCGTCGCATGAACCTTCTTCCTGGCTGGAGCTACATTCTCTCCATGGCCAGCCACGATAGCCTTCTTGCACAACTCTAACTCTAACTCCAAGCTAGCTAATCTTGCTTCCAGGGCCTTCTGCTGGGTTGGACTGTCTTTAGCTACCTCGAAGCGAGACGAACACACCCTTCCCTCGAAGGAGTCCACCCTCTCCTCCAGCTCTTCTACCCTAGCAACCAAACTAGCAAAATAGGAGAAAAAGTCACTGATATGGGATGTGGGCTTACCAGGGCCAACTAGCGCTTCCTCCAGCCTAGTGAGCCTCTCCATCACATTCTCCATCATCCCTTCGAGTCGTGCCTCCAATGCCGCTATCGAGTCACTTGCTGAGAACCTCTTCACCCTGGGGACGTTTCCTTCGTCACCCGACCTAGCCATGTACACCCCGCTTAGTTACCTTCTCACGTAACCTACTCTGATACCAACTGTCACGGCCTTAGACTTCGTAAGCCTACCGTGCGGCCTTAGATGCTTTTCAACCCTCTTGGTTGAACCTAAGTCAGCCTTACCCACCCAACCACACTAACACACACAAGGTTTAGGTGGAAGAATGCCTTCACTATACAAGTCAACTTTACAAGTATAGTCGTGTACAAAGCTTTACAAGGCTCTCACCCTCACACTCACAAGTGCTTCACTCTTAGAGCTCTCTTGGATCTCCAGGTCTCTAGGTGTCTCAGACTCTAGGTGCCTAGCAAATGAGACCCCTCACCCTTATATAGCCATCCCCCTCCTCAATGGACGGCTAGGATCCTTTCGATCCAAGGGCTACAAACTCTCATCTAGAACACTCCATAGAACTATCTAGGACAACTACCCTATCTACTACATTCTAGATCTCTCCACACTAGTGTAGTACATGGTAGGCTTCTCCTAGCATAATCTAGGATGTTCCAGACCCATCCAGACTCCTCTGGACACTCCAAGGTTCTTCCACATTTCAAAATCTTCTAGGCCACTCCAGACCCTTCCACCAGCTTCTAGAGTCTTCCAACATACTCTAGGTTGGTCTCCCTCATTCTGGAACCTTCCAGCACTTTCAGCATATCGCCCACGCTGCTCCTTGTGTCACACAACTTCTCGGGGCGTAACACTAGGCAGGCCCTAAAAGCCACTAAAAAGGGCCTGAAACAAGGCTTGGAGGTGTGCAAATGAAAGCTCCTTTGTAAAGCCAAAAATGCTAGTGAACAAGACAAGGAGGGAGAGGGTCACCTCTCTCTGGTTTTGGCTCTCAAAAACACATGTTAACCACTGAAAATCCACTAGATTTCAGTGGTTAAAAGGCCAAGCAAAGGTCAACACAAAGGCCTTAGGGCATGGCGCAAAACAAGGCAAAATGAAGCATGCAAGGGGGTAGATAACCCCCAACAACAAAATGACCGTAAACAAACATCAAAAGGACCTCAAAACAAGACTTTTTTAAGTTGACAACAAAGCTCAAATATACATGAAAATAAAGCTAAGAGAAGGATCAAAACAATGCTTAAAAGAGGGAAAAAGGAGTTACCCTTGTAGCTCAGCAAAACCAGCAACTTCTCCAGCCCAAAACCAACTCTTTGAGACCTCTCAAAACCCTCCAAGAACCTTAGAACAGTAATGGAGGTGTGTGGCTATGAGGTGTGGTGTAATAGGTCAAGAACAAGAACCTTTTGAACCCAAAAAATAGAGATATAGATAGAGATATGTCTTGGACCCTTACCGAGCGCAAAATGCACCGTCACCGAGCGCTCAGTCGATGATGTCTGAATCTTAAGGTTGGTAAAAAATGGGGTGTCTACAATTACACAGAGGAGCATCGAGGTAGATCCTTCCAAAATCAAGGCCATCCTAGAAATGCCACCACCAAGGACTGAAAAGGAGGTGCGAGGCTTTTTGGGTAAAGTGCAATTCATAAGACGGTTTATTTCTAAATTAACCTTGACTTGTGAACCACTTTTTGGTCTCCTGAAGAAAGGAAAGAAATTTTGATGGGATGATCAATGTTAATTCACTTTTGAACAGATCAAGCAATACCTTCAAAATCTGCTTGTGTTGTCGTCTCCAAAGCCAAGGAAGCCCTTGATTTTGTATCTGTTAGTAACAGACACAACAATGGGATGCATGCTTGCTCAGGAATTTGAGGATAGAATGGAGGAAGCCATCTATTATTTGAGCAAGAAAATGCTAGATTATGAGACTCGTTACACTCTGCTAGAGAAAGCTTGCTTAGCCTTGGTATGGGCTACCAGGAAGTTGAGGCATTACTTGTTAGATCACTTCACAATTCTGGTTTCGAGATTAGATCCCATCAAATATCTCTTTGAGAAACCAGTGCTTATGGGTAGGCTAGCTTGTTAGTTGCTTCTTCTCTCCGAATTTGATCTGAAGTATGCCACTCGCAAGTCGGTTAAGGGGAGAGCGATAGTAGAGTTCCTGGCAGATCACCCAGTGGAAGGGGATAAAGTGGTAGAATACCTGTTCCCAGATGAAGCCATTCTGCAAGTCGAGAAAGAGACTTGGATAATTTACTTTGACGGAGCGTCTAACCAATATGGTTATGGGATAGGTGTGTTGCTGATAGCACTCGACAATTCTCATATATCCTTAGCCTTCAAACTCCGATTCAAGGTATCTAACAACGAGACAGAGTATGAAGTGCGTATCGTTGTTTTGAAAGCTACCCTAGAACTAGGAGCAAAAAGGTTAGACGTCATTGGGGACTCAAACCTAGTTGTTTCTCAAGCGAATGGAGACTAGAAGGTCAAAGAAGAAAAAATGAAGATCTATCACCAGACCTTGGATGTTCTGATTCCTAGGTTTGAAAAGTTGACCTTCACGCATCTACTGAGAGAGAATAATAGGTTTGCTGATGACTTATCAACTCTATCATCCATGATAGACATTCCGTTTGGAGTCCGGATGCGTCCGATCATCATTGAGCAGAGGTATACGTTGGTCTACGAGACTATCGCCACAATAGATGAAGCACAAGATCAAAACCCTTGGTTCTATGATATCTAGAACTTCTTGGAAAAGGAGGTTTATCCACCAGGGGAAAATGCCAAAGATAAGAGGGCAATACGGCGGATGGCCATTCAATTTATCATCTGCAGAGGTAAACTGTACAAGAGGGGTCATCTGGGAATGCATAAGTTATGTGTTGAAGCAGAGGAATCAAAGCGCCAGATGGAGGCTATCAATGGGGGAGAGTGCGGAGCACATATGGATGGAGTAATGTTAGCTCGAAAGATTCTCAGGCAAGGTTACTACTAGTCTACTATGGAGAAGGATTGCATTGGTTTTGTTCGGCAATGCCACAAATGCCAAATTCATGCCAATCGCATAAACATCCCATTGTCGAAGTTGTACAACATTACTTTAGCATGACCCTTCTCAGTCTGGAGAATTGACGTCATGGGCATAGTCACACCAAAAGGGTCGAATGGGCATGAATACATTCTAGTGGCAATTGATTACTTCACAAAATGGGTGAAAGCTTAGTCCTACGTAGTGTTGAAAGTAGCGCATATGGCTAAGTTCATCTGAAACAACATCATTTGTTGATATGGAATCCTAAATGAGATCATCTTAGATAATGGCTCCCACTTCAAGAAAGAAGTGATAGACTTGTTGGAGAAATATAACATGGCTTTCCGTAAGTCATCTACATATCGGCCGCAAACCAACCGAGCTGTTGAGGCTGCCAACGAGAACATCAAACATATTCTATAGAAGATGGTTGAGACATATAGGGACTAGCCAGATAAATTGCCATTTGCACTCTGGGGCTATAGAACTTCAATCCGAATGTCTACAGGGGCAACTCCTGATTCTTTTGTCTATAGAATGGAAGCTGTTCTGCTAATCAAAATAGAAGTCCCATTATTGTGAGTTATGGCTGAGTGTCAAATAGCAGAGACGGACTGGCAGCAGAGCAGGTTTGAGGAGCTGATGTTGTTTGATGAGAGAAGGCTGAAAGCATTGTACAATGTTCAGGGTTATCAACACAGGATTGCCAGAGCTTTTAACAAGAAAGTTAAGTCCCGAAATCTCAAAGATGAGGATTTGGTACTGAAAGACAATCGAGCTCCTATCCATGACCCTAGGGACAAGTTCAGACCCAATTGGACTGGTCCTTACATCATCAAAACTATCTGGTCGGGTGGAGTTGTTATTCTCATGGACCTAGATGGACTAGAATTTTCCCAACCGATCAACATGGACAAGTTGAAGAAATACAATCCTTGAGAGGCTTGCTAGGCTGAAAACCCAGGAGGGTGACCTAGGCAAAAATTAGAGCATAAAAAATTGGAAATAAAGAAAAAGTAAGCTCGTAAGGTTGAAAACCTTAAAGGCAGGCCTTGGCAAAAGTTAGAGCGCAAAAGGAGAGTGTTAATACTCAAGTGAACCTGAACTGAACTACGTAAGGCCTGATTCCCATCTTCAGGATACGTAGGCCACTTCATCCTAAAGTTTGGCCGTAAACACTTCCAAATCAACTGTCCTGTCCATGTGTCTGATCAGGTCATCTTTGTCTATTCTTTACTTGAAAGTTCCGTTGTGATCTTTACTCTAAGAGAAGAGCTGGTTACAATGCTAAGCAGTGTCATTTAGTCAAGGGGTAATTTGTGATCTTTAGATTTGGGGTTGTACATCTCTAGGATTGATTCTGTGCGTGTCAAGTGGTGATCCTTATCGAAAATGGTTTTGAAACGTTTTGAGAAAAGTTGATTTTTGCTCAAATTTTCCTTTTACAATTTAGACCATTTTTGGACCAAAAGGAAAATTTTCAATACTCATAGCTTTAATTTCATTGATTTCAATACAAAGTTCTCCAACTCTTGATACAAATCAAAGCTACTTTTATTACATTCATAAAGCTTGAAAAGTAAGATCAAAGCAATAAACTAGGGGCATAGATGAGTCAGGTGCTCGTACGTCCCCCATTAGTGCTTGTCGAAGCTTCTGATGCTAAAGTGGGCCCGGTTTATGTCTCGTCTTCAAGCCAAGTCAGGCACTCGCCAGAAAGGGCGCAACTAAAACTAGGGGCAAGGGCCAAAAGCTCTCTCGTCCTCTAAGTAGTGAGGTACCTAGCCAAATGTGAACCTCAGATGTGGAATGGAATCGGGTACTTTACTCCCTTATTTGGGTGAACCTGATCATGTCCAAACTAATGTCTGAACCAGAATGGAAAGTAGAATACACAAATGTCGCCGATCGGTGAATGCCAAAGTTGTCGAGTCATCTTGTAGCTCATTTCGTCGATTAAGCTGGGGCAATGCCAAGCGATGTCGTGACAGACCACATTGCACATCCAAAGGGCACCACCATCCCTCATTTGGGAAATCCACTAGCTTTTGGCGGAAGAAGTATGCTTGAGCTGAGTATGTAGGGCAAGAGTCCACCACCTTCAGTTTGTCCATAAGCCACACCTGGGAAAGGATGAAAGAAAAGAGAGATTAAAGAATAGAGAGATGTATGTTGAGAGAAAAGTGAGAAAAGGGCTTTGAGAGAAAAATAGAGCATGAGTGCCAAGAGATGTGAGAAACACATATGAGAAAGGGTGGAAAACATTACCTAAAGAAGTAGTGGACTCTCTATGAATTTGGTAGTCTCTCGTCGATGGAAGGCGTCTAAGCCCATCAAAGTCTCGGCCAACACCAAACTAACGCAACTCTTGCCTTCTTTCAAACCTTGGGCCACTTCAATTAGCCGAATGCTAGACCCACCAAAACTAGGGGCAAGAAAGAAATGAGCCAGCATACATAAGCAAAGGGCGTGTTGCCGGAAACCCCGCGAAAGAAGATTACCTTGGTCGCCAACGTCAGAAAATCGATGAATCAAACTAGGAATATCCAACTCTCCATTATGGACCAAGGATCGAGCCTCGTGAAGAGTGAGCCCGCACATCTGTTCCAAAGCTTGGATATGGCCAAAACGGGGTTGAGGTATGATTTCCTCATCGTGTCGGGATTCCATTAGCACCTGAAATTCTTCAATTGTCGGGGCATATCTCTTGTCCCCCGAAGCTAAATACATGTGTAATCGGGTTCCAACATCTAGCTGGGGCATGAAGGAACGGAAAACAAAGTGGAGTACGGCTCAACGAGAAAAGTGCATTTATGCCAAAACCCTAGAAATTTACCTTTTCTGAGCCGTCTAAAGTCGCGATCCAATTCGAGAGTTTTTCGGTGAAAGATGGCTCCATTTGTGAAAAATTTGCAGCTGAAATGAAGAAATCACGAAGCTCAACCTTTTATGGAAGATAAGGCAGTGAATGGAAGCCAACTATCAACAATTTGGAGGTTCTGTGCACTGGTGGCCGACATGCCACTGTTGGTGGCTGGCATCCTTTCTCCTCTGGTCAGCAGCCTCCCTTTTGGCCTACTGTCCACATGTGTACTAGAAAGTGGGGGTAGCTTGTGTTTTGTCTTGTCTTTTGTCTTTGGTGGTCTTGTTTTGAGTTCTTTTGTTTTTTAACAAGCTTGTCGATTTGTATTTGAGTTGTTTTGTTTATCGAGTTGTTATTGTGTAGCTTATCGAGTTGTATATTGCATTTTGTATTTTGGTTGTTGGTTGGTTTGTTACCCGATATTAAGCATCTTGTTTTAATCAAACACTCTTGGCCATTTCAATTCCCTATCTATTTCATGCATATATGGTGCTCATGATGCAAAAAATGACAACACATTTTTCATAAAACCACCGGTTTTATTTCGATCATGTTTTTTTTTTACAAAAGAGGAGTACAAGTTTTAAAGCAAAATAGAACTTCCTAAAGCTATACATGTACTAATGCTACAAAAGAAAAGAAACTAAGCAAAAATACAAAGCTCAGCACTGGTCGCCTTAGGCTCGAGAAACCCTCTTCGTCATCTTCCTTGGAGGAGAGGACTTAGGGGTGCTGTCTCCATCATCACCGCTGTCAGAATGTGTCCTAGAATCCAAGTCGGCGTAATCTCCGTTCTCTGCCTCAGAGCTCGCCTCAACGTCGCCTCTACTCTCAGAACCCAAGTCATCATCATCTTCACCCTCAGAGGACTCAGACTATGGAATCACTACCTCCCCAGAGTCACTGGTCTCAGCATTATCATCACTCAACACTAGCTCCGAAGGGCTCCTCCAACCTCAACCATGACACTCCTCTCGACTCTGTGTTGGGGCTTGTCTCTCTCTCTCTCTCTCTCTCTCTCCTCTCTGCTGCTGGAGGAGATGGTGATGGTGTAGACGCAATCGTCGCCGCTGGTGCTCTCGGTACGACTAGAACCTAAAAGGATACAGTATTGACATATCAGATGTAATGTATAGTTGCAGATGCAATATGATGAAAGTAGTGGAATGCCACAAGCCAGATATAGTTCAAGTACAGTATAGTGTGTCAGTGCAGCATATCAATATGATGTGACAAGGGACAGAATGTATACCGTGGTATGAGTATCAGTGCTTCAGTAAGAACGATGTGTACAACAGTGTGGAAAATACTGAAATGCGGGCAGAGAATTAGGAAAATTACCTGAATATCGTAGAGACTAAGCAGTGCCTCTTTCATCTACACCATGCCCATCAAGAAGGCTATCAGCTCAAGAGCCCTTCCCGTGTACTCTGTAGAGGCCTACAAATGTATTTGGGTGATCAGTATCTACAATGAACATATCTGAAATGAAATATGGGATGCAAACGAAAAGAACGGTCCATACCTGAGTTGGGACTTGAACCCCAACAAGTGCATGCCTGGCCGTTGCAGGCTCAATCGAGACCTGGTAAGGATCTCCAGTATGCCGCTAGTATGTCAACTCAGTCAGAAGCTCTGGCCAACTAGTGACCTACTTAGTGGGAGGGGCCCCTCTAGTCTTGGCCCTCGTCACTCGAGTCCTACCTGCCGTAGGGGCACCTGTTGCTCTGCCTGCACGAGCACCCGTCAAGAGAGGCATGAGGTGTGTTTGAATGAATATGGAATAATCCCCTTTCTCGTAGAAGTAGTTGGCATATAAACCCTCCGTGAACTGGATCATCTCCTCGAATGAGAGGCTCTCCGTGGTCCTCCTCGATGCTGGGGGCAGCATGGGAACTACCAGCTCAGGAAAACCCATGGTCTGGCGCATGAATTGCTCGTCCAAGAACCAAGCTCAGCAAACTGGGCCCTCTAGCAGAAGTCAAAAGTGGGAGGCCCTCCAGGCACTGGCATACTGGTCCCTAACACATTATCAGTTATTGATAATGCAAAAATAACTGTGAGTTTGGGTTACCTCTCCCGAAGCTACTGTGTCGCAGTACTGGTGGAAGAATGAGAAGGTCTCCCAGGTCCTCCACAGGCATCTTTCGTCATACCGATGAGAGTATGGCACAACATGGGGCATCTCCACCTTCGGCTCCGAAGCAAGGGTCGGGAAATATGCATATGCCCAAAGCTACAAAGGAAAAGGCAACAGTGAATATACAGTGTATAAAAGCAAAGAATGTAAAGAATACAAAATGCAGAAAGCAGAATGTGTAGTACAGTGTACAGAGAGTACATATATAGAGAATGTAGAATGTGCGATGTAGAAAACGCAGAGGATAGTGTAGACACCCCATTTTTGACCGACCTTAAGATTCGGACGTCATCGACTGAGCGCTCGGTGATGGTGCATATTGTGCTCGTTCTGAGGTTACAGAGTCTCGACTGAGAGCCTTGCCTCCGGACTTCGGGACTCTTTTGTGCTTTGCCTCGGTTTGCAAACCAGGTTCTGTTTTCTCTTCCCGAAGGGAGGGAGAGGTCTCGTAGATCATCTCTCAACGGCCGTAGGCTACATTTCGTGGTCGTAAGCCATTGTTCTCGTTTGGAGACCAGTTTCCAGTTTTTGGAGCCGTCAGCCGTGCGCCTCGGTTCGGGACCGCTTAACTTTCTCTATTTGCTCCGGTTTTTGGCACACACCTTGTTTCCTCTCCCTAGAGGGACACTGTGGCCCAGGAGACCACCTTCGTGGTCGCACACCACTTCCGGTGCTTGATAGTCAGTTTTTAGGGTACCTGGCTGCGCGTTTTGACCCTCGAACCCTCGTTTCGCATCAGTGTGGGTTAATTTTTGGCATGGACCCTATTTTCATTGTTAGGAAGGTGGTACAAGGGTGGGAGACCACCTTTTCTTCTTGGAGACCACCTTTCTCTTCACCGCCCAGTTTTCTTGTTAGAGAGCTAGTCTCCCTCACTTTTGAGCCACATTTACTAGTCTCCCACCATACCACTGGCTTTGTTTCAGTGTGGAGACCACTAATTACCCTTGGAGACCAGCTTTCTCCTTGGAGACCTCTTGTCTCTCTCCTCCAGCCAGTTTTCTTGTCGGGAAACTGGTCTCCCTCACTTTTGGGCCACAATTACTGGTCTCCCATATCACCACTGAGTTGTATTCACCTGGGAGACCACCAATATGGGCTGCCAACCACCTAGTTTTGAGTTGGACCTTTTGACCTGGTTGCCCGACCACAAAAAGTGGCTGGCCGACCACCTGGCCTGGTCGGCCGACCACTTGAACTGGTCGGCCTATTCTCTCTTGTTTTGTCTTCCTGAGTTCCTTCCAGCTGTGCCAGCTGGGAGGCATTTGCTGCATCCTCCATACATGTGTACGGAGGATATCTTGCTTCCAAGCTTCCAAGAGAAGCTTTAGACCTCTTTGGCTATAAGAAAGACCCTCTCCCTCATTAGCAAGCGTTCTGAAGTTGGCTGAGCATACACACCATATCTCCCTTTGTTTTTCTCCATTTTAGCTTCAAAGGGTGAAGTTCTTGCCCTCCTTTACACACCACCTCCTATCCTAACACCTCCACCATCACTCTAAGCACCTTGGAGCTGGTTTTTAGAGGTTGAAGGTTTGCTATTTTGGTCCAGAAGCTGTTGGAGGTCTTCTCTACAAAGGTAACACTTCTTTCCCTCTTTTTGACATTATTTTGCTCTATATCTTAGCTCTATTTGCAAGCACTTTTGGGCTTTGTCATAAGCTGAAAAAAGTCTTATTTTGAGCTCCTCTTGAAGTTTGTTTTAGGTTATTTTTTTGTTGGGAGTCATCTACCCCATTGCATGCTTGTTTTCACGTTGGTTTGAGCCTAGAAAACAGGTGGAGATGCACCCTTGGGTCTCCAGAGCCGTCAAAGCGATTGATATACGACATTTTGAATATGTCCGGCAGCGTCACAGCTACATCGGTATACCCATCTTCGATGTCCTGGATGGACTTTACTCCCTGAGGTTTCTTGAACATCTTTTCAAGCTTGCTCAACTTCAACGATGTATGGTCTATCTTGAACTCAAAGGGAGAGTCCGATAGGTTGATTGGTGCTTTAGATAGCTAGGGTAAGATTGTGGGTGGAGCTGGCCCCGTTGGAATGTCCGTACCTTCCTGGACATTTGGTGTCTCCCCAGGTGCTAGAGCTCCTGGTGGGGAAGGAGCTAGATGCGAAGCAGATGCTCCGTTTTACTATTGCAGCCTGGTGATTAGCTCAATCTGCTGGGCCATGATCGCAGCCTGTTGTTTGGAAAATTCCGTCTAGCGGGCAACGTCTTGCTGCATGAGTTTCATACTTTCTTGGAGTTGACGCATCATTTCCTCCATCCCTCCCATGTTCTGCTGTTCCGGCTGACTGACTGGTATATCTATCTCTGTGATAAAAACTGATGCCTCAGCCTGAATGTTCACTGGTGGGGTGGATAAAGGCCACTGATCTGGTAACTGCTGAACTGGTGATGTGTGCCTGACTGGCCCTTTTACCCTGCCTCTAGCAAAGGAACACTGATTACCCTTGAATTGAATCTCTGACCTGACAAAGTCTATCAACACAAGACCAATGAATCTGGGGGATCTCAGAACCTTCTGAAGCTATGGTTCCAAGATTACCCCTAGCAAAAGAGAAAACAGACAAGATCTCAAATTTAATTTCACCAAAAACAGTTTGAGCATAAATGAATGATCGTGACTCGCATCGATTTACGCCCAAAATTCTACCTCAAATCTGATACCCTCGGGTAAAACTGATTCCCCAAACAGTGATGCCCACAAGCTTGATGCCCGGACTCGCAAACTGATACATGCATTCCTGTAGAGACGCACTCGAAAAGCACATAGCAAGAAAATGAGAGCCAAAACACCCCTATGGTGGGGTAGGGTTTCCCTGTCCTATTTTGTCAGGAGCTAGGGTTTCATTACGCACGCAGCGGTTTCAAACAACCAATAATCGGGTAAGCAACCTGTCTTAGTTTGGGATGGTCACTATGGATTCCGAATATGCACTAGGTCGAATGGTCAAAAAGGGTGCCCCGGTAAAAAAATCGGGGTTTGTGTTCTCATCATGGCAGAGCCTGTAATCGGTCAGCCTTATGGCACGCTTCTCGAAGCGAGCCTCCGGTAAACCGTTTAGGAATAGCATACGGCAAACACAGTGTCCTAGGTGCACCAATGCAAATGCAATGCAAAGAAACACATAAGTGTAGGCAAAACCAGATATCATGAGTTCGAGTCAAGTTCTCTAAGTCCCCAGCAGAGTCGCCAGAAACTGTAGACGTCCTCGAACGTCTCGGGAGGGAATCCCGTTTTGTTCATTGGGCTCACTACAGTCCAGGACTCAATATCACAGTCCTGTATCTAATCTCGCAGAGTGCAATGCAAGACCGATGAATCATCAAAGAGTCCAAATCCAGCAAATCGTTTTGAAAACAGATTTTTTGAAAGAAGTGCCAAACATGGACTGCTTTGCCAGATACAGAGTCGCCACCTAAATATTTTATTTTGGGGGAATTTAGGAAACCCTGACTCGTGGCCTAAGGCCACGTGTCCGTCATCACCAAAGTTGCCTCGGCTCGGGAACTTGGGTATGATTGGGGAAGGTCACTCGTGAGCACACCCGCTCGCCCGATCAAAGATTGGTCTCTACTAACCATGATATCGAGTTTTGAAAACAATATGTGCTCTTATCCTGGTTATTAGCCTAGAATTACTATGTAATGCGCGCAGTATACAAGTATAGACTGGATCGCCTGAGTTGGAACAAAACATTTCATGTTTGTTTTTGAAAGCGATTTGCTACTCGTAAGTAGGCTAAAATGCGGATTTTGCCACCCTCAAGTGGGCTTAGAAAACATTGTGATTTGCCACTATCTAGTGGGCTTAAAACTCGCAATCAATGAATTGTTTCAATTCAGATAATCCAACCTCCACCCACAGGCATTCAGGCAGTTATATCACATAAGCACTTAGTCTCATGGTAAGCATGCTATCATGGCAGTCACTCACACACATGGAAGGATGCTAAAGCATAATACCTAGTACTCCGAGCCAAAACAGAAGCTAGTTAGTAACCAAATGCATGATCCTAACTATGCTGAAATGCCTAATGCAACACATACAGGAATGCAACTAAGATAGGCTCGGCTATTCTAAGATGGTAGGTGAAATGCAACAGATAACATGTATTCAACTCGAAATTGAAATACAATGCAGTTAGTATGATGCGCCGAGCCCGGTGCATGCAAGACAGAATGAATGCAAACATGTGAGCACAAGTATGCTAATTGAAACGTGCCCTAAACTAACCATCATAAGCTGGTAAATAAAAGGGAGAAAAACGTGGGGTTGGAAGACATACATCACACGCACGCACACTTATTACAAGATTGCCCTCCTCGGAGGGTCCGAATAAATAATGCAGTCCGAATAAATAATTAACTATTTTAGCTAATTAAATATTACAAAACCCTAATTAATTAACAAATTAACTAGGAAAGCGAATAAACTAGCATGCAAGCCATAAAATGAACCGCCTTAGCTCTTGTTCCGAATGATGAAAGATGCATGCATGCTCAGGTCGCTTTGTCTGGAAATTCCTTGGGATGTCCCGATTTGTCTCTGTTTTGCAATTGGTCCTAGAGCACTGTACAAAACTTCCGAAGGCTGCTGACTAGTTTTTGCTGCTGGATTCTGATTTGCTGCAACAGAGAGCAAGAAAGGGGCATGGCAAAGTATTTTCAACACATGTGTGCATGACCACTCTCCCCGCCATTGCACAAGCTCTAGGGAGTGTAGACCTCGATCCTCGTGCCACCAACACGCATCTCGATGCATGATGGCCGAGGAGTCGAATTGCATGACTCAATGTGAAATGAATGCGCATATAAACATAACAAGGCCTAAACTCCATCATGGGTAATTCGGAGTGTTGGCGACCGGAAATTGAGACACGTTTCGTCACTTTGAGTACGAAACGCCCCTTGTTTCCCGTGTTTGGACTAACCCTACTCCAAACACAATGCAATGAGATGGCATACACAATGCGACTAATGTGTAACCCTAAATGCAATGCAACCTAATCATGCTGGCATGCAAGGGATGATATGCACACATGCAACCTAGCATATGCAATGCTATGGACTAAAATGGCATAGACAATGCATACGAACCACATGGCATGCACAATGCACATACGAAGACCATCATGCACAGATGAAGACTATCAATGAGATGATCAAGGCATACACAATGCAATGGCCAAATATGCAACAACATGAACCAAATGGCATACACAATGCAAGGTGGACTTAACCAATATGAGTGGACCTTAGCCACACTCAAATCAGTGGCCATACATGAAAATGAGACAACCGAAATGCATGCAAACATGCGCGAATACAAAGGACCAATCCTAAGGCACAACATGCAACTCTAACTAAGCATGGAAAATGATGAAATATGGCATGGAAACACACATTCTCCAGCTCTGAAACATGATGCACAATGGTCCTGAATCATGCAAACACTACACACAATGCATGCTAGATGGCACAATTACCGAAACCAGTGAAGCATATTACACTAGAGGTACACAAAGTGATGCACAAATGGCAAGACCAACCCTAAACAGACCCTAGGCAGGTCCAAGACAGTGGGAAAATAGCTTAAAATGATGGCTCAATATGCAAAGAAATGAAACTCATTCAATGGTCCGAAAACAAGGCATACAAGCCCAACTCTCAAACGCATTTAAAAAGTGAAAATCATGGGAATATGGCATACATGTAAGCTCTGAAATATGACATGCAATGGCCCCAAAACATGAAAAAACCTTAGTATATGCATGTAATAGACCTCGAAACTCAAAACTAAGCATGGACATTAAACTACAAGCATGCAAAACAAACATCATTCGAGTATGAGACCCAAAAACAGAGCGAAGGCAGTCCAAAATATGCACAAAATCAGTCTAAGGCATGGCCAAAAAGTGCTAGAATTAAGGGCCAAAAGATCATGCAATACAAGCTAGTGAACCATGATTTGGACTACCACTATATGAAGCACATGAGAGCTCACCAAACCAGCCAAAGACAGAAGTATTCCATGCCAAATAATGCCCAAAAACCCATGGAAACATGGCCAATGCATGCAAGAATGATATGTTCCTTTGAAAGGCCAATAAGAGGGTTATTCAACACATGCATGATGGACATACAAAATGGAAAAACCACCTCTGGACAGAGGTTATGATGACCCTAAAACTCACTGAAAAGGGCCTGAAATGAGCCTAGGAAGCATGCAAGTAAAGGTCCCTTTGAAAGGCCTTAAAGAGGATTACTCTACACATGCACAATAGACATTCAACATGGCAAAAAGGGCTCTAGACAGAGCCTCTGCAGGTCACAAAACTCACAAAAAGTGGCCTGACACATAGCTTGAAAACATGCAAATAGGGGCTCCTTTGAAAGGCCAAGAAAGCTAGTAAACAAAACAAGGGGTGAGAGGGTCACCCCTCTCTAATTTTGGGGCTCAAAATAGTATGCTAGCCATTGAAAATCCACTGGATTTCAGTGGGTAGAAGGCCAAACAAAGTTCACTTCAAAGGCCTAGATGCATGGCTCAAAACAACGTGAAAACAAGCATGCATGGGGGTAGATGACTCCCAACAGAAAAATGACCTTAAATAAACTTCAAGAGGAGCTCAAAATAAGACTTTTTTCAGTTTATGACAAAGCCCAAAAGTGCTTGAAAATAGAGCTAAGATATGGAGCAAGATAATGTTAAAAAGAGGGAAATAAGTGTTACCCTTGTAGAGAAGACCTCCAGCAGCTTCTGGACCAAAATAGCAAACCTTCAACCTCTGAAAACCAGCTCCAGGGTGCTTAGAGTGATGGTGGAGGTGTTAGGATAGGAGGTGGTGTGTAAGGGAGGGCAAGAACTTCACCCTTTGAAGCTAAAATGCAGAGAAACAAAGGGAGATATGGTGTATATGCTCAGCCAACTTCAGAACACTTGCTAATGAGGGAGAGGGTCTCTCTTATAGCCAAAGAGGTCTAAAGCTTCTCTTGGAAGTTTGGAAGCAAGATTAAACATCCTCCATACACGTGTATGGAGGATGCAGCAAATGCCTCCCAGCTGGCACAGCTGGAAGCAACTCGGGAAGACAAAACAGGAGGGAGTAGGCCGACCAGTTCAAGTGGTCGGCTGACCAGGCCAGGTGGTCGACCAGCCACTTTTTGTGGTCGACCAGCCAGGTCAAAAGGTCCAACTCAAAACTAGGTGGTCGGCAGCCCATATTAGTGGTCTCCCAGGTGAATACAACTCAGCGGTGATATGGGAGACCAGTAATTGTGGCCCAAAAGTGAGGGAGACCAGTTTCCCGACAAGAAAACTGGCTAGAGGAGAGAGAAAAGTGGTCTCCAAGGAGAAAGCTGGTCTTGAAGGATAATTGGTGGTCTTTACACTGAAACAAAGCCAGTGGTATGGTGGGAGGCCAATAAATGTGGCTCAAAAGTGAGGGAGACCAGCTCTCTAACAAGAAAACTAGGCGGCAAAGAGAAAGGTGGTCTCCAAGAAGAAAATGTGGTCTCCCACCCATGTACCACCTTCCTAACAATGAAAATAGGGTCCATGCCAAAAATTAACCCACACCGATGCAAAATGAGGGTTCGGTGGTCAAAACGTGCAGCCGGGTACCCCAAAAACTGACTATCAAGCACCGGAAGTGGCGTGCAACCGCGAAGGTGGTCTCTCGGGCCACGGTGTCCCTCTAGGGAGAGAAAAAAAGGAGTGTGCCAAAAATCGAAGCAAACGGAGAAAGTTAAGCGGTCCTGAACTGAGGCGCATGGCCGACGGCTCCGAAAACCGGAAACTGGTCTCCAAATGGGAACAATGGCTTGCGACCACGAAACGTAGCCTACGGCCATTGAGAGATGGTCTACGAGACCTCTCCCTCCCTTTGGGAAGAGAAAACAGAACTTGGTTCGCAAATTGAGGCAAAGCACAAAAGAGTCCCAAAGTCCGGAGGCAAGGCTCTCAGTCGAGACTCTGTAACCTCAGAACGAGCACAATATGCACCATCACCGAGCACTCAGTCGATGATGTCAGAGTCTTAAGGTCGGTCAAAAATGGGTTGCCCCTCTTTGACAGAACTCGGAAGTCATAAGTGACGGGAGTGAATGTCAAAACCCAGAGACGATCCATTTTTGACAAGGCCGAAGACTTAGACAAACAAGTGAGATAAACAAAGATGTGCCTGCAGATAGGGGGCAAAATGCAAAATGATATGCAAGAAGATTTTGACAATTAGACTTATACGCTACGCGAAGCTGATTTGAAAATTGGACTTATACGCTATGCGAAGCCGGTTTGATAATTGGACTTATATGCTTTCGCAAAGCCTTTTTGGAAATTGGACTTATACGCTACGCGAAGCCGGTTTGAAAATTGGACTTATACACTACGCGAAGCCAGGTTTGAAAATTCAGAATTTATGCAATGCAATGTAATGAAACAATGCAAATGATATGCAATGCATTTGAGATGATCAAACCACAAGCATTATAAAACCACACAAATATCATAAAGATGATGGAGATGCAAAATCCGTCTACCATAGAAAAGGTGCCGACACCCTCAAACCACAATCCAATCAGTGGAATAGGCTCATACACATGCAGAACTATGTGTGTGTAGACGAAACACAAGATACAAGTAATTGGGTGGCATGATATAAGCGAGGAATGATCAGCTGAGGAAAGATCATGATCCTAAATGCTGGATGCAACACACTACACTACACTACAATGCAATGAATGCAACGGATAAGGCGCACGGCCAAACCGTATCTTGCCTAGGAAAGGCATGGACACAAATAAACCACATCTAACACGGAAATGGTGCCATCACCCTCAAACCACAATCCCATTAGTGGAATAGGTGCGTACACAAAATCTCATAACCATGCTTCGACGTGAAAAGTATGGGCACATACCAGACCAAGCTCAACATGGAAAGGCGCAAGCCATAGATGGATAATGCAGTAAATGCATGCAAACTATAATGCAATGTATTCTATATGCAATGCAATGGACATACTAGACAATGTAGTAGTTAGGAAGCGAAGGTACCTTACAGGGGCATTTGGCAATGACCTACCTCAGCAATGTCCTACCTCATGCTGATGTGGGAATCTTCCCCTTCTTCTCCGTTGAACCGCAGGTACTACTTTTGTCCCTGACTATGGTCGCAGCTTTCCCTATTCTCCAACAAAGTGACAGACTAGGTTGATTGGGTATCCAGATTTGAGGCGCATACACATGCTATCTCAATCTATAGGGCTGCCATACAGATTTCAAGCTGAAGATAGCCCCTGGGTATTTAAACCTGACTTTAGTCTCAGAAATCCCGAACCTTTGCATTCTAGGTATGAGCCATTCGAACTCTAGTTTCCACCGTCTCAGTTGCTCTCCTAGGAACTCACCGCAAACACAGACAGGTGGCTATACCAAACCACCAGAAGTCGTTCGGGCATGACAAACACCAAAGGAATTGCACCTTTAGAGGATTTAAGGTCTCCTAGACCAGAGGGTGCACAAGACAGTGCAAATAAAGATGCAGGATTTAAGGTCTCCTAGACTAGAGGATTTAAGGTCTCCCAGACCAGAGAGTGCACAAGACAGTGCGAGCTAAAGGTTTACAAAACAGTGTGAGTAGGGTGAATGCACAAAATAGTGCGATGCATGTAAGGTGCGCAAGATAGTGCGATGCAATGCATGCAAAATGCAATGGTGAATGCAAAGGGGAAAATACTCCAACCATGCTGTAATCATGAGAGGAGGAAAAACAATCAATCAGGCGCGTATACGACGCAACCTAAGTCAAATTCCAAACACACTGAAATCACGTGAGGAAAGGGACACTCAAACCACACTGAAAACGTGAAAGGAAGTCCAATAATCCACCCAACGCGTCTACAACACAACCTGGGATAAATTCCAAACACGCTGAAATCGTGAGAGGAGGTCCAACAATCTGCCCAGCGCATTTACAATGTAACCTGGGATAAATTCTAAACACGCTGAAATCGCGTAAGGAACGGGACACTCAAACCACGCTGAAATCGTGAGAGGAGGTCCAATAATCCGCCCAACGCATCTACAACGCAACCTGGGATAAATTCCAAACACGCTGAAATCGCCTAAGGAACGGGACACTCAAACCATGCTAAAATCGTGAGAGGAGGTCTAACAATCCGCCCAGCGCGTCTACAACGCAACCTGGGATAAATTCCAAACACACTGAAATCAAGTAAGGAATGGGACACTCAAACCACGCTAAAATTGTGAGAGGAGGTCCAACAATACGCCCAGCACATCTACAACGCAACCTGGGATAAATTCCAAACACGCTGAAATCACGTAAGGAAAGGGACACTCAAACCACGCTAAAATCGTGAGAGGAGGTCCAACAATCTGCCCAACGCGTCTACAACGCTACCTGGGATAAATTCCAAACATGCTGAAATCGCGCAAGGAACGGGACACTCAAACCACGCTGAAATCATGAGAGGAGGTCCAACAATCCACCCAGTGCGTCTATAACGCAACCTGGCATAAATTCCAAACACGCTGAAATCGCGTAAGGAACGGGACACTCAAACCACGCTGAAATCGTGAGAGGAGGTCCAACAATCCGCCCAGCGTGTCTACAACGCAACCTGGGATAAATTCCAAACACGCTGAAATCGCATAAGGAACGAGACACTCAAACCACGCTGAAATCGTGAGAGGAGGTCCAAGAAACTATCAAGAGCGTGCTCGGCGCCACTTGAGAAAGTCCCAGAGGACAACGATCCTAAACGCAGCTCGGCATAAAAGGAGAAATGATACAAGATAATAAAAGATACAAATAAACGCAATAAGTGCTGTGATACAGTACATGTTACAAGTAATGTGGAGCATGATGCTAAGGGAATACAATAAATAGACAAAGCGGCACTCTAGAAAGCACCTCATGGAGTGAGTAGCGGTAAACTGCTTTACTCTGATGGGGAATGGTACTCAAGGAGAGCACTTCTGATCGCCATTTTGGCTTGCAATAATGAAACAGTCAGCACAATATTCTGTTCACTTTGAATACATAGCTCGTATCAGCACACTGCTCATTCTGAACACGTAGCTCGTAACACAGTATTCTGTTTATTCTGAACACATGGCTTATACAAGACACTACTCATTCTGAATACATGGGGTGCAATGATGGAACTTGCAGAAGCTGAAACAAACTCTAATACCTGACATTTTCCCTCTTTTCTTTTGCTTTGCAGCCCGAAACTTTAGATAGGTCCTGGTTTTACTGTTCCCACATGACCCGAGTTGAACCCTGCGGTTTTTGAAAGAACAAAATCTTGTTTTGCACAAATGTGGAGAATGGCACGGCACTCTGAGCACAAAACGATTCATTTTTGAAATTGAAATGAGAAAAGGGTTCTGAACCGGGTATTGAGCCTACAACTGACCACAGCCACAATGACTCAACAATGGAAAACAAAGGTGGAACAACCTAAACACCACTCAACAAAGGAAAAACAACCTCAACACATCTATTGACACTCAAACGACTCAAAACAAGAATCGAGACAAACAAAAACACACAAACACTACACTCAGCTGTGTTACAAAGGCAAGAGACCTCTTGGTGCACGAGGAGCCAGTTTCTTCAGGTATTGTTTCCCACCCTTTCTCATTTGTGATTCTCACATCACTCGACCCTCAGGCTCTGTTTTTCTGAAAAAGCCCTTTTCCTCACTTTTTCTCTCAGCGCACATCTCTCTATTCTTCAATCTCTCATTTTTTATCCCTCCCCTGGGTGGTTGATGGGTAAGCATGAAGTTGAGGGCTCTTGCCCCTAGCATGCTACTAGATTCTCTTTCTTCCACTCACAGCCAGTGAGTTCCTCCCATAGAGGGGTTGCACTAAGACTGGGTATGTAGCAAATCTGCAGCTGACATTGGTTGACGATGCTCTGCTAGGGAGTTTGGATGTGATCGGATCTGTCCAGATGGGGGAGTGGAATATCTTGATCCATTCCAGTTCGTGCTTCGCACTTGATATGATACCTCGCTACTTGGAGGATGAGAGAGCTTTTCGGCCCTTTATTGTTAGCTTCAGTTACACCCCTTTCTGGCAGGTAGAGTGCCCTTCTTGGCAAGTATGGTGCCCTTCTTGGCAAGTATGGTGCCCTTTCTAGCAAATGCATTGACAACAGGGAAAAGGCAGGATACTTGACTCAACTGTGCCCCTAGTTCATCATTTTGACCATTTTTTTGTTTTTTTGGCTTTCTACTAAAACAATTTTGACCAAAATGAGAGTTAGATTAACATGCTTGTTCAATTTTCTAATTTAAAATCATGCAAGTCAGGCTATGAGCACTGAAAATTTTCCTTTTTAGGTCCAAGAAATGCTCCAGTTTTGAAAAATGGAATACTTTTTGAGAAAATCAGTCAACCTCAATAAAAATTCTCAAAAACTATTTTTGCAAACGATCACTGCTCAACAAGCACAGAACCTACTCTTGAGATGCACAACCTCAGATCCGAAGGAAAATTGCCCCTTACTTGAAGGACACTGCATGGCAACGGAAAGTTGCCCCTTGTTTGAATAGCACCGCAGCACACTGTATGGCAACGCAAAGTTGCCTTTAGTTTGAATAGCGCCGCAGCACATGGCAACCAGTCCTCACATTGACAATTACAACCAAATTCTCGGATACAGAGAAGACAAAGATGACCAGAACCATCACATGGACACAGTCGGATTTGAAGTGCTTTACGGCTGGACTTCAGAGTGAAGTTGCCCACGTATCCCAAAGATGGGAATCAAGCCTTATGTAGTTCGGGGTTAAGGTACACTCGTGTATTTAACCTCTCCTTTTGCGCTCTAACTTTTGCCAAGGCCGCCCTTCCGGGTTTTCAACCTTGCGAGCTCTGTTCTTCTTTTCTTTTCATTTCTTTTCTTTTTTTTTCATCTTTTTTTTTTTATTTTCTTCATTTTTCTTCTTTTCTTTTCTTCATTCTTTGCATTTTTCTTTTTTTGTCTTTTTTTTTGTTCTTTTTGTTCTTTTTCTTGCTCTAACTTTTGCCTGGGTCGCCCTTCCGGGTTTTCGGCCCAGCAAGCCTCTCAAGGGTAAAAGTGTAGCTTTGTCCATGTCAAATGGTTTTGAGATCCTGAAGTCGTCTAAATCCAGGAGAATGGCTACTGTTTGCTGACGATGCAGGAGTCCATCCAAAGGGGGACAGAGTTATCCTTCAGCAATACTTTCTTCTTTCCTCCCTTCTAGGATTTGGTATTCTTGCCGATCTTTGTTAGCTTGAGAAACATCACAATTTTTTTGACTCTTCGAGCACATCTGACATCTTTGCCCCTAGTTCGAGGGCTTTTGATATAGCTTTGCAAGCTTCCTTTTGATTATTTCTAACCTCCTTGCCCCTAGTTCATGGGTTGCTTCAAATCTGGCCATGCAGGCCTCACATTGTAGTTGACCATTGAACATTCTAAATTTCAAGTTCAAGGTTTGAAAGTGAGGGGTCGAGTCTCAGGGCTGAGAGCGATCCTAAGCTGCACAATCTTAAGAGTGATTCCACACAAGTCTTCGCAGGACTGCGCAAAACATTTTTTGAAATCTTTTAAGAAAGCGACTAATCGCTCGCGCTGAAGATAGTGTGGAACCAATCTGGATCAAGCCAGAGTCCTTCTCAGTACTCACATTAACGAACATGATTTCATTCATTAAGGGCTTAGCACACCTCTCTTTCTCTCAGTTGATCGAATTTTGCAAATCCCGAGGAATTGCTTCTTCTTCGTTTTCATCACAATGTTCAAAAAGTTTTGAAAAACTTAGGTCAATATAATGAGTTCGAGGCACAGAAAAGTAGGCGAAAAATACTGCCGTTTCATTCAAACTTTCTGGCACAACTGGCACAAGGCAGAAGCAAGCACAAAAGCATGAAAGACCACTATTGTTCATTCAAATCTATTGGCATTACTGGCTCCAAGGCAGAAACAGACTAAAAAGAAAATGAAAAGACAAACACAAAACAAGCATGTGATGTTTGAGGTAACACCCCCGAAATCACCCGACTTCAACAAAACAGGACTGACTCGGTACAACCAGACAGACGCTACTGACTTAACATGAAAAGACTGACTCAATACAAAACGACAAGACTGACCCAATACCCAAGTCAGAAAGCACAAAAGCTAGCACTCGCAAATGCTCAAAACAATGCGTGCCATTCCCACGTCTGGAGTAAATCGAACGCCGCCCGCAGCTGGTTCATCTCCCGATCACATGGTCATATTATCCCCCAAGTTCACCGATCCAGCGCCGATAGACTTTGCAGGACCTGACGCGACGATGACCTTTTTATCCATCAGATCTTGTATTTCATGGTGAAGACGAAGACACATATTAGTGTCATGGCCAACTTGTTGATGAAAGACACAGTACTTAGCCGGGTTGTGGGAGAGAGGAAGTTTATTTAGTAATGGCCGCGGCTCCAGGAGCTTTAGATGTCCCTTTTCGATTAGGACCCTCAGGGCCGTTGACAGAGACATGTCCAGTGGGGTGAACACCCTTTGGCCCCGAGGTGGGTATTTGGCAGGTTGTGAGCTGGTTGTGTTGGACGTACTGGCGAATGGGTTGGTAGGTGCTAACTTTTGATGATCTCTTCCGAGCGTAGGATTGGAGCTAAAAGGGGTGTTTCTGGTGCAACATCTCTTGTCTCGGCTTGCCCCTTGATTCAGACTGCCCCCAACTTGAGTGGCAAAAGTATCATCCACAGCTTTTGCAACCACTGCAAGCACTTGCTGTTTGTTTAGTCCTTCGGCCTTCAAAGCCTCAATAGCCCGTTGAAGGTGTTCATGGGGACCAATGCTTGCCCCTACCTTGTTCTTACCACCTACTTCCCCTTTGCCAAGGGTTTGGCTTTCTTCAAATGTAGACAGTCCCAAGATTGGGGAGCCTTTTGTCATGAAATTCAAGGTATGTGATGTGGTCGATGAGGGAGCCAATGTCCCGGAGGCCAGATCTGTCACAGTTCTTTGAAGATCTTCAATCATTCTCATCAACTCAAAAGTAGTGGGCTCACGAGTTTGAGATGATTGGGGTCTAAGTGCATCCATCATGTATAAGTCCATGCTTTCTGGAATGAACACCTTAGGCTTGGGTAGATGGGCCGGGGTGATGTATATGCTGGGGTCGAAGGTGGATGGTAGTGTATGGATGAGGTTGAGGTGGGGAGGTGACGAGTTAGTACTAACCTGAGGTCCTTTGGGTGGAGCTAGGGTCTCTTCATCAATAAGATCCTGAATCTTATGACGGAGGCGGATGCAATGGTTTGTATCATGATCGTGTTGTTGATGATAGACACAGTATTTAGCTAGGTCATATCTTGGTGGAAGAGGATTCGGAAGGGGTTGGGGTTCTAAGAGTTCTAGGTGCCCTTCTTCTCACAGCTTTTTCAAAGCTTGAGAGAGACTCATGTAAAAAGGATGGAATTTTCAGGCTTGGGACCGATTTGAAGTGGTAGTTTTTTGGCCATTGAGGGAAGTGGTGATAGAGTCTACTTCTGAGCATTTCACAGTTGCACTACTATCAGTAGTAGCATTAGAACTGCGAGCAACATTTCTTTTCAACGACTCATTATCTTCTGCAAAGATCCTTTGTTGGATGGCATCCTCGATTTGAACCCCCATTCCATGAAGGTCTGGAATGGTAAACAGTGGTAGTACGATCATTTTTTGCAACAACATGCCATGTAAATTCTGAACAATCATCCTGATCTGATCTTTGTCGGAAGGCCTTGTAGTCAACATTGAGGCCTTTGCTCTCCATCTCATCACGAACTCTGAGAAACCCTCCTTTGGTTCTTGGTGGGTGACTTCGAGATCACGAGTTGTGACCTCAATCTGTGTGTTGTAGGAGTATTGAGCAATAAAGGCCTCAGCCAGCTCTTCCCGGTTCCGTTTCACAGAGTCCTCCAATTTCACATACCAGATTACGGCTATCCCAGACATGGTTCGGCCAAAGAGAGACAACTTCTGAGCTGTGGTCAAACCCATTGGCCTCAAGATATCAAAAAACAGGTGGAGGTGCACCCTTCGGTCTCCAGAGCTGTCAAAGCGATCGATATGCGACATTTTGAATCTGTCCGGCAGCATCACAACTGCATCAGTGTACCCATCCTCGATATCCGGGATGGACTTTACTCCCTGAGATTTCTTGAACATCTTTTCAAGCTTGCTCAACTTCAACGATGTATGGTCTATCTCGAAGGGTTGCACGTTAGTCGTATTGTGTATGCCATCTCATTGCATTGTGTTTGGAGTAGGGTTAGTCCAAACACAGGAAACGAGGGGCGTTTCATACTCCAAGTGACGAAACCTGTCTGAATTTCCGGTCGCCGACACTCCGGATTACCCATGATGGAGTTTAGGCCTTGTTATGTTTATATGCGCATTCATTTCACCTTGAGTCGTGCAATTTGACTCCTCGGCCATCATGCATCGAGATGCATGATTGGTGGCACGAGGATCGAGGTCTACACTCCCTAGAGCTTGTGCAATGACGGGGAGAGTGGTCATGCACACATGTGTTGAAAATACTTTGCCATGCCTCTTTCTTGCTCTCTGTTGTAGCAAATCAGAATCCAGTAGCAAAAACTAGTCAGCAGCCTTTGGAAGTTTTGTATAGTGTTCTAGGACCAATTGCAAAACAGAGGCAAATCGAGGCATCGCAAGGAATTTCCCGACAAAGCGACTCGAGCATGCATGCATCTTTCATCATTCGGAACAAGAGCTGAGGCGGTCCATGTTATGGCTTGCATGCTAGTTTATTCGCTTTCCTAGTTAATTTGTTAATTAATTAGGGTTTTGTAATATTTAATTAGCTAGAGCAGTTAATTCTTTACTCGGATTGTGTTATTTATTCGGACCCTCCGAGGAGGGCAATCTTGTAATAAGTGTGCGTGCGTGTGATGTATGTCTTCCAAACCCACGTCTTTCTCCTTTTTATTTACCAGCTTATGATGGTTAGTTTAGGGCACGTTTCAATTAGCATACTTATGCTCACATGTTTGCATTCATTCTGTCTTGCATGCACCGGGCTCGACGCATCATACTAACTGCATTGTATTTCAATTTCGAGTTGAATACATGTTATCTGTTGCATTTCACCTGCCATCTTAGAATAGTCGAGCCTATCTTAGTTGCATTCCTATGTGTGTTGCATTAGGCATTTCAGCATAGTTAGGATCATGCATTTGGTTACTAACTAGCTTCTGTTTTGGCTCGGAGTACTAGGTAAGCTTTTATGCTTTAGTATCCTTGCATGTGTGTGAGTGACTGCCATGATAGCATGCTTACCATGAGGCTAAGTGCTTATGTGATATAAATGCCTAAATGCCTGTGGGTGGAGGTTGGATTATCTAAATTGGAACAATTCATTGATTGCGAGTTTAAAGCCCACTAGATAATGGCAAATCACCATGTTTTCTAAGCCTACTTGAGGGTGGCAAAATTCGCATTTTAGCCTACTTGCGAGTAGCAAATCACTTTCAAAAACAAACATGAAATGTTTTGTTCCAACTCAGGCGATCCAGTCTATACTTGTATACTGCGCGCATCACATAGTAATTCTAGACTAATAATCGGGATAAGAGCACATAATGTTTTTAAAAGTCGATATCATGGTTAGTAGAGGCCGATCTTTGATCGGGCGAGCGGGGGTGCTCACGAAGTGACCTTCCCCAATCGTACCCAAGTTCCCGAGCCGAGGCAACTATGGTGATGACGGACACATGGCCTTAGGCAACGAGTCCAGGTTTCTTAAATTCCTCCAAAATTAAATATTTAGGTGGCGACTCTGTATCTGGAAAAGCAGTCCATGTTTGGCACTTCTTTCAAAAAATTTGTTTGCAAAACGATTTGCCGAATTTGGACTCTTTGATGATTCATCGGTCTTGCATTGCACTTTGAGAGATTAGATACAGGACCGTGACATTGAGTCCTGAACTGTAGTGAGCCCAATGAACAAAACGGGATTCCCTCCCGGGATGTTCGGGGACGTCTACATATAGATGTAAACAATGCAGTATGCAGTGTACAGTAAGTGCAAAGCAGAAAGCATGGAAATGGAAGATAGAAAATGTAAAGCAGAAATGTAAAGCATACCTCCCAGGCTCGCTAATAGCCTCCAACCCTGTCTCCCCTCCTACGGGATGTCGAGCTCATATAGCCATATAATGTGGCAAGGCCAGCTCCTCCCTCGTCATAGAGCCAGACCTAAGGTAAGTCCACCAAAGCGCTCAGTAGCTACAGCCCTACGGTGTTCCACCTGTTCGCGAACAAGGCGGTACCGAAGAGGAACATCAAAAAGCCTCGGGCATAGTGCTCAGTCTCCTCTAGGGTCTCTGGCTCTCTCCCTCGGAAGTGCTCGGTGAACCAGCTATATCGGACCTTGGCCGGTCTAAAGAGAGGTGGGTGTGCTCCCAGCAAGTATAGCCAGGCGGCCTCCCACTCGCCCATGTCCATATCGTAAGGGATCAGATTACCCCCTACTTCTACGCCCGTGAGCATGGTGAAGTCATAGGGAGTCATCATCATCTCCCGGTGGCGGAGAAGTGAAAGAAGTTGGTGGTATCCCACCACCGCTCCACTAATGCGCCAAGAAGAGGTCGACTCGCAATATGGCGCCATAGTTCGGTGCAGAATAGCCTGAAACCCGCCTCGTCGATGATGTGGCGTATGCTAGCAAGAAGCTCCATATACCAATCTCTCGTTGACGTGGCTCCATAGCCCTTGATAGAGCGAAAGTCCTCATGTGGTTAGAACAATGATATGTAGTGATATGAGAACAGGTAGACAAAATGCAGAGTAAGAAATACAGTGCAAGGGTGTGATTAAGGCAAGAAATGCAATGTAACTATGCAGTTGAAGCAAGGGATACAGTTAACGCAAGAAATGCAATGTAAAGATAAAAAGCATGAGAATACAGTGTGTACCTCAATGATGCCGTGGGACAAATGGGAGTCCGACTCCTGTAGCAAAAGATCCTCTGGCATATATCGCGTGAACTCTCTAAAGTACCTGATACACCCAGGTGGTAGCACATGTGTCTTAGGATGGTATGTCGTCGGATCAAAGGGGTGTACTCCCAGCGGTAATATCTCGGGCTCAAGCTTGGCCTCCATCTCTGCTAGAGGTGGAATCTCGAATGGAGCTCCGTCATGGGTTAGATCATCTGCTACCTAGAAACAAGATGAGAAAGTGGTGAAAAATGAAGAAAAATGAAGAAAAAATGGCAAGCTTGGGAAAAGTCAAACCCTAGGAGAGAGAAAGTGGAAGAAAAAGTCAAAGCCCAAAAAAAGGCACCAAACCTGAGAGAAACTCGAAGGAAACATGCCTCAAGTGGTGAAACTCCAAGAAAAACACCGAAATCAAATTTTAATCAGTTCAAAACGAAGGAAACAAAAAGGGTTTAGCGAATAAACTTCACGTGGGGTGTTGGAAAACATTGATGTAGAGAGAAGGAGCACCTAGAGAGAGAGGGAACAATTTCGAGCATGGGTTAATGAGGAAATGAGACCCCAAGTCTTATATTTAAAGACCCATGCATGAAAGACCAAAAACCCTTAATCATCACGTGGTGTGGCAGTTACTTTTGTGCCCAAAGAAGGCTTCTTCGAGGCTGGCAGGTGGTCGGCAACCCTCTCCAGTGGGCGACAGGTGGCCCACTTCTTCCTTCTGAGTCCTAATATTGTTTTGTGTCCTTGGTTTCCAAGAATTGAAGGGACTGCTCATGTTGGGTTCAAATTGTCTCTACGGAAGCTGAGAACTATGTTTTTGGTGCACGATGTTCGTCACTTGTCAACATGAACGAGGTATATCCTTTAAACATATGGCAACTCTTTTGAGAGGTAAATCAGAAGTTGCTATAGTTTGTTTTTTTCAAATTATGCTTTCGTACATGTATTTCTCTGCTGTTGCAAGAATATGTACTTCTCTATTGTTGCATAGAATATACATTTCACGTTGTTGCATGAATATGCATTTCGCAGTTATTGCATGCGCATCTTGCGTCTGTTTTGAAGCACACATAGAATATGCTCTCGCTTTTGTTTCATGCATAGAATATGCTTCCGCTCCTGTATCATACATAGAATATGCTTCAGTTTTTGTTTCTTGCATGGAACATGCCATTGTATCTCAGTTGTTTGTCTTGCATAGAACATGCATTCTTACTGTATTACACTTGTTAAGTTTCTTTCTTATACATGCACAATATTGTATGTACAGTTCATTCAGGTACATGATATTGTATGTATGGTTCATTCAAAGGAGTTCTAGGTAAAATCATTCGTGCTATATTCAGGTCACATCCTTTTTCCAGTCAGTTAAAAACATTCGGGTGCGCCCGGTGTTCACACCACCCTTCCTCCTCTCACATGAGATGTGTTAGGATTTCCAATCGGTTAAAAACATTCGGGTGCGCCCTATGTTCACACCACCTTTCCTCCTCTCGTGTGAGAAGCGTTAGGATTTCCAATCTGTTAAAAACATTCAGGTGCGCCCAGTGTTCACTCCACCCTTCCTCCTCTCGCGTGAGACACGTTAGGATTTCCAATCAGTTAAAAACATTCGAGTGTGCCCGGTGTTCTCACCACCCTTTCTTCTCTTGCGTAAGACGCGTTAGGATTTCTAATCAGTTAAAAACATTCGGGTGTGCCCAGTGTTCACATCACCCTTCCTTCTCTCACGTGCAATGCGTTAGGATTGCAAATTGGTTAAAAACATTCAGGTGCCCACGGTGTTCACAGCACCCTTCCTCCTCTCGCGTGCAACGCGTTAGGATCTCGATTGAAACCTCGGGTGCGCCCGATGGTTACGTTGCCCTTCACCTTTCCTGCGTGACGTGTATTTAAGTTTGCATAATTTTCTTGCATCCTTTCTGCATGAAATATGGTTTTGCTCGTGATTCCCACGCGTGGTGTGTTTATTTATTTACTTCTTTTCATGATTGGAATTGTTGTACCTTGTTTTGATTTGTTTAAATGTGGCATTTTCTTTGCATTGCATTTGCATTCAAATGTTTCATTGTACAGCATCATTGCATGATCATAAGTTATGTTCTTGCATCATATTTTTGCATTTTGCCCCAGAACTACATTGGTTTGATTCCTTGCAAAAAAAATACATTGGCAGCCTGCGGGCGCAACCATTTGTTTTCTGTCTTGTTTGTTTGTCCAAGTCTTTCAGCCTTGTCAAAATGGGTCATCTCTGGGCTTTGACATCCACTCATGTCATTTCATGACTTCTGAGTTCTGCCAAAGAGGGGCAACTGTAGACACCCCATTTTTGACCGTCCTCAAGACTTGGACGTCATCACTTGATCACTCGATGATTATGATTGCATGTGCTCGTTTTGGTGGCCGAAGTCCTCGGCGATCTACCTTGTCTTTGAGCCTTCAAACCCCATCCTTTTTGTGCCTTGTTTTGGACCAAAACCTTCAAGCTTGCAACCCCTGGTGGCTGCTAGCCACCAATTAAGCCTTCAAACCCCATCCTTTCAGTGACCTTTTTACAGATATTTTGTTGATAGCTATTCCAATTGTTGGCATAATGGGCTTCATCTCCATACACGTGTATGGATATTTCTCAACCAAATACATGTTTTTCTCTATATATGGGGTCTTGTCTTCCATTTTTAAGGGTTAGAAAATTTGGAACAAAAATCTCTCTCTCTCTCTCGCAAATTTGTGCACATTAGCTTAGATACACTACATTTTTGCCTACACCTCCTCAACCAAAGTCGATCATCTTTGAGCTGAGGTTCCTTGGAGCTTTTGAAGATGGTTTTGGCTTGAATTAGTGCCTAAAGTTGATCTTTGCTTCGAGAGGTATACTACTTCTCTTTTAAGCATTCTTTGTATACTTGTTTTTTTCTATCTATTCCTACTATTTTTGGGCTATTTTTGGGCCGTAAAAAACTCTGTCTTTGTGGGCTGAAATTGGTGTTTTAGGCCATTTAAGGTTAGGGGGGTATCTCACCCTTTTTTATTCTTTGCTTGTAAGGCTTTTCCATCTTTGTTTCCCACCTTTAAACTATCTTTTCTTGGGCTTTTAAGCACTGAATTTCAAAGCATTTTCAGTGGTAAAAATCATGTTTTGAAGTCCAAAATTGGAGGGATTAGCCTCCTCTCTTTGTGTCTTGTTTACTAGCCTAGTTAGCTCTATATGTTCGCTTATTTTTCTAGACTTTTGTAACTGAATTCCAGCATGTTTTAGGCTCTATTTTAGACTGTTTTGTCTCTGATTTTGGCTGGTTATTGCATTTGAGTCTTGTTTTGCATGCCTCTAGTGCAATAGTCCTCATAAGCTTGGTGTTTTAGGCTTTTAGACACCACTTGTTTGAGTTAATTGCATGTTTTAGTGATTTTCTCACTTAATTTCAACACTAATTAATCTCTGCAACCTCCCTCATTTCTTGACTTTTTATTTGCTTTGAGGGTTATTTCAACCTTAGGATTATTTAAGCTTGGTATTGAGGTTCATGCTTAATGGTTTAATCCTCTTTTGAGGGTTCATTATCAACGACATGGCACCTCTCTCTTGCCTTAAACTACCCCTTGTTTGACACTTCCTTGTCTTTAGAAGACTTCTCACCAATGGACTTAACTGGTTAAAGAATGGAATGGTAAGTTGAAATGGGCAAATAAAATGGAAACGAAAATTGTGCAAGATAAGATTTGGTTGTGTT